>CM075977.1:301286751-301567638 GCA_038087875.1 Malacoraja senta | reverse complement strand
GGCATGATGAAGATTGACCTCAGGATGACGGCTGTAAATACTGTCAGTAGGCAGAACTGTCACCACTTAACAGCCAGATCTTCTAAGTCAGCAGTTTAGTGTCTATCTTTGGTTTAAGCCGGCATCTGCAGTTCCTTCCTACACGTTTCGTCTGCTCCAATGTGAAATCTCCTCAAGGTATGCCTACTTTGACGAAGTTCACCTCCTCTATCTGACAAGAGTCCTGTAACATAATCTCATGCTGCTCCCCCTCTGTGATTCCTCCTGCTCTCTGACTCCACGACCATGTTTTAACCCAGACTTGCTACCACAGCCACATGTGTTTTCTCGGTGAGCTTATGCATTCATTTGTTCTATATCTCTCTACATCACCGTCTATATCTCTCGTTTCCCTTTCCCCTGACTCAGTCTGGTCATAGATACATAGAAAATAGGTGCAGGAGTAGGCCATTCGGCCCTTCGAGCCTGCACCGCCATTCAATATGATCATGGCTGATCATCCAACTCAGTATCCCGTACCTGCCTTCTCTCCATACCCCCTGATCCCCTTAGCCACAAGGGCCACATCTAACCCTCTTAAATATAGCCAATGAACTGGCCTCAACTACCCTCTGTGGCAGAGAGTTCCAGAGATTCACCACTCTGTGTGAAAAAGTTTTTCCTCATCTCGGTCTTAAAGGATTTCCCTCTTATCCTTAAGCTGTGACCCCTTGTCCTGGACTTCCCCAACATCGGGAACAATCTTCCTGCATCTAGCCTGTCCAACCCCATAAGAACTTTGTACGTTTCTATAAACCCATAACCCACAACCCATAACATCACCTAATCCTTTTCTGACCCACCGAGTTACTCCAACTTTTGTATCTATCTTTGATTTAAACCAGCATCTGTCGTTCCTTCCTGCACAGCAGTTTAGTTGAGTTTAGTTTATTGTCACGTGTACCATGGTACAGTGAAAAGCTTGCGTTGCGTGCTAACCAGTCAGTGGAAAGACAATACATGATTACAACCAAGCCATTCACAGTGTACAGATAAATACATGATAAGGTAATAACGTTTAGAGCAAGATAAAGCCAGTAACGTCCAATCAAGGATAGTCTGAGGGTCTCCAATGAGGTAGATAGTAGTTCAGGACTGCACTCTAGTTGTGCTAGAATGGTTCAGTTGCCTGATAACAACTGGGAAGAAACTGTCTGTGAATCTGGAGGTGTGCATTTTCACACTTCTACTGGCAGAAATGGGATAAGATGGCCAGGTGTGAGTTTAACATGAAGCAGATGCTGGCACCCCTTCCTTTTCTTGACATCATCGTTCTTCAATATTAAGGCCATCAAAGGTTATGGAGAGGAGGCAGGAGAATAGGGTCGAGAAGGATAAAAAGAGCAGCCAAGATCTAATGGTGGAGCAGACTCGATGGACCAAATAGCCCAATTCTACTCTTATGTCTTATGGGCTTATACGTTGCACACAATATCCCTTGGGCTGAGGTGCCATGTCTGAAGAGTTGGGGGTGAGCCATGACTCTGTGAGACAAAGTACACTGCAGTCTCTCATGTCCCTCTGACACAGCAGTCTATCTCATGGGTCTTCTCTCTTGCTCTTAAGTGACTCTACATTAGCCAGAATGATGCTAGGGCGGGGGGTGTGGGTGGGGTGGGGGGTCATATTCAGGCCTCCCCTTTGTTTGCAAGTTCTGTGCCTGAGTTCCAGGAGTCTGTGGAGGTTTAGTTTTAGTTTTAGAGATATAGCGTGGAAACAGGCCCTTCAGCCCAGCAAGTCCGCACCGACCAGCAATTCCCCACACATTAACACTATTTTAGACATGCTCGGGACAATTTACACATTCAGCAAGCTAATTAACCTACACACCTTTGGAGTGTGGGAGGAAACCGAAGATCTCTGAGAAAACCCACGTGGTCACGGGGAGAACGTACAAATTCCGTTCAGACAGCACACATAGTCGGTGTAATGTTCCCTGTAAGGCCCTGTTGTGACTAGCACAATGAATACACGTCCGCCATCTTGTAAGTAAGATTTAATCTGAACAAACAATGGAAACTTCTAGAAGGTCACCTGACCTCAGTCACGAGGTACAGGCACATTTGCATATATATCACATCTCCCCCTTCACTTTAATTACATCACAACATCACATCTCCCCCTCCACCACTGGGTTCAAAATAATAACTGGAACCTTTACTCAATTTACTGTGGATAAATTACCACAAATAACACAGTGCTCTTCATATTACAGAACTATAAAATAATTGTCCATCAATTTTACTTAACCAGTCGAGTTGGGGGTTTCGACCATCGCCCACTTCTCGTGCAAGTCGTATTTCCACCTCGTTCTGTGTCGTATTTCTGTTGTGTGTGAGTATGGCTTGGCACACTTCGAGCCGGTTCCCCCACCACAGAACCTGGTGATGCGGCCTGTGATAGTTCTCTTGAGTCTGGGAGACTAGCTCCTTCAGGGAAAGGGGTTCCTCTTTGTGGGAGAGTGTTCGCACTTGTCTGCTGCGTGTTGCCAGGGTATGGCTCAGCTGCTTCGTGCGCAGGTCGTATGTCCTTCCTGTTTCTGCGGAACTCAGTACCACTTGGTGTAGAGATGACGTAGCTCCGAGGGGACAGGTTTTCTCTTGCAATCCGGCCACATTGCCACTCGGTTGGTTTGGCATGAAACCACACCTGCTGTTGTTGTTCCAGGCGTGGCAGCGGCTTGGCGCTTGCCTTCTCATTGAAGTATGCTGCCTGTTTTTCTTGCCGGACAGCCAGTTGTGGTCCCATGGGAGGGACATGATGAGGCAGTAAGAGCGATAGAGGCGATGGCAATCTGCTTCTTAACAGTCTACTGTTCAGTAACTGTGAGGGGGCATAGCCGCTTGTCCCGTCAAGGGGGTGTTGCCGTATTCGAGGATGGCGTACATCGGGTCATGGCCACTGCGTTTGGCTTTCCTCATGATACCTTTTATAGTTTGCACACAGCGCTCTATCTGCCCGTTGCTCTGTGGATATATGGGACTTGAGGTGACGGGCAAATTCCCAGTCATCCTGAAACCTACGAAACTCAGCACAGTCAAATTGTCTCGCGTTGTCTGTCATCACCAAGTCAGGAATGCCATTCCGGGCAAACATGCCCGTCATCTCACGTATCACCGAATGTGACGTCATGTCCGTCAGTTGCGCTATTTATGGTACTTGGAGTAATAGTCCACTACAAGCAAATGGTCAACTCCATCCAGATGGAAGATGTCTGCTCCGACCTTAGACCAAGGTCTGCTGGGGATGAAGTGTGGTTGGAGCAGCTCGCTTGCTTGTGCTTTCCTGGTCGCCTGGCATATCGAGCAATTTCCCACTGTGTCCTCAATCTGTGCATTCATTCCTGGCCACGCAAATAAATTGCGGGCTCGTTGTTTAAGTTTAACTACTCCCAGATGCGATTCATGTATCGCATTCAGCATCTGCCTCTGCATGCTTTGGGGACTACAATTCGGTTTTCCCTCAAGACTAATCCATCGATTTCAACCAGCTCATCATGGTATGTATGAAACGGAGTCAAGTCCGAGGGCAGATCACGCCTGTTACTAGGCCAACCCTTTCTTATATACTCGCACAACAATGTTAGCGTCCGATCTTTTTTTGTTTCAGCTTTGAACTGCGCAAGGCGCGCGTCTGACATGTGTAGGATGGCCTCTACAGCATGTATCAGGTTCGGCAATGCGGTGTGCTCTTCCACAGGCGTGTTTGCACTGGGCAGCCGGCTCAGGGCGTCGGGGACAAACATTTCACGTCCTGGCTTCCACCGTATTTCCAGGTCGTATCGTAGCAGGTGCATTCGCATGCGCTGGAGTCTGGGGCTTAGTTTGTGTAGCGGCTTGGCGAGCAAGCCTACTAACGGCAAACTCGCTATCATTAGCTAAAGCCTTCACTGCAGTCAGGTAGCTGGAGAAGGTCTCCCCTCGCCGCTGATTACGTGTATTAAATAAGTATCTTGTGACAGTTAAGTTCTTTTTTTGTTCACAGTATGTCCAAAACTTATTCTTCAGCGGTTGTATTTTGTCACTTTCCTCATGGGTGAACCGAAAGGTCTCATAAAGCTCCTGAGCTGCTGGTCCAGCCACGTGGAGAAATGTTGCACACCAAATATTTTCAGGCTTACCCGTCAGTTCTGTTGCCGTCTCGTACAGCTGGAATGCCCTTATCCAGTCCTTATAATTCTTGGCCAAGTTTCCTTGCGTGGAGGCTTGAGTCCTGCCATTCTATTCTTTAGGTTTTTTGTGTTGTGACTAGCACAATGAATACACGTCCACCATCTTGTAAGTAAGATTTGATCTGAACAACCAATGGAAACTTCTAGAAGGTCACCTGACCTCAGTAACGAGGTACAGGCACATTTGCATATATATCAGAGTCGGGATCGAACCCGGGTATCCGGCGCTGCAAGCTCTGTGAGGTAGCAGCTCTACCGCTGCATTACCGTACCGTCTGCTGGAGCTCTACAAGATCTCTAATGCATTTTAGATGGCTTAATAGCTCATTTCACACTGCTGAGGTTCTGACTGCAGATTTCAAGTTTAAAAGTTCAAAACGAATATACACAGCTCTTCTCCTGCATGCTGCCTGCAAACTGTCACCTCTCACCAGCACCATCTCTGTTGGGTCATCAATTGACTGTTCAGGTATTTAAAAAGATCTAAGTACAAAGCTAGTATCAGTAATGGTGACCATGATGCCTTTGGATTGTTACTAAAAGCCTCCCTACTGTGCTGATGTCAGTTGAAGGACAAAATACTGTGCGAACTCCATCTTCAAGTTTGCCGACGACACCACCGTTGTTGGACGAATTACAGATGTTGATGAGTCAGAGTATAATAGTGAGATCGACCGATTGACCAAATGGTGCCAGCACAACAACCTGATTCTCAATATCTGTAAATCCAATGAACTGATTGTGAACTTTGGAAGAGGAAGGATGAGGACCCACAATCCTGTTTATATCAAACGATGGTGGAGAGAGTCAAAAACTTCAAATTTCTGGGCGTGCATATTTCCAAAGATCTTTCCTGATCCCAGCATACTGATGCAATTATAAATAAAGCACATTAACGCATCTACTTCCTGAGAAGATTAAAGAGATTCGGTATGTCAGAGAGGGTTCTGAATGGCCTACTCCTGCACCTATTTTCTATGTTTCTAACGAGCAATTTCCCATACGCTAGCACTATCCTCATCATCATCATCGGCATCACTCAAAACGAGTATGACTGTCCTCTCATGGAGGACGCCTGTGCGTGACTTTGTTTAACGTGGGGAGACTGGTGCACAGACAGCCACCACACGGTGCTTGACAGATCTGGGTCAGAATCCAGTGGCATGAAGTCCAAGACGACCGGGGACCCTTTTCTGCTGCAGCTTCATCCGCCTTCCTACACACTAGGGACAATTTACAATTTTTGCCTAAGTTAATAAACCTACAAACCTGTACTTCTTTGTAGTGTAGGAAAGAAAGCGGAGCACCCGGAGAAAATACTGGGGGTCACGGGGAGAATGTACAATCTTCATACTGACAGCACCCATAGTCAGGATCAAACCAGGCTCTCCGCCACTGTAAGGCAGCAACTCTACCGCTGCGCTACTGTGCCGCCCCAAATTGGTTTAACTTTAAACATCAGGCTACCTCATTGATTGCATTATTTCCGGTGGGTTTGACAATAGTTTACAAAATAGAAAATATGGTTTGAGCCGGCCCGTCGCGGAGCACGGATTCGGCCGCTGGACTGGCTTACCGTCGCCCGGCGGGGCCACAGCATCAGAAACCTGGATCGCCTCAGCGCAGAGGGAGAAGAAAGCGGGAAGAGACAGAGACTTTAAGACTTTTGCCTCCATCACAGTGAGGAGGTACCTGGTGAACTCACTGTGGTGGATGTTAATTTGTGTTTATTGTGTGTTTTGTCATTTATTATTATATGTATGACTGCAGGCAACGAAATTTCGTTAAGACCGAAAGGTCTGAATGACAAATAAAGGAATCTCTAATCTCTAATCTCTAATCTCTTGATTGCATTGCATCTGTGCCACACCAGAGAGATGCAGTAATAGAAGTGTCTAGACTAAGTCCCATGTTCACACAGCTGGTCCCCCAACGCTATATTCTACCTCTCCACCAATTTCAATATTGGTGGCCAGTGGCGGGGGGACTTTCTGGAGCGCTAGTATGGGTGTTGTGGGCCAAAGGGACCGGTTTCCAGAGGGCTAGTATGCACATTGTGGGCCAAATGGATTCTTGGGCTGGCAGCTCAGTCACTCAGGCCTGGTGGGCTGGCAGCTCAGTCACTCAGTCCTGGTGGGTTGGCAGCTCAGTCACTCAGGCCTAGTGGGCTGGCATCTCAGGCCTGGTGGGCTGGCAGCTCAGTCATGCAGGCCAGGTGGGCTGGCAGCTCAGAAACTGCCAGAAAGTCTGCCCAAAACAGGTGAGAGACTCTGTGAGGGAGAAGGGGGAGAGGGTGGAGAATCAATTTTAGCCATTTTTCATCTTTTTCTGCAGATCACAGCAATGAAAGAGGAAAGTCTATCCTGGCCTGGATCTCACAGGGAGCAAAATAAGGGAGGGAAAAAAAACACTGGGGTGAGGTTTAATACTTGCAGGGGGAATTCTTACCGATGGGCTGAAGGGACTCCTCCTGTGCTAGTACAGGCCTGATGGGTCGAAGAGACTCTTTAAAAAAAATCTGAGTGAAATCTCAGTGAAAGGCACTTTTTCTGGACTTTTCCTGGCCTGGCATGGGCATTTTGGGCCAAAATGCTCCTCCTGGGCTAATACGTGCATTTTGGGCAAAGGGGACTGGTTTCTCGGCAAATAGGAGCCTTCTGGGCTGAAATTAGTGGTTTCAGGCAGGCCAAACAACTCATTTCATTTCATTTCCATTTCCACTTTGCGTTGCCGTTTCAAACACAGGGCAGGCCAAACAACTCATGACTGTCATTTCATTTCCATTTTGCATTGCAGTCTCAAGCACAGGGCAAGCCAAACAACACATGGCATGGTCATTTCATTTCCATTTTGCATTGCAGTCTCAAGCACAGGGCAGGCCAAACAACTCATGGCATTGTCATTTCATTTCCAATTTGCATTGCAGTCTCAAGCACAGGGCAGGCTAAACAACTCATGGCATTGTCATTTCATTTCCATTTTGCATTGCAGTCTCAAGCACTGGGCAGGCCAAGCAACTCATGGCATTGTCATTTCATTTCCATTTTGCATTGCAGTCTCAATCACAGGGCAGGCCAAATAACTCGTGGCATTGTCATTTCATTTCCATTTTGCATTGCAATCTCAACCACTGGGCAAGCCAAACAACTCGTGGCATTGTCATTTCATTTCCATTTTGCATTGCAGTCTCAAGCACAGGGCAGGCCAAACAACTCGTGGCATTGTCATTTCATTTCCATTTTGCATATTCCATTTTCCATTTTGGTATATTTCTGCAGGTTAGAATTTCACTCTACTCTCCTTTCATCATCGCAACGCAATCCTCAGACTTCAGACAGATTGAAACCATACTAGAGGCTGCTCTGCAGAATATGACAACATACTACCAACAGAACCTCCTGCGCCCAAGCCCAACAAAAATGCAAAGCCCAGCTTTCCACCTGCAAAGCCTCAAAGTACCTAGGTGTGGTCCTCGATCGCACGTTATCATATCGCCAACATGTTGAGAAAACCAAGGCAAAGGTCAACACCTGGAACAATGTCATCGAAAAATTGGCAAACAGTTCGTTTGGAAGTGACCCAACAACTATCCATACTGCAGCTCTGGCGCTCTGTTTCTCAGTGGCAGAATATGCAAGCCCCGTCTGGAGCCGCTCTAAACATGCACGCAAGGTGGACTCTGCATTGAACATTGCCTGCAGGAAAACCACAGGATGCCTGAAGCCGACATAGGTTGAACACCTGTACGAGCTGGCAGGCATTGACGAACCATCTCGAAGATGTGATCGGGCAGCTGCAGTAGAACGCTTCAATGTGGACACAGACCCCCGCCACCCCATTGCGCAATCGCCAACATGCCAAGAAACGCCTGAAGAGTCAGAACAGCTTCATGGAACTAGAGCCAACCTTACCAGGCACCAATACCAAACAACAGATGGCACCAGGACACCATCCTACCAAAGCCAATTAACCTACAAACCTGTATGCCTTTGGAGTACAGGAAGATACCAGAACATCCGGAAAAAACCCAAGCAGTCACAGGGAGAACATACAAACTCCGTACAGAGAGCACCCGTAGTCAAGATCGGACCCGGGTCTCTGGCGCTGTAAACATAGAAACATAGAAAAATAAGTGCAGGAGTAGGCCATTCGGCCCTTTGAGCCAGCACGGCCATTCAATATGATCATGGCTGATCATCTAAAATCAGTACCCCGTTCCTGCTTATTCCCCAGATTCCTTGATTCCTTTAGCCCTAAGAGCTAAATTGAACTCTAAGGCAGCAGCTCTACTGGTGTGCCACTGTTCCTCACTAATTGGGTAATCCCTTTGCAGAATACCTGCATTCAGTCTACAGGAGAGACCCTGTACTTCTGGTTGCTTGCGACTTACCTACTTGCCAACTTTAACCTTTCAGTCAGTGACAGTCTCATCATCTACCTGGACGCATTGCAGTCTTTTAAGGGCAATTTTGAATTCTCCAAGGAAAGATACAAAACGCTGGAGTAACTGAGCGGGTCAGGCACCTTTGCCGCAGAACATGGATACGTGATGTTTCAGATCGGGCCCCTTCTTCAGTCTCATTGAAGAAGCGACCCGACCCGAATTGTCACCTACCTATATTCTCCAGAGATGCTGCCTGACCTGCTCAATTACTCCTGCACTTTGTGTCTTTTTCTGTAAATCATCATCTACAGTTTTTTGTTTCTACATTGAATTCTCCTACTTTAGGTAACTCATTCATTCCTTTGTAGAACACAAACTAATGGAGTAAATCAGCGGGTCAGGCAGCAACCATGGAGGATGTGGATAGGTGACGTTTCAAGTCGGGATCCTTCTTCTGATTAGCACTTTGTGTTCTATGCAAGATTCCAGCATCTGCAGTTCCTTGTCCCTTCATTTGTTCCTTCTGTCTGAATCCGTATCAGGTCACTTGGCCTTTTACTAATTGTATAACCTGGCCTTGCTATACTAAACGTGTTACTTTCACAAAGCATTAAATTAAGTTACTCGAATACGATACTCCGTTCATAAAGGGCCTGTCCCACTTGGGCGACCTAAGCTGTGAGTTTAGAAGAGTTTGCCCTGGACTCAAACTCCAGCATGGTCGACACGAGGTCCTAGGAGATCATATGAGGTGGCTGGAACTCTCCTTCATGCTCGAGGGTGGTTCCCGCCTACTCGCGGCCTCAGCTAGGTCGCGGAAGATTTTTCAGGATATTGAAACATTTTCCACAAGTAAAATTTGGTCGGCATGGGTCATTTTCACTTGTAGTGCAGTGGAGTGGGGTCGCTATTTACTTACAGGCACTCTAGGGCAGCCGTGGGCCATCTCCTTCGCTGACCGGCCATTTTGATTGGCTCATTGGAGTTTCACGACCTAGGAAGACCTACCGGTAGGTAAAATGCCCGTTAAACTTCATTATACTTCTTAAAAGTGTCTCCACTCCTTTCCCCCACCACTTCTCCTCCCCTTCTCTCCCCTTCTGCCTCTCTTCTCTCCCCCTTCTCTCCCCTTGTCTCCCTTCTCCCCCCCCTTTTCTCTCCTTCTCTCCCTTTATCTCTCCTTCTCTCCCCTTCTCTCCCCCCCCCCCCCCCCGGGCTATCTAAAAGACTTACGGTACTCTGTGACAGCCGTTTACCTTCCTCTTCATCACGCAGACAGCGCTCCTCCGCTTTCCCTGGCCCCCACCTTCGCGATGTGTTTGTGTGTGTGTGTGTGCGGTCTGTAGATGCAGCTCGCAGTGCGGTCGATCCAGCTCACAGTTTCAATGTGGCCGGTCAATCCAGCTCGAGGCTTTCCAGGCGAGTGCCCTCGAGCTTGAAGGTCGAAGACACTCTTCTGGACTCGCAGATTAGGTCGCCCAAGTGGGACAGGCCCTTAAGTCCATGCCGACAGGCTCCAATTAATATATGGAGTTTTACACTGCCCCGTGGAAATAATTCCAATAGTTTGTCAGCCACTGAAGTTAATCTATTTAACTGCAATTATTCCGTTTTCCCATTCTGCTCCCATTCTACATGACTTTCATAAACAATTCGAGGGTCACCCATAGGATTGCTATAACAACAATAAATATTGTGGAATATTTTATCGGTTATTGTGTTGCCAGGTCTTTTAATTACAAGATTGTAGCTAGTCATGAGTTTGGGCAAAAGGCTCGACTTCTGAAGTTAATGAACATTAGGAATGTGAGTGCATGATTTCCCTGTATGTGCTCCTGGCTTGTAACATAGTGATGGATGAGGCTACCAATGGTAATATCACTCACTCACAAATAATCTATTCAACAATGCTCAGTCTCAGTTTTACTGTGACCTCTTGGCTCCAGAATTCATTATGTCCTTGGTCTTCACAGGATTTGTGGCCCCTGTTGTTTCTGAAAATGCATCTGTATAAATGGTATTCAATACCCTCAGGCAGTGTACGCATACATCATTTGTGTTTTATTTTCTTTTGCTAATTGGTACAAACATGTTTATTTAAATTTTTAGCAGCTGAAATAAAATTGTCCAGAGTAAAATTTACGAGATACTATTAAGCAGAGTAAATTAAATTCTAAATTTGTCTACACCATTGAAATTAGCATTAGAACCTAACTGAAAATTACTTCAAAATTATAAATGTACAATTTAGATCTAATTCTCTCCTGTCTTCTCTTAATCTTCTAAACATTAAAATGGATAAGCACCGCAATGCATTACAAATAAATGCTGCTTTGGATATCATTATTAAAGCTCATTATTTACAAAACATTACCTACCAAACAGAATCCATTTAGTTTTCGATTGCACAATTTTTGCAGCAGATACTGAAATCTTGAACTTGATGACCTGTATTCCGCATGAATGACAACTTCTGACTGATTTTGCATTCATGGCTAAGTGGCCTTGACTACAATTTTAATTTGTAAATGGAAGTTCTATTTCAAGACGGTTTTTAGTGACTGTACAATGCATATGGCAACATTTACACAATTTCTGATGGAGTCAGGGTTTAATTTGAAATGCTGAGATGCACTTCTTATTCTAAATTATCAAGTACTTTACTTTTGATGGACATAACACCTACCAATAGCGGCAAATAGTTTTTACAATTATTTAGCTAAGTAACAGGGATATTTTTAGTGATTTGCTATCCATAGAACATTGAAACGTACAGCACAGGAACACACCCTTTGGCCCACAACGTCTGTGCCAAACATGATGCCAAGATGCCATCATAATCAAAGACTCTCCCCACCCTGGTCACTTCTTCTCTCTCTACTCCTGCTCGGCAGAAGATACAAAAGCTTGAAAGCATGAGTCACCAGACTTAGGAACAGCTTGTTTCCATCTGTTATCAGGCTTCTGAACAGTCCTTTCATAAGCAGGGATACTTTCCAATTCCCCTCTACCTCATTGCAGACATTGGACTCTGTTTGTGAAACTATGGAGCGCTGATACTGAGAACTATGTTCTGCACTCAGTATCTTTTCCCTCGCTCTACCTGTTGTATTTGAGTTTAGTTTGATTGTATTTAGGTATTGTATTATCTGATTTGATTGGAGAGAATGCAAAGCAAACCTTTTCACTGTACCTTGGAGTGTGGGACAATAATAAACCTAAACCTAAAGTTAAACCAATCTCATCTGCCTGCAAATGATCTATATCCCTTCATTCCCTGCATATTCATGTGCCTATCAGAAAGAAATGATAAAGTAGCTATTGAAGTAGAGATGTAATCACTTTGACTTTTAGTTAGACCAAGATACGGAATACGGCTGGTTCAATTTATGTGACGATTTGGATATCAACAGTGATCCATACTTGATGAGGTATCCTCCTGGGCAATATGCATTCCTGCCCACCTGGCAGCTTAGCATGTAGAAGGCTGGAAAATTGTGGCCTAGGCATTTGGACCTTCAGTTCTGGTCACAAATTAATCATGACTGCCAAACATGAATGCAAAATCTACAGCAGATATTAAACGTCAGGCTTCATTTCTTCTGTGCCAATAAACTTTGGGCAGGTCAAAGAGAAAAGCTGACTGGAGACTAGCGGGTTTGAATGTGAGGGCAACTGAATTGAAAGGTGTTTGTTGCAATCAGGAATGGAAAGGAGGGTTGGACAGCCGCCAGTGTGGTTGGGGAGTAGGGACCAGCAACTGCTTTTCTTCTAGAACTGTAGGGTCAGCCCTGCTTGCAACTGCGGACATCCAGACCAGACCATCCCACACATCGTGAATGACTGCCCACTGAGGCTTTTCCCTGGGGGCATCAAGGTCATCCACCCAGTAACTGGTGCTGCCCTGGCCTGGATGTCTATCCTTGACCTACAACTTTAGGCTGTGCATGCCACACGCAAGAAGAAGACACAGATAACACTGTTTCAGAGCACGTGGCACAGTTGCTGCCTTACAGTGCCATAGACCCGGGTCCGATCCTGACTATCCCTAACTGTCCTGAAGTGTCCCTAGTGTGTAGGATAGACCTAGTGTACGGATGACCACCGGGTAGAGCGGACTTGGTGGGCCAAAGGGCCAGTTTTCACGCTGTATTTCTGAAGCACGACACTTGTGATCTAAGAGAAGGCAACACGTCGGCATGCAAGAAGCGATAGCAAACTTTCAATTCTTTTGTGAGCTTCAAAGATTATATCAACTACACAAGCGGGGGACTGAATTGCTTCCTGCTGACACGTTCAAATGGCAAGCTCTGTGCAACCCCGCAGTAGTGGGTTGACAAAAAGATAAAAGGGAATAATAATCTACAAACAGCTAGATAGGCTAATCTACAGATCCCTGGTGTGTTAATGCATGTTGGAGATGTGGTGAAATTATTCATTACATTTCAGGGGTAAAATCAATGGTGCAATTTGCACATATTAATTATATCTAATTGGTTAAATTCCATTCACTATGTTCATATCTTGTATATAACAAACATAAAAGCCTGGTTGAACTTGATCTGACAGAGGGAATGATGTTTGTGGGAAATATGCCCATGTGTTCCAGCTTGATTGGAGTTGAGGAATCTGCCTGCAATTTTGTACCAAACAGATTAGTGCAGATCTGATTGAGTTCTGCTGCAGATAGGCATCTGTAATTCTGATATTCACTGTACGACTCTGTACACCAAGGTGCGGTTTAAAGGAAATTTCCACTGAAGTAATTTGGTTAGTAATAAAATAATGCTTCCACATTGACCTATCAGTCAATCTATCAAGTTAGAGAAAATATGCCTTTGCCCTTATTGTGGTTGTCTCATGTGTTAATATTCATGAAAGTGTTGAAATGATTTAGGTTAGAAGGTGCATTATGTGACGATATATAATCGTCAAAATAAATATTTATCTTCCCTGGAGCTTAAGGGTAAATGTTTCTAGGCAAGAGACAGTGAGGAAGAGGATAGACACAAAATGCTGGAGAAACGCAACGGGACAGGCAGTGTAAATCGCTCATTTCTAAACTTCCCCCCAGTCTAGTTTCAGTAAAAACACTGAATCAAGCACTTGAAACAACTAATCTTTATTTTAACAAAAGCGCATTACAATTCAACTACTGTACCTATCCCACTGCGGGTTCGATCATCGTATCTGCCTGCTCAAGCCCTCTAGGCCTCGCTCAGACAGAGACAATCCAGAAAGTCACGCAGTCCCAAGCGCTCTCCCAGAAGATCGCCGCGGTAGTGGTAGTGGAAGTGGACTTTTATATGTCCCAGGACCTCGACGGGCCGAACCACATGTGGGTTGTCTCTTAATAATCCAATTACAGATATCGATTAACCCCATACATAGCAGACATTTCCCTAACCCAATAATACAGCAGCTCAATACATTGTATTCAAAACAGACTTCGAGAGGAAGCCAACTTAGAAACATTTTCCCTGATCTGCCAGAAACCCAGACAAGGCTCAATACCTCATCCAATCAACACTCAGCAAAGTTGAACTGCAATGTTATTTACAATTATTTACAAGGTGTATGTCTGGTTTGCAGCCATCCAATCCATTCTATGCATTTTGCACCTAATTGGCAGGGTCTGCAGGTTCTTATTATTTTCTTGCAAATTGTATCTAGGCTCTAGACACACTGGCACCACTACGCAGCTTGTCCCAGCTCTGCAGAGAGCAATTCCAAATTGACCAAATCTCCCAGCAGCCCTGAAGCTTTGACCCCATTTTGAAGTCATAGCCTCTCCAATCTGGCCAGGATATACAGCAGCATCTCTGGAGAGAAGGAATGGGTGATGTTTCAGGCCGAGACCCTTCTTCAGACTCAGACACAGCTCCAGGAGCAATGTTTAAGAGTGGACCCAGTATGGACTGATATTACACAACCATCGGCATATTAAAGTCAAATTTAGCTCTTTTAAGAATGTTTTTAAAATGCCCGTTTGTAGCTTTGAGCATTAAAACTTACTATTGTCTAGCTGGCACACGTGAAAATTCTAATTCCAACTGACGTACCTATTCCAGATTGCCAACGAAAGGCCAAGAACCAAAGAGAACACATTTGTTAAACTTTAGTACATATTGATATAAAACATTGGTTCCAGAGAAAGTAGAACAAACTAATTAAACATTTCAATCTGATCAATTAGCTTTTTTATCACCCTGAGTGAAAAACAAGAGTATGTGCAAGGGTTGAGCTGAAGCATGCATGGGCAAAGGCACCCTTCACACCTTGTAGATAGATCATCCCTCTGTCCCATGTTATAATGGTGGGAATGCATTGATGAGACAGCTGTATGTGGTAGGCTGGTTCTCAGTCCATGGAGCTCCACAGTGAAGTTCTGGGATTGAAATAAATGGCCACCAACAACAACAATTCAATGAACTACATGTCTCCACCCAATGGTGAGATTCCTCCATGTTTTGTATAGTCTTCAATTTTACTTGAGTTCCTCAATAGCATGTTGGATGGAATTATACTGATGTCAGGTTCAATCATTGCCACCTCTTTAGAGTTCAGCTTTTTCCACATTTGTAGAAAGCTAGTAATGAGCCAAATGGTATGGGCAGAACCCTTTCTGAACACTGATCACTGGAAGGCATGACAGGCTCAAAGGAGCAATTGGAGTTGTTCCCTATAACTAGGAAAGACACAAAATGCTGGAGTAACATGGATAATCTTGGGTCGGAACCCTTCTTCAGGCACTTTGTTCCTGGTACCTTCAGTGTTGACCATCAGGATACATGCCAATCCCACACTTAGGGCGAGACAGTGGCGCAATGGTAGAGTTGTTACATCTCAGCACCAAAAACCCGGATTCGATCCTGAACTCGCGTGCTGTCAGTATGGAGTTTGCTCCGGTTTCCTCGCACATTCCAATATTCTGCCGGTTAGTAGGTTAATTGCCTTCTATAAATTGTCCATAATGTATAGGATAGAACTAGTGTGAATGGGTGATCATTGGTCAGTGCAGACTCAGTGGGCCAATGGGTATGTTTCCACGCTGTATCTATAAAACTAAACTAAACCTAAACAAAATCTAAAACTAAACCTATGCGATTGATGACCACTTTCCTCCAACATTGACTAACTTAGTATGCAAATTTAGAACACATGGTATTGGGGGTAGGGAATTGACATGGATAGAGAACTGGTTGGCAGACAAGAAGCAAAGAGTCCTTTCCAAAATCGCAGGCAGTGACTAGTGGGGTACCGCAATGCTCGATGCTGGGACCCCAATTATTTACAATATATATTGATGATTTAGATGAGGGAATTAAATGTAACATCTCCAAATTTGCGGTTGACACAAAGCTGGTTGCCAGTTTGAGCTGCGAGGAAGATGCTATGAGGCTGCAGGGTGACTTGGATAGGTTGGGTGAGTGTGCAGATGCATGGCAGATGCAGTATAATGTGGATAAATGTGAGGTTATCCACTGGTGGGAAGAACTGGAAGGCAGATTATTATCTGAATGGTGTCAGATTAGGAAAAGGGGAGGTGCAACAAGACCTGGGTGTGCTTGTACATCAGTCACTGAAAATAAGCATGCAGGTACAGCAGGCAGTGAAGAAAGCCAATGGCATGTTGGCCTTCATTGCGAGAGGATATGAGTTTAGGAACAAGGAGGTCCTACTACAGTTGTACAAGGGCCTGGTGAGACCGTACCTGTAGTATTGTGTGCAATTTTGGTCTCCTAATTTTACGAAAGACAATCTTGCTATTGAGCGTAGTGCAGCGTAGGTTCACCAGGTTAATTCCCGGGATGGCAGGAATGACATATGATGAAAGCATGGGTCAACTGAGCTTTGTATTCACTGGAATTTAGGATGAGAGGGGATCTTATAGAAACATATAAATTCTTGGACAGGCTAGATGCAGGAAAAATGTTTGTGTTCCCGATGTTACGAGAGTCCAGAACCAGGGGTTACAGTTTAAGGATAATGGGGTAGGCCATTTAGGACTGAGATGAGGAAAAACTATTTCACCCAGAGAGTTGTGAATCTGTGGAATTCTCTGCCACAGAAGGCAGTGGAGGCCAATTCACTGGATGTTTTCAAGAGAGAGTTAGATTTAGCTTTTGGGGCTAAAGGAATCAAGGAATATGGGAGGAAAGCAGGAATGGGGTACTGATTTTGGATGATCTGCCGTGATCATAATGAATGGCGATGCTGGCCCGAAGGGCTGAATGGCCTAAATTTTTCTATATTTCTAACTAGCTAGTTAATCAAACTAGTTCAAGAAATAGTTCAAAGTGGTTCAATAAAATAGTTAAAAAGTGCCTCAAAAGCACTTTGAGATGGACCATACATAAGCAATCCTATGCCTACATAGACTTTTTTAATGTATCTGTTTTGATGCAGTGCAGTAAATAAGTTTACTTGGATAGATTGATAATTTGCTACATCGTAATCATCATAATCATAATCATACTTTATTAGTCAAGTATATTTTGCAACATACGAGGAATTCGATTTGCCATACAGTCATACCAATAAAAAGCAACAGAACACACAGAATACATTCTAATATAAACATCCACCACAGTGACTCCTCCGTATTCCTCACTGTGATGGAAGGTGAAAATAAGTTCAATCTCTCCCTTCTTTGTCCTCCAGCGGTCGGGGGCCTCTAACCTTCCGTTGACGGGACGATCATACTCCCGTAGCCGGCGGTGGGCCTCCTCGTCGGGGCAATCAAGCTCCTGCATCGGGGGGGTGGGGGGAGTCTCAGCACCCCCCGCCAGGCGATTTACCCTGGGTCTGGGCTAATCGAACATCGTGCGGCTTTTGGAGCTTCCGGACGTCGGTTCCAACCCGAGACCGCGAGCTCCTTGATGTTAAAGTCCGCAGGCCGCGGTTGGAGCGTCGATCCTAGGCAAGGAATCGGCTCTGATGGTGAGTCCACGCCCCGCGGTGGGGCTCAAAGTCAGTCCCGAGCAAGGCCTCCAGCTCCACGATGTTGGGCCGCAGAGCGACCGGATATACGATCCGGAAAACAATCGCAACTTCGTCAAGGTAAGAGATTGGAAAAAAGTTTCCCCCGACTCCCTCCCCCACCCCCCACATAAAACAAACCAGAGAACTTTATAACACATACTTTTAAAACACACTAAAAATAACAAAAAAAAGATGAAAAGGACAGACAGACTGTAGGCGAGGCTGCCATCAAAGCGCCACCACATTGCGTAACACATGAAATAGGAGTGGTAGACCATGCAGCTTTCTGATCCTGCACAGGCATTCAATTTTATGCCTGGACTCTTCCTCCAGCTCCCTATTCCTTCTTTCTCCTAGTCTGAAAACTCTGTCACAGTCCCTTATCAAGATAATAAATGGCTGATCACCCACAGCCCTCTGGGTTAGTGAATTAGAAAGATTTATAATTCTTTCAATGAAGGAAGTTCCTCTCATCTTGAGACCTTTACTATCCAGAGACAATGATCCCGTATTTCCAAGGTGATAGTGCTGCCTCTTCTTTTCCTCCTTCCACTGCATACCTCTTCACCTGCTCCTCCACTAGCATAGGGATAAATAAATGACGGTCACGCATCACCTTTATATCAGGGAGTAATAGACGACATTGTGGTGCGGCTAGGTTTAATTCTGACCTCTGGTGCAGTCCATATAATGTTTGAATGTTTTTCCTGCGACCATAAGGGGTCCCTCGGGGGTGCTCTAAAGCCAAACGCAAGCAAGTGGGACTAATGTAGTTAGGACATGTTGGTCGGTGTGGGCAAGTAGAGCCGAAGGGCCTGTTTCCACACCGTATGACTCTATGACTCTATATGTGGATCGATAGGTTAATTGGCCATTGTAAATTAGAGAGTAGGTAGGTAAGTTGATCAGAATGTGGAGAGCATAACATTTGTTAGGGTTGGATTAGTGTTAAAATGGCAGTTGACGGTCAGCATGGACATTATGGTCCAAAATACCTATTTTCATCTGTATCACTCTATGGCTCACTTTATGATGGTCATTGCAATTCATGAATATCTCAGCTCACACCAAAGCCCGGAATATCAGACGAGCGCAATCTCTACATCCATGACCCTTCACGGAACACAAAACCTTGTCAAATCTGAGTACCTGATATTTTCTGTTTAAGATCACCGGATCATTTCCCATTTCCTTGAGTATAGAAACTCTATGAAAACTTTTATGCAAATTGAGAGGTCTGATATATATCAGCAAATAAAAGATAACGACTAAATGGTTGTGCAATGAATGCCATTACGTTTCACAACTGACTATATGCTGCAAATTCATCTTTAGGCACTTAAAAAATATATGTTAAGCAATTGAGTTTCTGGGTTGATAAATTTAAACTGTGCAGGTCAATAGATAATCCAAGCAAGACAATGACATTGACAAACCTGATGAAAGGCACAAGGGAACAGATCGATTTGTCTCTCCCTAATGGGCCAGCCCCAATTAGGCGACTTTTTAGGCGAGTGCAGGAGATTCTGCGCTCGCCACATGGTCGCTACATGTTCGCTGATGGTCTCTGGTGAGTCTCCTTCATGGTCGCGAGGAATTCCCGCATTCTGGGAACTAGTCGCGGCCTCAGTATGGTCGCCACAAATTTTTCAACAGGTCGCCTTGGAGAAAATCGATAATCCTGTAGTCGCAGGTGCAGTTGTAGTGGGGTCGCCATATAGTTATAGGTAGTCAAGGTAGTCGTAGGTAATTTTAGTTAATCGCCTTTGCTGACCGGTCATTTTCATTGGCTCATTGGGGAAAAAACAAGGATAACCGACCGGTAATGTTAAATGCCCGCTGAACTTCACAGCTGTGTATCTCTGGCTTATTAAAAGTTGTCTGGCTTCTTAAAAGTTGTCTCCACTCCTTCTACCCCCTTCTCCCCTCTTTAAAAGGACTTACTGTACACTGTGCCAGCCGTCTTAATTACAGCGCCAAACTTCCTGTTCATCGCGGTGTGTGTCTGTATCTCCTTGGCTTTGCACCGTGTGAATTTCAGACAGCGCTTCTGTAGATGATATATGCATGTGCCTTTAACATAGTGACCTCATACCTACTAACCACTCCCCATATCACAAGTATAACTACGACCTCCCCACCCACAGATCGCTCTCTGGTTCCTGTGACAGACCACGTACAGCTAGTGCAATATGTAATACTCCAGTATGAATAAAGATAGTAAAGTAACGATGCCTCGTTATAGCGTCTTTACATGGTGTCAGAAGTGGGATTCGAACCCACGCCTCCAGTCGCACTACCCTATGAGAACGGTAGAAGAAGTCGCTGCACAGATTGGCCCGGCAACGGTTTTTTCTGTCCTCGATGCCAAAAGTCCTTCTGGCAAATACCACTTGACGAGCAGTCGTCCACTTTGACAACTTTCGCCACCCCCTTCGGCAGATTTCGGTTTCTCCGAATGCCATTCGGAATCAACTCTGCCAGTGAGGTATTTCAACAGACAATGGAGCAGCTGTTTTCAGATCGACCATGCGCCATCATCGTTGATGACATCCTCGTTTACGGTAAGAACGTTGCCGAACACGATGTCAACCTCCGCCAGGTCCTGGACCGGGCCCGGGAAATCAACTTGAAACTGAACCTCAAGAAGTGCCGATTTTGCGTCCAGGAGGTCACCTATGTTGGACATGTGTTCACCGCCGAGGGGTTTAAACCAGACCCGCAAAAAACGGCTGCCATTTCCGGGATGCCTTCTCCTACTAATGTGGCAGGCCTACAACGCTTCCTGGGCATGGTAAACTACCTGGGGACGTTCATCCCTGACCTCAGCGAGCTCAGCGCTCCCCTGAGGGATTTGATAAAAAAGGACACGTCCTGGGCTTGGTTCCCCCACCACCAGACAGCATTCGACATCCTTAAATCCAAGCTAATCAGCAGCCCCACACTCAAGTTTTTTGACCTGCAACGTCCAATTGTCCTCACCTGCGACGCCTCTCAGTTCGGACTCGGTGCCGCCTGTCTCCAGGTCCATGACGGCCTACAGCTGCCTGTCTCCTTCGCGTCCCGCACCATGACCACCACCGAACAGCACTACGCGCAGATCGAGAAGGAGCTACTGGCCGTGGTGTTTGCCTGCTCCAAATTCAAAGACTACATCCTGGGCAACACTTTCACCATTGAAACTGACCACCAGCCACTTGTCACCATTCTCAACAAGTCGATCCATACCGCCTCATCACGCCTGCAGCGCATGATGCTGCAGCTCCAACGCTTCACGTTCAATGTGGTTTATCGTAAGGGCAAGGACATGTTCGTGGCCGACACGTTGTCTCGCGCCCCGCTAACGTCCACCGTTCGCCACCCATATGAGATGTCTGATCTAATGGTGCTCCAAATGAACATCGTCCCTTCACAGCAGATGAAGTCCCTGGTTGAACACACCATCAATGAACCTGCCCTGCAACAGCTTTCTGCCGTCATCCAGCGGGGCAGGCCCGACCGTCGTTCCGCACTGCCGGCTGGCGCCGTGCCCTACTTCCTGGTCCGTGACGAGCTCGTACTACACGACGGCGTGGTGGTGAAGGGTCACGAGGTGGTCGTGCCCGCTGCGCTGCACGACCACTATTTTCAGGTCGCTCACCGCGGACATCCTGGGGCCGAAGCCACCATGTCTCTCGCCCGGAGCCAGTTCTATTGGCCGGGTATGGCCAAATACATCCGGGAGAGGATCTCCTCGTGTTCCACCTGCAACAGTCTCGCTCCCCACCAGCAGCGCCAGCCGCTTCTGCAGCAGCCCGCGCCCGAACTGCCCTGGATGGCGGTTGCCATCGACATTTTCGAGTGGCGAGGCAAACACTTCCTGGTTCTCGTTGACTCCTACTCCAGCTGGTTTGTGGTCGACCGGCTGCACTCCCTAACCTCTTCGGCCATCATCGACAGGTTATACCCTCATTATGGCACTTTTGGCCCCCCGGCAAGCCTACAGTCGGACAATGGCAGCCAGTTTACGAGCTCCGAGTTTAAAGCTTTCGCTTCCAGGTGGAACTTCCACCATTTCACCAGCAGCCCGGAGTACCCGCAAAGCAACGGTCTGGCCAAGCGTGCCGTCCGCAGCGCGAAGAACCTGCTGGAACAATGTGGTGGCATTAACTCCGATTTCCATCTGGCCCTCCTCAACCTCCGCAACATTTCCCACGACTCTGCCATGGGTTCCCCTGCTCAGCAGCTCATGTCTCGCGCTACCAAGCTCCCGCTCCCTGTGGCCCAGCGCTCCCTCATACCCTCTGTCCTCACGCCTGCGGCGGTTCAGAAACGCATTGCCTTCAGGCACGATGTCCAAAAGCGTTCCCATGACAGGTCCTGCCACCCGCTGCCGCGCCTCTTCCCTGGTCAAGTTGTCCGTATGCAGACCCCTTCCGGTCACTCCAAGCTCGCTACTGTCGTCGGCTCTGCGGGGTCGCCCAAGTCTTATCTCGTCGACCATGCGGGAGCCATTTACCGACGGTCCCGCCAGCACCTTCGGCTCGTCAACGAGCCGCGTCCTCCTGCCGCAGATCCCTTTGCTCCCCCACTGCCGACTTCGCGTCCGGGCGATGCTCTGCCCGTCCTTCCTAATATGCAACAGTCTACACCACCTCAACTCCTTCAGTCCCTCCCTGCTCCGGCTAGTCCTCGCTCGCCTGCCCGCGCTCTGCCCGCTCCTGATCCCGCATCGCCTCCGCTTTTGGTGCCGCGGTCTCCTCCGTCTCCTCCCATTTCCCCCTTTCAGGTTCGTCTGCCCCCATCGGTACCTCTTCTTCCTGCCGGACAGGAGGATGGCGAGATGCGAACCCGGTCGGGACGTCTTGTCAAACCGCCTGTCCGCTATGGCGATTTTGTTTAACTGTCCTAGCGCATGAGCCGTGGTCGCCCTGTCACCATTGTATTTGCCTGTCGTTTCGAAGGGGAAGGATGTAGATGATATATGCATGTGCCTTTAACATAGTGACCTCATACCTACTAACCACTCCCCATATCACAAGTATAACTACAACCTCCCCACCCACAGATCGCTCTCTGGTTCCTGTGACAGACCACGTACAGCTAGTGCAATATGTAATGCTCCAGTATGAATAAAGATAGTAAAGTAACGATGCCTCGTTATAGCATCTTTACAGCTTCCCCGCTTGCCCTGGCCCCCACCTTTGCTGTGTGTGTGTGTGTGTGTGTGTGTGTGTGTGTGTGCGCGTGTGCGTGTGTGCGCGTGTGTGTGTGTGCGCGTGTGTGTGTGTGTGCGTGTGTGTGTGTGTGTGTGTGCGTGTGTGTGTGTGTGCGTGTGTGTGTGTGTGCGTGTGTGCGCGTGTGTGCGCGTGTGTGTGTGCGTGTGTGTGCGTGTGTGTGCGTGTGTGCGCGTGTGTGCGCGTGTGTGTGTGTGTGTGTGTGTGTGTGTGTGTGTGTTCCACTCTGACAGTCGCCGTTGCAGTTCCCAGTTTTTCAGGCGACTGCCGGCAACTTGACAGTCGCCGGCAGTCCGCTGAAAAATCGCCTAAGTGGGACAGGCCCATAATGCTTTCAGGGATTCGATTGAAAACTTTTGGAAGGGTTCAAGTTACATTCTCACTCTTCTGAGGCTGTTCACTTCCCAAGAAGGTGCCGCGGGTTCATGTGGCACCTCCTCTGGTCAAACGTTCACTCGGTTGCAACTGGACTATAGAATGACAATATCAAAGTAGACATGTGCTCATATCCTGAAGCGATTAAAATCAGTGAGGATGTTTTGCTTGAAAGCACATATTCAGAGCAATGGAATGGAATGATCAAATAAAGAGTGGCAACTAATGAAAACCACACAAATACAAATGTCTATTTCCTTTAAATTCTAAACAAACAGTTGTTCGGGCTTGCAGACTAATGTGAACTGGGCAGCAGAGGAGGGTGCATGGGTACAAACCCTGTGCCTAAACATAAAGGCTTGCAGCTCTTCTATTATTATTTCATGGGCCTCACTTAATTGAGCCTAACAAGCTGGCCCATCCCCAGGCAAATCTCTGGCAAGGAAGCTTTGAACTTGAGGCACTGCAGCACCAGAAGCGATACCATACCATATAGTACGATACGATACGATAGAACTTTAATTATCCCAGGAGGCAAATTGATCTGCCAACAGTCATAAAAACACAAAATACATGAAACATGAAATTAAAGCGACGAGTGGAAAGGATTTGGGATGTGCAAAGATTAGGGAGGTGGGGAGTCAGTCTACCCCATGACAGAAGGGGGAGGAGTTGTACAGTTTGATAGCCACAAGGAAGAAGGATCTCCTGTGGCATTCTGCACTGCATCTTGGTGGAACTAGGTGGAACCAGGTGGAACTGACTATGGAATAGATTTCAAACCTTTTTGATGAAATGCAAAGCCCCCCTTGATTCTTGGGAATCTCTGGCCATGCAAAGGGGAGAAGAGACATTGGGAATAGAGTGAGGACCTCAAGTCAATGCTTTGAAGGCCTGCCTAAAGAATGGTCTGAGCCCACCTCCGAGAGACTACCTGAGAAAGAGGATGTGGAAGGCATGGAGAGATAAGGACATCAGAATTGGGAAGGCTGGGGAGGTGGGATAAGGGAGGGAGGGGGGGCAGTGTGGTGGGACTGGGAGAGAGGATGAAGACACAAGAGAATGCAGATGCTGGAATCTGGAGCAAAAAACAAACTGCTGGTGGAAGGCCTGATACAGATTCCTGACCCAAAATGTTATCTTTCCCTTTGCCCTCGCGGATCCTGATCGACCTGCTGATTTCCTCCATCGGTCCATTTACAGTATTTTACTAGGTGAGAGGATGGTTTGAATGCCTCAGCAGGCTAAATGTGACATAGAAATAAGCTCACTGGGAGGGAGGTCAGGGAAATTGTCAGAAGGAATGAGAGGTAACCATCAAAGGCCACACATTTAAAGTAGGATTAGAAATATGTAGTTACTACTTAATAAGCATTGTTTTAGTTGCATTTAAAAACAAGGAATTAGATGTTGGTTTACAAAATCAAAGACACAAATTGTTGGAGTAACTCAACGGGTCAGGTAATATCCCTGGAGAACATCGATACTGTAGGTGATATTTTGGTCGGGACTCTCCTTTGGGCTCCAACCCGCATTCTCTGAAAGAAGGGTCCCGACCCGAAACCTATCCATGTCCTCCAGTGTTGCTGCATGACCCGTTGAATTACTGCAGCTCTGTGTGTCTTCTTTAATTGTATGTAGGCGTATTCCAATGGCGAGTGAAAGAGCAGGAAAAAAACAAGAGATTAAACAGGTACACGGATAGGAAAGGTTGAGAGGGATCTGGACCGAATGCAGACAAATGGGATTAGCTGAAGTAGGCACCTTGGTCAGCATGGAGTGGTTGGGCTGAAGGGCCTGTTTTCACACTATCACCCTATGACTAAATTTCTAGGCCTCTTATAATTGAAATGAGGCTTGAGTTTACTTTGAGTGAACAGAGCAGCCACTTAAAAAAAAATGTATTAATCAATTTAGCAACAGCCATCAAAGACAGAGCTGACTTTTGCTCTGCTGAGCTGGTTACTGTTATATATAGTGATAGTGGCTCTATGTCACTCATAAGATCATAAGATCATAAGTGATAGGAGCAGAATTAGGCCCTTCGGCCCTTCTAGTCGTCTACACCATTCATTCATGGCTGATCTATCTCTTCCTTCGAACCCCATTCTCCTGCCTTCTCCCCATAACCTCTGACATCTGTACTAATCAAAAATCTATCTATCTCTGCCTTAAATATATCCACTGACCTTGCCTCCACAGCCTTCTGTAGCAAAGAATTCCACAGATTCACCACCGTCAGACTAAATTCCTCCTCATTTTCCTAAAGGAAAGTCCTTTAATTCTGAGTCTATAATTTCTAGTCCTAGATGCTCCCACTAGTGGAAACATTCTCTCCACATCCAACATCCCCTCCATATCCAACACTGTGAGTATTGCACTCAAGATAGGAAGTTTACCTGTTTTTTTCCTGGTTGGTGTTCCCTCTTTTTGAGAGTTAATATTCAGCAGAAAACATGAATAAAAGGGAAATCTATTTTGCTGTTTCCTTGACTCAGATGCATGTTAACAAATATTTTCTCCTTGGATTCCAACCCATTCCCAATGACTGTCTTCCTGATTTAAAATGTTGAGTCACACCTCCCCTTAGGTTGTATATTTTTTAAAGCTAGATGGAGTGGTCTTGATTTCCGCTCTTTCCGTCCAAGAGAAGCTGTTTTTTGGGGCATATTCATAGTTCGTGCCTGGAGATAAAATTGTTTCCATAATATCTTTGTTGGTCTATGTCTAATTCCACTGCCTTCAGTTTAATAAGATTTCTTGGAAGAATACAGTGTTGTTTACTTCTGTCTTTCAGAGTAACATTATTTTATCGTTATTAAGATGCTTGCTGATGGTAAACAGTTACAATAGTAAGCACTATCACCTCACAAATTCTCAAATAGCATTACCAAGGAGATGCCCATTGCTTGCCATCATGGAGGGAATGCACATTGCATGAGGCTGGTGGATGGGTGCTTATTAAAAAACATTGTTCAACTCACACTATCAAACCAACAGTTATTCCAGCATTTTGTGTCTGTCTACTCTTACAATGTTGTTCAGCTGATCCTGACCAAGGGGGCCAATGCTAAACATTCCACCTTCAAAAGATTAGGTGATGTCTATCCCCTGGCGCTCTTTTAACCCCACAGCTAGCATCCTGCATAACCCAAATGAACAGTTAAAGAGTTGAACAGCTTTAACAGTTGAACAGTTGAACATTTGAACAGTTTAATTTATTGTTGGGTTGCGACTCTTCTTCGGACTCTGACCCTTCAGACTCAGAAAGGTCCTGACCCGAAATATCATCTATCCATTATATCCAGAGATGCTGCCTGACCCACTGAGTTACTCCAGCACTTTGCGTTTATTTTTGGTATAAACCAGCATCTGCAGTTCTTCATTTCTACATCCTGCATACCCCATCCAGCTTATAGTTTAAGTAAGGGCTTGGGCCTATACCACTCGCTCCTTGATTTTAAATGGGTACTAGACTAAGTGGGACCCATTGGGTCCCATTCTCACATGGTAGGCCTGGTCCCACAACACGATATTCCACCTCTCCGCCAATTCCAATATTCCACCACTCATGCATAGCCCCCAACTGCGCAGGCGTGGCTGACGGGTTCCCGTTGTGATGCCCCTGATCCCCCCTCCTACCCAACCCCCCCCCCCCCACTACGCCCCTTGCCCTCCCTCCCCCATTCATTCACTCCATCCTCCCCTCAAACCTCCCTCCCCCCCACCCCACCCATCCACTCTTAGCGTTTCACGGGCGGCGCAGACATTCCCTCCCATTGGGTTTCCATTGTGACGGAGAACACGCAGGTATTACTGCGCAGGTGCAGCTGACGGGCACGGCAAGTGGCAAAGGGATGTATTAAAGCTTGAAATGTGAATAACTTAAAATATAACAACAATTTAAACGTGAAAGAGGAGATTTATTGTCCATTCTTTCTGTTGCATCTCTTGTTGCATTCTGCAGCCGTGGGAGGGGGCCGGCTTCAGGCGTGGGCTGACTGGGGCCGGTGGCGGGAGCGTCCTGCAGCCTGGGGAGGGGCATGGCTTCAGGCAGGGCTGTTGGGGGCTGGTGGGGGAGGGGGAGAGTCCTGCAGCCGAGGGATGGGGACGGTTTCAGGCAGTGGCCAGTGGGGGTGGGCTTTCTGGAGGGCTAGTATGGGTGTTGTGGGCTAAAGGGACTGGTTTCTAGAGGGCTAGTACGGACATTTTGGGCCGAATGGATTCTTGGGCTAGTCCTGCAGCTGGGGACAGGGAGGCTTCAGGTGTGGGCCGGCGAGAGCGTTTTGTAGCCGGGAGAGGGGGATGGCTTCAGGCAGGGGGGGGGAACGCTGCCATGGCCTACTGCTGCCATGGCCTGCCGCTGGGCGGGGGTGTGCGAGGGGGTATGGATGGGGGTGTGTGGGCCAAGGTGGTGAACCCCGCCAGCGCCCGGCCCCGACAGCGACCGGCTCCCTCAATCCCCCCACTCTCACTCCTCACTTCCCCAGAATCTCGAGTTTGCAGCAGTCGAGCAGGCTCCACGCTCCGGGGAAGCGGGTGGCTTCTGGACTCACAGTTCACTGACTCACAGCTTCTGGACTCGCAGTTCACTCATTCACGGATTCTGGACTCACAGTTCACTGACTCACGGCTTCTGGACTCACAGTTCACTCACTAACAGCTTCTTGGCACACAGTTCACTCAACCACGGCTTCTGGACCCAAGTTCACTCAGTCACGGCTTCTGGACTCACAGTTCACTCAATTACGGCTTCTGGAAAACCAGTTCAGTCACAGCTTCAGGGCTCACTGTTCACCCAGTCACGGCTTCAGGACTCACTGATCACTCAGTCACGGCTTCTGGACTCACTGTTCACCCAGTCCAGCCACGGCTTCTCGACTCACAGTTCACTCACTCATTGCTTCTGGACTCACAGTTCACTCACTCACGGCTCCTGGACTCACAATTCACTGACTCACGGCTTCGGGACTCGCAGTTCACTCACTCACGGCTTCTGGACTCGCAGTTCACTGACTCACGGTTTCTGGACCCACGGTTCACTGACTCATGGCTTCTGGACACAGATCTATTGACTCATGGCTTCTGAACTCACAGTTCACTGACTCACAGCTTCTGGACTTAAGGCTCTGTCTTACCTGTTTGCGGTCATCGGCGGTGAAGCGCGGCGTCGCCGGTAGCGGGGACCGCGCGGCAACGGCGAGAGTGGCGAGCCTATCCACTGGAGCGCCGCACGGATGCTGCGCGGGAGCCGAGTAATTCAAACACGGCGGGTCCCACGTGCTTGCGGTAAGTAAAAAAAAGGGCGGGCCGACTGCGATGACGTCGGCCCGCCGCACGTGACTCACGAGCGGCGGCTGTGGCGGCGGCCATCGTGATCGTGGCGCTTTAGCGGTGGCTGTGCCTGCGGCCGTGCAGCACACGTGCCTCACTGGCGGAGGCACGTGCCTCACTGGCGGAGGCTGTGGCAGTGGAGGTTTGACGCACGGCGCTCGAGCCACACTGGCGGCAGCCCGTGCGGGCGGCCGTGCCACATTCGTGCATCACTGGTGGAGGTTGTGCGGTGAGTATATAGTTTTCAACATTGTCGATTTTATTTTAGCACTGTGCGGTGTTGGGAACACCGCCGCACGGCCCCGGAATTGTACGTTCTCACGAGTGCGCGGTCTATGGCGGCAGATTCTTCCCGTTTCGCCACCAATGACCGCAGACTCGTGAGACAGGCCTTTAACAGTTCACTGACTCCCGGCTTCTGGACTCACAGTTCATTCACTCACGGCTTCTGGACTCACAGTTCACTCACTAACAGCTTCTGGACACACAGTTCACTCACTCACGGCTTCTGGACTCAAGTTCACTCAGTCACGGCTTCTGGACTCACAGCTCACTCACTCACGGCTTCTGGAAAAACAGTTCAGTCACAGCTTCTGGACTCACAGTTCACTGACTCATGGCTTCTGGATTCACAGTTCACTCACTCACAGCTTCTGGACTCACAGTTCACTCAGTCGTGGCTTCTGGACTCACAGTTCTCTCAGTCACGGCATCTGGACTCAGAGTTCACTCACTTACGGCTTCTGGATTCACAGTTCACTCACTCACGGCTTCAGGGCAGATGGCGGACGGACGGCGGGCGGACAGCGGTTGGACGGCGGGCGGACGGCTTCTGGATGGCTTCCGGACGGCTTCCGGACGGATTCCGGATGGCTCACGGACTCAGCCCGGCCTCCGGGGCTTTATTCTCCTCACCCCGGTGATTGACAGTGGGTGCCGTCCCGGTGACAGACAGGAGAGAAGACCAACCTGATGATCTTACGAATTTTAAACCTTCATAACTTTTGTAATATTCCACCAATCGGAACAAAGCTTGGTGCGCTTGGAGCAGAGGAGAACGGCGAGTAAGGTCGCATAAAAATCCTAGCGATATAGGGTACTGTTTTGTGCAAAGTTAAAAACAACGCAAACCAGAAAAGGATAAGATGAGAGTTTTAGTAAAAGTATAGATGGATGTTAATGAACTGCTGGTTGGGTGGCATGTTGGAGAAGATAGTAGACCAAATTCCTCACATTGCCAGAGACCCAAGGTTCAATCCTGACCTCCATACTGTCTGCATTGACTTTACACCATTTACCTATGATAATATGGGTTTCTCAGAGATGATCTGGCTTTCTCCCATATCAAAAAGATGTGCAGATTGGTAGGTAAATTGGCCATTGTAAATAGCCTCCAGTGTATGTGAGTGGTAGGATCTGGCCTGCGAAGGAGAATGGGGGAAGCATATAAAGTGAGGTTAATGGAGGATTAGTGTAAAATTGGTGATTGATAATAGATCAAAGGTCCTTCCTCCATGCTGCACCTCTCAATCACTCCAAATTTAGCTCGGTTGCACAAAATGATAAAGGTAGGTAGAAAGTTATGTTCAGCCGATCATTGGTTAAGCACAGTCATGAGAAGACCGCTGCAGAAGAATCCTTAAAGGTCTGTCTCACTGTGCGAGTTGACCCACGAGTGACTCCGAGTGAAAGACTCGTGGTTGCGTACGAGACTACAAGTTTATGATCCAGAGTTTAACCGAGTTCCCACGGGTATGTCTAAGTTTCCCGTTTACTTCTCATTTCTGCGATGTTCCAAGTTCGTCTCCCGAGTGTACCAAGTTCCTCTCCCGTTAATCTTGAGGCAACAATGTATATCGAAGTGTTGAAAAATCATCACATGTTAAAAATATGATGTCATGCCAGCCAAAGAACGTAGAGACTACTGTGTTTGCTGCATGTGTTCTGCACAACCTGATCCGTATCAGAGGTGCAGCTTCAGGATCAGCAACAGTCATGCAGGACGGTGACTTAGTGGACAGTCAAACAGGGAGAATAACACTAGGTGCGTGGAGGAGTGGTACAAACGACGAGACTTTGGTGCCACTGCAGTGTTTTCGTGGTAACACGGGGACCAACAGTGCAAAAGAGCAGAGAGACCATCTCTGCTCCTACTATAATTCAGAATTGGGCAGTGTGCCGTGGCAGGACAGCTTATTTTGAGCGGCTGACGACCACAGGTACATCACTGCATGAGGAGAGCCCACATGCAGAAAAATCCAGTTAATTTCATGTTTAGTTTAAATCCTGCTGACTTTTCTTTGTTTAACTTTAAGTGTGGATTTTATTTTTTATTGTGGTGTAAAAGTAATTTCATTGCATCTGTCTTTCCTTTAAAACGTGGTTATCATGCATCTGCTTATCTGATTATAGATCTCAAAACTTGTCATTTAGCGCATTGCATTGTATCTTTTATTGTCTGAATTTAGACTTGTGCATTTCTCAGCTGAATTAGTATATAGTGGAAATACTTTTATTTGTGCTTCATTTGTTGATTTTCATGTATGAGAAGCCCTTTTTCAGACCACTGTGTTTTGCTGTGGTGCTCAATATGTGCAAAAAAGCGTTTTTTATATTGAACAAGATGAATAACGACTGTTTCACATTCACCGTGCTGTTTGTCTTATTTTCTGATCTACTGAGAGGGGACAATTTTAAACATTTAAAAAGCACAGCATATGAGGCAGCTGAGTCCTTAAATCTCACAAATGATTGTGAGAATCTAGATGTGAATATATTTTGCCTTCCTCTATTTTGTGTTTTATGATGAAAGGAATATTACATTCAATTCATGAGACTTTGTAGTGATATTAAAATGAAGACTTCCAGACATCAATTTGGTCTTGTGCAATGAAGTAAACAAACAGTGAGAATCAAACGGATCAGCAAAAAGCTTTTCAACACAACACAACATAACACAAATTTATATATAAACTTCAAGCAATTTTTTATTTTCAACCCACTCTGTCACCTTATCAATAACTTGTTTAACTTTGTTAAGCAGAATTTGTCTTTAAAAAGTCTAAGTAACTGATATTTCTGTCCCTGATTATTGTTTCTAAAAAGAGTTCCCACGGTAGACTCACGAGTCACAAAGTTAAACGCACGGGCCACTACGTTCTTACAACGAGTTTAAAATGTTTCAAATTTTAACCTCAAGAGTACATTTTACTCGTGGAAAAGTTCAAACATGTTTGAACTTTTGCAAGAGTTAACAAGTTTCACGTGTACCTCCCGTTAGCGCCAAGAGTCGCTAAGTTGCGTCCACGAGTTCCGACGTTCCCGCTACGTTAATTGTACGTGATTACAACGAGTTAAATTTGTTTTAAACTCGGGGTCACTCGTGGGTCAACTCGCACAGTGAGACAGCCCTTTTAGAATGATTTAAGAGTTAAGTGGCATCAGTTACATGGAGAGCCCTGAGATGCTTTTGATGTTCATGCAGCAGGAACGATTAAAGGACTTGCTCTGTGTTTATTATTATGAAGGTTCAGATAAAGTAAATAAAGGGAACTGTAGCCACAGGCTAGAGGACTGAGAGTCAGAGGATGCAGATAAAGGTAATTGACAAAACGAGCAAAGGCTAATTGAGGAGAAACCTTTTTGTGCAGCACGTAGTTAGGATCTGAAATGTACTGTCAGAGAGGGGGTGAAATCAGATACAATATTGACTTTCCAAATGTAACGTTATAAATATTTGCCAATAAATGTTCACAGCTACAGAGAAAAATCTCAGGAACAGATGTAGAGAGTTGCCTGGAACATTCTGCCAGGGGAGGTGATGGAAGCAGATATGATAGTGATATTTAAGAGGCTATAAGATAGGCATTTGGATATGCAAGAAATGGAGGGATATTGATAATGTGCAGGCAGAGGAGATTAGTTTAACTTGGCATCATGTTTCTCGCAGTCATTGTGGGCCGAAAGGCCTGTTCCTGTGCTATACTGTTCGATGTTCCATATTTATAACAGGACTGCTTTTACTGACAGCTGCCAAAGGCTCAAGGGGGCTGATGGCTCTTTCAGTGTTGCAATAAATCTATAATTCAAGGTTCATATATTCAAAGATTAGTTTATTGTCATACACCAGGGTGCAATAAAATTCCTAGGGCACATGAAGCTCACAGAGTAAACAATAAGTATAGCAATAAATTCAATGTCGAAGGAAAATAAAAACCTGTTTTATACTTCCACCTTCAAATTGCTGCAAACTGTCCTCACATGATCCATAGGTAACGGTTAGTGACTTATTTGCTTCTCTTCATGCTTTCATACATCATCAGTGACTACAGGTCCCTGATCACGTTTTGTTGCATATCATGGAATGTCCTGGGGATATAGTTAGTCTTGTCTGCTCACCAAGAATGTCAGTGGTTCAAACCTGCCATCATTCATTGACTTCATCTCACAGAAGAGCACATTAAATTTATAAATCCGCTTCCACAGGAAATCATAAAGGAATCTCGCATAGCGTATGATCTGCACAATCTCAGAGTCGATTCAAATGGTTCTTTATTCATTATTGGAGCTGTTCTGAATTTGCAGCCTAAATCAACCTTGAACTTTATTGTGCCCTGGTTGAGAGCACAAGGGCATTTTGTCCAATTGTGCTGGATTGTGAATGAGAAATTTATTTTAATGACAGTGCAATTTAAAATACTGGACCACAAGATCTCACGTGGAGGAAAGTTCCTAGTCCTGAGTGGTTATGACTGCACACAGGGTAGGTATGGACTGGCAGTATCACCAATTCCAATTAAACTCAGACATTTTTACCAAAGCTAAAATCTTTAACAAACTGATTTAAAACAAAATAATCTCCATCGTGAGTGATGCTGTGAACTTAATCTGGGACTAATGAGCACCACAACTGGTGATTACAAGATCACAAGATAGTTTTGGATGTAAAAGGGCCTTTGGCATAGAATGTTGTCAGCACTTTTAGGCATTCTGGTCTCAATTATCCTTTTCAGCCTCTCTTCCATTTGATAATCAGCTTCCGTGTACATGGCAGCACCTCCGGGAAAGAAGTGAAAAAGAGGTGATTGCGTTAGTAGTCTGATTGCAGGTGTTTTTTAATCTGGAAAGCCATGCTCTCAAGCTCCGGCATTTCATCCCAGTATCTAGAAAGGAAGAAAAGGAAATACGATATGATACGATAGAATTTTATTTATCCCAGGAGGGAAATTGACCTGCCAACAGTCATAAAACACAAAATACATGACACATGAAATTAAAGTGACAAGTGGAAAGGCTTGGGGGATGTGCAAAGGTTGGAAATGGGGTGTGGGCGGGGTAGTCAGTCTCAGTCTCAGTCTCAGTTGTAAAGTTTGATAGCCACAGTGAAGAAGGATCTCCTGTGGCATTCTGTCCTGCATCTTGGTGGGACCAGTCTGTTGCTGAACCAGGTTGACCAGTGTGTCATGGAGGGGGTGAGCTGTATTGTCCAGGATGCTCCGCAGTTTGAAGAGTATCCTCCCCTCCAAGACCACCTCCCATGAATCCAACTCCGCCCCCAGGACGGAGCCAGCCTTCTTGATGAGTTTGTTGATCCTATTGTCGTCCACAGCCTTCGCCCTGCTGCCCCAGCACACAGCAGTGAAGAAGATGGCACTGGCTACCACCGATAGCCAGGGTGACAGGCATCTTGACTATACTTCCCTCACAATGTGGTGGAAGGGTTTTATTCAGGCTGGAGTTCGACAGCGATCTGTACTGGGACCGCTGTTGTTTGTGATATATATAAGCAACTTGGACATAAATGTTGAGGTGTTAGTATATTTGCAGACAACAACAAATTTGATGGAGTTGTGGACAATGTGGAAGGCTGTCAAAGGATACAGTGGGATATACTGTAGATCAGCAGCAGAAATGAGCAGAGAAATGGAATTTAATCCAAGCAAGTGTGTGGTGTTGAACTATGAGAGGTCAAAAGTAAGGAGAAACTATACAGGTAATGGCAAGACAGCATTGATGTACAGAGATATCTTGGAGTCCAAATCCATAGCTCCATGAAAGTGGCGTCAAGTACTAGAGTGATAAAGAAAGCATATGGTTTGCTTGTCTTCACCGGTTGGGGTTGCGTGCAGTTCTGGTTGCCTCCTTATGGGAAAGATGTCGAGGCTTTGGAGAGGGTAGTTACCAGAATGTTGCCTGGTACAAGCTATAAAGAGACATTGGACAAAGTTGGATTGTTTTCGCAGCAGAATAAGATGGAGTCAATACTCTAGGTTTGTTTGCAGTACGAACACCCAAACCTGCTTCTTCAGCCTTGAACCATATTATTTATGTCTAGTTTTCAGCTTATGGTTTATTACTTTGGATAAGTAGATAACTTATACTGATAGGACACAATGTGCTGGAGTAACTCAGCAGCTCAGCAGGTTTCTCCCCTCTCCGACACTTAGCAGAATTCTCCTCCTCTCTCTGACTCCAGAGATGCTGCCTGACCTGATGAGTTACTGCACCACTTTGTGACCTTTTGTGCATTAGCCAAAATCTGCAGTTCTTCAATTCTAAATTATACTGATGACTGATACAAGACAACATTTAAAAACTTACAGCACAAGCTTACAGGAGCCACTACGACTATTGGACCCCAAAAGCAGTGTTCCTTTCACTTCTGCACTGAATTTCCACTTACCCAGTTTTCATCCTGTTGATGGTGTATTCCATAAGGACCACTCTGTGTGACCACTCTGCTGTGTCTGCAGATATTTTCATTTGTATACCTTTCAGGAGAGTTGTATTGTGATGCCGTGGGGATATGTTGTAGAGGTCTACAGATTATTTATTTTCCAGAAAGTTTGAATGTACTGAATACTGCGGTCCTCTGACCATCTGACATGTCTGAAGAACGGTCTTCACCTGAAACATCACCCATTCCTTCTCTCCAGAGATGCTGCCTGTCCCGCTGAGTTACTCCAGCTTTTTGTGTCCGTCCTCTGACCATGTTTGTTTCAATCTACCTCTACGTCCTAGTTCTTATGAGGATGTTGTCAGAACACAAGGGACTGCGCTATCAGGAGAGGTTGTGTAGGAAGGAACTGCCGATACTGGCTTACACCGAAAATCGAGTAACTCAGTGGGTCATGAGTAACTTAGTGGGTCAGGCAGCATCCCCAAAAGAACACCCTTTAATTCTGAAGCTATGACCTCTGGTCCTAGACTCTCCCACCTGTGGTAACATCCTATCGTAAAGACAGAAAGGTGGGCACAGGGGGTGCTGTGGCACTATTGGTTAAGAATGAAATTCAGTCCATAGCGAGGGGTGACATGGGATCAGAAGATGTGGAGTCACTGTGGATAGAGCTGAGAAATCATTAGGGTAAAATGACTCTAATGGGAGTTACTTACAGGCCCCCAAACAGTAGCCAGGATATAGGGTACAAGTTACATTAGGAGATAAAATTGGCATGTAATAAAGGCAATGCTACGGTGGTCATGGGAGATTTCAATATGCAGGTAGAATGGGAAAATCAATATGCAGGTAGAATGGGTTGGTACTGGACCCCAAGAAAGGGAGTTTGTAGAGTGCCTCCGAGATGGATTCTTAGAGCAGCTTGTAGTGGAGCCTACCAGGGAAAAGGCAATTCTGGATTTGGTGTTATGTAATGAACCGGATTTGATAAGGGAACTCAAGGTAAAGGAACGATTAGGAAGTAGCGACCACAACATGATAAGTTTTAATCTGCAATTTGAGATGGAGAAGGTTATATCGGATGTGTCAGTATTGCAGCTGAGCAAAGGGGACTATGTTGGACTGAGGGAGGAGCTGCCAAAGTTGACTGGAAAGGGACCCTAGAAGGGATGATGGTGGAACAGCAATGGCAGGAATTTCTGGGAATATTCCGGAAGATGCAGGGTATTTTCATTCCAAAGGGAAGAAAGATTCCAGGGGGAGAAAGAGGCGACCGTGGCTGACAAGGGAAGTCAAGAACAGTTTAAAACTAAAATAGAAGACGTATAACATAGCAAAGATTAGTGGGAAGTCAGAGGATTGGGAAGATTTTAAAGACAACAGAAAGTAACTAAAAAGGCAATGCAGGGAGAAAAGATGAAATACGAAGGTAAGCTAGCCAATGATATAAAAGAGGATAGCAAGTATTTATTCAGTTATATAAAGAGTAAGGAAGAGGCAAGAGTGGAAGTTGGACCGCTGGAGAATGATGCAGGAGAAGTGATAATGGGGAATAAAGAAATGGCAGAGAAGTTGAATACATTTTTTGCATCAGTCTTCACAGTAGAAGACACCAGCAACGTGCCTAAAATTCAATAGAGTCAGGTGGTGGAAGTTAGTGGAGTGGCTATTACTAGGGAGAAGGTGCTAGGGAAGCTGAAAGGGCTGAGGTGGATAAGTCACCTGGATCAGATGGACTGCACCCTAGGGTTCTGAAAGAGGTGGCGTTAGAGATTGTGGGCATTGACAATGATATTTCAAGAATCACTAGAGACAGGAGAGGTCCCAGATGATTGGAAAATTGCCAATATTACCCCATTGCACAAGAAGGGAGCAGAGCAGAATAGTGGGAACTAATAACCGGTTAGTCTGACTCTAAAATCTTACCAACCACCGGAATCAGGAAACCGGCCTATAGTTTCCGCTCTTCTGCTTTGCTCCCTTCCTGTACAGTGGGTGATAGTCGCAATTTTCCAATCTTCAGGAACCATTCCTAACTCTAGTAATTCTTGAAATATCACAACTAATGCCTCCACAATCTCTGAGGCCACCTCCTTCAGAACCCTGGAGTGCAGTGCATCTGTTCCAGGTGACCTATCCATCCACAGACCTTTCAGTTTTCCTGGCACCTTCTCCTTAGTAATTGCCACTCCACTAACTTCCACCCCCTGACTCTCAAGGATTGCAGGCACACTGCTGTCTTCCACTGTGAAGACTGACTGATGCAAATATGTTGTTATCGCTTCTCCTGCATCATTCTCCAGCGGCCCAACGTCCACTCTTGCCTCTTTTTTTACACTTTATATATCCGTAGAAATGCTTGCTATCCTCTTTTATATGATTGGCTAGCTTACATTCGTACTTCATCTTTTCTCTGCGTTTTTCCTTTTAGTTATCTTTTGTTGTTCTTTAAAAACATCCCAATCCTCTGGCTTCCCACTAATCTTTACAATGTTATATGCCTTCTCTTTTGCTTTTATGTTGTCTTTGACCTCCCTTGTCAGCCATGGTCGTCTTATTCAACCCTGGACTCATTCTTCCTCTTTGGAATCTTTCTTCCTCTCATAAACTTCGTGATAACCAAGCAGATGGAACTGGATTAAAAAAACGTCTGATTTTGTTGATTTTTTTGCCATTTGACTGTCAAACATAAATACCCGCTGGCAAGTGTTTTCCTGCTTCCTAACCTCATCCTAGAGCATGTTTGCTGAACAACATTGAAGCACAAATTGTTGAACATGTGTGTCTTGCCACTATTGCTCCTGCAGGTTGAGTTGCAGTTTTGCTCAAGATCTAGGGCAAAGAAGCCCAAAGTTTCTTTATACATTCTTGATGGAAGATTGCTTGGCTCCCAGAGGAAATGAAGTAAATTACTGAAAGTGCTTTCTTGTCCAGTTTTTCCATTGATTTTCCTCTGAGGTCAGTTAGTTTGCACGAAGCGAGTGTATCCATCGGCAACACGATTTCCACAGAAAAGCTTAAAATTGTTCATTCACTGATAGACAGCTAAAAGTTCAGTTGGAGCTGGATGATACACAACCCCAAAGGAGTTGACCAAGAGGATGGAAGGAAGTACTTAGCATGATAAGCATGCAGGCTTTTAACAGTGATGTCAGGTGAAATATGGTTCAAGATACATTTCAGGTAAAGAAAACCAGCAGCTTTCTCAGGTCTGTTCAGCTGTGCCCCTGGACATTCGCTGAAACATAGCAAGAGATATGTGAATTGTTGATGGCTATTTAGAGCAGGTCAGTGAACAGCCAATAAACTGGAAGCAATGTAGCACAGTTGCCAAGTTCAAAAAGGATGGCATAGCTATAAATCTCAAATGTTCATAGCGTCAGCACAGAAACAGGCCCTTCAGCCTAACACATCCATACCAACCAAGATGCCCATCTACTTCAGCCAGTTCCATTTGACTGTGTTTGACCCATATCCCTCTAAATCTTTCCTATTCATATACCTGTCACAGTGTTTTTTAAATATTCATAAGATCACAAGACATAGGAGCAGAAATATGCCATTCAGATCATCGAGTCTTCTCCACCATTCGATTATGGCTGATCAATCTTATTCCCTCTCAACCCCATTCTCCTGCATTCTCCCCATAACCTTTGACACCCTTACTAATCAAGAACCTATCAATCTCCGTTTTAAGCCACCATCTATTGTAATGAATACCACAGATTCACCACCCTCTGGCTAAAGAAATTCCTCCTATTGCTATTGTACCTCCTTCAACCATCTCCTCTGGCACCTTGTTCCGTATACCCACCACCCTCTGTGAGATCTCTCGGTGACTTCCTACCATCCAGGGAATGGTATCCAATTTGCTAGCTCTCCCATGGATCCCATCGAGCTAATCTTCCAGAATAACAGCAGAAGCTTATCAAAGGCCTCGCTGGTCTATAGACTATACCTATCATCCTGCCCTAATTGACCTCCTTGGTTACTTTATCAAAAAACTCAATCAAAATAAGTTCATGAATGCAATCATTAATCAGAAGGATTTGAAATGGCTTAATAGAAAAATAGGCCTTGCTAAAGTCCAAATAGACAACATCCACTGCCGCACTCTCATCAACCCTCTGTACGACCTTATAAAAATCTCTATCACACTTGTGAGACACAATTTCACATGCACAAAGCCCTGCTGACTATCCCTAATCAGTTCATATCTATTCAAGTGCTGGTAGATCCTGTCTCTAAGAATGTTTTTGCCCCACTTGATAGGCTAGTCTAAAAGATTAATTCAGTTTAGTTTATTGTCACGTGTACCAAGGTACAGTGAGATGCTTTTGTTGCGTGCTATCCAATCAGCGGAAAGACAATATATGATTATATTTATAGTGTATAGATACATGATAAGGGAATAACGTTTAGTGCAAGGTAAAGCCAGCAAAATCTGATCAAGGATAGTCCGAGGGTCACCAAAGAGGTAGATAGTAGTTCAGCACTGCTCTCTGGTTGGGGTAGGATGATTCAGTTGCCTGATGGCAGCTGGGAAGAAACTGTCCCTGAATCTGGAGGCGTGCGTTTTCACACTTCTATACCTTTTGCTTGATTGGAGAGGGAAGAAGACGGAGTGGCCAGGGTGCGAGTCATCCTTTATTATGCTGCTGGCCTTGCCGAGGCAGTGTGAGGTATAAATTGAGTCAATGGAAGGGAGTTCGGTTTGTATGATGGTCTGGGCTGTGTCCACAATTCGTTGCAATTTCCTGCTTCTTAGATTGCGCTGTTTCCAAACCAAGCTGTGATGCATTCTGATAAAATTCTTTCTGTGGCGCATCTGTAGAAGTTGGTGAAAGTTGTACGGAACATGCCGAACTTTCTTAGCCTTCTAAGGTAGTAGAAGTGTTAGTGTGCTTTCTTGGTTGTTGCTTCAATATGGGTGGTCCAGGAGAAGTTGTTGGTGATATTGACTCCTAGGAATTTGATGTTTTCAATACTTAGTTTGTAGAATAGTATCCAAGTTGTATCAGATAGTATCCAAGCTGAGGTAACCAATTGGATTCAAACAAATCATCTCCACCGTTCCATGCAATTTGCTCCATGACTCTATAACTCTATATCATTAAAAAAAATAGTAAACAAAAAGTCATCAACATGCTTCAAATTTCCATCATTTCTGGGAAGTCCTCCTTGCCTTGTTATTATCCACCGCTTTACAATGTCTGGCTGCAAACGACATAAACCAGGAGTTTTCTGCATCTGTCAAAGGAGGAGGATCTGGCATAGCCATAACAGTGGTATACTGGTAGTGAAAGTATATGCTAGCCTCCTCTAGAATGTGTGTTGGCTTAGCTAGAGATGTTCAAGTGGTTCCTCAAGAACATTCTATTTATTTCCATAAATGCAGAACTGACCAGATCATTTTGGGCCCAGATAGTCGAGACCAGGTAATTTGAATACCACTGAATAGGGTGGATGATTGTTGGTATTGGTGAGCAAAAGTTTAAGAAGTCTGAAATGAGAACGTCTGTGCCATATTAACACTTTGATTGTTTTCTCTGGAACACTGAAGGTTGAGGGGAGACTTGATACAGGTATATAAAATTATGAGAGGCATTGATATGACAGTCAGAACCTTTTTCTCAGGATGAAAATATCAAAGACCAGAGGGTGAAAGGGGTAAGGTTTAAAGGAGATGTGTGGAGCAGCTTTTTTTTAACAGTGCCTGGAACTCGCTGCCATGGTTGGTGGTTGAATTTAAGAGACAATTAGATGGGCATGTGGATATGTAGGTCATGGGGGGATATAGATTATTTGTGGGTAGTTAAGAATTGGGGTTGACATCATGTTTAGCACAGACATTGTGGGCCAAAGGGGCTATTCCTCTCCTGTACTGTTCTGTGTTCTATTGAGGAATTTCTATTAATCCTGAACACACTGCTGCAGCAATTGTGAGAAGAGAACTTTAGACATGATCCTGATGTACCCTGAGTCACAACCGAAGGAATCCTTCAATTTTACTTCTGTCTGTCGCGTTGCGCAACGACCGACTGGCGGGCGATTTGCTGCTTTCCAGCGGTAAGGTTAAACCTAAAGGTAAGTTTAAAAACTTAATTTCTAGGGTTTGTGTTTTGTGTTGCAGGAAGCTCCTTGCAGAGCTTGCCTGCTGGATTCGGGGCGAAGTCCGGACGGACCGCGGGGGGGACCTTTAGGACCGCGGGGAGCCCAGTCACGGATGGCAGGGAATCCCAGTCACGACCTCGGGAAAGCCAGGCCACGGACCGTGGGGAAACCGCTACGGATACCGCGGAAGTGCGGGTAGTGGCCGGCGGTCAAAATTCGCCTTTTTCGAGTCACTGGCGGTAGAGCCAGCGGTGCCGGCAGTGAGCACCTTGGCTACCCCGCAGGGGAGAAAAACCCCACTAAAAGTCTGTCAGGGCCTGGATGAGTCGGGCCAGGAGGACTCTCCTCCTTCTATGGGCAGTGTGATTGGAAAACTGACCCATCTGGAGTACCTATTCGAGAGGTTACTCCAAAGTGATATGCTCCAAAAACAAAGGGAGTTATCTGAGCCCGGGTATTATGGAGAACCCGTGGCAGCAGCACCTGTGTCAGGGCTGCTTGATGTCTCCCTCTCTGAGGAGGGGAGTGTAAGATGCCAGTTTTATACTGAGTCAGATACAGGTATCCTCAGAGGCCTGCGGCAGCACCTGTTCTCAGGGCTGCCTACGAATCTCCCTCTCTGTGGAGGGGAGTGCGAGTGGTCAGTATGTATCTGACTTCAAATTCAAAGAATGTCCGTGGAACATACTGGAGCAAATGCATATGGCTCTAAGGAAATACTCGCATACGAAAGGGTTACTGCCGTGGGCAGAAAACCCGGAAGGGGCCAGAGTTTTCCCTCGCGCTACAAGTGCCGGCATTGAACAGCGCTATTAGGGGTGACATTGGAGGAAATGAAACCAGCCGCCGAATCTTCTCTTCAGGTAAGACTTATCCAACAGGTATACCTGGATGAGGAAGCTAAAGCTGTCGGGCTGATTAAGGTACCAACAACGAACAAAGCTTCATCGTATCGGCGACGACACACCCCACGCCTCATGGTCAGTAAGCAGTTCACTGAAGCTGGTGGCAGCTTGAAAGCTGCGCAGAGGCCAAAGTCCAAGCCGGTCTCAGGAAATGGAATCCACATACACTACCATTCCTATTCTCCAATCAAGGACGGGAATAGAACCCACATCAGGGGCCGTTGGGCTTACCATAGACCACCGGTAACCATGGAGGTAGGTGGGTCTGGTTCTTCCGAAAGTAGACCATTTACAAGTTGGTAATATTTACAATTGGTTTTTGTACAAATGATAATGATAGTATGAGATTGGGTTGTTATTGCACAGTACAAGGGTAGCAAGCTTGGCTTGGATTTGGGGCCAGAGTTGTCTTTCGAGGCAGGCTCAGTGTTACGGCCAGGATTGCCTTATGGAGCAAGCTCGGAAATATGGCTATGGTTGTCTTTCGAGGCAGGCTCAGTGTTATGGCCAGGATTGCCTTACGGAACAAGCTCGGAATTATGGCCAGAGTTGTCTTTCGAGGCAGGCTCAGTATTACGGCCAAGATTGCCTTCCGAGACGAGCTCGGGAATTGGCCAGAGTTGTCTTTCGACCCAGGCTCAGAATTATGGCCGGAGTAGCCTTTCAAGGCAGGCCCAGTATAATGGCCAGAGTTGTCTTTCAAGGCAGTCTCAGTATTATGGTCAGGATCACCTCTCGAGACAGGCTCGGGAATCTGGCCAGAGTTGTGATTTAAGGCAGGCACGGAATTATGGCAGGCATTGCCTCTTTTATTGTAAGAAATGGAGAATGTCGGTTCATAGTTGATTTAAACTCACATTTGCAACATAGATTTTCAGTATATGGTACTTCGTTACTGTCTAACAAACTGATTTCTTTAAAGATCTTTATGGCATGCATCGATTTCAAAGATGCATACTATTTCAGGTCCCATTCACAGGGATCCCAGATGTCATTTGGAATGTATCTGGATGGGGCAAGATAACAGTTAATGTGTTGTAAATGGGCTCATTTCAGCTCCCAGCTCATCTACCAATTTATTAAACCAAGTCAAAGTATCCTGTCATAATTTACCCAACTTTATTTGGCACTGGTGTATTATCACGTAAATCAATGACAACACAGATGGATGTTGCATCACTAGTATTTTATAACATTATGCCTCGATGGAACACCAAATGTTGATATGTTTGCATCCAGGCTCATTCACTAGGTTGTAAAGACATGTGGCATCGCAGTGGCAAGAGATACATTCTTGCTACACGATGGAGGAATGTTCTTTTGTGGCGTTGCTCCATTTTACCTCATCAGTCGGGTCTTGCAATGATTCAGCAAGATCCCGCTTTAGGGTTTTTTGTACTGTCTGACTGGCCTATGTAGCCATGGTTTGCCGCAAATGTTGGGAATTATAGTAGAACCTTATATGGGGCTTCTAATCATAAATCTTGCAGGTTCAGCCTGGGACTCGGAACCTTACAGAATCTGAGAAGACAGCTCCTGCGGCTTGGGTTGTCAGACCAATCCATGTATGTGCTCACTGCAGAGTGCAGGGCTAGCACCAAAAATAGCAGTACATTTCCTCTTCAGGAGATGGGAAGCGTTCTGCTTAAATGTTATGTTACATATAATACGGCACGGACACCGACGTCTTAGAGTTCATTTTCTATGGGTCCTTGACAATAAATTAAGTTATAGTCCCATTAACTGTGCTTAACGTGCTTTCTCATCATATTTGCTGCAGCGAGCAGGACCCAGCTCTGTTGGGTCTCACCCTCTGATTCTAGTTTATTAAGGATATCTTTACACATGTTCTCCCAGACCCAAATACACGGAGTATGGGATATTGACATTGTGTTGACACTGCTTCGCCAGGGGGCTCCAGCTATATCCCTACCTTGGGCTTGGGGCTCATAAGGTATACCATTGCTGCTGTTCTCAGCACAACGGGTCCAGTCATTACATACATTGCGACTGGACAGGATGGTTATACCTACTTATATAATATTTCATGTTTACGATTTATTTATGCAGGGTAGCCCAGGGGTGTCAGGTCTCAAACTAGTTCTCATGGCATACCCCATGCACCTTAGGTTATGTGTGGTCACACATTTACAACATTACGTCAAGGTCATCTAGAGCCTTAGAGGCTCTCATACTACCTATGTAGTTAGTTACTAATAACCTCATAAGAAGGTATCAGTTTAGACTACCTCCAGGTGGTTAAAACGGGGTTCTGGCTCATACAGGAGTAGATACTAATTTCTAATCTCACTCCACCAGGGCTGCTACTACATCAGCAGCAAGGGTTATGTACGGTCCTCTGGACCACACCCTGCCGACTGCAGGATGGTCTAACATATGAGGTTTCCAAACATTTTATTTTAACCCATTGCCAGACCAGAGGTATTTGCCAACTCTATTTTAGGTTCTATTTCATAGTTTTCCCCCTCGGATGAGAGGGGTAACTTTTATTATTGTTATTTGTTCATTTATCAGCATCAGCATGTTTTAAATCTATGTCATGTCTGTATGCATTATGAATGTTTCCTTTATATGTGGTCAACTCATGCAGTTGTGCTTGTGTGGACTCGTTTTCCACGGCATGAAATCACAGAGCTTCAAAATCTTCACGTAGTCACTCACGTGACTCCAAAGTAAAATAGTAAGATTAAACGAGAACTTACCAGTTTGAAGTTTGATCGTTATTTTATGAGGAGTTACGATGAGGGATTACGTGCCCGCCACGCCCAACCCTCGTATCATAAAGATCTTTCTGTAAGTTCTAGTCAACTCTAATCTTACTATGTTAGTTCAACACTGTTATCTGTGATTTCACACCGCTGCTTTGAAGATTGACACGCACGCGTGGGGACGGCCTTCTTCACGTAATCCCTCATCGTAACTCCTCATAAAATAACGATCAAACTTCAAACTGGTAAGTTCTCGTTTAATCTTACTATCAATTTCTCTTAAGAGTCAAGGAATCAAAGATGTAAACTTTAAAATAAAGGCAACAAACTGATAACTGCATATCATACAAACCATGTTAGAGATTAGTGGGTTAAATTCTTAAAAGCACCGTGTGTCTTATGAGTAAATAGTCAGCATCATCGGTTGACAATTCATTATACCATGGACTTACTTAAGAAAGACAGATTGTTAAATCTCCAACAAATTAGTAAGAAATTAATCTGGAAATAGGAAAGCATCCAAATTCAAGCTGTAATCCATCATTCAGATTTGCCATTTTAATTTCCTGTTTGTAATGAAGAAATTTAAAAAAAGGCCTAGACTGCACTTAGGTCAGAATGGCTAAAATAAAACTATTTAGCTTGTTACCATGTTTACATGTCATGTTGTAACACACATCAATATCTAACCTGGCACATTTATCTTGTTCTTCTATTCTCTAAGGAAGCCGTTGAGAAAACACCTTCATTTAATCCAATGAGGTATCATGTTTTCTTTTTTAACTTAATTTTACTTTAAAGTAAATCAATACACTTTCTTCCTCTTCATCATTTTTATGGGTTAAAATAACACAACATCACTCTTCTGAGCAGACATATTGCACTCTTCTGATGCAATATGTCTCTGAAATGCTGCTTCCACTCAACCTAATGGCTCCGCACATGCAGATACAAGGTATGTTGATAAATGTGTACCAGATCAAGTGATGGCCTCTGTTCTGCGTCCTCGCTGCCTTGCTGCTTGGTAGCTCTGATTGATCAGGTTCTTAGCTATTTGGGGAAAAGGGAGGAATAGATGAGAAAAATGCAGTCTTTTACCTGATAGGGGAATCAAGAACCAGATATACAGTGCATTCAGAAAGTATTCAGACCCTTTCAATTTTTCCACATTTTGTTACGTTACTGCCTTATTTTAAAATGGATTAAATACATTTTTTATCATCAATCTACACAATACCCCAGAATGAAGAAGCGAAAACAGGTGTTTAGAAAATTTTGCAAAGTAATTAAAAAGAAATAACTGAAATATCACATTTCCATAAGTATTCAGACCATTTGCGATGACACTCAAAATTGAGCTTTGTTTCATCCTGTTTCCATTGATTATCCCTGAGATATTTCTACAACTTGATTGGAGTCCACCAGTGGTAAATTAAATTGATTGGACATGATTTGGAAAGGCACACACCTGTCTATATAAGGTCCCACAATTGACAGTGCATGTCAGAGCAAAAACCAAGCCATGAAGATGGAGGAATTGGCCATAGACCACCGAGACAGGTTTGTGTCGAGACACAACAGACAATAGGTGCAGGAGTAGGCCATTCGGCCCTTCGAGCCAGCACCGCCATTCAATGTGATCAATCAATCAATCAATCAATCAATCAATCAATCAAGCACTTTATTCATCCCCAAGGGGCAATTTAAAAGGGCGCATTACAGTAGCTTTATAAAAAAAAAAAAGAAAGGGACACAAACAACGTAACAAAGAGACGAACATTCAAAGCTACTCTCTGCACCGACCGGTCAACCGCACGAGCAGTGACCCGGCAAGGATTGGGTTGTCAGCAGTGATACAATAATATAGAACACACAAAATGTAACACAAACATCCACCACAGCACTGTGGTGGAAGGCACAAAAATTTGGCCAGTCCTCCTCCATTTCCCCCCGTGGACAGGAACAGAGTCCAAAGTCAGTCCAGGATCGGCTCTTCTCACTGGAGACCGCGGCTTTAGATTGTTGTAGGCCGCAGGCCGGCGGTCAAGATTTAAAGTCCCCGCCGCAGCCAGAAGCACCGTAGACTACAGGGCCGGCGGTCGAAGCTCCCCTCCAGGGGTGATGGTAAGTCCATGCCGGCCCCGCGGAAGAAGTTAGCCGCGGGCCGGCAATAATGGCTTCTTCTTCCCCCGGGTCCCCCACGAGGGATCCCGGGCTGTAGACGCCGCACCAGCTGGAGCTCTGCAGACCGCGACTTCAGGCCGCGACTTCAGGCTGCCGGCTGCCCCGGGCCAGTGAAACGGAGCGCTCCCCTCCATCGAGCCCCAGCGAGGGTTCACCCGCTCCACGCCGAGAGTCCACGCTGCGCCCGCCGCTGAAGCCCCGGGCACGTCTCCGGGAAAGGCCGCGCCGATCCTTGATGTTAGGCCACGGGGGAGGCGACCTGGAAAAAGTCGCCTCTCCATGGAGGAGGCGACCGAAGCGGTTTCCCCCTTACCCCCCACACCACCCCCCGCACAAGACACACAAAGAAACATTAAATACATACTTTAAAACATACTAAAAAATAAAAAAATGATCATGGCTGATCATTCCCAATCAGTACCCCGTACCTGCCTTCTCCCCATATCCCTTGACTCCGCTATCTTTAAAAGCCCTATCTAGCTCTCTCTTGAAAGCATCCAGAGAACCTGCCTCCGGTGCGCTCTGATGCAGAGAATTCCACAGACTCACAACGCTCTGTGAGAAAAAGTGTTTCCTCGTCTCCGTTCTAAATGGCTTACCCCTTATTCTTAAACTGTGGCCCCTGGTTTTGGACTCCCCCAAAATTGAGAACATGTTTACTGCCTCTAGTGTGTCCAAACCCTTAACAATCTTATATGTTTCAATAAGATCCCTCATCCTTCAAAACTCCAGAGTGTACAAGCCCAGCCGCTCCATTCTCTCAGCATATGACAGTCCCGCCATCCCGGGAATTAACCTTGTAAACCTACGCTGCACTCGCTCAATAGCAAGAATGTCCTTCCTCGAATAATGGGACTAAAACTGCACACAATACTCCAGGTGTGGTCTCACTAGGGCTCTGTACAACTGCAGAAGGACCTCTTTGCTCCTATACTCGACTCCTCTTGTTATAAAGGCCAACATGCCATTCGCTTTCATGGCCAACATGCCATGCGGTACTTCATAGACTAATGAACAAGGACCCCCAGATCCCGTTGTACTTCCCCTTTTCCCAACTTGACGCCATTTAGATAGTAATCTGCCTTCCTGTATTTGATACCAAAGTGGATAACCTCACATTTATCCACAGTAAACTTCATCTGCCATGCATCTGCCCACTCCACCAACCTGGCCAAATCACCCTGCATTCTCATAGCATCCTCCTCACAGTTCAATAGACAATAGACAATAGGTGCAGGAGTAGGCCATTTGGCCCTACGAGCCAGCACCGCCATTCAATGTGATCATGGCTGATCATCCCCAATCAGTACCCCGTTCTTGCCTTCTCCCCATATCCCCTGACTCTGCTATTTTTAAGAGCCCTATCTAGCACTCTCTTGAAAGCATCCAGAGAACCTGCCTCCACCAGTTCACACTACCACCCAGCTTTGTGTCATCTGCAAATTTGCTAATGTTACTTTGAATACCTTCATCCAAATCATTGATGTATATTGTAAATAGCTGCGGCCCCAGCACCGAGCCTTGCGGTACCCCACTAGTCACTGCCTGCCATTCTGAAAAGGACCCGTTAATCCCTACTCTTTGTTTCCTGTCTGCCAACCAATTTTCTATCCATGTCAGCACTCTACCCCCAATACCATGTGCCCTAATTTTGCCCACTGGGCCTGATGGTCTCCTATGTGGGACCTTATCAAATGCTTTCTGAAAGTCCAGGTACACTACATCCACTGGCTCTCCCTTGTCCATTTTCCTAGTTACGTCTTCAAAAAATTCCAGAAGCTTAGTCAAGCATGATTTCCCCTTCGTAAATCTATGCTGACTCGGAACGATCCTGTTACTGCTATCCAAATGTGCGGCTATTTCATCTTTTATAATTGACTCCAACATCTTCCCCACCATTGATGTCAGGCTAACTGGTCTATAATTCCCTGTTTTCTCTCTCCCGCCTTTCTTATAAAAGTGGGATAACATTAGATACCCTCCAATCCACAGGAACTGATCCCGAGTCAATAGAATATTGGAAAATTATCACCAATGCATCCACGATTTCTAGAGCCACTTCCTTAAGTACCCTGGGATGCAGACCATCAGGCCCTGGGGATTTATCAGCTTTCAGTCCCATCAGTCTACCCAACACCATTTCCTGCCTAATGTGGATCTGGGGAAGGGTATAAAACAATTTCTGCAGCATTGCAGGCCCTGAAGAGCACAATGGCCTCCATCATTCTTAAATGGAAGTCCTTCGGAACCACCAGGACTCTTCATAGAGCTGGCTGCCTGGCCAAACTGAGCAATCGGGGGAGAAGGGCCTTGGTTAGGGAGGTGACCATGAACCCAAAGGTCACTCTGACAGAGCTCCAGAGTTCCTCTGTGGAGATGGGAGAACCTTCCAGAAGGACAACTATATCTGCAGCACTACCAATCAGGCCTTTATGGTAGGTTTAAAAAGAGGGTGAAAAGATTTAATAGGAACCTGCCGGAGGAGATAGTTGAGACAGGTAGTATCAGTTGCACTTATCATGATTAGTACTGGTGCCAGGGGTTATTGGGAGAAGGCAGGAAAATGGAGTTAGGAGGGAGAGATAGATCAGCCATGATTGAATGGAAGAGTAAACTTCCACTCCCAGGAAGTGGCGGCGCTGCCCAAGCAGCTGCGGCTCACCTGGAGTCCGTCTGTCTTTTCTTTTTTTTCTGTTTTCTTTTGTCCTGTTGTTTAGTTTATTTCATTTATTTTAGTTGTGTATGTGTGGGGGGGGGGGTGTTAGGAGAAACTCTTTTTAATCTCTTCCTTCGGGGGGATGCGACCTTTTCTTGTCGTATCCTCCGTCTCCGTCTCTGTCTGTGCTGAGGCCTATCGTAGAGCTGGCGGCCTCCCACTGGGACTGACCTCGAGGCTCCGAGAGAAATCGGAGCCAGGACTTACCAACGCGGGGCTGGCCGACTTCGGGGCTGTGGTGGCATTGCGGCGGCAGTGACCCGACTTAGGCGTCTCGGAGGCTCGGCCGCGGGCCCAGTGAACGACAACGTCGGGAGCTCGCAGGACCCAGGTTGGTGACCGGTTTTCTGGAGCTCCCGCAACAACAGCTTTGTCCGCTGGACTGGAGGGTGGCAGCTTCTGCAGTTTCGACTGTCCCGGGCCGCGGAGTTTGAACCAGCCCGTTTGCGGAGCTCGGATGCGGCCGCTGGACTTACCATCACCCGGCGGGTCCCTACATCGAAAGCTGGATCGCGTCAACACAGAGGGAGATGAGGAGGGAAGAGACAAGGACTTTAAGACTTTTGCCTTCCATCACAGTGAGGAGGTGCCTGATAGACTCACTATGGTGGATGTTAAACTGTGTTAAGTGTGTGTTTTGTTATTTTATTCTATGTTATGACTGCAAGGTATACTATTTCTTTCAGACTGAAATGTCTGAATGACAATAAAGGATACTTTACTTTACTTTACTTTACGGGCCGAATGGCCCAATTCTGCTCCTATCACATCACAAAGTTTAAGAAACATTTAGTCAGGTACATGGGATAGGATAGGTTGAGAGGGAGGTACAGAAAAATGCTGGAGAAACTCAGCGGGTGCAGCAGCATCTATGGAGCGAAGGAAATAGGTAACGTTTCGGGCCGAAACCCTTCTTCAGACTGATAGGGGGTGGGGAGAAGAAAGGAAAAAAGGAAAAAGGCGGAGGAGGAGCCCGAGGGCTGGGGGAGGGGAGGAGACAACCAGATGGCTGATGAAGGGGAGGGGACAGCAAGGGCTAGCAGAATTGGGAGAATTCAATGTTCAAGCCCCCAGGATGTAGACTGCCCAAGCGGAATATGAGGTGCATTTCCTCCAATTTACGGTGTTGCTCGCTGTGGCCATGGAGGAGACCCAGGACAGAGAGGTCAGATACGGAATGGGAGGGGGAGTTGAAGTGCTGAGCCACCGTGAGTTCAGGTTGGTTATTGCGGAGTTTCTCCAGCATTTTTGTGTACCTTCGATTTAACAGCATCTGCAGTTCCTTCTTTAACAATAGGTTGAGAGGGACATGGGGCAAATGCAGTCAGGTGGCATCCATAGTTTGGGCACCCACTTTCTTTAGGCTTTTGCGGTTTCATTTATAATCAGAATTCCCTCCTCTTCTGCCCTGAGCTGGCGGATACACTTAAACCTCTCCAGTATGTTGCTGCTGACTAGGTGCTGACTAGGTGCCAATTGACTTACGAGAAGGGGGGAGGTGTGTGGGTCATGCTGTGTGATCGGTTGATGTGTGTGTTGTCGTTGAAGATATAGCAAAGTAAGAAAGCTGTGCTAATGGCTGGGCAGTGTTGAGTGTCTGAGGGGGATTGTAAGACTTGAATATTTGAGGAGAATATTTTTTTTGTGCATTACAATTATGCTTATGTTCAGTTATTGAATATATTCAAGGCTGCCCTTTTCAATTCAACAGTAATCCAGGGATTTGGGGACTGTGGAGGTCGGGGATTAGCTATATTCCTATTCAATCACATAATGGATTCAAAATGTTATTCAGTCTATTTCAGCTCATAATTCTTATTTTCTTCTGTAATGAATGTATCCGAAAGTAGCTGATTATGTTGTGTTTTTATAGTTAAAGAATATTGCCTTCTTTCTAAATTGAATAAGGTTAGATTTAACTTTGTTACTGAGAAATAAATACACATTTAAAAATTCAATGAAAATATAAAATGTATTTGAATAATCATTATAATAATAAACTAACTTGTGATTGTAAATTCACATAATTAGAACAGAGAAGATAGTTGCGGCAGGTACTGTCACATAATTCGAGAAACATTTAGACAGGTACATGATGTGACATGTTGGTCAGCATAGGCAAGTTGGAGCGAAGTACCTGTTTCTACGTTGCATGAATCTATGACTATAAATATACCTTTGCACAATTTCCTGCCATAATTGTTCCAGTCAATGTGATCAATTTTGTGTTTTGGTAGTTAACCCAGGACTATTTAATAGATTTCACTGGCCACAAATTAACCTTGTCTTACACACCACTGACAAGTGACTCGAAAGTGATTTTAAACTGGCAATAGGACTATCAAGTAAAAATCAAGCAAGTGGGTGGCTGAGCACTCAATAGTGTAAAAAAAGTAATGATCAAGATTATTTCAAAGACAAAGAATGGTTGAAGAAATTGTATTTACTACTTCACGGTTAGTAAAAGAGTTTATGAAGTTTCAAGTAATATCATCATGCTCTTGGTGTTTTAAGGCCAGCAATGGAACAACCTATGGGGTTTTAAGCCACATGGTTGAGTAGTTAAGATGAATAGCACAGTTCAATGAGTAAAGGAGGATTAGGGCACCATGATCAGAAGGCAGTTTGGAACTTGGGTATTGCATGGTTCACTGGTGAGGAAAATATAATATAATTAAGAGAGTTACAGCCTCATGGTATCACGGATAGCCTAGAGATTCTGGTATATGTGTTTATTTGCCTCCTTGTGCACATTGTACTGTCCAAAATAGTGGAAGATGGTTAAGATTATTCTATCCTATTAATTAATCCCTTTAAATTATTGATTACTGTATATTTATCCACTCTCCTGTTAAAGCTAACATAATCTGCTTTTACCACTGTTCCTCTATAAATACATTTACCTAACATTACCCTTGTTGTTGTAGTGAGAGCCTAAAATTTGACTTCTATTTATTGATTCAAAAGCAAACAATTAATATTTCATTGCTATGTTACTCATGGGGATAAGTCAACATAACCGTAAATTCCTAACCATATCTTTAAGGTACAATAGTTTGAATGTAATAGCTGTACTCTCTTTCAGAATAGCAAATAGTTTCAGGTCATGGGATCTAATGGTCAATATGCCTTTGGTGCTATCAGAAAAAAAGAAATAAAAGGAGAATAGTCCATGTTTTTCAATGAACTCAATAACATCAGCTCAAATTTCCCACTTTAACCTCATTTCATTTGATTACATTAGCAACCAAAAATCCATCAAACTTAAAACAATAAATATAATGATATATAGAAATTAATTGATATAAATGAATAAATTCATGCCTCTGTTTCCCCAATTATATTGTGGGTAGCACAGCGGTGCAGCGGTAGAACTGCTGCCTCATGGTGCCAGAGACCCGAGTTCAATCCTGACTACGTGCGCTGTCTGTACGGAGATTGTGATCACCTGGGTTTTCTGCTGGTGCTCTGGTTTCCTCCTACATTCCAAAGACGTGTAGGTTTGTAGGTTATTTGGCTTCTGCACATTGTTGCTAGCGTGTAGGATGTGAAAGTTGGATAACATGGCATTAGTGTGCAGGTGATCAATGGTTGGCATGGATCGCTGGGCCAGAGGGCCTGTTTCCACCTTGTATCTCTGAACTAAAATGGGAATGGCCAAATCTTACAATCTGACATATTATTCTATTAGAACATCCTGAAAATGAATAGCCCCAGTAGAAAATTCCTTGACTAAAAAAGGAGTGTAGCAATGAAATCATAAGATCAGATTTATGTAAATGCTTGGCTTTCAGACCACAAAGCTGAGGACTTGGCACTGATGCCAAATCACTAACTGATAAAGTTCTGCCAAATATTCCTTCGAGCTGAGTTCCAGGAGAAACCTGAGCTCCAGATAATAGGCATCCTTTAACTCTGCCCAAACCTCAAATAATACAAATATATAATACAAGATACAAGATACAAGATACATTTATTTGTCACATGTGCCAGATGGCACAGTGAAATGTAATTACCATACAGCCATACAATAAAATTAAAGAACACAACTCATGATAGAGTTCAACATAAAATCATCCCCACACAGCAGAATCAAATTTTCCCACTGTGAGGGAAGGCACCAAAGTCAGTCCTCTTCCTCCAATGTTCCCCAATGTTCACCCGTGGTCGAGGCCTCCCCGAGCCCTCCGCAGTCGCCGCTACGGGCGGCCCGATGTTCAGGCCCGCTCGCTGGGGTGATGTAAGTCCGACGTCGGGGCTGGGGCTTAAATAACAGGTGATAGGCACAAAAGCTGGACTAACTCTGCGCGACTGGCAGCATCTCTTGAGAGAAGGAATGGGTGACGTTTCAACCCGAAACTTTACCCATTCCTTCTCTCCAGAGATCCTGCCTGAACCGCTGAGTTATTCTGGCTTTTTGTGTCTATCTTCAATTTGAACCAGCATCTGCAGTTCCTTCCTACTTAAATAACAGGTGATTGAAGATATATATTTAAATATTAAGCACGACCCACGCAGAATATCATCAAGAGAAGAGCACATCTAATTGAATGAATAACTAATGCCAAAGCATCTCAATTTCAAAGAGTTATTTTCCCCATCTCTAAGTTACTTTAATGTCAGAAAGTACATAATAGGACTCAGAAAAAAATCTAAATATATTGAAGGAAATATTTTGTTTTTAAATGACACCGTGATCCCTAAACGATCAAAAGTATTTGTCAGTGTTGTTAAATTGGACTACAGTGTGTTAAATGGGGATTGCACAGTCCAAAATGTCCTACCCTTTATTCTTAAACTGTGACCCATGCTTCTGGACTCCCCCAACATCGGGAACATGTTTCCTGCATCTAGCCTGTCCAATCCTTCAAGAATTTTATATGTTTCTATAAGATCCCCTCTCATTATTCTAAATTGCAGTGAATACAAGCCCAGTCGACCCATTCTTTTATCATATGTCATATTGCAATCTATTTTGCTATATGGATCCTGCTTCCACATTGCCTAACTTTTATCATATAGCTCTCACTGACAATGTCTCCAAAAGCCTTTGCAGATGATATCCATAGTACTGCCTTTTCTTGTAGTATTATTTTGTTAATTAACTTATTATAATTGGTTAAACATAATTAACCTTTTAGAAACCCATACTATTTTTGATTGTATTATCCATCCTTAAATGTTTTACCATATTTCAGTATGTTTTATCATATATTTTACCATATATTTCAGTACATGATACCAGGATTATTTTTTTCTCTGATTTTGAATATACAATTTATATTTTAGATTTTTAATTTATAAATCTTCAGATTTTTTGAGCACCCACAGATGGAGTTTAACACAATAGAGTGCCTGTGCAGAGGTACAACAGAGGATTTGAACATTAACAAAATCAGGAGTGCATCAGGAAGCCAACTCTAACATCAATTTCTGCTTTCGGTCTGGGCACATTAAAGGCTCTGTCTCACGGTGTTGCGGTCATCGGCGGTGAAACGCGGCGTCGCCGGTAGAGGGGACCACACGGCAACGGCGAGAGCGCCGAGCCTATGCCGCGGGAGCGCTGCGCCGGGGCCGAGTGATTTAAGTACGGCTGGTCCCACGAGCTTGCGGTAAGTAAAAACAAAGGGCGGGCCGACTGCGATGACGTCATTTCAGATCTGCGGGGCTGTGGTGGCGGCAGTGCTGATCGCGGCGCTGTGGCGGTGGCTGTGGAGGTGGCCGTGCGGCACACGTGACTCACTAGCGGCAGCTGTGGCGGCGGCTGTGGCCGCGGTCGTGCCTCACTGGCGGAGGCTGTGGCGGTGCAAGTTCGACGCACGGCGCTCGTGCCGCACTGGCGGCGGCTGTGGCGGTGACCGTGCCGCACTCGTGCCTCACTGGCGGCGGCTGTGCGGTAGGAAAAGTTTTTTGAACAGTGTTGGTTTTATTTTAGCACCGTGCGGTGTTGGGAACAATGCCGCACGGCCCCGGCGGCGGGCGTTTGACCGAGCCCGCGGTCTCTGGTGGCCCAGGAGCGGTAGATTGTTCCTGTTTTGCCGCCAATGACCGCAGACTCGTGAGACAGGCCTTTAAGTCATTCAGTTTGATCCCTTGATAAAGGTGGTTTTCCTATTTAAACTTTAACTTTATGTCACCTTATGACTTTTCTAGTCATATACTCACAGTTATAGATGGAAGAAAATAAACAGACTATGATAGATTGGGCCGTGTTCAGGTTTAGGTGGCCAAGAGCAGAACAGTTGCCATGGCAAGCTGAGATGCATCCCATTGTAATACTTTCTGTAGTGCATGTTTAGAGGTTCAAGTGAATCCTTGTAGCCATGTTGAATCTTTTCAGACACTGTAGAAAGTAAATGTACTTGTACAGGTTTTTTTATCACCCTAATAGTGTGAAGGATTCAATGATTAAATAATACCTTATTGTCACGTGTACCTAGGTGCAGTGAAATGCTTTGTTTTGCACACAACCCTGTAAAGTCATATAGCAGACCTCACCGAGGCAGTACACTAGTGTCGCTATGTTTCTGGCACCAAAACAGTTACCAAGGTTCACTGAATAGACTAGGTTAGGTTCCTGCTGATATCGATGCTGAGGAACTTGAATCCGTGGACCATCTCTACTGCAGCTCTATTGATGGTGGCAGGTTTGAGTTCACCCCATCACTTCCTAAGGGCAACCAACTTTTTTGACTTGCTGACATTATGGGTTGGGTTGTTGTCCTGACACCATGACACTAGGTTCTAGTTTCATCCCTGTACCTCATCTCATTGTTGTTGTAGATGCAGCCAACAACAAGACATTGGTGAGGCAAAATTTGGAGTATTGTGTTCAGTTTTGCTCACCCTTTTATAGAAAAGATATTGGCAAGCTGGAAAGGGTGCAGAGAGGATTTACAAGGATGTTACTAGGATTGAGGGTCTGAGCAGGGAGAGGTTCAGCAGGCTAGGACTCTATTCCTTGGAGCGCAGAAGGATGAGGGGTGATCTGTAGATGTGTACAAAATAATGAGAGTAACAGAAAGAGTAAATGCAGAGGGTTTTTTTTTACCCAGAGTAAGGGAATCTAGAACCAGAGGACGTACGTTTAATGTGAGGGGTGATAGATTCAAGGGGAAACCTTTTTACCCAAAGGGTAGTAAGTATATGGAACGAGCTTGTGGAGGAGATAGTTGAGGCAGGTACTATCACAACATTTTAAAAACATTTGGACAGGCACATGGATAGGAAGGATATGAGCCAAATGCAGGCAGATAGGATAAGTGTAGATGGAGCATGTCGGCTGGCGTTGTTTTAGTTTTTGGAGATACAGTGTGGAACCAGGCCCTTCAGCCCATCGAGTCCTCTCTGACCAGCAATCCTCACACATTTACACTATCCTACATACACTGGGGACAATTTTTACATTTACCGAGCCCATTAACCTACATACCTGTACGTCTTTGGAGTGTGGGAAGAAACGGAAGATCTCGGGGAAAAACCCATGCAATCACGGGGAGAAGGTATGAACTTCGTACAGACAGCACCTGTAGTCGGGATCGAACCCGGGTCTCCAGCGCTGCAAGCGCTGAAAGGCAGCAACTCTACCACTGCGCCACTGTGCCTCCCTAATGTTGTTACTGATTTTGTTTCCATCAATTGAATTGAATTGAATTGAATTGAATTGAATGCTATTTATTGTCATTCAAACCTAGGCTTGAACGAAATTTCATTACTACAGTTTTTTACATTACAAAAAAAAACAAAACCCCACACTTAACACAGTTTACATAAACATCCATCACAGTGAGTCTCCAACACCTCCTCACTGTGATGGAAGGCAAAGTCTTATCTCTTCCCTTTATTCTTCACCCGCGGTGCAGCAGTCCAACTGCAGCGTCTAGGCGAACTGGGGCTCCGGTATTAAAGCCCCCGGCGGACGATGGTAAGTCCTGTGGCCATTTAGCCACGCCGGGCGATGTTAGGCCCCGGCTCCATGTCCTTTAAAACCCCGCGGTTTCAAGCAGTCCAACCCGCAGTCCAACTGCAGCGTCTAGGCGAACTGGGGCTCCGATGTTAGAGCCCCCGGCGGACGATGGTAAGTCCTGTGGCCATTTAGCCACGCCAGGCGCTGTTAGGCCTCGTTCCGTGTCCTTTAAAACCCCCGCGATTCCAGCGGGAGAAGTTGCCGTTGCGGGAGCTCCGAAAAGCCATCTCCCACCAGGGACCTGGAGCTCCCGATGTTCCTGTCCACCGGGCCTGCAGCCGGAGCTTCCGAAACTCCAAAGTCGGGTCGCAGCCAAACGCCACCACAGCTCTCCCCGCTCCGAAGCCGGCCAGCTCCGCAATGTCATGTCCACAGGCTCCGCGACTGGAGACCCCAGGTTAGTTCCCAGCCGGAGGCTGCCGCCCGGCTTCCACGATGTTAGGCCCAACGACATCGGAGACCCGACAGGGAAAAAAGTCGGGTCCCCGTACAGGGAAGAGGACTAACGGTTTCCCCCACATTCCCCCCCCTCCACCCCCCACATATACACAGTTAAAAAATAATAAAAACTAAGCTCAAGACATACATTTAACAAGACAAAAATTAAAAAAAAGACGGACGACTGTAGTCGAGCCGTTAGGCGCCGCCACACCCATGTCTCCTCTATTCCTCTAGCAGATCATTCAGATACCAACTACATTCTGTGTGAAAAGCTTGCTTTTCAGATCATCTTTTTAACATTTCCATCTCACCTTAAACCTATGTCCTCTTGTTTTAGATACCCCTGGGAAAACATACTCAGGTCATCTACCCTATCTCTGATTCTCATTAAAGGGCCTGTCTCACTTTCACAACCTAATTCATGACCTTTTTTACTCATGGACATTTTTCATCATGCTAGAAAAAAACACCCCGACCTACTTGATGCCACGAGTACCTATGACTAGCATCACGACCTACCTACGACCTCCTACGACCTCGTGACGACCATGCAGCGAGTATGAGGTCAAGGGCAAAACTCGGCAGAGGTCGTGAAAGTGGGACAGGCCCTTAAATCACTCGGCCTCCTTCTCTCCAGGGAAAACACTCAGCCTATCCAATCTCTCTTCAAATGTCAAATGCTCTAAACTAGGCAACATCCTTGTGAATCTTTTCTGCATCTTTTCTAGCTTAATCATGTCTTTCCTATAATGTGGCAACCAGTGCTGCCCACGAAAATCCAAGTGTCGTCTGAGCTACATTCGAACATCTGCACCATGATATCCCAACTCTTTTACTCAATGCCTCAATCGATGAATGCAACTGGGTCAATACATTTCCATTATCGCCCTATCCATCTGTATCACCACTTTCCTACCATTCATTGTCTATGTCCTGTCCTTGTTAACTTCCCAGAAATGCATCATGTTGTACTAGACCAAGTCAAATTGCATCTGCCATTTATTTTTCCCACTTTCCCAGCTAATTAAAATACTGTGATCAATCAATCAATCGACCTTAGACAACCTTCTTCACTAATACCATTAATTTTGCTGTCATCAGCAAATTTACAACATGCCACCTCTGGTCTCCTCCAAACCATTAATGCATAACAAGAGTGGGGCCAGCACCTGTCCATGAGGCACACCACTGGTTACAGGCATCTGGTCTGAAAAACAACTCCACAATAACACTTTGCCTCCTACCATCAATCCAATTTTGTATGCAATTGGCTAACGCACTCTAGATCCCTTATGTTCTATTCTTCTAGATCAGCTGACCATGCGGGACCTTGTCACAGGACCATATCCCTCTAACTCTGTCCTATCCATGTACCTGCCCAAATGTTTCTTAGATGTTGCGATAGTACCTGCCTCAGCTACGTCCTCCTACAGCTCGTTCCATACACCCACCACCCTTTGTGTGAAAAAGTTACCGTAGTCAGTTCCTAATAAATTTTTCCAAACTAACTTAAATATATGTCCTCTGGTTCCCGATTCTGGGCAAGAGACTCTGTGCATCTACCTGACCTATTCCTCTCATGATTTTGTACTCCTCTATAAAATCGCCCTGCATCTTCCAGTGCTCCAAGGAATAGAATCATAGTCTGCTCAACCTCCCCGGATAGATCAGGCCTGGAAACATCATCATAAATCTTCTCTGCAACTTTTCCAGCTTGACAACATCTTTCCTCTAACATGGTGCCCAGAACTGAGCACAATACTCTAAATGCGGCCTCACCAATGTCTTATACAACTGTAACATGACCCCCCCCCCACCCCCCAACCTTGTCCAGCTGTATTCCACAAGGCTTAATATGGCAGAGCCAAAATTATTGAAATCTGCTGAAGATATTAACTAGTTGTGTTTGGGGAAAAAAATAAGTATTTTTCTATTCAGTCATCCTGATGATCACAGCAAGGATTCTTACAAACGATCTTGTTGGATTATGGTCACTGTCAGTGAGGACTAACGGTTGTACCCTCTGCAGAATCCCGATCATACGATGCCATCAGAGTGACAACATAACAAACCTGCAGGGCAATAAACACCAAACAACAGAGCTACAAATTTGTTCCACTTCATCAAACATTTAAACAAATTAAAAGGAATGTAAATCCGTCAAATAAAAAAATGAATGAAGACATATCCCATTTTACAGCCACCAGCACCATTAAATTAATCGAATTACATGACCTCACGTGGACTGACATATGTTTATTCTCCTTGACATTCGTTTCTTCTCATTACCATCGATTTGGAGTATCAAAATGTTTCAAAATAGTTCAGACACAAATGCATTCTCAGCTATACCTGTCAATATGCTTTACGTGAGGAAAATATGCAAAGCTGTCCAATAATGTGGCAGCTTCTTCATACTTTATATTGCTCCTTTTGATTTTTCTCCTTTGCTTTATTCCTATGCAAACCTTCCATAGAGCCTCTTCCAATCCTATTCCGATTTTGCCTTTGTAAATAAAATAACCAGTACTGAGGACAGCAGATGGAAATGAAGGTGGTAAATAAATAAAAATGTATTATTCAATGTTCCCCAAAAGAAGAAATCCCCTAAATCTTTTATTGTGGATTTTCTGCTAAGATCCAAAATGTCATTCATGCTTAAAGCAGAAACTGATTGGGAAATCAGTAAATGGGACTGAATCAAATCCTTTGGGAACCATCTCATTTTCTTTTGGCTTCTCTTCTCTCATAGTCATAGTCACAGAGTCACAATACGTGGAAACAGGCCCTTCGGCCCAAATTGCACACACCGATCAACATGTCCCATCTACACTAGTCCGACCTGTCTGCGTATGCCCCAACTCCCTCTAAACCTGTCCTCTCATTTGGGTTACATCACCAGAGACATGGGTTCGATCCTGAGGTGCTGTCTGTATGGAGTTTATACATTCTCTGTGACCGCATAGGTTTTCTCCAGGTGCTCCGGTTTCCTCCCATATACCAAAGACAAGCAGGTTGTAGGGTTCTGTAAATTGGCTTCTGTAAATTATCCCTAGAGTGTAGGATAGAAATAGTGTATGGCGAATCACTGGTCGGCATGGACAGATGGGCCTGTTTCCACACTGTATCTCTAAACTAAATATTCTTAGCCATGGATGAATTTCTACACCTCTGCATTTATGCCTGTCCCAGGTTTACTCTTCAAGAGCCACAGCACAACTTTGATAATTCTAGTCATGCAAGTGTTTTCTTTCTGACATTATACATATATCCATCATCTCCATGTGATCCCAATGCCCTCAGTATTTGTGTTGACAGCTGAACCATTCTATTCTGGATAAAATAAGACCTAATCTTTCACTCTCTGCCCTGTGGTACAGTCCAATTGGAATTTCAGTACCTGGTTACTTCAATGACTGATAAATAATTTCACCATCATTTTTTTGCAGGTCCAACAGACTGAGCAGCAGACAAGAGGACCCAGAGCAGTTTAAAACTTAATGATCAGTTAAGGATTTGTTGTTTTTTGGGCCAACAGCCTCGGATTGCTTTCAACAGTGGCCGAGGGAAACCCCGATTGAAATGTATAGTTTGGTAGACATAGTTTGGTAGACAGTCAGAATATCAAATACTAAAGGGCATGGCTTTAAAATGAGGGGAAAGTTTAAACAAGATCTGTCAGGTTTTTTTTACACAGAGGGTGCTGGGTTCCTGGAACTCGCTGCCTGTGGTGGTAGAGGAATCAGATACCATAGTTCAATGATTCAATGGTTCAATGGTACATTATTTGTCATATGTGTCGAGGTACAGTGAAATCCACTACTGTTTACAGTTCAGTACAAGTATCACTATACATAAGCACTGAGATAGTAGCTTTTGACAGGGACATAAACATGTTGGGAATAGAGGGATCTGGATTATGTGCAGGCAAATTAACCAGATTCTTTTAATTTGGCATCATATTTAGCACAGACAATGTGGGCCAAAGAGCCTGTTCCTAAGTCGTCATGGTCTAACTTTCACATTCACTTCTAAACCAACAATTGCAGCCAAATTAAGGATATGTTTGAACCACTAAAAATTCTTCAAAATTAAATTAAAATTGAGAAAAGATGTACAAATATACAAGAAATATGCTTTAAAATAGCCTTAAGAGTATCAACTAAATCAATTTAAAATGTCTGAAGTTCTACTATTGAACAAAGTAGGAGATTAAATTTTCAGTTCTCAAAAGCAAGTATTTTGATCTATTTGGAGTTGAAAATCCATATCTTTCCTGTCTCAGTGTTAAAGAAGGAACTGCAGATGCTGGAAAATCGAAGGTACACAAAAATGCTGGAGAAACTCAGCGGGTGCAGCAGCATCTATAGAGCGAAGGAAATAGGCAACGTTTCGGGCCGAAACCCTTCTTCAGACTGATAGGGGGTGGGGATCTTCCCTGTCTCATCCTTTTCTGAGCCATTCTCACCATCTCTCATTTTCCTCTACTTTATCTGAATGACCCACAGCTGAGTTTCTGCCTAGCATTGGAATAGAGGAATAACATCCAACATTTTTTATCAAGTTGAAACTGTGCCTGAATGTAGGTTTAGGTTTATCATTGTCATGTGTACAGTGAAGAACGTTGTTGTGCATGCTATCCAATGAAGTTAGATACTGCCATACTTAAACACAATCAACCCAAAATCAAGTACAATAGATGGATAAAAGAGATTTAAAAGAATGGAGCAATTGCATTGAATGATAGTAGATCCTCATCTGGGGCCAGCCCGCAAAGAGGAGACACGCACCGAAACCATCTTAGGCTTCAAAGTTCAATTCAATTCAATGATACTATATTGTCGCATGTACCTAGGTACAGAGAAATGCTTTGATTTGCAGACAACATGGTAAAATCATATAGCAGGCCTCACATAGGCAGTCCATAATGGGCCTGTCCCACATACGCGACTTTTACGGCCACTGCCGGCACCCTTCATAGGTCGTTGCAGGTCGCCGAAATTGTCAACGTTGAAAATATTCGGCGACCTGTAACGACCTATGACGGGTGCCGGCAGTCGCCGAAAAAGTCGAGTAAGTGGAACAGGCCCTTAAGTGTCACCATGTTTATGGCACAGATAAAGCTACAAAAGCTCACTGAACAGTCTTATCTTCCTTCCCTTTGTACTGCCTACCGCTGCACGTGGCAACAGCCGCATAGTCCACTCCCCCCCCCCCCTCCCCGCCCGCTGCTGGGTCCTCCTCATTTCTCAGGAGCTCCCCACCGGGTCAACCTTCGGTCTTCAGTCACCGTTATTGTCTGCAAGGAGTATTAACAGTAGATTTTATATAAATATATATTTTGTAAACTCCATTCTCAGGGTATGGAGCTTCACCTTTCAAGGCTGCTAGTTTCTGAAGATTATGTCAAATGTTATTTTGTAATGACCAGCATCGATTAAGCTGTACTCCTTCCAGACCCCCCCCCTCCACCCACCCACTATAATCAGTTTGATAAAGGTTCACAACCCGAAACATCACCTATCCATTTTCTTCAGAGATTTTGCTTGACCCATTGAGTTACTCCAGCATTTTGTGTCGATCTTTGGTATAAGCCAGCATCTGCAGTTCCATTTTATTTCAATTAGATTGTATGCAGGAAGCTAAAGCCTGCATACAACCTTGTGGCTAAAGGGATCAGGGGGTATGGAGAGAAGGCAGGTATGGGATACTGAGTTGGATGATCAGCCATGATCATATTGAATGGCGGTGCAGGCTCGAAGGGCCGAATGGCCTACTCCTGCACCTATTTTCTATGTATCTATGTAAGCTCTAACTACTGCAAATGAAGTAAATGGATAACTCGAACTTAATGTCAAGTTCCAAAATGCAGCATTCAATTGAGCGAATTGTTGAATCTTACATAAAATTGTTTTATGAATTTTATTTTCAACCATATTCAGTTTCTCAACCATAAATGTAATGTAACCTCCCAATTTTAAAATAAATGTGCATAATTTGACTGCTTAATGACAGGTCTCCAGTTTTTTCTTAGCGAAATAAGATCATAGCATACAACTTGTGTTGCTTAGCACCAGATAACTGAAGATACACATATTAAATAAATATTTTTTGGCATGTTTCTAAAGTCATACATAGCCATACAAAATATATTATACAGTCATAAAGTCATTTGGCCCAACTCGACCATGTAGACCAATTTGCCCCATCTAAGCTAGTCCCATTTGCCCGCATTGGCCGATATCCTTGTCAATCTCTCTTGTCCATGTCCAAGTGTAACTTAAATAGTTATTGTATCTGCCTCAACTACTCTCTCGGCAGTTTGTTTCAACTAACTGTCATGCACTGTGCGAAAAAGTAGCCCTCAGATTCCCATTAAATATTTTCCCTCTCATCTTAAACCTATGCCCTTTAGTTATTGAATCCCCTACACTGGGGCAAAGACTCGGTGCAATCACCCTGTCTATTCCCCTCATGGATGTGTCTACCTCTCTGAGATCACCTCTCAGCCACCTGCGTTCCAAGGAATGAAGCCCTGGACTGCCCTACCAGGCCCTGTAGCTCAGGCCCTTGAATCCTAGCAACATCCTCACAAATCCTCTCTGCACTCCTTTCAACTGAAAGTCACCTTCTGAAAAGCTGAACACAATAAATACTTCAAATGCAGTCTCACCACATCTTGTGCAACTGAAACATAACATCCCAACTTCGATAGTCTATACTCAGTGTAGATTGGTTTATGCATGCAACCAATCATATATAGGTTAGCATCATTAACCCCGCCTTACTGTATCATTTATATTAACACCTACTTCCTATTCTACGCAGTTCGGTAGCAGACAGGATGCAGTGACTACTAACATGCTGTTAAGTCTGTATGTGGATTAAAGATGATCTTAAATTATGTGTTGTGTAGATGTCATATTTACATGGTGTCAAGTTTGGGTTAACCCACTTCTACTGTATATCAGTTTTTATTTTATTTTGCCAAGTTTTTATTTTCACATTTCGCGATGGCTTCCTCCTGCCGAAAACCTGCACAGCTTATCTTTGATTCGGATATCGGTGAGCGCTGGACTACTTTTGAAATGGACTACCGGCACTACATGAACATTGTGCATCGAAATGAACCAGACGCTGCCAAAGCCTCCCTTCTACTTAATCTCGCTGGCCCAGATGCTATGAAACGATCCAGGACTTTCCGATATGCCCCATCGATCCTGGGTGCCAACAATCAGGTAGTTACGCCCGAGGAATCTGCTGACGACCCTAATGTCTAGTTATGTAAATTTAGTGAGATTTGTGACCTGCCCTCTAATCACATTTTGGAAAGGTCAAGATTCTTGACAATTGCCAGATGAACCTGTCGAAAGATTCATCTCAGACTTAAAATATATGGCCCAGAGGTGCCGTTTCGAAAATATGACTGACCAGCTAACAAGAGACATTCTGGTGACAGGGATGAATTATCAAAAACTGAGGTCTGAGCTCCTGCGCAAACCTGATTTAACTTTAGACGATGCCGCGCACGCTTGTCGAATGGCAGAAATCATTGACCCATTAAACAGTCAGCGCGGGGCAGACACCAAAACCATTAATCTGACTGGATTTAATAGACCGCGAGCTCAGACAGAAAACACAAGATTTACGATCCAGGCCAACCCTGCATCTAATAGTGAGCCTCCCAAAAGATGCCCAAATTGTAATTATTTGCATAACAGGCAATCACCATGTCCTGCTTATGGAAAGGCCTGTAACTATTGTAAGAAATTGAACCATTTCTCTGCTGCCTGTCGTTCTCATGGGAAGAAGCCCTTCGGTCCCAGACCTAATCTAAACATGTTGTTGCAAGACGAAAACAACTACGACTCCCAATTCAAGCTCGACACTGCCCCCGACACCAGTCCAATTAATTCGCAAGGGGAGTCAAACGTGTATTCAGTCCTACATGCAGCTGGCAAGTTTCCCGACCCTACAGTTCTGGTAACTGTCAACAACCTCAACTTTCATGCTAATTTAGACACTGGTGCCAAGGTCAATGTAATGTCTATCAACCTCTACAACAAGATAAGAAATAACGAGCTCCTGATTGCAGACAGCTTCACTTTGTATGCTTACGGGGGGAAGTGCTGGTACCACTGGGAAGAGCCACTTTTAAATGTGTGCTGAAAAAAACCACAAGGGATCTGACCTTCTACGTCTTGAACTCTAACTCTGTGACTCTGTTGGGCAACCATGCATGCCAAGATTTAGGACTGATTTCGTTCGACAAAATGGTCCATAAGCTGCTGATATCAATCCGATAAAAGAATACCCTGATCTGTTCGATGACAAACTAGGCAAGCTGCCTGTGACCTACAAGATATCCATCGACCCCAACGTGGTACCTGTCGTTCGTGCACCACACTGTGTATCACATGCCATGAGGGACAGGGTTGAGTCCATGTTAAATAATATGGTCTCCATGGGCGTGCTGGAAGCAGTCAGCGAGCCCACCGATTGGGTGTCCACCATGGTTGCTACTCTCAAAAAGGATAAAAATGAAATCCATGTGTGCATCAATCCAAAAGACTTGAACCATGCCATCAGGCGCCCCCACTATCCCATGAGGACAGTTGAGGATGTTGCGGCACAGATCGGACAGGCCGCCGTCTTTTCTATCCTCGATGCAAAGAGCTCTTTCTAGCAGATACCGCTGGACAACGAGTCATCAAACCTCACCACATTTTCTACCCCGTTTGGAAGATTCAAGTTTCTGAAAATGCCATTTGGTATCAACTCTACCAGTGAAGTTTTCCAGAGAACCATGGAACAGCTGTTCGCAGGCCTAACGTGCGCTATCATTGTTGACGATATCCTGGTGTATGGCAAAGATGCGACAGAGCACGACCAAAACCTATGGCGTGTCATGGAGCGGGCACGTCAGATCAAACTCAAGCTCAACCCTAACAAGTGCAAGTTCAGGGTTTCAGAGGTCACCTACATCTGGCACGTATTCACTCCCGATGGCCTCAAGCCCGATCCACAGAAAGCTGCTGCCATCACTGAGATGCCTTCCCCCGCCGACGTGCTCGGACTGCAGCGTTTCCTGGGTATGGTGAACTATCTTGGAAAATTCATACCAAACCTCAGTGAACTAAGCTCGCCTCTGTGACAACTGACTAGATAGGACACTGCTTGGTCCTGGTTCCAGCAACATCAACAAGCATTTGACGCTTTAAAATCCAAGCAGACCAGTGCACCAACTCTGATATTCTTCGATTTGAAACGTCCCGTGACTATCACCTGTGATGCCTCGTGATTCGGGCTCGGTGCAGCCTGCCTACAACCAACTGCTGATGGTACCTTGCTCCATATTTCATATGCCTCCCGTACCATGACCAACACAGAACAACGCTACGCACAGATCGAGAAGGAGCTTCTGGCTGTCGTCTTTGCCTGCTCCAAATTCAATGTCTTTATCTTCGGAAACACTTTCACGGTCGAGACAGACCACCAACCATTGGTGACGATTCTGAACAAACCCATCCATGCCGCACCAGCTCGCCTGCAACGCATGATGATGCAGCTCCAACATTTCGACTTCACCCTTGTTTACAAAAAGGGGTTGGCCAGACAGGCGCTCTAGCGCACCAACAGAGGCACAGCCGTTCTTCCTAGTCCGCGATGAACTGGTCATACAGGATGGTGTCATAGTCAAGGGCCACAAAGTGGTGATCCCCTCATCACTACATGAGGAATACTACAAAGAGGCACACAGCGGTCACCCGGGAGTCGATGCTACACTGACCCACGCACAGAACCTGTTCTACTGGCCTGGGATGGCCAAATACATACGGGACCGTATATCCTCTTGCCCCACCTGCAACAGTCTTGCACCACACCAGCAAAGGCAGCCTCTACTGCAACAACCTCCATCAGCCCTGGCCTGGACGTTGGTGGCGGCAAACATCTTCGAATGGCACGGTAATCACTACCTCGTCCTCGCCGACTCATATTCAAACTGGTTTGAACTCGACCTCCTGACCTCCATCACATCTGAGATGGTCATCCGAAAATTAAAGAAACACTTCTCCACATTCGGCTCACCCGCCCGTTTGCAGACCGACAACGGAAGACAGTTTACCAGCCACGAGTTCAAGCTCTTTGCTAACCGATGGAATTTCCACCACGTCACGAGCAGCCCTAAGGACCCACAGAGTAACGGACTCGTCGAACGGGCTGTCAGAAGCGCTAAACAACTGATGGAACAATCGCGCCTGGCTAATTCAGATTTTTACCTTGATCTCCTGAACCCCAGAAACATTGCCAGAGACGGGACCCTGGGATCACCAGCCCAGCGACTGATGTCCAGGAAAACAAGACCTCCAATTCCGATTGCTCAGCAGAAGCTGATACCTCAAGTGCTGAAGCCTGCTTTAATCCAAAAGCGTATTCAGGAGAAACACGATATTCAGAAACGGTCGCACGACAAATCATGCAAACCCCTCCTGCCTCTACTGCCGGGCCAGGTTGTTCGTTTACAAACTACCAGGGGACATTCCCGTCTGGCTACTGTTGTCGGCCCGGCTGATGAACCTCGGTCTTACCTTGTGGACTATGAGGGAACAGTCTACCGCAGAAGTCGTCAACATCTGCTTGCTGTGCGGGAACCCCGTCCGCCGCCAGCCGGACCATATGCTCCACCGCTTCAGTTCCAGCCGTTCGCTGCCGAACCTTCTACCGATCCCCGAATGCCCCATACTCCTCACATGTCCCATACTCCTCCACGAGCAGCGGCCGTGACTAACCACGGGATTACCCCTCCTGCACACTTCCCCTTTCGGCCAACACAAGCCTCTCCCGCGGCTTTCTCGCTTCTGGGTTCACCCCCTCCCTCTAATCTTTCCGGTGAAGGAGGAGAGGGTTTGGTCCGTATGCGTTAGGGCCACATCAGTAGTCCGCCTGATAGTTATGGTGAATTTGTTTAACTTTAATGGCATGGGTGCACTATATTTACTCCTTAAGGGGGAAGGATATAGATTGGTTTATGCATGCAACCAATCATATCTAGGTTAGCATCACTAACCCCGCCTTACTGTATCATTTATATTAACACCTACTTCCTATGCTACGCAGTTCGGTAGCAGACAGGATGCAGTGACTACTAACATGCTGTTATGTCTGTATGTGGATTAAAGATGATCTTAAATTATGTGTTGTGTAGATGTCATATTTACACTCAGCTCCCTGATTGATGAAGGTCAGCATGTCAACAGCTTTCTTCACCATTATGTCTCCTTGTGATGCCACTTTCACGTACTCCAAGATCCCTCTGCCCTACAACTCTTCCCAGGGCTCTACCCTTAACTGGGAAGGTGAATTGACCAGATTTGACTTCCCTGCCCTGATTTGACTTTAGAATTTAGGATGAGGGGATCTTACAGAAACATATACAATTCTTAGAGGATTGGACAGGGTAGATGCAGGAAAAAATGTTCCTGATGTTAGGGAAGTCCAGAACCAGGGGTCACAGTTTATGAATAAGGGATAGGCCATTTAGGACTGAGATGAGGGAAAAACCTTTTCACCCGGAGAGTTGTGAATTTGTGGAATTCTCTGGCAGTTCACTGGATGTTTTCAAGAGAGAGTTAGATTTAGCTCTTAGGGCTAAAGAAATCAAGGGATACGGGGAAAAAGCCAGAACAGGGTACTGATTTTGGATGAACAGCCATGATCATATTGAATGGCGGTCCTGGCTCGAAGGGCTCGTGCACCAATTTTCTATGTTTCTATGTATCACCTCACACTTACCTGAAATAAACTCCATTAGTCATTTCTCCGCCCACTTGCCCAGTTGATTGAGATCCTGCTCTAATTCTTAATAATTACCCTCACTGTCTACAAGACCAATTTGTTTAGTACTATCTGTTTAGTACTATCTGCAAACTTACTAATCATGCCTTATACATTCTCATACAATTCGTTGATATAGATGTCAAACAGCAATGGATTCAGCATCGATGCCATTAACCACAGGCCTCCAGTCCAAAAACAACATTCCACCACCATTCCTTCCATTAAACCAATTCTGTATCTAATTATGATGACACAAAATGCTGGAATAACTTAGCGGGACAGGCAGCAACTCTGGAGAGAATGAATGGGTGACGTTTCGGGTCAAGACCCTGCTTCAGACTGAGAGTCAGGGGAAAGGGAAATAAGAGATATATGGTGTAGAGAGATATAGAACAAATGAATGAACGGTATACAAAAAAGTAATGATGATAAAGGAAACAGGCCATTGTTAGCTGTTTGCTAGGTGAGAACGAGAAGCTAACTGTGCTAAATGCCTACATCTAGAGGCCAATTTAACACATACTTTTGCAAATTGTATAAAAATCAAAAATTTCTGGATTGATATTTTTTAAATAATTTCTGAAGTTGTTAATACTAAATTAGAATTAGAATTAGAATTACTTTATTAATCCCCTTATTAAGGGGAAATTCAGATGTCCTTGAAGCACACTAATAAAAATACAACATAGCATTAAAGAAGAAGTTTAACATTAAACATAAAAACATCCCCCCACAATGGTTCCCACTGTGAGGGAAGGCACAAAGTCGAGTGCCCATCCCCATGTCCACCTATAGTCGGGCCTATTGAGGCCTCCACAGTCGCCGCTACGGAGGCCCGATGTTCCAGGCCGTTCTCGCCGGGTGATGGTGCTCCGGCATCGGGAGAGCCCTCTCAGCGGCTTGGGGTGCCAGGAACAGCCACTTCCTTACCAGAGACCGCGGCTTCCAAGCCAACAGGCCACGCTGGATGGAGCTCCACCACTGGCGATCTCGTCGAGAGATCCCAGGCTCCCGATGTAAAGTCAGCGCCGCCGCCCACAGCTGGCCGCTCCACAGACTGCAGATCCGCGATGTTCAATCGGCAGGTCCCAGCATACCGGAGTTCCAGCGCGGCGACACGGGCAAGGCATCGCCCGCTCCGCTCCGCGATAGCGCTCCAGCGCTGTTCCGCCGCCGAAGCCGGGGATCTGGCCAGGTCCCCTCAGGAAACGCCACTCCAGGCCCCGCTGGTAGGCCGCGAGGACGGGTCGAAGGTGGTGCTCGGAGGAAAGCAGCCACTCCGACCAGGTACGGACTTGAAAAAGCAGTTTCCCCCTTCCCCCCCCACATAAAAAAATTAGACCCCCAACTACACACTTTAACGTACTAAAAATAATTTTAAAAAGTGAAAAAACGGACAGCTGCAGGACTGGCAGCCGTACAGGACAGCGCTCCCTCCGATGTATTGGATCCAGACTCAAAATTAATAATACTTGGGATATCAGAACAAAGTTTAATACTCACAACAAGCCAAAGAAACTTCCTTGACTACAGTATAATAACTGGGAAAAAATTAATATTAAAATTTTGGAAAGGTCCTATAACCCCCACAATTAAAATGTGTTTTGTGGAAATGTCGGAGACCCTACATCTAGAAAGAATTAGACTCGTCTTAATGGGCAAACAAGAACTTTTTGTTAAAATTTGGGCTCCATTCATTAACTATTTGAAGGGATAGATGGGCCCAGCACGAAAACCCAACTGAAGCTTGAACTCAGGATTAGATGTAAAATTATATTTCATAACCTACGAACTTATCTCCAATGACGTATTATAAGTAACTCATTCCACCTCTTTTTTTTTTTCTCTCGATATTTGTAATGCTTTCTTCTTTCTACCTCTCTTTTTCTATCTATATTAAAAAAAACACTAGAAGCAGAATTAATTGACAACTGACAATTTTAATAATGTATGATTGATGTATATGAAAAGTTTTCTTTTCTATTATAATATGTTACTATACTTTATAATATGTTTGCTTCTAATAAAAATATTAATCAAAAAGAAATCAATATTCATACCACTGGGGTGTAAGCTGCCCAAGCAAAATATGAGATGCTGTTCCTCCAATTTGTGTTTAGCCTCACTCTGACAATGGAGGAGGCCTACGACAGAAAGATCAATCTAGAATGGGGTGGGAGATTGCAACCTTCACATGCTCCACAGTTTCGATGAATGCAATCAACCCAGCGTGCACAATCAAATAAGATCAAATAGAACAAGTTGTCATACAACTTTAGGCTGTGCACGCCATACGTGAGAAAAAGGAGTCTAGAATGGGAAGGGGAATTAAACTGTTTGGCAATCAGGAGATCAGGTAGGTCCAGGCGGACTGAGCAATGTCTCGCCTATGTTCACATCTTGAACATCGGATACAGTAGATGAGGTTGGAGGAGATGCCTCACGTGAAAGGACTGTCAGGCCACAAGTGACATGGTGGCGCAATGATAGAATTACTGCGTTACAGTGCCAATGACTCTGGTTTGATCCTGAATATGGATGCTGTCTATATGGAGTTTGTACGTTCCCCCGTGACCTATATGTGTTTTCTCTAGAAAGTTCCAGTTTCCCCTCACACTCTAAAGACATGTGGGCTTGTAGGCTAATTGGCTTGGTATAAATGTAAATTGTCTATAGTGTCTGTAGGATAGTATTGGTGTGCAGGGATCGCTGGTCAGCGCAGAATCGTTGAGCTGAAGGGTCTGTTTCCGAGATGTATCTCTAAACTAAACTAAACTAAATTAAACACAATGTACAGATATGAAATTCCAGAACACACTGATGCATGCATCACAATCCAACCCATGAGAAAAGTAGTTCAGAGCAGAGAAACGACAAACTGCACCTGTTATCTGCAGTCTATGTAATAGGCATTTATTTTATAATTGAAGAAACTATTATCTTTATTTGCAATTAAAAAAAACACAGATAGGACTTCATTCTTATCTGGGATAATGTGAGAAGCTGGAAACCAAGTTTTATCCAAAATACATTTCATTCTACGTTTGTTGAACGTTACAGATTTTGCATAACAGAGACAGTAATATTAATATCACATTGAGAACTCATTGAATAAAAGTTGAATAAATGTCACAAAAATTTGTATATGTGCTAAGCATTTTGTAATCACGATGGATTGAAATGAACTAAACAGTATCTCACAAATTCTTCAGTATTTTTAACAATACACTATAAGATAAACTGTCGAGCTGGTTAGTTCTCAGTGGACAGATTGATCCGACCACACTCAGTAAGTTTTGTCTGTTTAGGTTGAGAACAATACAAAGAAGATTAAAACCTTCCATATACTGGTGTTTTGTAGAGATAGGTTCAACCATTTTGATATCTAGCCTCATTTTTGCAGATTAAATTAGTTAACTTCAACTTTGAATCAATGTTAAATTGCAAAGGAAATTCATCCACTTTAACATGTTCATGGGGAGCATACATTTTATTAATGAGAGAAGCAATATGTTGTAGGAATGCAATAAACATAAATAGGTAGATTGGCTTCACAGCTCCATTGCTCAGAAAGCATTTAATTAAGAACTATTATCTGAAAATATAAATTCTCACATTCATTCAAATTTTAAAGAACTTTTAACAGCTATTTGTTTTCTCCTCTTCGATTTATATTATACAATATTTAATTTTGAAAATAATTCTTTACAAAAACTGAAAATAGTCATAAATTAAGGGGAAAATGTCCTGAATGCACAATTTACATTTCACTTTTCAGAACAAATATTATCTGCTTTCAATCTCAATTTACACAAATAAAGTCAGACTGACGGACAGAAAGACAATTGAGTTAGAAAGAAGATCGACAAAAAGGAGAAAGAAATTTATCAATTCTAAAAAAAAATTCAGCCACAACTCTCCATACTCTAAATCAACCTCAATATAAAAAGGAACCGCAAATGTTGGTTTAAAGAAGGGTCCCGATCCGAAACGCCAGCCATCCATGTTCTCCAGAGATGCTGCCTGACCTGCTGAGTTATTCCAGCAGATTGTGTCTATCTTAAACAACTAAACTGATGCTCAAATGGGATTTTTTCATTAAACGATAGATAATGCTTGCGGGAATTCTCTACAATACTGGTGCCCCGCGAGTATGCATTCTTGGCCCCCTCATTTACTGTTCATACACCCACAACTGTGCAGCCAAACACAAATCCAACTCAATTTACAAATTTGCAAGCAGCACCACCCAAATAATGATGAGACAGAGTACAAGATGAAGGCAACAACCTTTCCCTCAATGTCAGCAAGACAAAGGAGATTGTGATCGACTTCAGGAAGCGAAGCGGTACACATACAATGATGGCGCTGAAATAAAGATGGCTGAAAGCTTCAAGTTCTGAGGAGTAAATATCCCAGCAACCTGTCCTGGACCAGACATATAGAAGCATGGCCAAGAAAACACACCAATGCCTCTACTTTCTCAAAAGGCTTAGAAAGTTTGGCAAGTCCCCAACAACTCTCACCAACTACTAATGGACAGTAAAAAGCATTTTATTTTGATGCAACACAGCATAGTTTGGGAACAGTTCTATACAAGACTGCAAGAAATTGCAGATAATTGTGGACGCAGCTGAGACCATCATCCCTCTCTTCCATTGACTCCATGTACATGGCCCGCTGCCTCGGTACGACCACCTGCATATTCAAGGACGAGTCTCACTCTGGGCACTCCCTCTTCTCCATACACCCACCACCCTTTGATATCCCTCAGATTCCAATTAAACCTTTCCCTCTTCACCTTATATGTACCTATGCCCTCTGGTTCTCGATTTCCCTACTCTGGGCAAGGTATTCTGTGTTTTTACCCGATCTATTCCTCACATGATTATAACACTTCTATAAGATCACCCCTCATTCTCCTATGCTCCAAGGAATAGATTCCCAGCCTGCTCAATCTCTCCCCATGGCTCCATCCCTCGAGTCCTGGCAACGTTCTCGTAAATCTTCTCTGAACCCTTTCCAACTTGACAACATCTTTCCTATAACATAGTGCCCAGAACTGAAAATAATAGTCTAAATGCAGTCTCACTTACATCTTATATAACTGCAATCCACATATTCTGGAACATCTCAATAATAGTTGAAATATTTTAGAGATTTTCACTCTTTGTTGAAAGATCCTCAAAGATGATGGCAATTAGTGAAAAATCTGGGTTGGTGAATTCACTAGTTCAGTTAAAAAATTGTGTTATCTTGAAAGGCAGTGTTGAATTTAGAAGCTTGCCGAAGAAGTGCTAGCTGAAGATTCCTGGAGGGATATAAATCAAAACATCGTGTAAATGCTGGGAGTCCAAATTATAGACATCAAAGGCTAGAGAAATTCAGCAGAGAACTAGTTAGCATTTCACATGGATGCCCTGTTGAATGAGCTGGAGCAGTTTGAGATAAACAGATTTTAAAATGCCAGGCAAAGATGTGAGGAGAGGAAAGAACAGAGGACATTTTGTGTGATAGAATGGATGGAAGGAGAGGTTAATAGACAAACAGAATGATAGTGCAAGGCAATAAGTCGGATAGTAATGAGACTTATGCAATCATTCTGGGAGTAGAATCATTATCTGAAATGGTGATTGGTAAGAATGATGGAAACCTGAAATAACATAGAAACATAGAAACAGAAAATAGGTGCAGGAGTCGGCCTTCGAGCCAGCACCGCCATTCAATATGAGCATAGCTGATCATCCAAAATCAGCATCCCGTTCTGGCTTTTCCCCATATCATATGGAAATGCTGCAAATCTCTGTGATTCTCTTACTCGTCCATCCCTCCCCACCCACGCACCCACCCACATATTCCTCCCTGTCTCCTCCCCTCACACCCCTCACCACCCAGGCACTTTCCCCTATATCCATGGGAGTTTAGTTAATTTGCATTTAATTTATTGTCACGTGTACCGAGGTACAGTGAAAAGCTTTTGTTGTGTGCTATCCAAACAGCGGAAAGACAAACATGATTACAATCGAGCTTCCGGTGGCGCCATGGAGTAGGAAGCAGGTGCCCGCTTTAGCTCTGCTCCTGAAATGCGCTAAAAAACGCTAAAAAGCCTGAAAGGAAAAACGAGACCGATTTTAAAATACTCACCGGCAGATACCTGACGTCGCGTAAGTGACATCATCAGAAATCGCCGCTCACCGACGGGATACCGGTATTTTATAAATGAATAAACAGAATTTACCGGCTGTACCTCAGACAAGACCAAGAACCAAACTGCTGACCCTTCAAGAGTCTGAGAAAAAAAACCCTGAAGAATCTGAGGAGGAATCTGAAGGGGAAGGATTTATTGCTACTATGGAAGAAAATATAAAAGAACAAGCACAATCTTTAAGACAAACTATGGCGAAGGACTTTGGTGAGATTCTGACTACTGGTGAGATCAGTTGACTACTCAGCTGGGAAAGTTGACTACTCAGCTGGGAAAGTTAGAAACAAGAATGGATGTCGGGAACAAGGATATTTGTGAAAAATCGATATTCTACAAGATCGTATTGAAGAAGTAAATACCGATTTACAAGAAGAAATCAAACGGGTTGAAGAAGATCTCAGCAAAAAGTTGGAGCCTGTTCTTCTTACTTCAAAAGAACAAAACAAAGCTATTAAAGATCTGGAAGCTACAACTACGGACATGTCTGATACAATGCAAAGAATGAAGGAAGACCTAGACCGAGTTTCTGGGAAACTGGCCAGAATGTCCGATAAATGCCTAGATCTCGAAGCCCGGTCCAGACGCCAAAACTTCAGTATTGTTGGAGTGAAAGAAGGGAAGGAAACTGGAAAAGACCCTCGGGTTTTCACTGCCAACTTACTTCAACAGGTATTCAATCTGTCTGAGAGACCTAAAGTTAATGTAGCACATCAAGTTCAGATAGCACGCTCAGGGATTGGAGCTCCACCAAGACAGATTATCCTGAAATTTTACGACATAGCAGTTCTTGAAGACATCATGAAGAAAGTGACAATCAGAAAAAACCTGATGTTTGAAGGAGAAAGCATAAGATTCTTCAGAGATTACCCAGCAGAGGTGACGAAGAAACGTGCCCTTTTTTCGAAGACCCATCTGATTCTTAGAGACATTCCAAACCTGAGATATGGAATAATGTATCCCGCCAAACTGAGGGTCACATATGAAGGCTCGGAGCATTTCTTTATTGACCCAGAAGCCGCATTCAAATACGCCCAGGACTTTAAAAAAAAAAGGACCCTAAAGAATAAGTAGAATGCTACGGCTCTGCTTGATTAGCAGGGCTACTGAATGCTTACTGATTCCATGGGCTAAACCACGTGTTTAATGTATACCTTTTATATATATTTATAAGGAGTAGATTGAGAGAATATGTTTTTTTACATAAAAAGATATATAAAAGTTGCAGATAAGATGGCCGACAAACACGCACATGCTAATGTCTAGACCCTCTTATCATGGATAGATTGGAATGTAAGCGGATAGAATGTTCAAGGCCCTCATGTTTACTAAAGGCTCTGTCCCACGGGTTTGCGGTCGTTGGCGGTGAAGCGCGGCGTCGCCGGAAGAGGGGATCGCACGGCAACCACGAGAGTGCCGCACGGATGCTGCGCGGGGGGGCCAAGTACGGCCGGTTCAACGAGCTTGCGGTTTCGGCTGATGACGTCTTTCGGATCGCGGGGCTGTGGCGGCGGCAGTGCCGCACACGTACCTCACTGGCGGCGGCTGTGGCGGCGGCCGTGCCGCACACGAGCCTCACTGGCGGAGGCTGTGGCGGCAGCCGTGACGCACACGTGCCTCACTGGCGGAGGCTGTGGCGGTGCAGGTTCGACTCACGGCGCTCGTGCCTCACTGGCGGCGGCTGTGGCGGTGACCGTGCCGCACTCGTGCCTCACTGGCGGCGGCTGTGCGGTAGGAACATATTTTTGGACAGTGTTGGGTTTTTTTTTAGCACCGTGCGGTGTTGGGAACAACGCCGCACGGCCCCGGAATTGTGCGTTTGACCGAGCCCGCGGTCTCTGGTGGCCCAGGAGCGGTAGACAGTTCCTGTTTCGCCGCCAATGACCGCAGACTCGTGAGACAGGCCTTTTAGAAAAGGTTCAAGACGCTTGAACCATGCAGCATAGGAAACAAATTAAACCGATCGGAACATAATAATCTACTAACAAATTATATAATTAGTTATACCATTAACACATAAAAAACTAACAATCGTACTAAACCATTTATTTTAACCTAAATCCTAATGTTATAACCTAATAACTATCCGTTCCTCTTTAAAGCTAATACTGACTACCTTCTAGATTTATGACCTCTAGTCAATGTTCATTGTATCGGTATATATCAAAAATATGGTTAATATCTATTTGTGAGGGCAAGCTGGAGCTTCCGGAAACTGCCGGGCCAAAGCGAGAGAGAGCCACCGGAGCTTGTAGATGGGAGGAGCCAGTAAGAGAGAGACTGAGATTATCCGGACGGGCAGCCAAGCTGGTGATTCAGTTTTCAGTTAACCCCTTCAAGCCAGATGGTTTTCATTCGAGTATGAGGTTAACATACGAATACCAATAAGTACGATAGTTTTTTAATTAAAATTGGGTATTTAAACAGTAAATACCCACTTAGACCTAGTTAAGAAATGTAATCCTCTTAGAGGAATTTACTCACAATGTCACAGTGTTTGACACTGTTTAAAACAGGATTATTAATAACTAAAAAATGTTATCTTTTAACTTAAATACAGCATTTAATTAGTAAATACATATTTAGTACAACCTATTAGATGAACTACTTACAGTACATGCTCTGTTGTTTTTTCTGTGCATATAATATCCGGTTCTGGCCTGTTTTTTCTCTTCTATAATATTAGTTTGTCAGGGGCGGAGCTAAACGAGTTTTACATCTACGGAAGATTACATGAATTCTCCCACCACTTGGCGGTTTCACACAGTATATCTAAATACTGTTTTTTTGTATCATTTATGTTATTTAGCACCTTTTTGGCTTTTTCTCTATAGGGCACCTTTCTTTGGGATATACCATCAGAGTTCAGAAACTGGGAGCACCCACCCAACACCCAGAAGGTTGAATTATTGTGTTGCACCATCTGAAACAAAGAAACCATGTAAGCTATAATGCAAGACGACCCTCTGAAGAAAACTGGAGGAATTACGTTTTGTAGCTGGAATATTAGGGGCACTAACGAGCCAATTAAAAGGGGTAAGATTCTTGCCCAATTAAAATCACTTAATGCCGACATCATATTTTTACAGGAAACGCATCTTAAAGATCAAGATCAGACCAGGCTGAAGGTCAATTGGATCGGTCAAACATATCACTCTTCCTATCTCTCCAAATCCAGAGGCATTGCAATTATAATCCGTAAAGGCATACCATTTAAACATAAAAACACCATTGCAGACAAAGATGGGAGGTATGTCATAGTCTCTGGGGAGATATATTCTACCCCACTTACCATGGTAAATATTTATGCTCCTAACTTTGACAACCCACAATTTTTAAATAAAATCTTGAATATAATTTCAGATTCCACCCAGCAAAACCTGATAATTGGGGGAGATTTCAATTGCGTTTTGGATCAATACCTAGATAAAGCCGCTCAACAAAAGAGATATAATACCAAATCAAAATCCAGTGAACTATTAAATACGTACATAAGAAATACAAATATAACAGACATATGGAGGATTTCAAACCCATCCGGAAGAGAATACTACTTTTACTGATCAGTACATAAAACCTATACACGTATGGACTATTTTCTAGTGGACACTAAATTAATACCTTTCACAATTAATTCCAAATACCATAATAGTACTATTTCCGATCATTCGCCGCTAACCTTCTCCTTAAAACTAGAAGGAATGTTTAATAAAAAATCGTTCAGGAGGTTTAACCCTCAAATACTAAATAATCCGGATTGTTGTAAATATTTAAAACAACAGATGGAACTCTTTTTTTAGACCAATGATATCCCAGGTATCTTGCCCTCGTTATTATGGGAAGCTTTTAAGGCTTTTATTAGAGGTTCTATTATTTCATATCAAGCATATCAAAATAAAAATAATAGGACGGAACAATTGCAATTAGAAGAACAGATCAGACTACTTGACTTAGAAAACGCGATAGATCCGACTATAGATAAACACAACAAGATAGCAATATCAAAATTTAAGCTAAATCAAATTCTACCTGCAAGAGTTATCAGATTATTTCAAATTACAAAACAGGAAAATTTCGAATTCGGCGACAAACCACACAAACTTTTAGCACGCCAGTTGAGAAAATTTGAAAAGGACCATGCTATTCTAAAAATCAAATCAGATAAAGGTGAATTGTTAACGCTTACAAAAGACATTAATGAAAGATTTGCCCAATTTTATCAAAACTTATACACATTCAAAACACCAAATCTGAGGAAGGACATTATAGCCATAGAGGGAGTGCAGAGAAGGTTCACCAGACTGATTCCTGGGATGTCAGGACTTTCATATGAAGAAAGACTGGATAGACTTGGCTTATACTCGCTAGAATTTAGGAGATTGAGAGGGGATCTTATAGAAACGTACACAATTCTTATGGGGTTGGACAGGCTAGATGCAGGAAGATTGTTCCCGATGTTGGGGAAGTCCAGGACAAGGGGTCACAGCTTAAGGACAAGGGGGAAATCCTTTAAGACCGAGATGAGGAAAAACTTTTTCACACAGAGAGTGGTGAATCTCTGGAACTCTCTGCCACAGAGGGTAGTTGAGGCCAGTTCATTGGCTATATTTAAGAGGGAGTTAGATGTGGCCCTTGTGGCTAAAGGGATCAGCGGGTATGGAGAGAAGGCAGGTACGGGATACTGAGTTGGATGATCAGCCATGATCATATTGAATGGCGGTGCAGGCTCGAAGGGCCGAATGGCCTACTCCTGCACCTATTTTCTATGTATCTATTTATCTAACAAAAAGCAGAAAAATTACAAACTTTCTTGATAACTGTAAACTTCCAACACTTAATCCGCTGGAACAAGAGAAATTAGGAGCACAGATTTCAATTAAAGAAATAGAAGAGACAATCAATTCACTGAAGAACGGTAAAACACCAGGACCAGACGGGTTTAGTAACGAATTTTATAAAAGATTTTACGAGGCAATTTCCCCGCATTTATACAATCTTTATACATACGCATTTAAAGAACAGACATTACCACAAACACTAGCTGAATCAACTATCACACTTATACCCAAAAAAGATAAAGATCTAGAAGACCCAGGATCATACAGAGCAATCGCCCTGTCAAATACAGATCAGAAAATATTAGCGAAATCTTTGGCAAGAAGATAAAGTAAATACGTTAATAAATTAATACACTCGGATCAAACGGGGTTTATACCCGAGACATTTGTTTAATAATTTGAGACGCCTTTTTAACATAATGTACTCACACAGAACTAAAGAAGAAGACATCAATTATATCATTAGATGTAGAAAAAGCATTTGACCAAGTAGAATGGAAATATCTTTTCACAGTACTGCAAAAATTTCAGATGGGAGAAAATGTTATTTCATGGATAAAACTGTTATAAGCTGACTGCCAGAATACTGACTAACCATATACTCTCTCCTAAATTCCAGTTATCCAGGGGCAATAGACAGGGATGTGCATTATCACCCCTGTTATTTGCTTTTGCGATTGAACCCCTAGCGGAAAGTATAAGAATACATCCGAACATTCACGGCTATAATTCTAAATACTCCAATAATAATATATCATTATATGCAAATGATGTATTATTATATATCACCAACTCTCAAGTTAGTATTCCAAATATATTAAATCTTATAGAGGAATTCGGTTCCTTTTCAGGATATAGAATAAACTGGAACAAAAGTGAAATTATGGCAATAAAACCTGAAGAGTTGACACACCTTCTAAAATTCCCTTTCAGAATTGCTACGGAAAAATTCAAATACCTGGTGTTCAGGTAACCAGAAAATATACCTCTCTATTCAATACAAACTTCCTGCCTTTAGTTACTAAATTAAACGCTCTTATTCAATTTTGGAAAACACTCCCGTTGTCTCTAATAGGCAGAATAAATGCTATAAAGATGATCTTCCTCCCACAAATTCTGTATTTATTTCCATCAATACCGATATACCTTCCAAAATTTTTTTTCAAAAATCTTGATTCTCTGATTACAAACTTTATCTGGGATTATAAAACACATAGAATTCATAAATTACATCTATGTAAACCCAAAGAAACGGGCGGATTGGCTCTCCCCAACTTCTTATACTATTATTGGGCAACGAATATTAAAAATGTAATCTACTGACTGGACAATTCATGCCAACAGGTAGACTGGTTAATAATGGAGAGAGAGGATTGCTCGCCTTTTAATATAGACGCGATTCTTCTCTCCCAAACAAATTTGAAGAACACACTATATGATAAAAATCCGATTATTCACAGCACTCTACGAATCTGGAGACAAGTAAAATCAACTTTTAAACTAAGAAATTTATCTCTTCTCTCATCAATAGCCAATAACCCTTTGTTCAAGCCATCTATTATAGATAAAACGTTTACTTATTGGCTAAGACTAGGAATCAAAAAACATGGAGATCTCTACGAGATGGGAACTCTTCTCTCATTTCAGGAATTACAGTCGAAATACCACCTGAAAGGTAATCAATATTTCAGATAACTTCAAATTCGAGACTATCTGAAAACATATACCCATGACTACCAAACTCTGCTGCCAGATATACTAGACGAATGTATGAATAGAAATTCAGTCAAACAACTTAACATCATATTTGTATAACACCCATCTAAATATAGAAATCCCATCGTCAGAAGCATTTAGAAGAGACTGGGAAGAGAAACTAGGCCTAAAAATTCCAAAAGACAAATGGGAAGAAAACCTTTTATATCACAAATGTTCGATTAACGTTAGACATACTTTAATTCATTTTAAAATACTGCACAGACTCTACTAATCAAAGACTAAACTGAATAAGATCTTTCCAAATGTATCTCCTATTTGTGACAAATGTCTCCTTCAAGAAGCAACTATAACACATTACCTCGCCTCTTGCATAAAATTACATAACTTTTGGAGAGGAATTTTTGAAATGTTCTCAAAAACATTAAAAACAAAACTGGACCCCGACACGGAACTGATTATTCTAGGAACGTCAGAAGCCTGCTCTGAGCTATCAATATTTCAAAGACGTTTCCTCAATTATGGTCTGATAACGACGATAAAACGAATACTCAAATTTTGGAAACATACATCTGCCCCTATTCTCAAAATGTGGATTACAAACATGTCTGAGACGCTACATCTTGAAAATATGAGACTTGTCTTAGCAGAAAAACCAGAGCATTTTTCGAAGACCTGGACACCATTCATTGATTCATTACAAGGATAGTATGGTGCAACACAATTCTGGAGTTAAATCTAATTACGGGTTGGGTGATGGGTGGGGAGGGATACGAAGCAGGTATCTCATCACCTTTTGTTTTTCTTTCTGTTTTTGTCTTTTTATTTCTCTACGTCTTTCTTAATTCTTTTACTTACTCACTCTTTGGCTACACCAATTTGGTATTCTAGGGGTTCTATTCTTGCACATCCACATTTTCTCTCTCTTGCTTTTTCTCTTTTCTTCTCTCTCATCTTTAGCTAAAAATTAAAATTGAAGCTGTACAATAACTGTATTATGTCATATGCCGCTGTTTATATTTTTGTACATTGCTTCTAATAAATAAAAATATATATATTTTTTTTAAATGATTACAATCGAGCCATTTACAGTGTATGGATACATGATAAGGGAATAAAGTTTAGTGCAAGGTAAAGTCAGCAAAGTCCAATCAAGGATAGTCCGAGGGTTACACTATATAGGGTATATGGAGGTGCAACACCTATCCCTATACTTCTTCCCTCAGCTTATTTCAGGGACCAAGTAAGACAGATGTTTACATGCACCTCCTCCAACCTCATCTTTTGCATTCAGCACTCCCCAATGGGACCCCCTCTACATTGGTGAGACTAAGCATAGACTAGACAACTGTTTCACTCAATTCCTGTGCTCTGACCATCAGTGCCAGCTGAAACTCCTAGTTGTTAGCCACTCCAATTCTCCTTCCCTTTCCCACATCAACATGCCTGTCCTCAGCCTCATCCTACTGCCTGAGTTGGGTAACTTAAAACTGAGTGGTATGAACATTAAATTCTCCAGTTTCAGATAACCCCACATCCCCCCTCCTCCTCCTCCTGCTTCACTAATGGACGCAGCCCAGACCATCACACAAAATAACCACCCTTTCACTGACTCCATTTACACTTCACGCTGCCTTGCCAAGGCCACCAGCATAATTAAGGACGAGTCTCACCCTGGCCACTCCCTCTTCTCCCCTCTCCCATCAGGCAAGAGGTACAAAGGTGTGAAAACGCACACCTCCAGATTCAGAGACAGCTTCTTCCCAGCTGTTATCTGGCAACTGAACCAACCTATTAACAACTAGATAGTGACTATCTACATCATTGGAGACCCTCCAACCATCTTTAATCGGACTCTACTGGACTTTAACTTGCACTAAATGTTATTCCTTTTACCATGTATCTGTGCACTGTGGATGGCTCGATTCTAATCAAGTATTGTCTTTCTGCTGACTGGTTAGCATACAACAAAAGATTTTTCACTGTACCTCAGTACATGGGAAAATAAACTAAACCAACTAACTCTCTTACTGATCTACCCAGTCTCTCAGACACACATTTCTTTCCACTCACTCCCCCTGCCCCCTCCTGCCACCTCTCCTCAACCTCCCCCTATTGCTCATCACCCATCTCTACACCTCCAAGTCCATTATTTCCATCCCCCTTTGTTTCCATCTACCTACCATCCCTCTCTCTGGTTCTACATTTCACTCCTCAACTTCCTTTCTTACCAGATTCCACCATCTGCCACCCATTGCTGTCTTCCAGCCTTATTTACTATCTCCACTCTTCTCGCCCCACTTGACACATCTACCCATCGACCTCTCCTTATCGGGATCCATCTATCATTTAACAGCTCGTACCCCTCTCCTTCCCCTCACTGCTTTCTACCAGCTATCTTCCCTCTACTCCAGACTTGAAGAAGACTTCTAACTTGAAAACTTCACCTGTCCATTTCCCTCCATAGATGCTGGCTGACCCACCGAGTTTCTCCGGCAGCTTGTTTTTGTTTTTGCAGGATTCCAGCATCGGCAGTCCCTCGCGTGTACATCTGTTGAATGTAGAGGTAGGTGGGGGGAGAAGTGGAGGACCAATCATACACTGGTTCTGGAGAGAAGTGGAGGTGCAGGAAATCAACAAATGATGTTGAAGAGCGACCACAGTGACATAGCGGTATCGTGTGACTGTGTGGCTTTTCTCCGGGTGCTTTGATATCCTCCCACACTCCAAAGATGTACAGGTTTGTAGGTTAATTGGTTTTGGTAAAATTGTAAAATTGTCCCTAGTGTGTAGGATAGTGCTAGTGTACGGGGTGATCGCTGGTTGGCATGGGCTCGGTGGGCCGAAGGCCCTATTTCTGTGCTGTATCTCTAAAGTCATATCCTGAAAACTTCATCTGTCCATTTCCCTGCAGAGATGCTGCCTGACCCACTGAGTCCCTCCAGCAGCGTGTATTTGTTTCAGGATTCCAGCATCTCCAGTCCCTTGCGTTCACAGACAATGATTTGTTGAATGTAAAGGTTGGTGGGGGGAGATGAGGGGAAGGAGTCATACATTGGTTCCGGAGGAAAGTGGAAGTGCAGGAAATCGACAAATAAGATTAAAGGTGGAGAAAAGAAGGTTGCATTGGAAGCACAGGTATCTGAATAGGTGCCACAAATCCAAGAAACTGAAGGAATGCAATGGAGTTCATGCAGTAAACAGGATGGAAGGGCATATAATCAAAGCAGCTGTGCAAGCCAGTGAGCGTGCAGAGGATACTGGTCATCAACGTACCTTGGTGGGTTACAGTTTTAACTGAAAGACTTTGGAAGGTCACAATATTAGCTGGAGGATTCTGGAGAATTAAACCATTAGCTGGAGGATTATACAGTACAGTGTGACAGCACTGACTGACTGAGTTATATTTATTTTAAGGAAGAAAGAATCTCATCAACATGAGCTGATATCTTCCATATGATTCCACATGGACTTGCTTAAAGAAAAACAAGCTAATTAAATAGTTCATTATTTAAATATTTGTATTTGGAATATAGGGCACCAATAAAAGAGAACATCAAAATAGGATTTATTTCTCAAATTAAATTAAACTTATCTAGTTTTATATATCACAGCAACTTTGCACCTCCCAATATACGGCAAAGAAATTAAAATAAATCATAATAATAAATCCGTGGAAAGACTGTCTGTTGTTTAATTGTCTTTCCAGACAACAAGGGCACATGTATTGTTCTGAAGCTCAAGACAGGGACCTTATCTGAGAACCATATAATCTGTCGAACTTAATCTGATGTTCATTATCTTTCATGGGCTTCCAAAATTGTGGTCTATATTTATGTGTGTAAGAATAATTTAAAAATGCTTTTTCATAGAACAAAGAATATTACAACACAAGAACAGGCCCTTCGGCCCATAATGTCCATGCCCGGCATGATGCCAAAAACAACAGTTATCTGTGTGCACATAATCTGTATCCCTCCATTCCCGGCCTATCCATATGCCTATCCAAATTGCTCTTAAATGTCACTCTCATATCTGCCTCAAGCACCAACACAGGCTGTGTTCCAAGCACTCACTACCCTCTGTATAAAAAGCTTGCACGGCACATCTCCTTTAAACATTGCCCCTCTCGCCATAAAGCGAGGCACCCAAGCATTTGAAATTTCCATCCTGGGACAAAGGTTCTGACGCATACCCCATCTTTGCCTCTGATCATTTTATATGCTTCTATCAGGTCTCTCCGCATTCTCCAGCTTTACAGAGAAAATCAAAGTCTTTCCAACCTCTGCAGCAAATAACCGCTAATCGAGGCATCATTGTTGTTGTATCGGTGCTAACTCCTGCACCCATGCAGAACTCATGGACTTCATCAACTTCACAACCAATTTTCATCCAGTACTCAAATTTAATTGGACCATCTCCGACACCTCCCTTCCCTTTCTTAATCTCACAGTCTCCAGCACAGGAAATAGACTATCAACTGACGTCTATTACAAACCCACTGACTCCCACAACTATCTTGACAACACTTCTTCCCACCCTGTTTCCTGCAAAGACTCTATCCCCCTACTCCCAATTTCTCCGTCTACGCCGCATCTGCACCAAGATGAGGTATTCCATACCAGGACATCCAAGAATGGGAGTTCCCCTCTCTCATCATAGATGAGGCCCTCACTCATGTCTCCTCCATACCCCGCAGCTCCGCCCTTGCTCCCCCTCCCCCTAGTCATCTTCCACCCCATCAGCCGTCGCATACAACACATAATCCTCCGACATTTCCGACACCTCCAACAGGATCCCACCACTAGCCACATTTTCCATTTCCACCCCTTTCCACCTTCCGGTGAGACCGCACCCTCCACAACTCCCTGGTTAACTCATCCCTTCCCACCCAAGCCACCCCCTCTGCAGGTACCTTCCCTTGCGACCGCAGAAGATGCAAAACCTGTCGCTATACCTCCTTCCTCGACTCTGTCCAAGGACACCGACAGTCCTTTCAGGTTAGGCAGAGGTTCACCTGCACCTCCTCCAACCTCATCTACTGTATCCGTTGTTCAAGATGTGGACTCTTATACATCAGCGAGACCAAACATAGACTGGGTGATCGTTTCGCGGAAACTTTCGCTCAGCCCGCCTGAACCTACCTGATCTCCCAGTTGCTGAACACTTTAATTCTCCTTCCCATTCCTACACAGAACTTCTGTCCTAGGTCTCCTCCATTGTCAGAGTGAGGCTAAACGCAAATTGGAGGAACAGCATCTCATATTTCGCTCATATATGCAGCCCAGTGGTATGAATATTGATTTCTCTCACTTCAGGTAGCCCAGGCATTCCCTCTCTCTCTATCCCTCCCCCATCCAAGTCACACTAGCTTCTTGTTTTCACCCTACAAACGGCTAACAACGGCCTGTTTCCTTTATCACTGTTACTTTTCTGCATATCTTTTATTAATTGTTCCTTCTCTCTCTGCATCATCGTCTATATCCCTGGTTTCCCTTTTCCCTAACCAGCTAAAGAAGGGTCTCGACACCAAACATCACCCATTCCTTCTCTCCAGAGATGCTGCCTGTCCCGCTGAGTTATTCCAGCATTTTGTGTCTATCATCATTGTGGTAAACCTCCTTTGCACCTTTTCCAAAGCCTCTACATTAATTCTATAATAGGGGGACCAGAACTGCATGCAATACTCTAAATGCGGCCTAACCATAGTCCTATAAAAGCTGCATCATGACTTCCTGACTTATCCTCAATGCCCCGACCTCTGAAAATAAGCATCCATATGCCTTCCTTCATGCTTCCATCATAGTTTAAGAATAAGGGGTAGGCCATTTAGGACAGAGATAAGGAAAGACTTTTCACCCAGAGAGTTGTGAATCTATGGAATTCTCTGCCACAGAACGCAGTGGAGGCCAATTCCCTGGATGTTTACAAGAGAGTTAGATTTAGTTCTTCGGGCTAAAGGAATCAAGGGAAATGAGGGAAAAGCAAGAATGGGGTTCTGATTTTTGATGATCAGCCATGATCATATGCCTTACTCCTGCACATAGCCTACTCCTGGCCTACTCCTGCAAATATTTTTCTATGTTTCTATATTTCTAATGCTCTATCTACTTTTGTTGCCACTTTCAGGGAGTTATGGACATGGAGACAAATCCCTCTGTAGATCAATACTGTTGAGGGTCATGTGATTAGTTGCATGTTTACCCCTTACATTGGACCTCAGAAAGTGCAACACTTCACAGTGAATTAAACTGCATCTGCCATTTCTCTGCCCATTGCTGTAGCTGATCTAGATCCTGCTTTATATTTTGACATCCTTTGTCACAGTCCGTAACTCCTGCAGTTTTGGTGTAATCTACAAACTTAGTAAGCCTTTGTCCTGCTTTGTCCTGCCTTTGTCATGCCTCTCCCCTCTTCTAGCTTTCTTCTCCCCTCCCTACAATCAGTCTGATGAAGGGTCTCCACCTGAAACATTATCTATCCATATTCTCCAGAAGTGCTGCCTGACCTGCTGAGTTACTCCAGCACTTTGTGTCCTATCCACGTCTGAAAAAGGATCTCGACCCACAACCTCACCTGACCCACCAGACTTTATAATGTGAAATAAATATGAAGTTTTCTGGCAGGTTGATAAATGTTGCATTGTCTTACAAAGGAGCACACTGCATAAATATCTCATATTCATCAAAGGACCTCAAAGGATGAAGCAACTAATGCATTTGTCGGATTACTTTCCATGGGTAGGGAGAGGCACTGTAGACATAACACTTCACACCAATTATACAATAAAGTATCATTGATCTTCACATCCTGGCTTTCTGGACCTTTGTGAACACTCTGCCCAAGGGAAGGATAACAGTATCCTCCGGCTGAATTAGACAATTGATTTTATAAGGATTTGCCTCTCATGTTAGTGGTCCCCACCTATTCCTCACTGTCTGAACCAAACTGGAGGAGCAGAGTAAACTTTGCATTATTCTACCTATCACCCTCTTATGTGGAGATGGAGGAGCGGGAGTGCCAATGGTAGGGTGAGGATAACGCCTTGGTTGGATGGCCTAAAAGTTTGTATATGGGAGCATGTGTGATGCAAGGGTGTGGGAGTGTTTGGGTGTGCACAATACTGTGTGTGTGTGTGTGTGTGTGTGTGTAATTGGCTTCTGTAAATAGTCCCTAGTGTGTAGGATTGAACGAGTGTGCGGGTGATCGTTGGTCGGCACGGGCTCAGTGGACAGAAGGGGCTGTTTCCACGCTGTATCTCTAAACACTAAACACATCATGAAATTTCTTCTGATATTGCTCAATGGTAAAGGAATTCTCACTCCTGGAGGATACATCTCTACGCGCACATAAAAAGGATCATCAAATTGTGACCCTGCTTGACCTCCTCCTCTATCAATAAAAAAAACCTCCCACTTGGCATACTTTTATGAACCATGGTTTTAAGCCTTTTTCAGTGGAGCTCTCTCTCATTCCCATGCAGTGTCTCTCTTGCATGCTAGTCATAGTGTGTGCTACAGATGTATGTCTGGTCCAAGCACTGTGCCTTTAGGTGCTGACACCTACCATCTACCTCATTGGTGACCCTTGCACTATGTTTAATCGGGCGTCACTGAAATTATCTTCAACTAAACGTTATTCTCTTTATCCTGTATCAGTGCACTGTGAGTGGCTTGATTATAATCCAGTATAGCCTTTCCACTGACCGGGTAGCACGCAACAAAAAAGCTTTTTGCAGTACCTTGGTACACATGGTAATAAGAAACTAAACTAAATTGTGGTTGCTGCACAACAGCCAATCTTGGTTAAACCAGGTCATCTCAGGAACCATCTTTCCCTTTGGTGTAAACCAACCCAATGCCTTTTCAAACCCAATTTCACAATATCTGTAGAAGATTTTAAACCAGTGCTTTAAATCTTAAAGCACATAAATAATTGGTCAAGCTGAATTTTACTTCGGAGTCACGTGAGTGCATGCGCGTCATTACGTCAGTCGCATTGGCGCAGACCAGCTGGGAGGAACAGAGCTCCTCCAGCGGAAAGTTTGAAAAATCCTGCAGGTAAGTTTAAACTTACTTTTCAGGTTGTCCGTTGCAGGAATCTCTTCTCGCAGGTTCCTGCTGGATATCGAATTAAGCATAACCCGGTGGACCACGGGGAAAATGTTGACCGCGGGGATGCCGGCTTCGGACCGCGGAAGTGCGGTAGCAGGCGGCCGGTAGGTTTTGCTGGTTGAGTCGCGGACAGAACGGTCCGTGACTCCCGAGGTTTAATTCGGGCCATGGGGTTTTGTCGACCGCGGGTTATGCAAGCCACGGTCACGATAGAGGTGGCTGTTGGGCTTGTTGTTTCGAGTCGCTGACAGGGTGGTCAGCGACTCCCGAGGGTGTTCGGGGTGCAGACTGAGCGTGGTCGTCGGGTTACTACCCGACTCATTGAGGCAGGGACCCCGACTTCGGCAGCCCATATGAGGGAAACCATGTGGAGCCTGGCCAGGAGCGTCCCCTCTGTCATATATGTATGTCCTCACACGTGCATTATCCTGATATGGTGAGCCATATCAGGGCAGGTCATCAGGGGATTGTGGCAGCACCTGTGTTTTCAGGGCTGCTTACCAATTCCCACAGTGGAGAGGAGTACAAGGGGTCAGTGTGTGGCTGACCCCAACCCCAACCCAGGTAGTGAGACTAGTGGTTTATCACCCTTATGTTTCTATGGCAGTAGCATTTTCTGCTAATTCTGTGGAGGTTTCAGGTCTAGGTCCAAGCTGGCCTTCAAGGAGAATTTACAATTCACGCATCCCGGCAGTGCTGCCCTCCAAATTAAGGACGAACGCAAATTTGGGAAGCGTTCAAAAGGGTAGACATTATAGTTGCCACTAGGTCACGTTGTGACTATCATACCGAGACAGATGATTATCATTTATTCAATTTAGGAAATGGGAAGCCTTGTTGAGCTGTATTATCAGTCACCTGTGGGAGTTACTCCAGGTGGCGTCATTGTAATTCTGCTCATTAAAGGGACTGTGCACGTTTTGTTCCCCAAGACGCCGGATTATTCATATTAAAAGTAAATAAATCCCAGATTTAACTAGGATGGGCGTCTTCATTCACATAAATGTCTTTGCCTATGACAAATAACTGTTAAGTTTTGTTCCAGCATTTCCCACTATGTCTGATGTACGGGGACCAGAGGCGCTCCAACTCTTCCCTATAGACGGCGTTGGCATTGGGAAAGAGCACGACTTGGAGTCACTAGCACGTGCAGCCTGTTTGGGGAAGGACGATACCAACAGAGCATCGATTTGCACGGCTAGTCCCGGCGGCTGCTGTAGGCAGCGACCTGACAACCCCAACTCAGAGTGAGGGCCAAGCCTGGGGTATCAATGTCAGACAAGATTGCGTCTCGTCGCAATCCAACAACGCTCCATCTTAAGGCATGTCAGGCAGCAACACCTAGTAAAGGGTTGTCAACATTTCTCCCACTCAAATGGCGGAGTGGTCGAGAGAGTGCTACAGGAGTATGCACATGGGCCTGAAGCAACACCTGTTTGCAGGGTTGCCATTCCTCCCAACTCGGTTCTCCGTAGTGGTCGAGATGGTGCAAAAATAAATGCACACAGGCCTGGGGCAGCTCCTGTTGCAGGTTACATAAGTCCTCCCACGCGGATGTATAGCGGATGAAGATGGAGCCACACACATATATGATAAAATTGTGGGGAATGTTGTCGAACGACATGCTTGGTACAGAGGCATGTACAAGCAAATGGAGGAGATGGATGGTGATACCTGCTTCAGCTGCGATTACTCCCACTCTAAAAGAGTGTCTAAGGTTAGTATGGTTTAACTCCAAACTGGAATCCGAAAATGGCTAGGTGCCGGGATCCCATGCTGAATGCATAAGGCACGACAATCGCATGAGGGAAAGCAGTGGGGATTGGCTCTAAAATTGCTGCTCAGTCGGAGATGGACTAGCCACTACAAGAGAAGTTGGCCAGCAGCATCAGCGATCTAATGGAAATGATAACATGGGCAGAGTCTGCGAATGAAATTTCATTGGAACTCCAGCAAAGGTAAGAGAATGGCAAGTCTGCTTGGAAAATTAGTGGCAGCATTTCCGGCAGTTCAATATGGACCATTGCACAACCAACAGATACAGAGGGCAAAGGAACAGGCACTAAGGATACATTCGGGTCATTATAATAGACCCATGCAGTTATCAGCAGAGGCTGTTGCTGATTTGCAATGGTGGATTCAGCATGTGTCTAGTAGTTCGAGTAATTTAGTGCTTGAGCAGCCTTCCATGATTTTGCAGACGGATGTCAGTGCACTCGGGTGGGGTGCCACGGATACGAGTTCAAGCTGTGGAGGCAGATGGACTGAACAAGAGGCATTGCTTCTGCAGACTTGGGGAATTAACTATTTAGAGCTTTTAGGAGCTTTTTATGGATAAGGCTTATTGGTCTAACAAAGGTAACCTGCATGTTCAGTGTCAGATTGACAACACTACCGCAGTGGCATATATTAATCACATGGGTGGAATCAAGTCGGCATCTTGTGCCAGATTGGCTAATCAAATTTGGGCCTGGTGTATTGATAAAGATATTTGGCTTTCAGCTATTTATCTACCAGGTAGATTCAACATTGTAGTAGACGCCCGGTCACAAAGTTCCATGACAACACAGAGTGGATGTTGAACCAGGAGGTGTTGGGTAATATAGTAGTTACATATGGAATGCCAGATATCGATTTGTTTGCATCCAGGCTAAACCACCAGCTGCCCAAATATGTTTCACGCGAACCAGACCCGGGGGCAGTTGCAATTGATGCTTTCTCGCTACATTGGGGTGGTATGTTTTTATATATTTTCCCACCATTCTGCCTCATAGGTCGGTGTCTGCAAAAAATCAAGCAGGATGCCGCTTCGGGGGTGCTTGTAATACCTAATTGGCCGACTCAAGCATGGTTCCCTTTGATGTTACAGTTAGCGATCCAACTTCCTTTAGTGGTTCCCAAGCGTAGGAATTTACTGGACCACCCGGTAACATGGGAAAGTCATCCGTTATGTGACCGTATTGATTTGTTAATTTGCAGGTTTTAAAAAGGCCATACCTGGGGCGAGGACTGTCTGGGCAAACTGTGGACATGCTCACTGCAGCCTGGAAAAAGAGTACTCAAAAGCAGTATATTACTTATGTAAAAAATGGGAGCAATATTGTGAACAAAATAATATTGACTATAGTACTGCAGGTATTGTGGATGTTTTAGAGTTCCTGTCGACACTCTACTATGATGAGGGGCTCAGTTATAGCGCCATTAATACAGCTAGAATTGCTTTGTCCTCGTATCTTTTGATGGGGGTCAGGGAAAGATCCTATTGGTTCTCATCCTCTCATAGCTCGATTGATGAAAGGAATTTTCAACTCCAAACCTCCTAAACCCAGGTATATGGCGATCTGGGATGTAAGTGTGGTCCTCAAGATGCTTCGTCAGTGGGTTTCAAAATTGCGCTTTCAGCATATCCTATTGATCCATGTTTATGTGCAAGGACACATTTATTACATTATATTGAAGCTACAAGGGCCTTAAGAAATGTGGAAACATGATTGTTATCAGTTACAAGAAACCACACAAGAGAGTGTCAATGCAGACTATCTCAAGGTGGTTAAAGCAAGTGTTCAGGCAGGTATTAACACTGACGTGTTTACATCTAATTCCACTAGGGCAGCAGCAACGTCAGCGGCCAGGGCGATGGACGTTCCCATCGACCATATTCTCGCAGCCGCCGGGTGGTCAAATGAATTGGTTTTTCAACATTTTTACCATCGGCCGATTGCCGATCGGGGGCTGTTTGCTAATTCAGTATTAAGTTCTGTTTAAGTTTTACCCCCTGGGATAGAGGGGTTACTGTTTGTTTTGATTATTCAAACAAATTGTTACTGCATGATATTCAATTTCATGTTTAACGCATTATTGATTATTTATCATCCGGAGTCAATCAATGCAGTGAGAAGCCGGGATTTGAATGCGGCATAAAATCACAGAGCTTTGAACTCTTCACGGAATCACTCACGTGACTCCGAAGTAAAATAGTAAGATTAAACGAGAACTTACCAGTTTGAAGTTTGATCTTTATTTTAAGAGGAGTTACGTTGGTGATTACGTGCCCACCACGCCCAACCCTCTCTCTCATAAAGGTCATATGGTAGTTCTCATGTTGCTGATCTTACTATGTTACTTCAAATATTCTGTTATCTGTGATTTCATACCGCTGCTTTGAAGATTGACGCTCATGCGCTCTGGCGGGACTTCTTCACGTAATCACCAACGTAACTCCTCATAAAATAAAGATCAAACTTCAAACTGGTAAGATCTCATTTAATCTTACTATTTCCAGTCACTGGTTTTTTAAGCTTGCTTTCCGTTGAGATGTTCATATGTTTCTACAGGAAATCTCAGCTGGGCAGAATTTCATACTTCAGACATTGCCTGGATTGCAATCAACAGCAGAGCCACTTGCTTGCTGCAGGGGGTCATCAAGTGGAGGTAGACTTCACAGCTACAGCAACATTTCATGACATCCTGGAGACTGCTACACAAATTCAGCCAGCAGGCTGGAACACTGAACCTGGGCTTTCAGGAGCTCATCCACTGGAAAGCATGGAAAATTAATATTGGAAGAAGTGGCAATAAACATAAAAGTCACACATCCTTACAAGGTTTTCCTTTCAATGACCTCCAACAGGTGCAGATTCTGTCCAATTATACCTCGAAAATGTGATCAGAGCACTTAGATTGGACATTAAAACTGCCTAACAGTGCTGGAGTAACTCAGGGGGTCAGGCATCATCTGCGACTCTTCAGGGTCTGAAGAAGGGCCCTGACCCAAAATGGTGCCAATCCACTCCCTCCACTAATGCTGCCTGACTAACTGACTTACTGCTGCACTTTGTGTTTTAATCTATTTTGAATCTACGTCAGTCCCCAATCATTGAAACTTCATGGCACAGCAAATTTACAGCAGAAGTCCAGTGAAGAGTAATCTTATTTAGTCAGAGAGGTGGAAACAATATTCAATTGGAATGTTTCAGCGAGCAAAATAAATCGATAAAGAATTTACATTACTTTCCTTTTATGCCATGAATATATTTCAGGAAACTCTTCAGTAACCAAAATGTTTAATAGATCTGGATCTCCAGAAGCAAGTGATGAAGAAGCCTGATGTACAAATATTTGATTATTGCAGCAGCCGTGCTTGAGAATTGCAAATTATGGACAGCTTCAGCTTTACAGCAGTTGTCCTTTACAGTTGAATGCTTAGATTTTGGCTTGCTCAGCCATCCTTGAGGTCAGAAAGAGTTATTCCACTGCGCTAAACACTAACAGCAATCCTAAAAGTTGTAGATATCTTGTGATGAGTAAACAACTTCAGTGGCAAAAACTAAATTCAACTTTCAAGGTGACAGATCAATCTTTAGCTCCTGTTTAGCGGCTACCATAGAATAATCACGTGGTCAGATTCACAGATGTTGTGTGTGATGATTGGGCGCACGGTGGCGCAGTGGTAATGATGTTGTCTTACAGCACCAGGGACCCGGTTTGACCCTGGCTATGGGTGCAGTCTGTTCAGAGTTTGTACGTTCCTCCGGGTGCTCCGGTTTACTCCCACATTTCAAAGACGTACAGGTTTGCATGCTAATTGGTTTGGTATAATTGTAAATTGTCCCTACTGTGTGTAGGATAGTGTTAGTGTCTGGGGATCGCTGGTCATCGCGGATACGGAGGGCCAAAGGGTCTGTTTCTACACTGTATCTCTAAACTAAACTAAACTAAAGCAAAGTGTCGTGAATGGACTTTGAGACGGGCCCATTCCTTTCAGCTTACATGACTTTGGTCCTAATAAACCTTCCAATCCAGTTTTTATGAGCTAGGCATTTTCCGTACATTCATTCTCTGGACTTTGGTGTCTCTGGCAGGGCTCCCATTTATTGTCCAACTTTAATTTCCCTTGAAACGAATGTGGTGAATCCCATGCAGTCTATGTGATGAAGGAGCTCTCAAAGGAGCTTTCTTTTTCAGAAAAGAAAGAGAATACAGGGAATTATAGACCAGATAGCCTGACATCGGTGGTGGGGAAGATGCTGGAGTCAATCATAAAAGATGAAATAGCGGCACATTTGGATAGCGGTAACAGGATCGTTCCGCGTCAGCATGGATTTACGAAGGGGAAATCATGCTTGACTAATCTTCTGGAATTTTTTGAGGATGTAACTAGGAAAATGGACAAGGGAGAGCCAGTAGGTGTAATGTACCGGGACTTTAAGAAAGCATTTGATAAGATCCCACATAGGAGATTAGTGGGCAAAATTAGGGCACATGGTATTGGATTAGAGTGCTGACATGGATAGAAAACTGGTTGGCAGACATGAAACAAAGAGTAGGGATTAACGGGTCCCTTTCAGAATGGCAGGCAGTGACTAGTGGGGTACCACAAGGCTCGGTGCTGGGACCGCAGCTATTTACAATATACATCAATGATTTAGATGAAGGGATTCAAAGTAACTTTAGCAAATTTGCAGATGACACAAAGCTGGGTGGCAGTGTGAACTCTGATGAGGATGCTATGAGAATGCAGGGTGACTTGGACAGGTTGGGTGAGTGGGCAGATGCATGGCAGATGCAGTGGATAAATGTGAGGTTATCCACTTTGGTAGCAAAAACAGGAAGGCAGATTATTATCTAAATGGTGTCAAGTTGGGAAAAGGGAAAGTACAACGGGATCTGGGGGTCCTTGTACATCAGTCAATGAAAGTAAGCATGCAGGTACAGCAGGCAGTGAAGAAAGCGAATGGCATGTTGGCCTTCATAACAAGAGGAGTTGAGTATAGGAGCAAAGAGGTCCTTCTGCAGTTGTATAGGGCCTTAGTGAGACCACACCTGGAGTATTGTGTACAGTTTTCGTCCCCTAATTTGAGGAAGGACATTATTGGTATTGAGGGAGTGCAGCGTAGGTTTACAAGGTTAATTCCAGAGATGGCGGGACTGTCATATGCTGAGAGAATGGAGCGGCTGGGCTTGTATACTCTGGAGTTTAGTAGGATGAGAGGGGGTCTTATTGAAATATATAAGATTATTAAGGGTTTGGACACGCTAGAGGCAGGAAACATGTTCCTGACGTTGGGGGAGTCCAGAACCACGGGCCTCTGTTTAAGAATAAGGGGTAAGCCATTTAGAATGGAGATGAGGAAACACTTTTTCACACAGAGAGTTGTGAGTCTGTGGAATTCTCTGCCTCGGAGGGCGATGGAGGCTGGTTCTATGGATAGTTTCAAGAGAGAGCTAGAAAGGGCTCTTAATGATAGTGGAAACAGGGGATATGGGTAGAAGGCAGGAACGGGGTACTGACTGGGGATGATCAGCCATGATCACAATGAATGGCGGTGCTGGCTCGAAGGGCCGAATGGCCTACTCCTGCAACTATTGTCTATTGCCTATTGTCAATATTGCTATTTCAGTCCTGTGCTGAAGGAATGGCAAAGTATGTTCAAGGCAGGGTGATGGATGAGTCTGTGGAATAAATGAAAGTAATGGTGTTCTCATTTACCTTCTCCCTTTGTCCTTCCTATCAGAGATATTGTGGATTAGTTCATAAATTGATAAGTTATAAGAGCAGAATTAGGCCATTCAGCCCATGAAGTCCAATCAATAATGACTGATCTATCTTTCCCTCTCAACCCCATTCTCCTGCCTTCTTCCCACAACCCCTGACACTCATACTAATCAACCCGTACTAATTCAACCTCATCATATTGCTGTTGTTTATTTCCTGATTCCCATCCACTTAATCTAGTGGATGCAAAGCCAATCAAGTGGCCTGGACAGTGTTAAGCTTGTTGAATGTTTTATGCATTGCATCTATTCATGCAGTTGGAGAATATTGCATTGCATTGCTGATTTGCGTCTTAAAAGCAGTGGAGATGGAGACTCAGGAACACTGTCACTTGGGGATGCAATATGAAACTCAGTCCTCGCACAGTCATGTTACTTTTGCCATTGGAGACACCAGGAACTGCAGCTGCTGGAATCTTGAGCAAAACACAAAGTGCTGGAGGAAGTGAACAGCTCAGGCAGCATCTGTGGAGGGAATGTGTAGGAAGGAACTGCAGATGCTGGTTTAAACCAAAGATAGACATGAAAAGCTGGAGTAAATCAGCAGGTCAGACAGCATCGCTGGAGAAAAGGAAAAGGTGACATTTTGAGTCGAGACCATCTTCAGATCAATTCTGAAGAATTGTCTTGACCCAAAACATCACCTATGCCTTTTTATCCAGAGATGCTGTCTGACCCGCTGAGTTACTCTAACGTTTTGTGTCTAGAATCTGTGGAGGGAATGGACAAACAATGTTTTGGGTCAGGACTCTTCTTCAACCACAATAATAGAAGCAACACATGAGCGGTACGGTGGTGCAGCGGTAGAGTTGCTGCCTTATGGGCCTGTCCCACTTAGGCAACTTTTTAGGCAACTGCAGGAGACTATGCAGTCGCCGCACGGTCACCACATATTCGAGGGTGGTTGCCGGGGAGTCGCCTTCATGGTCGTGAGGAGTTCCCGCATTCTGGGAACTAGTCGCGGCCTCATTATGGTCGGCGTAAATTTTTCAACATGTTGAAAAATTAGCGACGACTACAATGAAGCCGCCATGGAGAGTAGCGAGAATTCTCGTGCCATAGGTGGGTCACCAGGAGGTCCTAGTGGGTTGCCAGGCGGTCGAAGGTTCTCAAAGGTTCTCGTAGGTTGTAGCCGGTGCAGACCGGTGAATTTCATTGGCTCATTGGGAAAAAAAAACATAAGCAGTAGTTTTCAGAACCAAGGATAACCGACCGGTAACGTTAAATGTACGCCGTGTATCTCTGGCTTCTTAAAAGTTGTCTCCACTCCTTCTCCCCCTTCTCTCCCCTCTCATCCCCTCTCCCCTGCTCTCCCTCCCCTCTCCCCCCCCCTCTTTTAAAGGACTTACCTTACACATTGGCTTTGCACCGTGTGAATTTCACTCAGACAGCACTCTCCCCGCTTGCCCTGTCCCCCGCCTGCATAACGGGCTGGTGAAGGTAGCGATGTGTTTGTGTGTGTGTGTGTGTTCTGACAGCCGCCGTTCCAGTTGGCGGTTTTTCAGGCGACTGTCGGCAACTTGACAGTCGCCGGCAGTCACCTGAAAAATGCCTAATGCCCCTGTCCCACTTAAGAAACCTGAACGGAAACCACTGGTGCCCTTGCCCGCGACCCAAGGTTTCCATGATGTCGCCGGAGGTTTTGGTCACTCTCCCTAATGGTCGAAAGTGGTTTTCACGTGGCCGAGGTTGCTTCGATTATTTCAACAAAATCAAAACCGGCCTCGACTAAAAATAGGTTTCTGTTTGGTCGAAGCCAGTGGAGTGGGGTCGCTATTTACTTACAGGCAGTCGAAGGCAATCTTCGCAGACCGGCCATTTTGATTGACTCATTGGAGTTTTCAGGATCTAGAAGGACCTACTGGTAGGTAAAATGCCCGCTAAATTTATTAAACTTCTTAAAATTGTCTCCACTCCTTTCCCCTCCTTTCCCCCCCTTCTCCTCCCCTTCTCATCCCCTTCTCCCCCTTCTCTCTCCCCCCTTCTCTCTCCCCCCCTTCTCTCTCCTTCTCTCCCCCCCCTCCTGCGCTCTCTAAAGGACTTACTGTGTTCTGTGGCAGCCGTTTACTGTCCTCTTCATCGCACAGACAGCGCTCCTCCGCTGTCCCTGGCCCCCACCTTCGCGATGTGTTTGTGTGTGTGTGTGTGTGTGTGCGGTCAGTAGCAAAGATCCTGTAGGATCTTTGGTCAGTAGATGCAGCTCACGCTTCGGTCGAGGCTTTCCAGGCGAGTGACCTAAAACCTCTGGCCACTAATGGAAACCTTGGGTTGCGGGCAAGATCACCAGATGTTTCCGTTCAGGTTTTCTAAGTGGGACAGGGGCATAAGTCACACAGGCCCATTACAGTGCCAGAGACCCGGGTTCGATCCTGACTACAGGTCCTACGAAGTTTGTACGTTCACCCCGTGACCGTGCGGTTTCCCCCGGGTGCCCCGCTTTCCACCCACTCTCCAAAGATGTAGAGATTTGTAGGGTACTTGGCTTGGTATATTTGTAAATTGTCCCGAGTTTGTAGGATAGTGCTGGTGTACGGGGATCGCTGGTCGGCATGGATTCGTTGGGCCAAAGGGCCTGTTTCCAGGCTGTATCACAAAAGTAAACAAACCCGAATCTGAAAAAGTGTTGTCGTCCATTCCCTCCACAGATGCTGCCTGACCCATTGAGTCCCGCCAGCACTTTGAATTGTAATCTTGTCTTTGATTCCTAAGTGCCCAAAGTCCAGTTGACTCCGCCACTCACTCCTTTCATATGCTTCCCATCTCATTTGTCAAATATACTTGTTCTCACAATTATAACCAAGGGATCAGAAAAAAATGGCTACGTACCACGGTGACATTTTCCAAGCAGCACAACAGGACAGGATCAAATATAACAGTTCTGAACTTATTTGGATAAATGAAACAGCACAAATTAGTGCTGCAACTGAGATATTGCTGGTCCATTAAATGGATTAGCGCTATTGTGATTTCCCAATGGCAACGGAGTTACCGACTGTAAGGATTCCCCGATGACAAGATACCCACCACACTTAGCTTACAGGGGATTGCACTTACGCCAAGAAACATCGGGGAGTCCTCCATTGTGTCCAGAAGCTTAGTCGATGGAACGGCCTCCAAGTAAGAATGAAGCGCAGGGAACATTGACCCTTCCCCCCCTCATTACCATCCTACAGGCCAATGTATAGTCCCTAGAAAATAAAGCTTAGGATTTAAGGGCAAGGCTGCTTTATCAAAGAGAGATGTGGGATGTTTCATAGAGACATGGCTCACCCTTAGACTCAGCCCTTCGAAGTTTTCTCATTCATTGCATGGGGGATCGGGCAAATGGAGAGGTGGGAGCGACTGCCTCATGGTAAACTCTTTGTGGTGCGAAGAGATAGCAATGCTGCCCAACTACTGCTCTCAGAAGCTGGAACACCTGGCGGTGAAGTGCCGCCCCTTCTACTTCCCAAGGGAATTCACCTCCATCATCATGACCGTAGTCTTCATTGCACCCCAGGCAAAAGTTGGTCTAGAACTGGAGGAGCTGCACACCATGGTCTACAAACACCAGATGGCCTCCCCGATGTCTTTCCTTTCTGGGGAATTCAACAAGCCCAGTTTGAGACTTCCAAACTACTATCAGCTCGAGTCCTGCAGCACCAGAGCATCAAAAACCCTCGACCACTGCTATTCCACCATCAAAGATGCCCATTGCTCCATCCCTCGCCCCCACTTTGGGAAATCTGATCACTTAGAGTTGCTCCTTCTTCCTGCGTAGAGGCAGCAATCAAAGAGCACTGCCCCAGCGATGAGGACTGCACAGAGCTGGTCAGAAGTGGCAGAGGAATGACTCTGGGGCTGCTTGGAGTCCGTAGACTGGAGGATCTTCAAGCACTCGGCAATGGACCTGAACAACACTTCTTCGATAACCATCAGCACAGGGGCACCACAAGGCTGTCTCTTGCTTTACTCACTCTATATCCATGACTCTGTAGCCGTACACAGTTCCAACTCCATCTTTAAATTCGGTATGTCGACAAATACTCTCCTCAACTTCTACAGGTGCACAGTAGATTGATTGTTTGCATCACGAGGTGGTTGGGCAACTCAAACACCAAGGAACAAAGTAGATTACAAAAGATGATGAACTCTGCCTGTTCCATTACGGGTACTGACCTCCCCATCATCAAAGGCAGCCAGCATCATTAAGAGCTCACACCACCCTGGCCATGCTCTCATTTCACTCTTGACATCGGGAAAAAGGAATAGCAGCCTGAAGACAGTGATCTCCAGGTTCAGGTGAATCATTTCAATATTTCTCCACACCCGTGAGGCCGGATGTGATGCGTATTTTTCCAAGAAGTATTCTATACAGATAATAACAGCTTTATTAGCTTGCATTGTTAAACTAGAAATGTGTTTTGCAAGAAAGTATCATAGAACATTGAGGATAGTCATAGTCATATAGCATGGAAACAGGCCATCTGGCTCAACTAGCCCACACAGCCCAACAAACCCCATCTACAATAGTTCCACCTGGCCGTGCTTGATCCATAACCCTCTAAACCTATCTTATCCATGTACCTGTCCAAATGTCTCTTAAATGTATCGATAGTATCTGCCTCACCTACCTCCTCTGGCATTTTGTTCCATATATGAACCACCATTTGTGTAAAAAAGTTACCCCTCAGGTTCCTATTCAATCCTCCCTCACAAACCTATGTTCTCTTGTTCTCGATTCTCCTACTCTGGCCAAATGACTGTGCATTTACCTGATCTATTCCTCTCATAATCTAGTACATTTCTATAAGATCACCCTTCATCCTCCTGTGCTCCAAGGAATAAAGCCCTAGCCTGCTCAACCTCTTCCTATAGCTCAGGCCCTCGAGTCCTGGCAACATCTAAATTTATCTGCACCTTTTTCAACTTGCCAACATCTTTCCTATAACATGGTGACCAAAACTGAACAAAATACTCAAAAGGTGGCCTTTCCAACATCTTATACAACTGTAACATAACCTCCCAACTTCTATACTCAATGTGTTACTCAACGGATGTGTTATCCTTTACATTGAAGGAGACTTGTGAACAATGTCTTAACATATTCTTGGGGTAGCAGATAAGGTCCACACCTGACTTGCAAAACTAAAGCACTATTTGTTGGACTCCATTAGCTCCTGAATTACTAGGGTTTTGGAAATTCTATGCCAAGAACAAATAATGTCAGCTTTGAGGCTAGATTTAAATACTGCAATTTGTTTGTTGTTTTAATTTTAAAGTAAATATGCTAACATTTCTTAAAGTATCTCAGAAAAGCACTATTGCATTACACACCAAAGCTACTATGCAATTTCAACTATTAATTTTAAATGACGGGGACCCTTCTAAATTAAATACGACTCATAAAACACTGACAATAGAACCACAAGCCAAATAATTGAATTGTTGATCTCTTTAATGAAAAGGGAGGGACACAAAATGACAAAATATTGTTTCCATTTTCAATTTCATTATGAGGGATAAAGACTGAAAAATTCAAGATCAGATGAATATTGATTTAGGTAAAGAATGAATGGAGTCTAATAGTTGATGTACGTAAGTCTTTTTAAAAACACGTGAGATTAGAATGGCCAGGAGCCGAGGCCATTCGGACATTTTGCAACATTTTTCAGTAGGTTTTAATTTCCAGAGTATATTTTCATCATCCAGTCATCTCAGACACAAAGCCAGTGAGAACAATGAAGTGATAGGTAGGTGGGAGAGGTATTTGAGGTGATTGGAGTGGAGGGATCTTTGTTCTCACAAAGAGGAATAGAGGTAATCATGAGAGGAAAAGATAGGGTAAATGGATAGTCTTTTATCTAGAGTAGGAGAATCGAAGGACCATAGATTTAACACGAGGAGCAAAAGATTTACTAGGAACCTGAGGGGCAACATTTTTTTTTACACAAAGGGTGGTAGGTATATGGAATGAGTTGCCGGAGGAGGTACTTAAGGCAAGTACTATTACAACGTTGAAAAAACATTTTGACAAGAACATGGAAAGGATACGTTTAGAGGGATACTAGACTAAATGGGACCCGTTGGGTCCCTGTCACACAGGAAGCTTGGTTCCCCCAACACAATATTCCACCACTCACCCATAGCCCCCAACTGCACAGGCACAGCTCATTTCCCCTCATCCCTAGCACTCTCTCCCCCGCTCCACCCTCCCTCTTCTTTCCCCTCTCCTCCACCCCTCCCCAATCCCTCCCTCACCTCTCTCTCCCTCTCCTTTCCCCTACCCTCAATTAATCCCTCCCTCCATAACTCCTCTCCCCTCCCTACATCCTCCAATTTCTCTATCACCCACCTCCCTGCTCCTCACCTCCCCCTATCCCCCCACTATCCCTCCTCACCTCCCCCACTGCCCTCCTCTCCCTTTATTTCCCACTCCCTACCTCCCCCACTCCACTTCCTCCTCTGCTCCCTCGCTCCTCTCCCTCTATTCTCCCTCCTCCCCACTCTCCCTCCTCACCTCCTCCCTCTTCTTATCCCTCTCCTCCTACCCTCTGCTAATCCCTCCCTCACGTCTTCTTTCCCCTACCCTCAGTCACTCCCTCCCTCCATACCTCCTCTCCCCTCCCTACTCCCCTCCTCTCCCTCTATCCCCTCTCCCACCCCACTCTCGCTCCCCAGGATCTCGAAGTTGCCGCTCCTCTCCCTTCTTGCGTGCCCCAGAGGAGCATCAGCCATCGGCGCGGATTCTCGGCTTGGCCCGAAAATACCAGCAGCTAAGGCCGCGCCGGTGTGTGGGCAGGGGGGGAGCTCGGAGAAAAGATGGGGGAAGAACCATGAGGGAGTGGGGGGGGGTATCAAGGGGGATGGGGGCAGGAGCCAGTGAGGGAGAGCAGAAGGGAAGGGGATGGAGCTGCGGGGCAGTGCGTTTGGGACTCACAGTGGGCACTGGACGCTCTCCTCCACCGGGATCAGATTCACCACTTTCCGTTTGGCGACATTGCCGCACCGCTTCCGGTCCCTACGAAAATTGTGTTGGAGACCTCTGCTGGCCATCCAGTGCATCCCTCAGCTCCAGTAAAGACGCGATGGTGCAGGAAGGGGCGGACCATTCCGCATAGTGACAGGAGAAGAGACCAATCCGCGAGGCACTGACTGGCAGGAGAGGAGATCGATCTGCGCATGCGCGTTTTTAAAGATTTTTAAACCTCGCTAACCTTTACAATAGACCACCGATCAGAACGAAACTTGGCGCACTCGCAGCACAGAAGAATGGTGAGTGAGCTGATGAAAAATCGTAGCGCTATCGCGTACTGTTTTTGCGCAAATAGAAAATCCGCGCAAACCGGAAGAGCACAAGATAGCGGTTTAGTTATGTAAGAGAGAAGAGAGAAGAGAGATAGATAGAGGATAGAGGATAGAGGATAGAAGATAGAAGATAGAAGATAGAAAACAGACAGACAGACAGACAGACAGACCGACCGGTCAAACGCAAGCAGGTGGGACTTGTAGTGTGGTAATGAGCTTGGGCAAATTGAATGGGGAAGGCCATTGTTTCCTCGTGAGGAAACTTGGTGTGATTCTATTCCACCAGGCTCAGAACAGAATAATCAAATATTAACGTTTTGTTCCTTGCGTTATCTTTACAAAGCCATACCTCCCAGTGGCCAGAGCTAAGATTGCATGCGGGAATATACAGGAGTATCAATAAAACTACGACCATGTGGCCATGGCAATCGACAGGATTAAGGCCGTATTGCACTAAATTATAGACTTAATAGTTGAGTTAACTATTCTTCAACTGAAACACAATTTGATGTTTACAACAAGGAACCCGGAGCTAAAGGATGGTCTCAAAAACAACACTAAGAGAAATAAACAGGTGGTGCGGTGCTGCAGCAATTGGTACTGATGCCTCACTGCTCCAGCAACTTAAATTTGATACTGACCTTGGATGCCATCTGTATGAGTTTCCATGTTCTCCCTTTGACTGTGGGTTTTCACCAGATTCTCCAGGATCCTCCCAATAACTTGCAGGCACTTTGTTTGATCACTATAATAGGAAGATTAAATGAGAGCTTACCAGTTTGAAGTTTGATCTTTATTTTATGAGGAGTAGTGTTAACACAATGTTAAATCCCATACTTCCGTGTACCTGGGCCTGGGAGAATTTGTGTTAAAGATATCCTTCATAAATCTGGATATCAGAGTGTGAGACCCGACAGAGTGGGTCCCGATCCCTGCAGCAAATATGATGAGAAGGTACTTTTGGCACAGTTAATGGCACTATAACTTAATTTTTTGTCAAAGACTCATTCGAAAATGAACTCCAAGACGTCAGTTATCCGTGCCGTATTTATATGTTATATTAGCATTTAAACAAACACTTCCCATCTCCTGATGAGGAAATGTACTGCTTATTGGTGCTATCCCTCCAAGCTGCAATGACCACGTCCACGGTTCGGTCTGACAAACCGAGCCCCAGGAACGGTCTTCTTAGAGTCTGCAAATCAATAAATTGATTCTATCACGCAGAGAGTGGCTTCCCGAGCCACGGGATGAACCAGCACATTTTTGTGTTTAGAGATAACCATATAAGGTTCTATAATCATTCCCAACATCAGCGGGAACCATGGCTGCATAAGCCAGCCAGGCACTACGAAAATGCCTGAAGCGGAATCTTGCTGGATTTTTTGCAAGACCCGACTGATGAGGCAAAATGGAGGAAAGACACAAAAGAACATTCCTCCCCAGTGTAGCGAGAATGCATCTATCGCCACTGCCCCTGGGTTTGGCTGCCATGCCACATATTTTTGCAACTGGTGATTGAGCCTAGATGCAAACAAATCGATACTCGGTGTTCCATATCGAGCAACAATGTCATTAAATACTTTGTGATCCAACATCCATTCTGTGTTGTCATTGAATTTACGTGACAATACACCAGCACCAAATGAGGTTAGGTAAACTCACAGGATACTGACTTGATTCCACCCATGTGATTAATATATGCCACCGCCATAGTGTTATCAACTTGTAGTTGAGCATGCAGATTATGCATATTCGCACAATATTCGCAAGATTATGCATATTCGCACAAAGCTGCCGGCCCCGATGGCATCCCCGGGCGGGTGCTCAGGGCATGTGCTGGACAACTATCCCTGGTCTTCACTGACATTTTCAATCTGTTACTGGCCCAGGGTGTCGTCCCCACTTGCCTCAAGACATCAACCATTGTGCCAGTGCCCAAACAATCAGCTACAGGGAGTCTCAACAACTTCCGCCCAGTGGCACTCACCCCTGTCATTGCAAAGTGCTTTGAGCGGCTGATCCTGGCTCACCTCAAAGCCAGCCTCCCCCCCACACTGGACCCCCATCAGTTTGCCTACCGGACCAACAGGTCTACAGAGGACGCCATATCGGCGGCCCTACACTCTGCCCTGACCCACCTGGATAGCAATAACACTTACATTAGGCTGCTGTTTATTGATTTCAGCTCCGCCTTTAACACTGTCATCCCCGCTAGCTTGATCACCAAACTCAGCGGACTTGGCATCTCCACCTCCCTCTGCAATTGGACACTGGATTTCCTCACCAACAGACCACAGTCTGTTAGGGTCAACAACCTCACCTCCTCCACTATAACACTGAACACCGGCGTGCCACAGGGCTGTGTGCTAAACCCTCTCCTCTACTCCCTCTTCACCCATGACTGCATCCCTAAGAATGGCTCCAACGCCATCATTCAATTTGCCGACGACACCACGATGGTAGGACTGATCAGTGACAACGACGAGTCAGCCTACAGGGAGGAGGTCCAGCACCTGGCAGTCTGGTGTGCCAACAATAACCTCGTCCTCAACTCCAAGAAGACGAAGGAAATTATTGTTGACTTCAGGAAGAACAGAGGGGGCAGACATACCCCCATCCATATAAACGGGACTGAGGTGGAGCGCGTCTCCAACTACAAATTCCTCGGGGTACACATCTCGGAGGATTTGTCCTGGTTCCTCAATACCTCCAAACTGGTCAAGATGGCGCAGCAGCGCCTTTACTTCCTGAGGAGGCTCAAGAAAGCTCACCTGTCCCCCCAGATCCTGACCAACTTTTACCGCTGTACCATCGAAAGCATCCTGACCACCTGCATCATGGTATGGTACAGCAGTTGCACGGTAGCTGACAGGAAGGCACTACAACGGGTGGTGAAGACCGCTCAGTACATCATCGGTGCCCTGCTCCCTGCAATGGATGCCCTCCACCGAAAACGGTGTCTGAGACTAGCCGGGAAGATTATCAAGGACCCCTCCCACCCTAACCATGGACTTTTGCCCTCCTCCCATCAGGGAGGCGGTACAGAAGCCTCAGGTCTCGTACAAGTAGGATGAGGAACAGCTTCTTCAACAACACTATCACATTGCTGAACGCGGAGTCCCGCCGATAGATTTCCCCAGTCTCTCCGTCCACATTGTTTGCTTATTCTGTATTTTTATTCTGTATATTATTCTTATTCTGTATTTTATTTCTATATTGCAATATTACTACAAACAGATGCTAAACTGCATTTCGTTGTACCCATACTTGTATCTGTGCAATGACAATAAAATTGAATTGAATTGAATAAGCCTTTAACCCATAGAATCCCCCCAGTGTCTCTAGGTAGTTGATACCAGATAACTGAAGAATTGGTAACTCATGCACATCCCATCCGCCTCCGTAACTAGATATGGTATTAGTAATTTCCCATCTTGGAGCACTAGCATCAGTTTGTAATATAACTGAAGGTTTACTGACCAAAAATGTTACTGGAGCAATGTTGAATACTGTTCGTCCACCATTGTAACTCTGATAGCTTCAGCTGGTAATAGTGTAGGTCTGTTAACAATTACCTAAATGGTACTTGAGAGCTTGCTCCTTTGCACATTGTAAGTTCTGATAATGCAAAGGCCCAAATTGCGCAGCTGAAAAGACAGCCACTATATTGCCAATAACACTAGCCACCTGACGAATAGAAGGTTGCTTCATAACAACAAGGTTGTTATAGGCTTCTATTAATTCTAATCTCTTGCCCCAGGGTGGAGTCACAGATAAAGTAATAGAGTTAAAGGTAAATCCCAAATAATCAATAACTCTAGTTGGTATCAACTTAAATTTAACTGGATGGATGAGAAACCCCAATTCTCAAATATTAGTTTCGCGGCTGAAACAGTTAATTTAGCCAAATACAGTGTTTTAAAATATCATCCAGTTGGCCATAACAATGTGTTTTTGAGCTCTGAACAGCCCAAGCACCGGCCTTAGTAATTTGGTAAAACCTGGGAGCTGAAGTTAGCCCATCTTACAACGCTTTAACTGCTATCGTTGCCTCATCCAGCTAAATTTCAAATCTCTCCGGTGATTCCTGTGAATGGGAACTGAATAGTATGCATCTTTGAGATCGATGCATGCCATAAAGCATCCTTTGAGAATCAGTTGTTAGACTAACGAAATTTCCCATTTTAAAATGTCTATACTGCACATGTGAGTTAAGTGTGAGTTAAATCAAGGATGATCCGACATCCTCCATCTTTCTTTTTTGGAGGCGCAGGGTGTCGTCGCCGAAACAGTGAAGCTTTGCTCATCGTGGGTGCTATAATTAACCCAACAGCTTTTGCTTCCTCATCCAGATCTTTTACTTGTTTGGATATCTGCTTGTATATCCAAACCTTTTTGTTTGGAATGAATAAATGCCCAACTTGGTGCATATTGTATGGGTGGCAATGAGTTAAAGGAAAATTCAATTTTGAACCCTTGTATACTGTGCAGTATAAACTGATCTGATGTTATCCTTTTATTTTATAAACGGATCTGATGTTATCCATTGCCATTCTTGCAAAAACCAAGTGTAATCTACCACCAACTTGTAACTGGTCCACACACCCCATGTTTCGGAAAGAACCAGACCCACCTACCTCCATGGCTGCCGGTGGTCTTATGGTAAGCTCAAAGGCACCTGGTGCGGGTTCTATTTCCGTCCTCAAGATTTGGAGGATAGGACTGCTGGGGTGCGTGGATTGCGCATTTTCCCTGAGGGCCGGCTTGGGCCTTGGCCTAAAAGACCTCTGCCCATAGAATCTGCTTTTGAGCTCCCACCAGCTTCAGTGAATCGCTTACTGCCGATGGAGGCGTAGGGGTGTTGTCGCCGAAACGGTGAAGCTTTGCTCGTCGTTGGTATCTTGATTAGTCCGACAGCTTTTGCTTACTCATCCAGGGTTTTTACATGTTTGGGTAGGTCCTCCCCGAAGAGAAGATTCGGCGGCTGGACATTGCTGGCCTTATATAAGCCTGCAAATTTGGGATTTAAGGCAGGTCTGATGGCGTTCTTCTGAAAGCAGTTCATTTCGAAGTGTGCATTGCACATCAACGCCAGGGCATCCTGCTGGACGTCCGATAGCCCGCCATCCACAGATTTAGCAAATGCCGTGATGCCTGAGGCCAGTAATTTTTAAAATTTGTTGGAGTTTCATTTCCTGGGTTTTGATGCCCCCTCCAATGTCTCCCCAGATAGCGCTGTTCACTGCCAGCACTTTCAGGAATGCACAATTTACAGGTGTATGGTATTTTGCAGCCGTCACCTGTAATGATGTAATGATGTGATGTGAGGTAGCTGATGCTTACAACGCTTGTAACGTGAGGGGGACTGTTCCCCACCTCTGAAAACATGGAGGGAACACGTCCCCTCTGGCCCCCCCGGGTTTTCTGCCAATGGCTAGAAGCCAACTCTCCCTGCAGCGGCTCCTTTGTTTGCGAGGATATCGCAACCCTTGATGCCATGACAGACAATTCTTGAACCTCACGCATGTATTCCAGTATGTTCCACAGACATACTTCCAAGTTTGGAGTCAGTCATACACTGACCCCTGGCACTCCCCTCCACAGAGAGGGAGATTTGTAAGCAGCCCTGAAACAGGCGCTGCCGCAGGCTCCCGAGGAGACCTGCGCTGATATGGCCCCGTTTCACGGACCATATCATGATGGAGCATCACCTTTGTGGGACGAACACCCGAGGACGCTATCCATGCTCCATCTGGGATAAACGCCCGAGGACGTACCCATGTTTGTCGGAGGGGTACCCTCCTGGCCTGACTCGTCCCAGTCAAGGCCTCTCAGACTACTTTTGGCTTCACACCCTTTTGGGGTTGCCGAATTCTGAAGTCGCTGACCGCACTGTCAGCGACTCGGGTAGCGAATCTGCCGGCCGCCGGCTACCCACACTCCCGCGGTTCTCCGTAGCCAGTTTCCCCGCGCCCCGTCTGGATTTTGCCCCGGATTTCCATATCCAGCAGGAAACTCTGTAAAAGAGATTCCTGCAACGAAACATACAACCTGAAAATAAGTTTAAAACTTACCTGCGGGGTTTGAAACTTACAGCTGGAGGAGCGACGCGCCTCCCTGCCAGTCGTTGCGCAATGTGTTAGACGTATTGACCCGCATGCGGGCTGGCAGGCTTCTTCACGTGACTCCGAAGTAAAATTACATCTTATTGCAGGAGTTGATAGGTGCACAAGAGAGGATAAATTGTAGGTATGCAGGGAAATAAAGAGAGGGCAAATGGGTCTGATGGGATTTCTTCCCTGGGAGTTAGATTAGATCCAGTGGGTCAAACTGCCTCCTGCGTGGTGCTAAGTAAATCAGGCGGCCTAGAGTTAATCGCATGCTCTAGTTTAACTGCCCTGTTACCAATAGCAGGGGGGATGATGAACAGAGAGTGGAGAAAGAAGCAGACGGATTGTTAGCACATGTTAAAATATTCACCCAGTGAGTTTCCCTCTGATTAAATGGTATTAAATATGAAAGCCTGTTTTTGATGAGCATGGTGCCGGATGGATCAAAAATACAAGTAATCTGACAGCCATGCATAATACAGATAGAAGCATTCATAACATTTGTGCGGTGAACATAGAGCTACAGAAAACAAGTACAAAATTGGCAACCCGCCACTAAAGAAGATTTGTTTCCCCCTTCATGATAATACCATTTGAATAGATTTGCAGAATAAATTATTTGCAGTGTTGATTAAACCATTCCAAAATGAGTCATGGAAGTAGGGAGAATTACAGCTCAGAAAGTGGTTATTTAGCCAAGTACATCTCTGTAACTAGCTACTTGTTGGAATAGCCAAAAACTAATTGCATTGGTCTTGTTCTTAATCCCAATAGATTTCTATATACATTTCTCTTAGTGCTAATTTTCAATTGAAGCCCTTCACCACCAACTCCCCAAACAAGAGAAATATCTAATTGTATTCACATGTTATGTTATAATATCTCCTCATAATTAAAAATCAATTATCTCAGCATTCTTCTCCAAAAAAGGCATTGACTAGTTCTCCCAGCATCCTGTCCATGGAACAAAGCAATATACTTCCAATATGGCACCTAACTCAGATGACTATTTGCATGCGAGCCACAGAAGCAGATTTACACTCACATATTACAATTGCTCCACATTTTTTAAATCTTCTACAGCAACATATATCTGTACACTGTGTATGGCTCGATTGTAATCATGTATTGGTTTTCCACTGGCTGGTAAGCACGCAAGGTACACATGATAATTAACTAAATTGAACTGAACAATGCCAAGGGTCAACCAGAATGACAGAGAAATGTTGTGAAAGATAGTTCCTCTCAAGCATTGCTGACCAAGCCAAGCTTCAGTCTCAGTGCTAGGTTAACATAGAAAATAGGTGCAGGAGGAGGCCATTTGACCCTTTGAGCCAGCACCGCCATTAATTGTGATCATGACTCATCATCCACAATCAGTAACCCATGCCTGCCTTCTCCCCATATCCCTTGATTCCGCTAGCCCCTAGAGCTCTATCCAACTCTCTTTTAAATTCATCCAGTGAATTGGCCTCCACTGCCCTCTGTGGCAGAGAATTCCACAAATTGACAACTGTCTGGGTGAAAAAGGTTTTTTCTCATCTCAGTTTTAAATGGCCTCCCCTTTATTCTTAGACTGTGGCCCCTGGTTCTGGACTCCCCCAACATTGGGAACGTTTTTCCTGCATCTAGCTTGTCCAGTCCTTTTATAAGTTTATATGTTTCTATAAGATATCCTCTCATCCTTCTAAATTCCAGTGAATACAAGCCCAGTCTTTCCAATCTTTCCTCATATGACAGTCCTGCCATTCTGGGGATTAAACTCATGAACCTACGTCGCACTGCCTCAATGGCAAGGATTTCCTTCCTCAAATTAGGAGACCAAAACTGCACACAATACTCCAGATGTGGTCTCACCAGGGCCCTGTACAACTGCAGAAGGACCTCTTCATTCCTATACTCAAATCTTCTCGTTATGAAGGCCAACGTGCCATTAGCTTTCTTCACTGCCTGCTGTACCTGCATGTTTACTTTCAGTGGCTGGTGTACAAGGACAACCAGGTCTCATTGCACTTCCCTTATTCCTAATCTGACACCATTGAGATAATAATCTGCCTCCTTGTTCTTGCTGCCAAAGTGGATAACCTCACATTTATCTACATTATACTGCATTTGCCATGCATCTGCCCACTCACTCAACCTGTCCAAGTCACCCTGCAACCTCCTAGCATCCTCTTTGCAGTTCACACTGCCACCCACCTTTGTGTCATCTGCAAATTTGCTAATGTTACTTTTAATCCCATCATCTAAATCATTCATATATATTGTAAATAGTTGCGCCCAGCACCGAGCCTTGCGGCACACCACTTGCCACTACCTGCCATTCTGACGGGGACCCGTTTATTCCTACTCTTTGTTCCCTGTCTGCCAACCAATTCTCTATCCATGTTAATACCCTACCCCCAATACCATATGCTCTAATTTTGCACACTAATCTTCTGTAGGACCTTATCAAAGGGTTTCTGAAAGGCCAGATACACTATGTTCACTGGCTCTCCTTCATCCATATTACTTGTCACATCCTCAAAAAATTCCAGAAGATTGGCCAAGCAGGATTTCCCCTTCATAAATCCATGCTGACGTCGACCAATCCTTTTACTGCTATCCAAAGGCGCCGTTATTACTTCTTTAATAATTGACTCCAGTTAGCCTGACATCTTCCCCACCACCGATGTCAGGCTAACTGGTCTATAATTCCCTGTTTTCTCTCTCGCTCCTTTCTTGAAACGTGGGAAAACATTAGCTACACTCCAATCCACAGGAACTGATCTTGAATCTATAGAACATTGAAAAATGATCACCAATGCGTACACAAATTTTAGAGCCACCTCCTTGAGTACCCTCCTTGAGTACCTAGACCATCAGGCCCTGGGGATTTCTCAGTCTTCAGTCCCATCAGTCTACCCAATAGGATTTCTCGCCTAATGCAAGTTTCTTTCAGTTGCTCTATCTCCCTAGATCCTCTATTACATCTGGGAAATTGTTTGTGTCTTCCTTAGTGAGGACAGAATCAAAGTACCTGTTCAACACTTCTGCCATTTCTTTGTTCCCCATAATGATTTCACCTATTTCTGCCTTCAAGTGACCCACATTTGTCTTTACTAATCTTTTTCAATTAACATACCTAAAGAGGCTTTTACTGTCTATATTACTAAAAGTCTCATCTTGACCACTTCCTGTTGTTCTGTATATTGATTTTAGAAAAAACGCTGCCGCTTACGGCTGTGATTTTTGGCCATCTTACTCAGAGTCCCCCTCCGCTGCGCATGACAAGAGGATTTTTCTCATCGATGAAAAATAAAAGAGTTATTCGTGTTTAGAAAATGTTGAGATTCTCTCTCCTGAAGGCCATGCCCCTTCCGGAGGGACTATAAAACCCGGAAGTGTGGAGGTGCCTCAGTTCTCTGCAAGATGGGGGAGCGAGAAGTCGCAATTCTCAGACTGAGCTGTGAATAACACTGAACTCATGTCTACTAAACTGTGAGTGGTTTTACTGACCTGTCAGTGCCCTTAATGTGGTTTGAAAATGTAGTTTGAAAGTGCTAAAGCTGTGTTGCATTTGGTTTGAGTGCTAAAGCTGTGCTGCCTTTGGTTTGAAAGTGCTAAAGCTGTGCTTCATTTGGTTTGAAAGTGCTAAAGCTGTGCTGCCTTTGGTTTGAAAGTGCTAAAGCTGTGTTGCCTTTGGTTTGAAAGTGCTAAAGCTGTGTTGCCTTTGGTTTGAAAGTGCTAAAGGTAAGGTAAGGTAAATGTATTTATATAGCACCATTCGTGCAAACAGCAATTCAAGGTGCTTTACAAGAAAGAAAAAACAGAATAGGCAGAAAAAAAATGACACAACACACTACAAGAAATCCAACACGAACATCCCCCCACAGTAGAATCTACACTCTCCACTGTGAGGGAAGGCACCAAAATATCCAGTCCTCCTCCTCCTCCTAGTCCACCCGAGGTCGGGGCCAGCTTGAGGCCACTGCAGCCAGTCGCCGGAACGGCAGCCCAATGTTCATAGGCCCCACCCACATCGGGTGGAGAAGTCCTCAGCAGCTTACAAATGTCTGGAGCGGCCGCTCCTTCCCCGGAGACTGCGACGCCCGTGGACTTCAGGCCGAGCCGGTTGGAGCTTCGACTGTGCGGCGCTTCTGATCCAGTGCCGCCCGCCCACGGCGGGATGCCCTCAGACCGCAGACCACAGATCGCAGACCGCAGACCACAGACCACAGACCGCAGCCCGCGGCTGCTCGATGTTGGTGGTCGGCGGTCACAGCACTCCGGAGCGGCGACCCGACAAGGCATCGCCTGCTCCGTGTTGGTGTCCCAGCGCTGTGCCGCTGAATCTGTGGTCCCGGCAGGAAGCGCCGCTCCAGCCCGATGGAAGGCCGCATGGGGAGACCGGAGATGTGATCCGGACGAAAACCGCATCTCCGACCAGGTAGGACTGGGGTTAAAACAGTTCCCCCCCACATAGAAAGAATAGACTCCAAAAAAAAATGTTTCAGACAATAAAAAAGTTAGAGGACGGACTGCGGGCAGGCAGCCATACAAACGGCGCCCACTCCTGCACATCCACTCCTTTGCCTTTGGGTTGAAAGTGCTAAAGCTGCGTTGCCTTTGGTTTGCAGGTGCTAATGGTGCGTTGCCTTTGGTTTGAAAGTGCTAAAGCTTCATTGCCTTTGGTTTGAAAGTGCTAAAGCTGCATTGCCTGATTAAAGCTGCCTTGCCTAATTAAAGCTGCCTTGCTTAATTAAAGCTGCCATGCCTTATTAAAGCTGCCTTGCCTAATTAAAGTTGCCTTGCCTTCTATATATAATTAAAAGTTTAATCTTGACCACTTCCTGTTTACGCTTTATAGTGATTTTAGAAATCACGGCTGTGATTTTTGGCCATCTTACTCAGAGTCCCCCGCTCATCAGGTGCCGAGGATTTTTCCCATCGATGAAAAATAAAAGAGTTATTAGTGTTTAAAAAATGTTGAGATTCTCTCTCCTGTCAATCATGCCATGAAGGCCACGCCCTTTCTGGTGGGAGGGGGAGGGACTATAAAACCCGGAAGAGTGGGCGTGGCTCAGTCTCTGCAAGATGGGGGAGGGAGAGGTCACGACTCTCTGTCTTTAGTGGCCTTGCACCCTGCTTGAAATGGTCTGAAACTGCACCTGAATTTGGTGGCCTTGCACCCAGCTTGAAATGGAATTTCAAGGAATAGCCGTGAGTCAACTGCCAGCCCTCCAGCCATGAGTGAGTGAGCTGCCAGCACAACAGGCTTGAGTGACTGAGCCGCCAGCCCAAGAATCCATTCGGCTCACAATGTCCATACTAGCCCTCTGGAAACCATTCCCTTCAGCACACAACACCCATACTAGTGCTCCACAAAGCCCCCCCCCCCCCCACTGGCCACCAATATTGGAATTGGTGAAGAGGTGGAATATTGCGTTGAGGGACCAGCCCTCCCGTGTGATGCCTCTTTATATTCTTTCTTTATATTCTTGGCCAGCTTACCCTCGTACTTCATCTTTTCACCACATATTGCCCTTTTTGTTAGCTTCTGTTGTCCACACAGGCGAAAAAGTTTCCCAATCCTCTGGCTTATCACTACTCTTTGCTATGTTATACACCTTTTCTTTTAGTTTTATTATTTTTAAAATATTTTTATTAGAAGTGATGTACAATAATATGACATAAATAACATATTACATTTCATGGACAACTTCTTATTTTTAATTTAATAATAGAACAAAAGTAAGAAAAGCAAGAAATATAGAGATAGAGAATATTATATAGCTCGAAAAAGAAAAAAAGAAGGTGATGTGAAATAAGCAGAAAGAGAGAGAATAGAGGAGAGAGAAAGGGAAAAGGGAAAAAAGAAAGAAAAGAGAGAAAATGAAAGGGATATGCCTCCTTCGTATCTTTACCCACCCTTCACCCGGTTATGACACAATTAATTTCTAAGTTTGTGTTGCACCACATGCTTGTAATAAGTCGATAAATGGAGACCAAATCTTTAAGAATTGGTCTGATTTGCCTGATAGGAGGAATCTCATATCTTCAAGGTGTAACATTTCCGATATGTTTGAGATCCACATTTTGAGCGTCGGTGTGGGTGCATTTTTCCAGAATTTAAGTATAGTTTTTTTTGCCATTATTAAGCCATAATTAAGTAAACATTTTTTAAACTGTCAGCTTACATCCGTCTTCCATTGATCCGAAGATAATCAGTTCTGCATTGGGCTTCAATTTTATTTTAAATACTTTTGTAAAAATTCCGAAAATTTCATTCCAGAATTTTTGAAGTTTTATGCGAGACAAAAGAGTGTACCATAGTAGCATTTTGAGAGAGGCATTTATCACAGATGGGAGAAATATTTGGAAACATTTTATTCAGTTTGGTTTTCGAGTAATATAATCTATGTAAAATTTTAAATTGAATTGAGTTATGTCTTACATTAATCGAGCATTTATGTACACATAGCAAGTATTTTTTCCCATTTGTCTCGAAGATGGCGGCGCCCTGGTTGGCTGCGGCAGCTTTGACTCTCGATAGTGATAGCGACAAATTTTCTACAATCCGGCTTCATAACTTGCAGCGGGCAGGTTGCAAGTTAACGTATGATCATGGGTCATTACTGGAATTACAACAGTTAAGCAGTAGAGACTACGTGGACGTTGAACTTGATGAACTTGAGGAACGCCTGCACTGTCTCGGACTGCTGCGTCGGGAGGACCCAGCGGCCTGCAGAGCCGCGGAGACATTCACAAACACTGGCCGCTACAGAAGGACACGAAGGCGGCGCTACAGAAGGATACGGAGGCGGTGCTACAGAAGACAGAAGCGGGGCTGTCGAGGTGGGCTAACGGCGAGGCTAAAGGCTAACCCGTGGAGGACACCGCTCCCATTCGTTCTCCTGTCGAATGTCCGCTCTCTGGAAAATAAAATGGATTATTTACATCTGGATCTCTCAACAAAAAGGGAGGTGAGAGATTGCTGCGCTATAGTTCTGACAGAGACATGGCTAAACTCATCTGTACCTGATGTGGCTGTTAGCTTAGGGGGGCTAACAACATTCCGGCTCGACAGGGACACTGTTTTGACTGGTAAATCCCGGGGTGGGGGTGTGTGCATCTACACAAACAACAGCTGGTGTAATAATGCCACCGCTGTTTCCATCCACTGCTCTCCGGACATAGAGTTTTTGACTGTGAAATGCAGGCCATTCTATTTGCCACGGGAGTTTACTGTGGTTAGCATTACTGCTGTATACATCCTCCCCGCGGCCAACACTAAGGAGGCTCTGCGTATTCTCTACTGTTCCATCAGCGAGTTGCAAAGAAATCATCCAGAGGGCGTTGTCATTGTTGCTGGGTACTTTAACCAGGCCAACATGAAGACTGTCCTCCCTCATTTTCATCAATATGTGGACTTTGCTACACGTGGAGAGAATATGCTGGACCGGGTCTACAGTAACATCAAGCAGGCTTTCAGAGCAGTACCCCGGCCTCACCTCGGCTCCTCTGACCACCTCTCTGTAATGCTCATTCCAGCCTATAAGCCCCTGCTGATCAGAGAGAAACCCACTGTGAAGCAGGTTAGAGTCTGGTCTGAGGGAGCTATAGAAGCACTCCAGGACTGCTTTGAGTGCACGGACTGGGACATGTTCAGGACAGCAGCCACTTACAACCAAAACATCAATGTGGATGAGTATGCCATGTCTGTGTCGGGATACATACAGAAGTGCATGGAGGACGTCACTGTCATCAGGAACATCATAACCCGGGCCAACCACAAACCTTGGATTACTGCAGAGGTGCGTGCCATGCTGAAAGCATGGAATGCGGCTTTTAAATCTGGTGATTTGGGGGCTCTGAGAACAGCGAGAGCCAACCTTAACCGTGAAATAAGGAAAGCAAAGCGCGCCCACGGACAGAAAATCCAGGGTTTCTTCCAGGATGATACCAACACCAGGAACATGTGGGAAGGCATCCGGGCCATAACAAACTACAAGGCCCCTCAGATGTCTTGTAAGGATGACACAGACTTTCTCAATGAACTCAATAATTATTTGGGCAGGTTTGAGGCACTGAACACCACTATAGTGAGGAAATTAGAGCCTCAACCACGAGAACAGACACTGTCTTTTGAAACTGCTGAAGTCCGCAGAATCCAGGAGGGCATTGACAAGCGAAAGGCAGCCGGACCGGATAACATTCCGGGGCGTCTGCTTAGGGGATGTGCCGACCAGCTGGCCCTGGTTCTGACTGACATTTTTAACACCTCCCTGAACCAGGCCATTGTTCCATCATGTTTCAAGACAGCCACCATCATACCAGTTCCCAAAAAGTCTACAATAACCTGCCTGAATGATTACCGCCCCGTAGCACTCACACCAATAATAATGAAGTGCTTTGAGAGGCTTATTAAGCAGCACATGGTCTCTAAACTACCCCCCAGTTTTGACCCGTTCCAGTTTGCTTATCGCCCGAACCGCTCCACAGAGGATGCTATCTCCTCTGCAGTCCACCTGGGCCTACAACACCTGGAGGAGAAGAACACCAACGTGCGGATGCTGTTTGTTGACTTCAGCTCAGCATTCAATACGATAATCCCCCATCATCTGGTGAGCAAACTGGCACCCCTAGGATTCAATACCACACTATGCAACTGGATCCTGGATTTCCTTTCTGAAAGACCCCAGTCTGTGCGGGTGGGGAAGAACACCTCCTCGGTCATCACACTGAGCACCGGCTCCCCTCAGGGCTGTGTCCTGAGTCCGCTGCTTTTCACATTGATGACACATGACTGTGTCGCCAAGTCCACTACTAACCATATCATCAAATACGCGGATGACACAACAGTAGTGGGCCTCATCCGCAACAACGACGACCAGGCATACAGAGAGGAGGTGGAGCAGCTGGTGAGCTGGTGCAGCAGGAACAACCTTCTCCTAAATGTGGACAAAACAAAGGAGATTGTCGTTGACTTCAGAAAGAAAAATCAGCCCAGTCACACTCCGCTGTGCATCAACAACTTAGCAGTGGAGCAGGTGAAAAGCATCAAGTTCCTGCGTGTGCATATAACGGATACCTTAACTTGGACTACAAACATCACATCTCTGGTAAAACAGGCACAGCAGCGTTTGTACTTCCTCCGCAGGATGAGAAGATCACACCTCCACCCTCCCATCCTCACCACATTCTACAGAAGCACCATTGAATCAGTCATGACCAGCTGCATCTCTATGTGGTGCGGCGGCTGTACAGCTGCGGACTGGAAGTGCCTTCAGAGAGTGGTGAGGACAGCGGAAAAAATCATTGGGACTTCTCTTCCTTCCATCATGGACATTGGTTACAAACACTGTCTGTCAAGAGCTAAGGGCATTACCAGAGCCCCCACACACCCACAATATGGACTGTTTACACTGCTGAACTCTGGGAGGAGGTACCGCAGCATGAAGGGCCAGACAACCAGGTTCTGCAACAGCTTCATCCCCCAGGCCATAAGATTATTGAACTCACAATCAAATCGATGCAAACAACTTTCTTATACATTGCCACTTTTAAAAACTTTCCTTTTTTAACTATGCACATGAAGCACTTTTTATGGACACACTAAGCACTTTTACTGATCGCTGTTACTTTGAAGAGTCAATGCAACGAAATTTTGTTTAATGTGCACTGTGTCTATGTGTATACCTGAATGACAATTAAAGTTATATTCATTCATTCATTCATTCATTGTCTTTCGGAATTTTTATAGATAATTCTTGTTCCCAATCCCTTCTAATTGCTTCTGTCCATGGTATTTCTGTGTTTAAAATGATGTTGTATAAATATGATATTAAATTACTTGATTCCACATTTCTGTTCATTCCTTCATCTAATAGATCTGAGGTTAAGGTTTGATATTCTTGTGTGTGTTTTTTCAGGTAATCTCGAATTTGTAGGTATTTGAAATATTGATTACTTTTCAGGTTGTATTTTAATTGTAGTTGTTGAAATCATAAAAGGTTTCCCATTTCGTACATGTCTCCAAGCGTTTCGATTCCTATTCTTTCCCAATGGGTAAACGTTTTATCAATAATAGTAAGATTAAACGAGAACTTACCAGTTTGAAGTTTGATCTTTATTTTATGAGGAGTTACTGAAGTATGATAGTAAGATACGTAAATACTAGAACTACCAGCTTGATCTTTATAATGGTGGGAGCGGAGGGCACGTAGTCCCTCAACGTAACTCCTCATAAAATAAAGATCAAACTTCAAACTGGTAAGTTCTCATTTAATCTTACTATTTTACTTCGGAGTCACGTGAGTGACTTCGTGAAGATTTCAAAGCTCTGTAATTTCACGCCGTAGATTCAAATCCAGGCGCTCACTGCATTGATTGACTAAATAAGTAAAACAATCAACAATGCACAACCACAACATGGATGCAACCAGTTAATTGTTAATTTATCACCATAATAGTAACCCCTCTATCACAAGAGGAATATTTAATACTAAATCCCAAAATAACACCACCAAATAACCATAAGTATTATAATCTCCTTATGGTAATACTTGTGAATTCTTTCACTTATGAATGCAGCCACGAGGATATGTTCTATTAGATCATCCAATTCCTTGGCCGTCAATATTGATGGTGCCCTGGTGAAATAAGATTTAAATTTGTCAGTATCAATACCTGCATCAAGCAACACATGCTTCAGCCATTTTAAAATAGTCTAAACCAACACTTTCTTATGCAGCTCTTTATGGCTACTAAAATACTAATACTGAACCTCTTTAAGGTTCTGATAGCTTCAATCTAACATTGTAAATGTGATCCCACACATAGACGTGGATCCGTAGGATATGCTGAAACCCCCAACTTACATCCTGTGATTCCACATCTACTCTGTTTAAGCAATTCATAGACATAGAACACAATAGTAACTGTTGCTCTTTCCATCATGTCTATTCGTACTTTCTGCAATATTTGCACTCTCTGTGCTAGAACCAGTCCCCTGAGCTTGACTTCCTTAATGGTAATTCAAGCCAAGGACAGCACTGTAATAGGAGTCCATTAACAAAAAACAATATAACATATCTCTTACATTCCAGATTATTGTATACCTGTGTCTAAGAGGTTTAGAATTGAAAAACCTTTCATAAATCTGCAAACCAAAGGGTGTAACCCTACAACATTTTATTCTGATTCCTCCATAGATATGCAGTAACGGCACTCCTTGCAGTATTCATAGCATTAGAGCTTAATTGCTAATAAAATAGTTTACAGAACTCTAACACTACTGATATGTCTATATTGTGATATGTAATATTCTGCTTAAGCAAAACATATCCCATTTCCTTATGTAAGAAATGTACTACTTCTGGGTAATATCCCTCCAGATTGCAATAATATCCACAGTACAATCTGATAGTCCTCTTCCGATAAATGTCACTCCTTAAAATCTGTAAATCAACAAACCAATACGATTATGTAAAGGATGTGAATCATCAGTTACAGTATATAGTGCCCAAACAGATTAATTCTGTTTGGAAATCATAAGAGGCTTTGTGATCATTTTTAACACCTGAGGGTACCATGGTTTTGTAGATCCAATCTGGTACCACCAATACTCCCGAAGCGGAATCCTGTTTGCTCTTCTGTATATACTGTTAAATGAGACAAATGGAAAAATGTATATAAACATTTTACCCCAATGCAGCGAGAAACATCCACCGCTACTGCCCCAGTATCAGGCTCTATGACATATATTTAGGTAATTGGTGGTTAAGTCTGGATGCAAACAAGTCATCAATCGTGCAACAATATCATTAAATTTGTCACGATCCAACATCCATTCTGTATTATCATTGATTTACATGACCTTAAGTCTTCAACTATATTGAATCTACCTCATAGGTAGATTGCCAATCAAATATTTCTGGTAAACACCAGATCCAGATCACATTAGCCAGTCTATTACAAGATACTGACTTATACCACTCGAATGATTGACATACGTTCTATTCCATAGTGTCAATCTATATCTAAACATGCAAACTTTGCATATAAGAGCAATAAGCTTTAGGCCATAACTGTTCCTAAAACTTTCATTAATGATCACTTCTTATTGGATCAAAAAGGTACTTTCTCCATATTCCATGTACCTCCACAGCTGAAAATACTTATAAGTATGACCTCAACTTAGAGCACTGCCATTAGTGTGTAGCATAATGGAAGGTGTTTAGCCAGAATCTCTCTGGAGGCATTTGAGACACTCCTGATTCATTAATATTCCAGTAATAACTGCAACTGGCAAATACATGGCCTGGCAAACTTGCCCTAAATTGTATTATCCATTCCTCTATCCATGCTTACAGTAAACTCTGATAATGCAGCAGTCTAAATTCTACAGCTGAAAATAAGCAAAAGTTTGTAAAGAGCACCTTCCTGCCTAATTGAGGGTTGGTGCTCTGTAATGAGCTTTTACAACTTCCAATTAAATGCCTAATTGAGGATTAGTGCTCTTATAATGAGCTTTATACAATGATTGATGCTCTATAATGAGCTATATACAACTTCCACTTAAATGCAGCCTTAATCCGTAGTCGGATCACAATAATGTGTTCTCATTTAATAATGGAACCCAAATAATCAATAACTGTGTTTGGAAACTGTTTAGATTTATCTTGATGGTTAATAAATCTCCAAAGTGAGCTTGATTCTAACACTCATGGTTCTGTTGTAGTCCGAATGTTTCCTACAATCAGAATATAGCAATAGACCATTACCAAATGGCCCTGAGTTCTTAGTAAAGCTAATATTAGAACCAAACAACCTGTCAAATAGTCTCAGGGCTGAGACTAAACATTAATACAATGCTTCAAATTGCCATAATTGGCTTATCCTGATAAAATTAAAATATCTATTATTATTACCATACACAGTCACATAGTAAAATGCATATTTTTGAAATTGGCTGCATAACATTAACAAATGTTACCAACTGTTTATTATACTGTACAAAAAAGAGTTAACATTTTTCAGATCTAGAATAATTCTACACCCACCATCCTTATTTGCTCTCATAACATACTTGGCATCAATTGATGGTAATGGTGAACTGACTTCTTAATCATCTCTTTTTCACAATATATCATGTTTTGTCTGAATCTACATATTCTCTTATTTTGAGAAATATGTGTCTGGTTTCAAATACCTTAGTAAGAGAAATCAAATATGGGTAGAACTACATTCTAAACCCCACAATACTGTACAGTATAATATATCAAATTGCCATGTTTTCGCAAGAATTATAATCTTCCCCAACTTGTAAGTGTAAAACATTTACTATGTTTCTTAGAGAACCAGACCTCCTCCTCAGGGTTTGCCTATGGCAATTGTTATCCCCTAATCTTAGTGGAATATTATAACCTCCACATATCTCAGGAGGTGTGCGCCTATAACGCACATATGGGAAAGACAAAATCGATACTTTACTATCCCCAGTCACCACATATTGGTAGGGAAAACTGACTTAATTTGATCTGTCAATCACACAGGATCATACCTTTTTGGGCTAGATCTTTCTAAAAACAGATTATTAGGCAATTTAAATATTAGATGGTGTACAGAGCCCCCAAACTTAGGGTATATATTAGGTTTTATAGCACTTTTATAAATACAGTTATTTGAAAGTGCGCACTACACATGAGTGCTAATTCAACCTTGTTGTGATATAGACACATGCTCTCCATCCAACCTTTGCTCAAAAAAGCCTTAATGCCTGACCAGTAATTTCAATACCCTCTCCCCCGCTGAGACTTGCTTATCATGCTGAATACTGCGGGTTTTATATTTGTAGACAGCTCAAACCTGGTTAGAACCTGGAGCTGCTGGGAGAGTAAGTATTTTATTGACATAGTTTATTTATCTCCCAATGGTTCCCTCATCTTTTCGGAACCACAACTTTGATATATTGTGCCAACTCTGGTCCTATGGCTGTATTGGGCTCTAGTCCTCATATGATCCGTTTACTTGAATCTTTGTATGAAATAATCCTCCTCATGGAGGGGCGAATTTACATCCTGCTTCAGGTATCTCTAGCGCTGGCTCTCCCATAGGCGTACGGATAGCAACCCTTCCAGTTGCTCTCCGTGCGGGCTCTCCTGTAGGCCCATCATAGGCAGCCCTCTTTCAGGTGCTGCTGGTGCTGGCTCACCTGTAGGCCAACGCTAACTTCCAGATATAGTTGGCGCTGGCTCTCCTGTAGACCAACGCATCCTTTAACCAAGCTTTTGCTCACACTGGCTCACCTGTAGGCCAGCGCTGAACCGGACTTTCCCAAATACTTCCTACGCTGGCTCTCCCTTAGGCCAACGTTGAGCCGGACCTTCTAAAGCACTCCATGCGCTGGCTCTCCTCTAGGCCAACGCTAAACCTGGACCTCCACCAGGCACTCCGTGCACTGGCCCTGTAGGGATAATGCTAAACCGGACCTTCCCCAGGCACTTCATACACTGGCTCTTCTCTAGGCCAACACTAAGCCCGGACCTTCCCCAGGCACTTCATACGCTGGCTCTCCCTTAGACCAACGCTAAACCTGGACATTCCCCAGGCATTCCCTGCACTGCCTTGCAACTAGGTTTTAAATATAACAGACTAGTTACCTGAATCGGGGATCCTCCGGTCTGACTTTTCTAACGGCCACCTTTATTTCTTATGCGCTCCAATGGCGCTAAACGGTAACCGTTTAAAAAAAAATTTTAAAGGGCGCCCGCTACTCACAGACTTATCTTATCTGAGTACTCTGCGGTACACCTCTACAATATTTCTTCATTATGACTTGTGTTTTCTCCACTACAAGTCATCTCAAGAAATCAACCTGAAAAACGTAAGTAAACACTTACCTTCAGGTTTATTTTTTTACTTACCGGGTTGGGGGAGCTCTGCTCACTCCAAACACATCGGTACTCACGCTATGCGTCTGACGATATGACGCGTGTGCGGTCCGGACGGGTACTTCTTCACGTAGTCACTCACGTGACTCCGAAGTAAAATAGATGGTTTAAATGACGGATTATTAACTATTGGAGAGAGGAGCGATAGATTTCTTAATTTGAGAGTTAATTTTATTTGTTTCCAAATTCGTATTGTACTATGAACTATTGGATGCTTCTTATATATTGTATTGTTCAGTTTTATCGGGGAGAAAAGGATCGCTCCTATGTTAAAAGGAGAACAATCCTCTTTCTCCATTATTATCCAGCCTACTTGTTGAGCAGAGTTGTCCAGCCAATGAATTACATTTTTAATATTCACTGCCCAATAGTAGTACAAGAAATTGGGGAGTGTCAGTCCGCCAAATTCTTTAGGTTTACACAGGTGTTTTCTTTGAATTCTATGTGATTTATAGTCCCATATGAAATGTGTAATATCAGAGTCAAGTTTTTAAAAGAATTTTTTAGGTAAGTATAATGGTATTGATTGAAATAAATACAAAATTTGTGGTAGGAAAATCATTTTTATAGCATTTATTCTGCCTATTAAAGACATCGGAAGTGTTTTCCAAAATTTAATCGACGCATTTAATTTAGTTAGTAAAGTCATATAGTTTGCATTAAATATAGAATTATATTCTCTGGTAATTTGGATACCCAAATATTTAAATTTTTCTGTTGCAATTCTAAAATGGAATTTTAAAATGTGTGTCGGCTCTTGAGGTTTTATCGTCATAATTTCGCTTTTATTCCAATTTATTCTATATCCTGAAAAGGAACCAAATTCCTCTATTAAATTTAATATATTTGGTATGCTGATTTGCGATTTTGTGATGTATAATAACACGTCATCTGCATATAATGAAATTTTATTGTTTGAATGTTTGGTATTATAACCATGGATATTCGGATGTATTCTTATACTTTCTGCTAGGGGCTCTATCACAAGAGCAAATAGCAGGGGCGATAATGTGCATCCCTGCCTATTGCCCCATGATAGTTGAAATTTCAAAGATAGTATGTTATTGGTCAATATTCTAGCAGTCGACTTGTCATATAATAATTTTACCCATGAGATAAAATTCTCTCCCATTTGAAATGTTTGCAATACTCTAAAAAGGTATTGCCATTCCACTTGGTCAAATGCTTTTTCTGCGTCCAATGAAATAATTGATAAGTCTTCTTCAATTTTATGTGAGTGCATTATATTAAACAAACGTCTCAAATTGTTGCATGAGTATCTCTTCGGTATAAACCCCGTTTGATCCGGATTTATTAATTTACTAACATATTTACCCAATCTTCTCGCTAGGGTCCTCGCTAATATTTTCTGATCTGTATTTAACAGTGCTATGGCTCCATATGAACCAGGTTCTTCTAGATCTTTATCTTTTTTAGGTATAAGTGTAATAGTTGATTTGGATAGTGTTTCTGGTAATGTCTGTTCTTTGAAAGTGTGTGTGTATAGTTTTTGTAAGGGAGGTGAGATTATCTCGTAAAATCTTTTGTAGAATTTATTACTAAAGCCATCCAGTCCTGGCGTTTTAGCGTTCTTCAAGGAGTTTATTGTTTCTTCTATTTCTTTGACTGAGACCTGAGCTCCTAATTCCTCTTGTTCCGACAGATTAAGTTTTGGGAGATTACAATTATCTAAAAAATGTATGATTTTAATATTATCTGTTGAGGTTTTAGATGTATATAAGTTTTGATAAAATTGAGCAAATCTTTTATTAATGTCTTTAGGTAATGTTAACAATTCGCCTTTATCTGACTTAATTTTGGTAATCGTATTTTCCTTTTCCCATTTTTTCAGCTGACGTGCAAGAAGTTTATGTGGTTTATCGCCGAATTCAAAATGTTCCTGTTTTGTAATTTGTATTTAAGTCCTTCGTTCAAAGTGAAGCATAAAATTCGACCTTGGGTTAGCATTCCAAAGAGATAAAATGTCTAGCCAACGTCTCGTGTAAAATTCCGCCATCTTAATGAAAGCATTTTCTTTGATTAAAAAGTCATATCTTCACCATTTCACCTCTGCCGATATTATAAAGTAACAACTCTAATAATCGTGTTGTTTACTTAGATGTCGGTCTCCTTTACAATTTCTTGTGCATATTTAAATGCTTCTTCTGGGTCAATAAAGGCACGTTCTACACTCTTATAAGTAATCCTCATTTTTGCAGGGTATATAATTCTGTATCTTACAGATTGGATTCCTTTCAGAATCTGTCTTGTCTTTGAGAACATGTCCCTTTTTTTGGCGATTTCTGGAGGATAGTCTTGGAAGAATCTCGAATTGTCCTCTTCAAACATCAAATTCATTCCGAATGGGATTTGTTTCATAATATCTTCCCGAGCAGAAATGTCGTGATATTTCACTATGATCTGTCTTGGTGGGGCTCCTAGCTTTGGATGAGCTCGTCGAACCCGATGAGCCACATCTATTCTCGGATTGTCAGACAGCTTAAATACATGTTTAAGTAAGTTGGCAGCAAACTCCCGAGGGTTCTTTCCAGATTCCCTTCCCTCTGTGACTCCAACTATTCTTAAATTCTGTCTTCTCGATCTTGCTTCCAAATCCAAGCATTTGTCAGATGGTTTGGCTAGTTGCCCCGAAACACATTCCAGCTCCTTCCCCAGTCTCTTGATCTCTTTAGACATATCATTCATCGCAGCTTCCATATCTTCCATATCCGTGTTGTATGCTTTAGTAGTTTTGAGGACAGCATCAAACTTTTCGTTGGAATATTTCTCCACCCATTTGATTTCTGTACTTAAATCATCCTCAATTTCTTCAACACGTTTCCTTAGAGTAGCGATTTCCTGAATGACCTCTGTGTTACCATGCTTAATTTGTTTAGACAGGTTTTTCTCCAATGCAGTATATCCCATCTTGTATCATTTTAGCAAGGTCACTCATTACTGAGGCTCTTACCGATTGTTCCATTTGCTCCATCTGTTTCTCCTTTGAAGCCATTGCTGTCGCTGATCTTAGAGATTCAGATTCCTCTTCTGAGCTTTCTTCTGCTGCTGTATGTAAAGTTTCAGAAAGCTTCTTATAGCAGGTCTTGTAGATCTCTGGTGCTGCTTCTGGCGCTGATTCCCCTTTCTCATTTAAAACTGCCGGTATTCTCCGCTATATCGCGGCAATTTCTGATGACGTCAAGCAGCTCCGGTGAGTATTTTTAAATCAGTCCCGTCTTCCAAAACTTCTTTTTCAGTGATTTAACGGGAGCGGAGCTTAATGCTGCGCCTCTCACTGCTCCAAGGCGCCACCGGAAGTCTTCTTTTAGTTTTATTCCATCGCTAACTTCCCTTGTCAGCCACAGTTGCCTCTTTCTTTCTACCTCACAGAACAGACTCCCCGCCATTGACCTGATTAAAATGTACAAGATACAGAGGGGGCTTGTATAGTGGATGTTTTCACTCATTGGAAAGTCACAGATAAGGAGACATAGCAACAGAATTTGGGGCCTGTCATTTAAAACTGAGGTGCATAAAAATCCCTTGTCTGAGAGTAGTGAATCTGTGCCTGAGGGTGTTAGATCATTAGACTTATTTAGGATGGAGATAGATAAATAATTTTAGTTTAGAGATAAAGTTTGGAAACAGACCCTTCAGCCCACCAAGTCCATGCTGACCATTGATCACTCCCTCACACTGTGTTATCCCACATTATCCCATTTTATCCCACTTTTGCAACCACTCCCTCCACACCAGGGGCAACGTCACAGAATCCAATTCACCTACAAATCAACACATCTTTGAGATGTGGGAGAAAACTGGAGCACCCGGAGGAAACTACTCAAAGGCACAGGGAGAACGTGCAGACTCCACACAGGGAGCACACAAAGGCAGGATGGAACCTGGGTCTCTGAGGCAGCAGCTTGAAAATATGCAAGAAATTTGGGGTTTGAGGAACTGGGAGAGCAGAAGAATTGACGCTAGCATAGATCAGCTATGATCATACTGAATGGCGGACATACTTGAGAGGGCAAATGGCCAACTCCTGCTTCTATTGTCTGGTGTTCTTCTGTTCCCACTCCAACTTTGTTTGTCTCAATGCCTGTGTGCATACCTTGGTCACTCCCTCTGCTCCCCTCAAAAGGTGTGAAAACACATACCTCCAGATTCAGGCACAGTTTCTTCCCAGCTGTTATCAGGCAATTGAATCATCCTACCACAACCAGAGAGCAGTGCTGAACTACTATCTACCTCATTGGTTAACCTTGGACTATCCTTGATCGGACTTTGCTGGCTTTACATTGCACTAAACATTATTCCCACATCATAAATCTATACAATGTAAATGGCTCAACTGCAATCATGTATTACATTTCCGCTGACTGGATAGCACGCAACGAAAGCCCCTGTCCCACTTAGGCGATTTTTTCGGCTACTACAGGTGACTAGGCAGTCGCCACATGATCGCGGGGTGACGCCTGTATGGTCGTGAGTAGTCTCCTCAAGTCGCCTAAAGAGTCGTAAATTTTTTTTGGTCGCCGCTGGATTTTGAAATGTTCAAAACTTTATGCCGACTGTGGGCTTGACGTAGCTTGACGTAGCTTGTCTTCTCCTGTCGTAGGTGCTGTCATAGGTTGTCGCCAGGATGATGCAGGTTGTCGACAGATGACGTTGGTTTTCGCCGGGTGCTGACTTCGGTGAATTCCATTGGCGATTACCTACGTCAACCTACGTCAACCGGCGACAGGTACCGGCTACTGAATTGTCCTCAGTTATCTTCAGTTGTCACCGACAGGGTTGTTGCTTGTCGTAGCTTGTCACAGGTGGACGTAGGTTGACTTTGTTTGTCGTAGGTTGTCGCCTGTGTGGCCGTAGGTTGTCGTAGGTGTGGTCATAGGTGGCCGTCCTAATGGGTAGCCGGTTGTCGGTAGCTTTCCGTAGCTTGACGTCGACTAGGTGGGAGGTTGTTGTAGTTTGTCATAGACATTGTCATAGGGGGCGTCCAGTCGCCGCTTTTTTGGCAACCTGCTATGACTGTGACAGTTGCGGGCAGTCGCCGAAAAAATCGCCTAATTGGGACAGGCCCTTAAAGCTTTTCACTGTACCTTGGTACACGCGACAATAATCTAAACAAACTAAACTGCAACTGGCCCCTTATGTGGGTGCTATTTAAAAGAAAGCTGGTCTTGTTTTCATCCAAATGTTATTTTGTTGCTGGAAATAGGGGATTCTCCCTTTATCATATTTATTCTTCACATTTCCTTCAAGTCGATGTTTTTAGAAAATTGAGATGTTCACCCTTTACTATACAACAGATCAAATTGCAATTTGCCAATTCTATCAAAATAGATCAAGCTCGGTTCACTCCTAGTGCCTTTTAAACCGATCACAGTTCTGTAATGATTTTGCAATGTTAATTCATTGTTTTTAAAAATCTCCACAATTTTATGTGCGTGTGAATCACTTATAAATGACACCCTCCAATCTCCAGCAGTTTTTTGAATAATATGCAGAGATTTATTCTTTTTGTTAAATGTTATAGACAATGTATTTTTCTTGATTTCATGGGATATAATCCTTGTGGACATTACATGAAGTTTTATATGTCTGTGCACCAGCACTTAACAACATCATATGTTGTGACTAAGCAATGTATTCACTTCTACTTCAATAGAACCAAATTCTCAAAACTACCTATAAACTGTGTTCGGTGCTACCAACAAACAATGATCTAATCTTAGTGGTAAATCCTCAGTTCTTATCAGTGCTGACCCATTTGTTGTATCAGATCCTTTGTTGGGATGTACAATGAAACTGGTGACTATTCTTTCAATGTAATCATATTTCCATTGTTTTCAATAATACCAGATTGTCAATGTTCACCACAACTCCCCTGTGGATCTCCTGTCTTGATGTTGATGGAGGAATGAGTGATATGCACAGTTAAGAGGCAGCAGATTGTGGTGGAGTACAATTCTTCTGTCTGACAGTTCACAACCCCACACGGATGCCCGAATTGAAACTCATTGATCTACTGCAAATCTGTCTAAGTTGGCACAGCAACTGAGCGTAGTGTCAGACTGGAGGTTAACGAAGGTGTGAAGAGGAGACTCAAACCCCTGTCTCACTGTGCGAGCTGACCCACGAGGTACCCCGAGTTTAAAACAAATTTAACTCGTGGTAATCATGTACAATTAACGTAGCGGGAACGTTGGAACTCGTGGATGCAACTTAGCGACTCTTGGCGCTAACGGCAGGTACCCATGAAACTTGTTAACTCTTGAAAAAGTTCAAACATGTTTAAACTTTTCCACGAGTAAAATGTACTCTTGAGGTTAAAATTTGAAACATTTAACATTTAACATTTAACTCGTTGTAAGAATGTAGTGGCCCGTGCGTTTAACTTTGTGAGTCTACCCTGGGAACTCTTTTTAGAAACAATAATCAGGGACAGAAATATCAGTTACTTGGATAAGTATGGATCAGTTAAGGAACACCAACATGGACGTTTTAAAGACAAATTCTGCTTAACAAAGTTAAGCAAGTTATTGATAAGGTGACAGAGTGGGTTGAAAAGAAAAAAATTGCTTGAAGTTTATATATTGATTTTGTGTATTTGGGACTGAGCTCACAACCTTAAGACAAACCAGTATTGAGGAACAGCGTGAGAACATTTTATGACACTTCATGGCAGCCTAATCTGAGGTTTGCCAGTCACGTCCAGAAGCCATCTCTACCAGTGCTGTTGAAGAAGACAGGGTTGTGTTCACCTCTCCTGCACCCCTGTTCTGTAGGACAACACCAACTCTTTCATTATGCGGATGTTAAAGGCTGGGTTTTATTCTCAAGCCATGATGCCAGATTCCCGATCTCTTTACTGAACTTTACTGAATCAAAGGGTTCTATAGGAGGTGCTGCCTCAAAAAGGCAGCCAGCATTGTCATGGACCCACACTACCCTGGCCATGTTCTCATTTCATTCCTGCTTTCACCCCCCATCACCACTCAGTTATACAGAGCTGCAGCCTGCTTTGCAATCTGAATATGGAGACGGCCGTCTTAGTGGAGCAGAATCACCATTTGATGAAGCGACAGACCTGGGAGATTAGTTCCGTTATCCCTCTGATGTTCATTCTTATCTGTATGTTTATGTTGTTTTTTGCCTGTTTGATTATATTTTAGTATCTTTTGGATACTCCCACTATTTCTAATAGCTTAAAGTGTTGAAAAGCTTTTTACTAATCCGTTTGATTCTCACTGTTTGTTTACTTCATTGCACAATAAAAGAGAGTTCTTTGCTATCAAGATCAAATTGATGCCTGGAAGTCTTCATTTTAATATCACTACAAAGTCTCATGACTTGATTGTAATATTCCTTTCATCATAAAACACAAAATAGAGGAAGGCAAAATATATTCACATCTTGATTCTCACAATCATTTGTGAGAGTTAAGGACTCTGGTGCTTCATATGCTGTGCTTTTTAAATGTTAGACAGTGTCACCTCTCTGTAGATCAGAAAATAAAACAAACAGCACGGTGAATGAGAAACAAAGTCTTTATTAATCTTGTTCAATATCATAAATGGTTTTTTGCACATATTGAGAAAAGGAGCACCACAGCAAACAACACAGTGGTCTGAAAAAGGGCTTCTCAAACATGTAAATCAACAAATGAAGCACAAATAAAAGTATTTCCACTATATACTAATTCAGCTGAGAAATGCACAAGCCTAAATTCAGGCAATAAAAGAGACAATGCAATGCGCTCAATGACAAGTTTTGAGATCTACCATCAGATAAGCAGATGCATTGTTGCCTCAAGATTAACGGGAGAGGAACTTGGTACACTCGGGAGACGAACTTGGAACATCGCAGAAATGAGAAGTAAACGGCAAACTTAGACATACCCGTGGGAACTCGGTTAAACTCTTGATCATAAACTTGGAGTTTCGTACGCAACCACGAGTCTTTCACTCGGGGTCACTCGTGGGTCAACTCGCACAGTGAGACAGGGCTTTCAGTCTCCACAAGCACTGCAGTGCCCTATAATGGTGATAGTTAAAATCACCCGTCATAGGCAGATTATTGAGGAGGGAGTCAAGCAGCTGGTTCCCCTATTACCTGTTGAAAACCTAAAGGTCATTAGATGAAGATTTGGGACTGGCGGCGCTGCGAGCCGGCAGCCTCGCCAGCAGCTGTTCATCCTTTCCATTTTGTTTTTGTTTTTAGTATGTCTAAAAGTGTGTTTTTGTGTGTTTAAGTGTGTTTTAGTGTGGGGGGTGGGGGCGCGAATTGGGATAAACTGTTTTTTGGTCACTTTAAACAACTCAGTGGAATGCGACTTTTCTCCTAGTTGCATTTCGCCCTCCCTCGCGGCCTAACAGCTTGGATTGGTGCGGCCTTTCCCGGAGTCGGGTCCAGAGCTTCTAGCCGCGTATGCGGCTTGGACTTCGATCGCGGCCTGCGGCCTATAACATACTGAAGCTGCGGTCTGCGGAGCTTCTAGCCGCGGGCACGATGTGGACTGTAAGAGCTCCGACCGCCGGCTTGCGGCCTATAACATCGTGAAGCCCTGGTTTCCGGTAGGAAGCAGCTGATTCGGGACCTCCAAGCCGCGGAGTGTCCATCCGTCAGAGTTTCGAGCATCCTGACGAGAGGGCCTGTACATCGGGCTATCCGTTGCGGCGATTGCGGAGGGTTCATGGCCCCCACCACGGATGAACAAAGGTGGAGGACTGACAAAGTTATTGCCTTCCACCACAGTGAAGAATGTTGATTCCACTGTGGTGGATGGTCATGTTGTATTCTATTGTGTATTGTGCTCTTTGGTTTGTATGGCTGCATGGTAAGTTAAATTCCACTGTACCTTAATTGGTGCATGTGGCAATAAATGTGAATTTGAACTTGAACTTAAATGAAGTTAAAAGTATTCAATAGTTATGATAAAGCATCCAAGGCTTATTTATCTTTTTTGTCTTGTGCTTAAATATTTTTCTCTATTTTAATAGGCTCATGTCTATTTCATGCGCTGCCTCCAAACATTTCAAGTTTTTTTTTAACATCCAAATTTACTGTGCATTCAATTTAGTTCTTCTCACAATGCCTTCCAACCAATCATAGAATTCAATCATCCCTGAACAGTATTTCATCTTTCCTTGATAGCATTGGCAGGAGCATTTTATAGTTCAGGCTTCACGTGAGCATGTTGCAAGTATCCAGATTGCCTTCTCGCACTGCCTTTCATATAAAATTGATACCCTGCCTCTGCCATGACCATAGGTTATCTTCAAATTCCCTTTAACCAGAACCTCTGTCAAATCATTCGCAGTAGTGCCTGCACTTTTCTCCTCCCTTCATGATCCCAATCCATTTTCCTAGTTCAGGGATGATTACTTTGTCAATGAAAAGTAAAATTGAACAATCTGACCAGATTAGATTTCCACTGGATGAGTTAGGTTAAATTTACCATTGAAAATGGAATTGTGTTTTTTTTCTAAAAGCTTACAAACTCAAGTTGCTGCCGACCAAAATAAACTATTTAGGATCATTCACCAAATAGAATTATTCAAGATTTATTTTTAGAAAAACAAACTCTTTAGGGTCATTCACCAAATCGAAAGTTTCCCAATCCTCTGGTTTCCTGCTACTCTTTGCTATGTTAAACACCTTTTCTTTTAGTTTTATTCCATCCCTAACCAGCCACGGTTGCCTCTTACTCCCCTTAGGATCTTTCTTCCTCTTTGGAATGAAATGATCCTGTATCTTCTGGATTATGCCCAGAGCTTCCTGCCATTGTTGTACCACTATCATTCCTGCTAGGATCCTTTTCCAGTCGACCTTGGCCAGCTCCTCTCTCATGCCTTCATTGTCCCCTTTGTTCAAATGCATCACTGACACTTCTGATTTAACCTTCCTCCCAAATTGCAGATTAAAACTTATCATATTATAGTCACTACCTTCCATTAACTTGAGTTCATTAGACAACACTAAATCCAGAATTGCATTCTCACTAGTAGGCTTCAGTACAAGCTGCTCCAAGAATCCATCTCAGAGGCACTCTACAAACTTCCTTTCTTGGGGTCCAGAACCAATCCGATTTTCCCAGTCTACCTGCATATTGGAATCTCCCATAACCACAGTGGCATTACCTTTGTTACATGCCAATTTAAATTCCTGCTGCAAATTGCACCCTATATCTAGGTTCCTGTTTTGGGGCCTGTAGATAACTCCCATTAATGTCTTCTTACCTGTACAATTCCTCAATTCTATCCACATCGATTCTACATCATCAGTCCCTATGTCACCCCTCGCAAGGGACTGAATTTCATCCCTCATCAACAGAGCTACCCCACCTCCTCTGCCCACCTGCCTGTCCTTTCTATAGAATGTATAACCCTGAATATTCAATTCCCAGTCCTGATCCTCCTGCAGCCATGTCTCTGTAATCCACACAATGTCATATGTACCAATCTCTAACTGAGCCTCAAGCTCATCCACTTTACCTCTTATACTTCACACATTCATATATAATACTTTTAATCAATTACTCACCTCATCTTTCACATTGATTCCTATTTCACTTGGCCATACTCTCCTATCCTTTCATGAGCTTTCTGTCCCGTTAATTCTGGTGTCTTTCTTAACTTTTCCAATACTCTTTCCCTTTAACCCCATCCTTGTATTTCCAATTTGTGTCCCCCCCCCCACCCACTATTTAGTTTAAACCCACCCATGTAGCAGTAGCAAACCTGCCTGCCAGAATGCTGGTCCCCCGCCTGTTAAGGTGCAACCCATCCCTTTTGTACAATTCACCCTTCCCCAAAACTGATCCCAGTGGTCTAAGAATCTAAATCCCTGCCCCCTGCACCAACTCCTCAGCCACACATGCAGATCCCCTATCTCCCTGTTCATGCCCTCACCAGCACGGGGAACTTGAAGCAAACCGGAGATAACCACCCTGGAGGTCCTGCTTTTCAGCCTTCTTCCGAGCTCTCTAAAGTCACACTGCAGAATCTCTTTCCTCTTCTTCCCGACGTCATTTGTACCGACATGCACTACCACTTCCGGTGCTCACCTTCACCCTTAATCATGAGTTAACTTTTTTTACTAACCCAGCAAAATGTTTGTTACTCTTCAGATTCACAAGGAAAGCTTACAATTAGGCAAACCAAAGGCGGTTCAAGAACAATTATTATTCTTTACTTTCAATTTTAGTCTGTAAAGTAAGCTAGGTTTAAATAGGACCCAATCATTCCACATCATCCATTTCATCAATAGCTTTTGAAAATATTGGAACAACTGCCAATGAGATAGGGAGATGGGGCAAATGAGAAATTCCTACGGGCGACATCAAAAAAGTGATGAAGAAAGAAGGAACTGCAGATGTTGGTTTACAAAAAAAAGACACAACGTACAGGAGGAACTCAATGGGTCAGGCAGCATTTCCGGAGAACATGGATAGGTGACATTTCGGGTCAGAACCCTTCTTCAGACCAAAAGTACTGAACTGTTGAAAATTGGTTTAATCTAGGGCATAGCAATATTGTACACATTTCAGGATGTCTTACCAACCCTGAGAAGATTCAAAACCTGACATGTGATGAGATTTTTCTCTGCATTTGTATCCTTTTTTGTGCTGTAGGATTCCCTCGTAGTTTCAACCACTCCAGTGTAAGACACAGTCGTTTTTACTTATCCACAGAACAGTCTGGTTCCCCTTGAAACTTTAAAGTAGAAAATGCTGGAAATACTCAGCAGGTCACACTGCACCTGTAGAAAGAGAAAATGTGTTGATGTTTCAGGTTGGAGACACTTCAGATAAGTTGTGAATAAAACTAAATATGTTTCTTAGTTGGGAACTTGGTGTCTGAAAGATCTCTGACATGAAAATGTAACTCTATTCTGTTCCCGCACATGCAGTGTGACCTGTGGAATATTTACAATGTTTTTCTATTTTAGAAATCCACAAATTTATCAGCCCCGAAATGAAAACAAATCTCATCATCTCAGATCTAATTATCTTACCTGTATCCTGGGACTGTCATCTCATCATCTCAGACCTAAGTATCTTACCTATCTCCTGGGACTGTAATCTTTGGTTATAAATTTCTAACAAGAGGAAGCATCCATCTGCGAACACTCTTTGGTAGACAAAATTGCTGGAGAAACTCAGCGGGTGCGGCAGCATCTATGGAGCGAAGGAAATAGGCAACGTTTCGGCCCGAAACGTTGCCTATTTCCTTCACTCCATAGATGCTGCCGCACCCGCTGAGTTTCTCCAGCAATTTTGTCTACCTTCGATTTTCCAGCATCTGCAGTTCCTTCTTGAACATCTGCGTCACTCTTCCAAGTCCGATCAGAATTTTGTAGTCTTCAACAAGCGCATGTGCATATAGACACACTGAACATTTTTTCTCCCGTTATGTACTATGTTTACATATTCTGTTGTGCTGCAGCAAGCACGAATTTCATTGTCCTATCTGGGACATATGACAATAAAACACTTGATCTCTCTTGATCTTGATCTCCCTTCGCATTCTTCTAAACTCCACTGAATACACGTCTGGTTGACCCAATCTCTCCTTAAACAATAGTCTCATCATCCCAGATTATTGAATTGGGTACAAACGTGGCATGAATAATTGCCATGATGAGGCACAAGAGGGGAAATGGATACAGATGAGCGTAACCATTTAGGATTTAACCAACTTCAAACTGCTGAAAGGAAATAGCATGCGATACACACATAATGAATTTATATATTTCCAATTACAAAGGTTTTGTATCTCTTGTGGTGGACAATGGATACTTATTTTTAAACATTCCTGCACATTTTCAGGGATTTCATTGTGGATTTAAAGCTTCTGTCTGGAAAAAATGGGTCAGTAGAAAGCTGACATTAATATTTGTATGGCTACATACAAATATTTATCAAGTTTCTTCTCAAAGGAGCTAATTAACATAGCATCAATTACTTTTTCAGTTGACAGTGCTCCACATATCATTTTAATCTTTGGCTTAAAATCTTTTCATGAAATCCACTTAGTACATTCATTTTGGATCTACATTCTCTAGCCCTGGGCTCAATAACACAAGGGAAATAATCAGTTCATGCAGAAAAAAGCCCATACCTCTCAGCATTTCAAAGACCTGAAATTTCAAATGAGATATGTGAAAAGAAGTTCATGAATGTAAAAATCATACTGTTTAGTTCCACCCTGAATAGCAGCTACAAGCCTCAAAAGGTAGCTGCAATATGAATACATGCTGACAGTCTCTTTTGTGTCACAGGCATTGTTTATTTTAAATGCTGTTTAGTTTAGTTTAGTTTAGTGTTGAAATACAGCGCGGAAACAGGTCCTGGGAGGAAACCAAAGTTCTCAGATAAAACCCACGCAGTCACAGGGAGAACGTACAAACTCCGTATAGACAGCACCCTTGAGCCAGGATTGAACCCGGGTCTCAGGCACTGTAAGTACGGTAATGCAGTAGCTCGACCGCTGTGCCACCATGATACAGAACTTGAGTTTTGACCCAAGGATCAAAACCCGAGTCTTCCAACGTTCTGTGGGTGCAGGGAAGCACAACATGCATGATCAATGTGTATGTATTGAATCACTGTTATTTTTCCTGCAAAGTAAACAGCTCACCAGCTCCTTAAATTTACAGTGACACTGTTTCTCCCAGATGCTCAGTCTACTGATTGATTACTCCACAAAGGCAAATGTGATATGTTCAGTGCTCAGTTCTCGATCAATGATATATGGAATGTTGGTATTAGTGAATACAGTATCAGAATCATATGCAATTTATGACATGGAGACCACTCTGCCCACCATATTCAATGGTGCTTTATTGTCACTTGTGCACTGTACAGTGAAAATTCTTATTGCGTAGATCACACATGCACGAGTCGCCATATTTTGGCGCCATTTGCCAAAGGTCAGGTCCATGAGCTCCATATAATGCAGTGGCTCCCGATCCAGGTAAGCCCCAGCCTGCTGCAGGGGGCTCCTCCATCGCCCTCGACCAGCTCGGCCTACGAAACAATGTCCCTCTCCTCGCCTGGCCACATCTGTGTCCTTGGGGCGCCTCCTGCAGCCAACCTTGAAGCACCGGAAGCAATACACCAGACCCTCTCCTACCGGCCCACTCCTCGCTTCCATTGTCGCCAGCGGCTCACCCCTCCTCGGTTCTCCGGTCTTCTGGGCCATGCTCAGCGGCTTCCGAGCTTCCCCCCCCCTGCAGGCCTATGCCCACAAGACTCCAAAGACGTACAGGTTTGTAGGTTAATTGGCTTGGTATAAGTGTAAATTGTCCCTAGTGTGTGTAGGATAGTGTTAACGTGCGGGGATCGCTGGTTGGTGTGGAGTTGGTGGGCCGAAGGGCCTATTTCCACGCTATATCAATAAACTAAACTAAGAGTCCTTCTTCCCGGCGGTGAACCAGACCTGCCACCGCATGGAGCAACAGGTGGCCACAGGGGACTCGGCAGCTTCCCCCTAAAGGGCGCAGCCCACCGGGTCTTCCTTCGTCTGCCCACTGCGTTTTCCCGGAAACGTCATGTTCAGAAAGAACTACTAACCCTACCCAATCTCATAATCTTTTACATATTTTTTATTTGTAGCTTTACATTTAGTAACTGTCCACTGCTAAACATCCACACCTGGGGACCTAAGGCTATTAATGTTGGCCTTGTGTAAAACCTACAGACAAGGATGTTGAAATAATCAGTGAAAACAGGTGGCGGGATGGGATTGTTGCCTGGGAACAGTGAGAAAGAGTTGAATATTTTATGCAGATCATTCCTACAAAGATAAGTTGAGAAGAGCGTGGAACTGTTAGGGTAAGATGTGTAGGGTTCATTGCAGGATCCTTTCAGGAAAGCACATGATGGACCTGAAGATCATTTCAACATAATATTTCTTCCTATTACATGCAGGCAAATTTCCTGTTGTAGATCCCATCTTCATTCCACACCTGCCTGCTACCCTTCTGTAAAAATGTTCATCAAAAAAGATAACAATGGTTTGTAAACCACCAGGTGGTTTGTATTCCACCAGGTGGCACCGTCAGCAATGGCAGCCTCGCCAACGGTCCGTCTTTTGGCCTTTTTTGTTATTTTTAGTGTTTTAAAAATTATGTGTTAATGTTCTCTGGTTTGTTTGATGAGGGGGTTTGGGGAGGGGGCCGGGGGAAACTTTTTTATCAATCTCTTACCTTGCCGGAGATGCAATTTTTTCCGGATCGTATCTCCGGTTGCTCTGCGGCCTAACATGGATCTGGCGACCTTGCTCGAGACTGACTTTGAGCTCCACCACGGGGCGTGGACTTCTCATCGGAGCCTGCGATCTCTTGCCTGCGGATTTCACCATCAAGGAGCTCGCAGTCTTGGGTAGAGACTATTGTTGGGAAGCTCCAAAGTCGCAAGAGCTTCAACTAGACCCGACCCGGGGTACGATCGGAAGGTGCGGGGTAGCTTAGATCCCCCCGATGTGGGATCTTCATCGACCCGATGCAGAGGGCCCGACGGCTGGCTACGGGAGCCAAGATCATCCCGTGAACAGAAGGCTCGAGGCCCCCGACCACGGGAGAACAAAGAAGGGAAGAGATTGAACTTTTTTTTCGCCTTCCATCACAGTGAGGAATGTGGAGGAGACACAGGGGTGGATATTTATGATAAAATGTATTTTGTGTGTTTTGTTGTTTTTTATTGGTATGACTGTATGACAATAGACAATAGACAATAGGTGCAGGAGTAGGCCATTCGGCCCATCGAGACAGCACCGCTTTCGCTTTCTTCACTGCCTGCTGTACCTGCATGCTTACTTTCATTGACTGATGAACAAGGACCCCCAGATCCCGTTGTACTTCCCCTTTTCCCAACTTGACACCATTTAGATAATAATCTGCCTTCCTGTTTTTGCTACCAAAGTGGATAACCTCACATTCATCCACATTAAACTGCATCTGTGATGCATCTGCCCACTCACCCAACCTGTCCAAGTCACCCTGCATTCGCATAGCATCCTCCTCACAGTTCACACTGCCACCCAGCTTTGTGTCATCTGCAAATTTGCTAATGTTACTTTGAATCCCTTCATCTAAATCATTGATGTATATTGTAAATAGCTGCGGTCCCAGCATCGAACCTTGCAGTACCCCACTAGTCACTGCCTGCCATTCTGAATGGGACCTGTTAATCCCTACTCTTTGTTTCCTGTCTGCCAACCAATTTTCTATCCATGTCAGCACTCTACCCCCAATGCCATGTGCCTAATTTTGCCCACTAATCTCCTATGGCAAAGCAAATTCCTCGTATGTTGCAAAACATATTTGGCTAATACAGTATGATTATGATTTTACTTTGGGGTCACGTGAGTGACTACGTGAAGAACCTGTCTAGCACGCATGCGTGACATTAGTGTTCACGCAGTGCAACAGCGACGAACGGGAGTACAGGAGCTCCCGCTACAAGTTTTAAAAAGCGGACCATCAGGTAAGTACTTACTCTGAGGTCGTACTTAGGAAGCTTTGCTCTGCTTTGTGAATTCCAGGTTGAAGAAGCTGGAAAATGAGCAAAGCACGGCAAGGGAAAAAGACCGCCCCCCCCGTTCGACTCCAACAGAACAGGAGTGTCCCATCAGTGGGGGGCGAGAGGCGGCACCTGGACCGCACATGCTGCGGTCCACAATCATTGAGACCGAGCCGAGCCCAGTACCGCTAGCGCACCTGACCAACGGCAGCGGACTGGAGGTAAATCAAAACGAAAAACTGACCGGCCGGTGATATCTGATAACTCCGATGAGGAGGGCTCTCCACCTGAGAGCGGCAGAGGTAGCCGCCTGAGCCGCATGGAAAGGCTCATGGAGCAAATGCTCCAGCGAGACTTGCTTCGGGAGCTGGAGCAGTCTCGCCAAGGGAATTCAGGCACTCCCACACTAGTGCCTTTACAATGCACTGGCCATCGCTTCCCCCTCAGCCGAGGGCAGCGTTGGCGACCAGGGCTGGGCTGGTCAGGAACAGGGGTCATTGGCCGAAGATATTGGGAGTACGCATGGGGTACAGGACCAGGAAGAGCTGCTTGGTGTGGTAAATCGCTACGTGGCTACACCACGAGCAGGGTGGCCGTTGCAGCCAAAACTGACGGCCAGCATTGACTACCTGTCCCTCAAGCCCCTACAAGAACAGGTAGTCAATGAGGCACTAGAACTCTACTCGCCTCCAGAGAACTGCAGTTCACTCAACGTACCGGCCGTTAACAGCCAAATCTGGGGGTACGTTGGACAGAGTATCCGGAACCAGGAGCTGAAATTACAGCGTATCCTCAAGCTCCTGATGACAGGTATAACATCCTATTCTCGTTCCGTGGATGGGGTGGATATGACCACCAACCAGCAAGACACTCTGGCTCTGCTGTGCAACACTCAATATGAGATAAACAACCTCCGCAAGGAGATAATAAGACCTGCCCTCAATCCCAAATATGCAGGACTGTGCAAAACACCGGCCTCAGAGCCACAGATCCTGTTATTTGGAAAGGACGTCAAAACAAGTGAAAGACCTGGAGGAAGAGTCCAAAGCATTCGGCCTCATGAGGGCAGGCCCCGGAACGAGCAGACCCACACAACCCAGATGGCAGTACCCCACCGCGTCCACCAGTCGACGTCAAACTTATGGGACTGGTGAAAGCTCGGGGTCCGCATACCATCCCCGAAAGCCTTTTTTAGGCCAGGCCCCATGGAAAATGCGCCACCCCCAACCAGCAGTACATCCAGCAGTACAATGACGGATGAAGAAACCGAAGAAAGGAACACTCCCATAACTATGGAGGTAGGTGTGTCTGGTTCCTACCAGCATATAAAAAGTGGGGGAACTGTACTAACAGGGGGGAGACTACACCTGTTCATTGAAGCATGGAGGTCTATCACGAATGATAGTTACTGTATATATTTAACAGTATTCATGGATACAAAATAGAGTTCATTCAAGAAAATATGCCACCAGTTCAGTATGTACCCCAAAGGGTCTTTACCCTCTCAGTCAAAGAAAAACTAGAGGGTCAAGCAGAACTGGTGAGGTTACTTACAAAGGGCATCATTGAGAAATCCAAACATGAACCTTTGGAATTTGTCTCAAATATATTTACCAAAAACAAAAAAGATGGTGTATGTTGCATCATCATTGACTTAACCTCACTCAATACCTTTGTTAAGTATATACATTTCAAAATGGAAACATTTGTAACTGCCAAACAACTGATTTCCAAAGGATACTTTATGGCAAGCATTGATTTAAAAGATGCCTACTATACAGTACCCATTCAAAAGGGTCATCGCAGATACCTGAAATTTACCTGGATGGGGCAACTATGGCAGTTTAAAGCATTGCCTAATGGGTTAACATCAGCCCCAAGACTATTTACCAAGATATTAAAACCAGCCTTGGCAACATTAAGAAAACAGAGACATATTGTCATGGCATATCTTGATGATATTCTAATAGTAGGCAAAACCATGGAATTGGCTAAATCAGCTGTATTAGCTACCAAACAATTGTTTGAAACCCTGGGATTTGTCTTACATCCAGATAAATCTAAGTTGACGCCATCCACAACTATGGACTATCTGGGATTCACAATTAACTCAGTCCATATGTCTGTAACGTTGCCAAAAGATAAAGCTGCAGAATTGGCACAGACGTGTAACAATTTAATGGTTAGCGATCGACCAACCATCCGACAAGTGGCAAGAGTAATTGGCAAAATGGTAGCAGCATTTCCAGCTACACAATTTGGACCTCTGCACTATCAAAACGTACAAAGGGCACAAGTACAGACATTAAAACGACATGCAGGTCACTTTGACCGAACCATGAAATTACCCATTGAAGCAATATCAGAGTTACAGTGGTGGATAGAGCACATTTGGCATAGTTCCAGTCCTATCATCATCAATAACCCAACGTTAACTATACAAACAGATGCCAGTGCTCAAGGCTGGGGAACAACTAATACCATATCCAGCACAGGTGGTAGATGGACTAACCTAGAATCATCTTTACTACAAACACTGGGCATAAATTATTTGGAAATGTTGGATGCGTTTTATGGTTTAAAAGCATATTCTACGAATATGCACCATTTGCATGTTCGTTTACAGATTGATAATACCACGGTGGTGGCCTATATTAACCATATGGGCGGAATAAAATCGATATCATGTGACAATTTGGTCAACAAAATCTGGCAATGGTGTGTCGATAGACATATTTGGCTATCAGCAATTTACCTACCAGGTAAGCTAAATACAGTGGCAGACGCCAGGTCACGCAAATTCAATGATAACACGAATGGATGTTAAATCCTAAAGCTTTTGCTAAAATTACAAAGCAATATGGCACACCAGATATTGATCTCTTTGCATCCAGACTAAATCACCAGGTACCAATGTATGTCGCTTGGGAACCAGACCCTGATGCAGCAGCAATAGATGCATTCGCGCTGAACTGGGGAAACTATTTCTTTTATACTTTTCCCCTCTTCTGCCTCATCAGTAGGGTACTACGCAAAATACAGATGGACTCTGCTTCAGGTATTTTGATAGTACCTGACTGGCCTACACAGCCATGGTTCCCAGTGGTCCTCGACATGGTCATCGAAACTCCTATGACCTTTCCCAGTAGCCCAGACCTATTGACTCACCCGGTATCAGGCATAAGTCATCCATGCCATGACAAAATTAACCTACTGGGTTGCAGATTATGAAAAGACCACTGCTGCGCCTGGGACTGTCTGACAGGACCATCAACACGATGACAGCGTCCCACCGTATGTCCACCAGGAAACAATACCTATCGAGCATCAGGAAGTGGGAAAGATACTGCTCGAATACTGGGACAACATACTCATCTACAACCATAACCAATGTACTGGAGTTCCTGGCTGGCCTTCACCATAATGAAGGACTGAGCTACAGCACCATCAATACTGCCAGAAGTGCTCTGTCAGCCTACTTAAAACAAGCACCAGGACAACAGGCCATAGGGTCTCACCCGCTGGTGATCAAACTCATGAGGGGTATATTCAACTCCAACCCACCTAGACCTAGGTACACCCAAATCTGGGATGTCAGTGTGGTCCTGACATACCTAAGGGGATGATCACCAGCCAGGTCTCTCACCCTGGAACAGCTAACCCTGAAAACGGTCATTCTGATGGCACCAGTCTCAGCACAAAGAATCCAGTCCCTCCACTTACTGCGACTGGACAACATGGTTATAACACCAGACGGGTCTCATTCACCATTCAGGAGCTGGTAAAGCAGAGCAGGCCAGGAACTTCAGGCCTAGTTATGGATTTCCGGGCATATCCACCTGACCCACGGTTGTGTGTCTTGACTCACTTATTCACTTACATCAACACAACAAGAGATTCCCGAGGGAGAGAAAAAGCCTTATGGGTCAGTCACAAGAAACCTCATGGTCGGGTGTCGAGCCAAACCATCTCAAGATGGCTCAAGCAGGTACTGGTAGCTGCTGGAGTAGATACTGACATATATACATCTCACTCCACCAGGGCAGCATCCACATCGGCGGCTAAAAGGATGGACGTGCCACTGGACCACATCCTGGCTACAGCGGGGTAGTCCATGGAGAAAATGTTCCAAACGTTCTACAACAAACCGCTAGCAGAACCTGTGTTATTTGCAGAAAGAGTTTTAGAATCTGCAAATATATAATTTAAGCCCGGGGGAGCATTTTTCTTTTGTTATTGTTTAATAAAAACCATTATTGTTTACAAACAGATTCATGGTTGATTACGATAACATACTTCCTCCCTTGAATGACTTCGGCAGCGAGTGAAGTATGAACTGTTACACGGTTTGAAATCACAGAGCTTTAAAATCTTCACGTAGTCACTCACGTGACTCCGAAATAAAATAGTAAGATTAAACGAGAACTTACCAGTTTGAAGTTTGATCTGTATTTTATGAGGAGTTACAATGATGGATTACGTGCCCTCCGCTCCCACCCTCAATTATAGAGATCAACTGGTATCTTAGTTCTCCTTTTCTCTACTATGTTTATTTCAATTATTGTGTTTCCTGTGATTCCACACCGCTGCTTTGAAGTATGTCGCGCATGCGTGCTGGACGGGTTCTTCACGTAATCCCTCATCGTAACTCCTCATAAAATACAGATCAAACTTCAAACTGGTAAGTTCTCGTTTAATCTTACTATTATGACTATGATTATGATTAAACTGACTATTTGTTCCCTTTATCTATACTGACTGACATCTTATCTGAAATCAAGTCCTAGATGAGTTATAACATGGCTCGGTATCAGCAGGATTGATGCCAGCTTGATCATTTTGATTATTTTCCTTGATTTTCCATCTGCTCTATCAGACTGAATCCTTGGATGCATTATTTTTGTATTCTGTTCAATTTTAAACCGAGATTCATAGCACATTTCCAATCCATCAGCAAGTTTACTCAGCCCCAGGCTGATCTCCTGCCCTCATTTATATTTCATCTCCTCTGCTGCTGAGCTTCTAAAACTTGCTTCAGTTGCACTGAGGATACATTTCATCCATGCTCTCTTTGGCTGCTTTCCGAGGTCAACTTATCCAGAACACTGCACAATAGTCCAGAAATCCATCACCTCTGTCTTTGCCAAGCTTCACTGGGTCCCCATGTTCAAATAGGTTGGATTCCAGTCTCCTGACTTCAAACCTGTTCATGTCTTGATCCACCCATTCAGTGCAGTCTGACCCCGCTCTGCAATCCAGATTGCATCCTGCGCTTTTCAATTCAACCTTTACTTCCTGTAGTCCATTTAACTAATTCCTCGCTCACACAGAGGAAAGAGGTGATAGGCAGCAAAAAAAAAGACAACTTTTTTTTCTTCAGCTCAAACGTTGCCCAACTTGACATTTAAGTCAGCCTTGAAATTGGTAACAGAAGGAACTGCAGATGCTGAAATCTTGAGAAAAACACTAAGTGCAGGGGTAACTTACTAGGCCAGGCAGCAACTCTGGCAGGAATGGACAAGTTGCTCTTGCGGGTCAGGGCCCTTATTCAGACTGACTGTAGGAGGTGGTAGAAAGCTGGAAAAGAGGACAAAGCCTGGCAAATGATAGGTGGGTACCGGTGAGGGTATTTTTTGATTGGTAGGTGGGTGGAAATGGATTCAAATAAGGATTGAAAAATAAACGCCAGAGAGAGGGATAAAGGTGGAAGGGGGGGGGGGGGCAAGTAGGGGATGAATAGTGGGAGAAATGGATTTGCACCAGGGTGTGGATATATGAAAGAGGAAGGGAATAAAGGGATGTGATCTTAAATTGGAGAATTCAATGTTCATGTTAACCAGAAAATGATATGATGTTCCTCCAGTTTGTGTGTGGCCTCACTCTGGCAATGCAGGAGGCCCAGGATAGAAACATTGATATTGGAATAGTATTAAAACAACCAAGAGATGCGGCAGGCTTTGAACAAATGAGGAGCGTTTGAAATGGAAACTGGTCCTTTGGCCCAACAAGTCCGTGCCGACCAGTGATCACCCTGTACTAGCACTATCCTACACTGTGGAGCATAGTGCTGCACTCACTGGAGTTTAAAACATTGAGGGGGAATCTCATGGCAACCTACCAGATAATGAAAAGCCTAGGTAGCATGGATATAGAAAGGATGTTTCTCAGAATGGGAGAGTCTAGAACCGGAGGGCACAGCCTCAGAATAAAAGGATGCCAACCAGACTGGTTAAAGATGGAAAAGGAAGACTGTTTACCCTTTGAAATTGGTTCAATTCTGTTGGCTCCCACAAAATTGAACATAAAAACCTATAGTGAAAACCCTATAATATACAGTGGTATACGAATTTGGAAACAATTAAAAAAGACTTTAAAATTGGATAATTTATCACTCTTTCTTCCCATTGTAAATAACCCTTCATTTAAACCTTCGATGTTGGATAAAGGTTTTTTACAATGGAAAAATTATGGAATTAAAAAGATGGGTCATCTCTATAGGAAAGGTACCTTTCTTTCATTTCAGGAGTTACAACAAACTTACGGACTCCACTCAAATGACTATTTCAGTTATTTACAACTTAGAGATTATGTTAAATCAAATACGCAAGACTGCAGAACTAGAGACCCAGAAACTCTTGATGAATGTTTGAATAGACATCCTAATACAGATAAATTAATATCTCATATTTATAATATCCTATTAGATAGTGAGGCACCACCGACGGAATTATATAGGCAAACACGGTAAAATGAACTAGGCCAACCAATAATGAAAGATATTTGGGACGAAAGTTTACAACATATACATCAATGTTCGTTAAATGCCAGACACTCTTTAATACAATTTAAAGTATTATATAGATTACATTACTCTAAAACAAAACTAAATAGAATCTTCCCACATATCACTCCTATTTGTGATAAATGTCAACATTTAGAGGCTAACTTAACATACATTTGTAAATTGTATAAAAATTAAAACATTTTGGACGGACATTTTTAGAATAATTTCTGAAGTAGTCAACACCAAATTGGATCTCGACTCAAAACTAATAATACTAGGAATATCAGAACAAAGCCTAACACTTACTACAAGCCAAAGAAACTTTCTCGACTATAATAACTGGGATTAATATTTAAATTTTGGAAAGGCCCTATAACCCCCACAATTAAAATGTGGATTATGGAAATGTTGGAGACCTTACATTTGGAAAGAACTAGACTTGTCTTAATGGACAAACAGGAACTTTTTGTCAGAATATGGTCTCCATTTATTGACTATTTGAAGGGGTAGAATGGTTCGGCACGGGAACCTAACTGAAGCTCGAACTCAGGATTAGATGAAAAGGTATAATTTATAATTTACGAACTATCTCCAATGTTGTATTATTAGTAAATTATTCCATTCTTCTTTATCATGCTTTGTTTTTTTCTTTCTTATTCCCTATCTTTATAAAAAAAACTAGAAGCTGAGTCAATATACAACTGATAATATTAGCAATGTAAGACTGATATACATGAAATGTTCTTATTATGATATGTACTTGCTTCTAATAAAAATATTAAATCTAAAAAAAGAATAAAAGGATGCATGGGTAAGAAGGGATGGGTGTACCACAGAGTTGCAGAGGGAGTGGGGATGGTAAGATGTGACTAGGGATTAGGGGGCGGTACAGCGGCACAGCCAGAGAGTTGCTGCCTTACAGTACCAGAGACCCAGGTTCGATCCTGACTATGGGTGCTATCTGTTTAGAGTTTGCACCTTCACCCTGTGATCACGTGAGTTTTCTTCGGGTGCTCCAGTTTCCTCCCACACTTCAAAGACGTACAGGTTTGTAGGTTAATTGATTTTGGTAAAAAAAAATTGTAAGTTATCCCTAGTGTGTAGGATAGTGCTAGTTGTTGGGCCAAAGGACCTGTTTCCATGCTTTACCTCTAAAGTCTAGGGTCAAGATCACATTGAAGGTGGTGCAAATGTCAGAGAATGATATGTTGGATGCGGAGGCTGGTAGGATAAAGGTTAGAACCAGGACAACTCTATCCTTGTTCCATTTGGAGGGAGGGGAGAGCTAAGACAGATTTGTGGGACGCTGAGAAGGCACAGGTAAGGGATCCATCCATAATTCCATAATAACACGGGAAAAACAGTTTACGAAAGAAAGAGGAATTCTCAGATATCCTAAAATGTAAAGTTTCATATTGGGAATAGATGCGGTGGAGATGTAGAAAAGGAGAATGCAGGATAGCTTCCATGCAAGAAGCGGATTTGTAGTTGATGTCAGTCTATAATCTGTTCCATATGATGGTGACAGAGAGATCGAGAAAGGGAAGAGAGGTGTCAGTGACAGTCCAAGTGAATTTGAGGGCAGGAGTTCACTTAGACTATCTCTATCACCTCTCCCCCTTTTCTCTGGGTAGAGATTAGTGACAAAGTTCAGGAAATCAATGTTCTGCACGGGTGCAGGAGGCAGCCCCAATGCAGTCACCGATGTCGCAGGAAAAGAGCTTGGGGAAGATGCCAATTTACATTTGTAACAAGGACAGTTTGACATAACCTACAAAAAGGCAGGTATAACTTGCTACATTTTTGACAAGATTTATATCTGGCACTGCCAGCCACCCCCATTATTTCTCCTCTCCCCCCAAAAATCTATTCCCAGCTCAGGAAAACAATCAGAACTCTTAACTCAGTGTTCAAACATCATCCACCACACCTGTTTTCTCCCGTAAAAGAGGTCATGGAGTGACACAAGAAATGATTGGAAAGCGAATACTCTTCCCAGCCCTTTCGAAAGATTTTTCAAGCCAAAACTGATCCTTTCCTACTCTCAGACTAGTCAGAGAGTCATAGAGTGTGGAAACAGGCCCTTCGGCCCAACTCGCCCACACCGGTCTACACTAGTCCCACTTGCCTGTGCTTGGTCCATATCCCTCCAAACCTGTCCTATCATTGTACCTGTCTAACTGTTTCTTAAACGATGGGATAGTCCCAGCCTCAACTACCTCTTCTGGCAGCTTGTTCCATACACCCTCCACCCTTTGTGTAAAAAAGTTACCCCTCGGACTCCTATTAAATATTTTCCCCTTCACCTTGAACCTACGCCCTCTGGTCCTCGATTCCCCGAGTCTGGGCAAAAGACTGTGCATCTACCAAATCTATTCCTCTCATGATTTTGTATACACCTCTATAAGATCTCCCCTCATCTTCCTGCGCTCCATGGAATAGAGACCCAGCCTACTCAACCTCTCCCTATAGCTCACACCCTTTAGTCCTGGCAATATCCTCATAAATCTTTTCTGAACCCTTTCAAGCTTGACCATATCTTTCCTATAAGATGGTCCAGAACTGAACACAATATTTTCTAAATGCAGTCTCACCAACGTCTTATACAACTGCAACATGACTTCACAATTTCTATACTCAATACTCCGACTGATGAAGGCCAAAGTGCCAAAAGCCTTTTTGACCACCTTATCTACCTGCGACTCGACCTTCAAGAAACCATACACCTGTACTCCTAGATCCCTCTGCTCTACAACACTACCCAGAGGCCTACCATTTACTGAGTAGATCCTGCCCTTGTTCAGCATCCCAATATGCAATAACTCACACTTTTCTGTATTAAATTCCATCAACCATTCCTCCGCCCACCTGGACAATCAGTCCAGATCCTGCTGCATTCTTTCACAACCATCTTCACTATCTGCAAAACCACTAACTTTTGTATCATCAGCTAACTTGCTAATCTTGCCCTGTATGTTCTCATCCAAATCATTGATGTAGTTGATGAACAGTAACTGGCCCAGCACCGAACCCTGAGGCACACCACTAGTCACAGGCCTCCAGTCCGAGAAGCACCCTTCCACCATCACCCTCTGCTTCCTTCCATGGAGCCAATTTGCTATCCATTCAGCTATTTCTCCTTGGATCCCATGCGCTCTAACCTTCCAGAGCAGCCTACCATGCGGAACCTTGTCGAACGCCTTACTGAAGACCATGTACAATTATTGACGTAGGAGTATATCGAAACACCTGGAAGAAACCCATATGGTCATAGTGAGAATGTACCTGGGTCTCACTGGCACAGCGAGGCAGCAGCTGTTCCACCGTGCCACCTTGTTTGCATACCTCCCCTTTCGCTCCCCAACATTACCTATGATTTTTGATCTGGGTACCTTCTGACCCCAGTTGGGGGAAGAGGCTATGCTCCTCTCCTTCAGCTCATCTACCAACATCCCTAGAGCCATATCAGAAAATCAGGGTGCACATTCTCACATGCATTCTGCAATATCTTGTATCATCTGCCACAATTACTTCAGTCACTGGTTGTTTCCACACGGAGCCTCCACTTTAAGTGGTGCTGACTTGCTTTAATCAACACTAACTGCTCGTAAAGTATGGCCCACATGATGATTCATTAAGGCAATTAACAGGACAATTAAAAATAGCTGGTCATTGTCACTGTGGCAATAGATTTTCAGCATGACATTCATGAGCATGCCATGTCATATCGAATCGGTGCAGTTAATTGTGCAACATAATCCCAATGTCACTTCTCTCACCCCATTCAGTTCAGCACAAGTAGAAATATAGAATATCATAACATGGAGGACTGAGAAAACATCAACAATTCCATCCAATCTGGTTCAGTAGCCGAGCATTGACCTCTGCAAGTTAATCTTCTTCAAAACACAGTCAATTGCAGTTTAAACGTCTTATGGAATCTGATTGCTTATTTTAATCCCTACATGTCATGACTCGTTGTTTGCTTATGCAGCAGATGGCTACATGTCCTGCATCAAAGGATAACAGTGTGAATGTGCAATAGCAGACAATTGCAAAAAGTAAACGATAACCTGAGAGGAGGGGAGGAAGAACCTTCAACAGGCATTATTCAATCTCATCTTGGAAAGAAGAAGCTTGCTGGAGGCAAGTTAGCTATATCAACCGTGAGGAAATATAACCAAGGGAAAAATCATAGGGCAAGAGCAGTAATTTATTTCAGCTTTATCAAATATTAAATGACCCTTTTCAATTACCTCAATTGTCATAGGACAGAGTGTACTAATGGACGTGTGATACAAATGCTCAGTAGCTTTATCTAAAATCCTTTTCCCTGCTATGTCAACCAAGACATTAACTCATTTATTTTAAATTGGATAATGTCCTCAAAAGTGACAGGCAGAGGAATAAGTTAAACATATGTTTTTCCACTAATCCATTTCAAGACCAACCTATGTTTTAAAGCTGCAAGGTCAATTTTATAGAGTAATAATCCTTGGGTCTCACAGCAAAGGTATATTATTTTAATGGCTCAATGGTTCAATGGTGCTTTATTTGTCAAATGTATAAATGTGCATTGAAATTATTTTTGCATAATTACACATGAGGGAGCCGCCATGTTGTGCCTCCATTTCCTCAGTCCAGTCAGCTCTGTCTGCTGGAGCAATTCACATTTACAATAGCAGCACCAACTATAAAAACAGGAAAGGATTGGAAGCTGGCCAAATAAATTATCTCAAATGCTGTTTCATCAATGTGGATGATTTGAAAGAAGTCCTGTGGTCAATTGCAAGTTCATTTACAAACAAACAGAAACTCTCAGCAGTTCAGGCAGCGCCAGTGGAAAGAGAAATAAAGTTAACAATTCAGATCTGAGACCCTTCATCAAAACGGGGACAGAGAGATTTTTTTTTTCCAATTGCAGAGAAAGGAAGGGGTAGAACAAAAAGAATATCTCTGGTAGTTTTAAGGCCAAATGAGTTAATGTGGTAGTTAGAGTAGCATTTAGGATCAGATAGCACATCAATGTGTGTGTAAATTGTTGAGGCAATGCCCAGCAGGCCAGAATATACACAATTGAGCCAAAATGATGAAAGGCAGAAATAGTCAGTTCAGACAGAAACAGAAAGAAAGAGGCACTTATCTAATGTTGGAGAATTCAATTAAGTCCAAGAGGTTGCACCATGCCTAAATAGAACATAAGATGCTGTTCCTCAAGCTTGTGTTGTGCCTCATTATAATTGTGCAGGGAACAGAAGCTCAGTGTCACTCCTGGTGACTGGATGCAAATGCCCCTCAAAGGCTACCCAAGCAGAATATGAGGTGCTGTTCTTCCAGTTTGCATGTGCCGCCATTCTGGCAATGGAGAAGACCCAAGGACAGAAAGGTCAGCATGGGAACGGGAAGGTTGAGTTAAAAAGGTAAGCTCCTTTTAAAAAGGAGAGCTCCTGCAGTCGTTGGCGGACAGCGTGCAAGTGTTTGGTGAAATGGTTGCTTAGTCTATGCTTGGTCTCTACGATGTAAAGGTCATCCGGAGCCCCAAATGCAATCGACAAGATTGGAAGAGGTGAGCATGAACCTCTGTCTCACCTGGAAGTGCTTCTGGGATCCCTGGATAGGAGAGGAGGTGTGGGGACACGTCATTTATCTCCTGCAGTTGTATTGGAAAGTGCCCGCAGCCATTTTGCTGAACACTTGCGCTCTGTCCACCATGACCTGCTGGATCTCTTGAATGTTAACTATTTTAATTCCCCTTCCCATTCTCATACTGACCTTTCTGTTCCCAATGAGTATTTCCCAGAGTATGAAATAAAAAATGCAAATACAATATGATACGACACGATACGATAACACTTTATTCATCCCCGGAGGGAAATTGGTCTGCCAACAGTCACAACACACAAGGTACACAAAAAACTTGAAATTAAAGTGGAAAAAAAAGAAACTGTTCTCTGGCTGCCGCGTGCACAGTGCCTTCACCGGAACAAATGAACAAGCAAACAAACAAACATGAACACAGACTTATCCCCTGGACAGAGGATTCTAAACTAGAGTGTCCCCCCCACACACCAGGTCCCCCTTTGTTCCCCACCGTCCCTCATGATGGTCCCCCCACGCCGGGTCCCCATTGTCTTCCCCTCCCCCCCTCACGCACCACCACCACCAAGGCTCCCACCGTCGCTGAGGACCCCGCCGTCACCGAAGCTCCTGTTGCTGCCGAGGCCCCACCACCGCCGAGGCTCCCATTGCTGCCAAGGCTCCAGCTGCCGCCAAGGCCCCACCGCCGCCCACGTCGAGGCTTACGCTGCCGCCGAGGCTTCCACTGCCGCTGCCGCTCTTTCGGCCCGGGCAGGCCTCACCGCCCAGCTTCTCCGCAGTGCCCTGGGAGGCCTGCGGGGCGAGTTGGGCCTACCAGGGCGCATTCCGGTTGGCGCCACAGTTGTTCGACGGGTGGATTGGGCGCACGTGGGGCTCCTCGGGACACTCCCGCTGCCCGCACGGCTCCCCGTGATATGCAGTTTTGTTAATGCAGAGAGTAATATATGACTATTTGTGAGTTTAAAAGGAGCCGAGGGAACACTGCCAATGAATTTGAAAGGAGCACGCAAAACCATGAACAAACATTTGGTTTAGTCAAAGACAGGGAATTGAGAAGTTCCTTACTAGTAAGTCATCTAACAGTAACATTATTTGAAGTATATTCTTTCTTTCGGTTGAGCTTACTTAATAATCAGAGGCAATGGCAGAGCTCATCGTACCTCGGGATACAAGCAATTTCAATGTCCAGGAATGAAATAGATTACAAAAAGTCCACCGCGTATACTGACCCACCCACCATAGAAAGGATCTATAGGAAGGTCTGCCTCAAAAAGGCAACCAGCATCTTCACGGACCCACACCACCCTGGCCACGCTCTCATTTCACTCCGGCTGCAAAGAAGGTATAGGAGTCTAAAACTGCTTCTTTACTCACCAACCTCTGTGTAAAAAAGTTGCCTCACACATCTCCTTTAAACTTTGCCCCTCTCATCTTAAAGCAATGCCCTCTAGTATTCGATTTTTGCATCCTGGGAAAAAGGGTCCGACTGTCCAACCGATCTATGCCTCTCCATTTTTATACATATCAATTTTAAATACTTCTCTCAGGTCTCCCTGCAACTTCTGGTATTTCAGAGAAAACAACCCAAGTCTGTCCAACCCAGTAGCTAATACCCCCTAATCCAGGCATCATTTTGGTAAACCTCATGTGCACCTTTTCCAAAGCTTCCATATCCTTCCTGTAAATAACTGCACGTATTATTCCAAATGTGTGTTTTGCTTAGCACTAGTTTTCCACTATTATTGGGATTTTTGTAAATGTTTTGAACTTTTTAAATCTGTTTTATTATATTATCGATTGAGTACTGTGTTTACAGAGCTGTTATACAGCTGTAAGTAAGAATCTAATTGTTCCCTTTCAGTACATCTGACAATTAGATATTCTTGACTTAACTCTCTTGGTGGGTTGAAGGGCCTGTTTCCATGCTGTATTTTTCAATCATTCAATCAATCCTCTTTTTCTGACACCCATTTGTCACCTTTTCACCTTCAGCCTTTGTCAATAATTCTACCCATCTTTGAGCACACACTTCTCCCACTAACCTATATGCACCTATTACTTACCAGGCTTTGCCCTCTCCCCAAATCCTTTTTCAATTCCTCCCCCAACTCCATCAGTCTGAAGAAGTGTCCCAAACTAAAATGACATGTCCATTCCCTCCACAGATGCTGCCTGACCCGCAGAATTCTTCAAGCACTTTGATACTTTTCTCAAAATTCCAGCATCTGCAATTTCTTGTGTTTTGTACTTACTGAGAACTCTTATTATAATGTCACACATAAGCTTGCATCAGCCTGCTATAGCTACAGAGGTCAGTGTCAGTGATGGTCTCTTTTATTTGCCTAGCCTCAGGACCATTCTATTTTGCTGCTGCTGATCTCACCCACATCTCATAGTTGGCTGCCTAATCCTGCATTGGGTGGTCACACAGACCGTGCTGTTCTTGTTTCAGCTCACAGAAGCAGATACAGAGGGCAAGGGGATTTTCTAGCATTAGTTTAGTTTAGTTTAGGGATACAGCGTGGAATTAGGCCCTTTGGCCCACGAAATCCGCGCTGACCAGCGAAACCCACAGACCAACACTATCCTACACACACTAGGGACCATTTACAATTTTTACTGAAGCCAATTAACCTACAAATCTGTAAGTCTTTGGAGTGTGGGAGGAAACCAGAGCACTCGGAGAAAACCCACGCAGGTCACAGGGAGAATGTACAAACCACTTACAGACAGCACCCAAAGCCAGGATCGAACCCGGGTCTTTGGCGCTGTAAGGCAGCAACTCTACCGTTGCACCACCTTCCATATGCAGACACCAAGTGGTGGAGTAACTCAGCTGGTCAGATAGCATCTCTGGAGAGCATGGATAGATGACGTTTCTGGTCGGGATCCTTCGACAGACCCAGGACTTCAAAGGAGGGACAGTCTGAAGTAAAGTCACGATCCAAAACATCACCTATCCAAGTTTTCCAGAGATGCTGCCTGGCCCGCTGAGTTACTGTAGCATGTTGTGTCTTCTTTTGCAAACCAGCACCTGCAGTTCTTTGTACCTTCTCCCATTAGCAGTTCTCTCGGATAAACTTAATGCAATCAAACCAAGTAAATGCGTTTTTATGAATAGGAAATCTTGTCTGACATATTTGCAAGTGTTATTTGAGAATATAACAAGGAGAGTTGACAGTAGGGGACATGATGATATAGTTTTTTTGAAGTTCCAGAAAGCATTTAATAAGATACCACATAAAATGTCAGTGCACAAATAAGTGCACATGGTATTGGGAAAAAAATCATTAACGCGGATAGAAGATTGCTTATCACTTAGAAAACAGAGACTCAGAAAGATATAATGAATGAAGTGACCCAACGATCAATCTTTGATTCACAATTATGAACTTATTATATTAATCACTTGGAGGATAAGACAGAATGCAAGATGATCTAAGTTTGCAAATGACCTGAAAGTAGTTGGGAGAATAAGCTGGGTTATGGATATTTGGATTCAGCAATGGGATACAGATAGATTGATTGAATGGGTGAAAACCTGTCTGAAGGAGTTTAACGTAGGAAAATGCGAGGTCATGCATTTTGGTAATCTAACGGCAGACTAAATTATCTAAATGTATGATACTCTTAATAACCAGAAGGATTAAGTGTTGTTATGCGTGAAGTACAAAAGGTTAGCAAGGATATGCAGTAAGTATTTCGGAGGGCAAATGGCTTCTTGGCTTTTGTTGTAAGCGGATTGAAGTTCAAGAGAGTCAAGAGTGTTTTATTGTCATATGTCCCAACAGAAAGAACAATGAAATTCTTACTTGCAGCAGCACAACAGAATATGTAAACATAGTATACTGTAAACAATATAACAAACAAGAGAGAAAAAAAAGTTTAGAAATAAAGTAGGATTGTTACTATTATACAGGGGACTGATGAGACCACATCTGGAGAATTGTGTACAGTTTTGGTCCCCATACATAAAGAACGTATATACATATTATCATTGGAGTCAGTCCAAAAGTGATTCACCTAGCTAATACAATAATACAATACAATACAATACAATACAATTTATTTGTTGTCATTTGAACCTAAGTTCAAACAAAATTTGGTTTCTGCAGTCATACAAACAAGTAATTCCTGGGATGAGAAGGTTTTCCCAACACATAAGATTACAAGTTTCAATCTGTATTCTTCAGAATTTAGAAGAATGAGGAATTATCTTATTGAAGATTGGGGGTAATCTTATATAAGATCGTAAAGGGGCTGTCCCACTGCGGCGACCTAATCCGCAAGTCCAGAAGAGTGTCTTCAACCTTCAAGCTCGAGGGCACTTGCCTGGAAAACCTCGAGCTGGATCGACCATCCACGTTGAAACCGCGAGTTGGATCGACCGACCGCACACACACACACACACACACACACACAAACTCATCGCAAAGGCAGGGGCCAGGGAAAGCAGGGGAGCGATGAAGAGGAAGGTTAAAGAAGGCTGCACCGTGTAAGGTAAGTCCTTTAGAGATTGCGGAAAGGAGGGGTGGGAGAGAAGGGGAGAGAAGGGGAGAGAAAGGGAGAGAAGGTGAGAGAAGGGGGAAGAAGAGGGGAGAAGGGGGGGGAGAAGGAGTGGAGACACTTTTAAGAAGTACAATAGAGTTTAGCGGGCATTTTACCTACCGGTCAGTTTTCCCTGGTCCTGAAAACTCCAATGAGCCAATCAAAATGCCCGGTCAGCAAAGGAGATTGCCTACGGCTGCCCTCGACTGCCTGTAACTAAATAGCGACCCCACTCCACTGCACTACGAGTTAAAAAGAACCATGCCGACCAAATTTTACTCACGAAAATTTTTTCAACATGCTCAAAAAATTTCCGCGACCTAGCTGCGGCCGTGAGTATTCGGGAACTTCCCTTGAGCATGAAGGAGAGTTCCAGCCACCTCATAGGACCTCCTAGGGCCATGTGTCGACCATGCTGCGAGTTTGAGTCAAGGGCAAACTCTTCTAAACTCACAGATTAGGTCGGCGCAGTGGGACAGCTCCTTAAGGGTGAATGGCAGGCTATCACCCTGAGCACCGGCACACCACAGGGCTGTGTACTAAGCCCCATGCTCTACTCCCTCTTCACTCACGACTGTGTCCCTGCATTCGACACCAACACCATCGTGAAGTTTGCAGACGACACAACAGTGATTGGGCTGATCACCAACGGTGATGAAACAAAATACAGAGCGGAGGTGCAGAACCTGGCGGACTGGTGCGCTCATAACAACTTGTCACTAAACACCTCCAAGACCAAGGAGCTGATAATTGACTTCAGGAGGTCCCATAATGGAGAATACACCCCAATCTCCATTTACGGGGAAAGTGTGGAGAGAGTGTCCAGCTTTAAGTTTCTGGGCACTCACATTTCAGAGGACCTCACATGGTCCACCAACCATGGTGCTGGTCAAGAAGGCACAGCAACGACTGTTCTTCCTGAGGACATTAAAAAAGACTGGTCTGCCCCAACAGCTGCTGACAACATTCTACCACTGCACCACAGAGAGCATATTAACGTATGGCATCTCTGTGTGGTATCTCAGCTGCACGGAGGCAGAGAGGAGAGCTCTTCAGCGCGTCGTCCACAGAGCGCAGAGGATCATTGGGACAGAGCTACCAGCCTTGGAGGGCATCTACCACACACGGTGCCTCAGGAAGGCCGTCAGCATCCATAAGGACTCATCACACCCTTGTAACGGACTGTTTGAACTACTTCCCTCCGGCAGACGTTACAAGGCCTTCTATGCCCGAACCTCCAGACTCAGAAACAGCTTTATTCCAAGAGCTATAGCGGCTCTGAACCGGCTCTGCTGAGTGCCCCCCACCCACCCCCCCTGGACAATCTCCCTCGGATGGTCACGTCACTCAGCTTGCTTATTTATTTTATTTTACTTTTCTTGTACACGGTGGAGCTGCATACTAAATCTCGTTGCACTGACGTGCAATGACAATAAAATATATTATTATTATTATTTTTATTAATGAGTGTGTTAAATATGGACATATTTTTACAAGGTAGGGAGTTGGTCATTAAAAACATATACAGGTAGGAGGGTCATGAGTGTCGGAAATTCTCTATCCCAGAAGCTAGAATCCTGGAGGTATTCAAAGAGAAGGTTAATTTTTTTTTGAAAGTTCAGAAATTGAGGGCCATTATTTAGATCTTTCCAGTTTAAAAAAAGATAATTTTATTCTAACAGATACAAGGAATTGCAGATGCTGGTTTGCAAGAAAAAAGACACAATGTGCTGGAGAAACTCATCATGTCAGGCAGCTTCTCTGGAGAACATGGATAGGTGATGTTTAGGATTGGGACCAAATTGGTTCGAGGTCCCGACCTGAAACATCATCTATCCATGTTCTCCAGAGATGCTGCCTGAACCGCTGAGATACTCCTGCACTCTGTGTCTTTTAATTATAATCTGACACATTGTTTTCTATGCGATAAGTAATCATCATTCCACATTAATAGTAAGATTAAACGAGAACTTACCAGTTTGAAGTTTGATCTTTATTTTATGAGGAGTTACGTTGGTAATTACGTGAAGAAGTCCCACCAGAGCGCATGCGCGTCAATCTTTAAAGCAGCGGTATGAAATCACAGATAACAGAATATTTGAAGTAACATAGTAAGATCAGCAACATGAGAACTACCATATGACCATTATGAGAGGGAGGGTTGGGCGTGGTGGGCACGTAATCACCAACATAGCTCCTCATAAAATAAAGATCAAACTTCAAACTGGTAAGTTCTCGTTTAATCTTACTATTTTACTTCGGAGTCACGTGAGTGATTCCGTGAAGAGTTCAAAGCTCTGTGATTTTATGCCGCAGATTCAAATCCCGGCTTCTCACTGCATTGATTGACTCCGGATGAGAAATAATCAATAATGCGTTAAACATGAAATTGAATATCATGCAGTAACAATTTGTTTGAATAATCAAAACAAACAGTAACCCCTCTATCCCAGGGGAAAAACTTAAACAGAACTTAATCCTGAATTAGCAAACAGCCCCCGGTTGGCAATCGGCCAATGGTAAAAATGTTGAAAACCCAATTCATTCAGTCTGCGAGAATATGGTCGATGGGAACGTCCATCGCCCTGGCCGCCGACATTGCTGCTGCCCTAGTGGAATGAGATGTAAACAGTGTTAATACCTGCCTGAATCAACACTTGCTTTAACCACCTTGAGATAGTCTGCACTGACACTCTCTTGTGTGGTTTCTTGTAACTGATAACAATCCTGTTTCCACATTTCTTAAGGCCCTTGTAGCTTCAATATAATGTAATAAATGTGTCCTTACACATAAACATGGATCAGTAGGATATGCTGAAAACACAATTTTGAAACCCACTGACGAAGCATCTTGAGGACCACACTTACATCCCAGATTGCCATATACCTGGGTTTAGGAGATTTGGAGTTGAAAATTCCTTTCATTAATCGAGCTATGAGAGGATGAGAACCAATAGGATCTTTCCCTGACCCCATCAAAAGATACGAGGACAAAGCACTTCTAGCTGTATTAATGGTGCTATAACTGAGCCCCTCATCATAGTAGAGTGTCGACAGGAACTCTAAAACATCCACAATACCTGCAGTACTATAGTCAATATTGTTTTGTACACAATATTGCTCCTATTTTTTACATAAGTAATATACTGCTTTTGAGTATTGTTTCTCCAGGCTGCAGTGAGCATGTCCACAGTACGCCCAGACAGTCCTCGCCCCAGGTATGGCCTTCTTAAAACCTGCAAATTAACAAATCAATACGGTCACCTAACGGATGACTTTCCTGTGTTATCGGGTGCTCCAGTAAATTCCTTCGCTTGGGAACTACCAAATGAGGTTGGATCGCTAACTGTAACATCAAAGGGAACCATGCTTGAGTCGGCCAATTAGGTGTTACAAGCACCCCTGAAGCGGCAATCTGCTTGATTTTTTTTTTTTGCAGACACCGACCTATGACGCAGAATGGTGGGAAAATATATAAAAACATCCCACCCCAATGTAGCGAGAAAGCATCAATTGCAACTGCCCCCGGGTCTGGTTCCCATGTAACATATTTAGGCAGCTGGTGGTTAAGCCTGGATGCAAACAAATCGATATCTGGCATTCCATATGTAACTACTATATTATTGAACACCTCCTGGTTCAACATCCACTCTGTGTTGTCATGGAACTTTCGTGACCTGGCGTCTGCTACAATGTTGAATCTACCTGGTAGATAAATAGCTGAAAGCCAAATATCTTTATCAATACACCCGGCCCAAATTTGATTAGCCAATCTGGCACAAGATACCGACTTGATTCCAACCATGTGATTAATATATGCCACTGCTGTAGTGTTGTCAATCTGACACGTAACATGCAGGTTACCTTTGTTAGAGCAATAAGCCTTAAGTCCATAAAAAGCTCCTAAAAGCTCTAAATAGTTAATTCCCCATGTCTGCAGAAGTGATGCCTCTTGCTCAGTCCATCTGCCTCCACAGCTTGAACTCGTCTCCATGGCACCCCACCCGAGTGCACTGACATCCATCTGCAAAATCATGGAAGGCTGCTCAAGCACTACTTTCCTCGAACTACTGGACACATGCTGAATCCATCATTGCAAATCAGCAACAGCCTCTGCTGATAACTGCATGGGTCTATTATAATGACCCCAATGTATCCTTAGTGCCTGTTCCTTTGCCCTCTGTAACTGTTGGTAGTGCAATGGCCCATATTGAACTGCCGGAAATGCTGCCACTAATTCTCCAAGCAGACTTGCCATTCTCTTACCTTTGCTGCAGTTCCAACAAAATTTCATTCGCAAACTCTGCCCATGTTGTCATTTCTATTAGATCGCTGATGCTGCTGGCCAACATCTCTTGTAGTGGCTAGTCCATCTCCGACTGAGCAGCAATTTTAGAGGCAACGCCCACTGCTTTCCCTCATGCGATCGTCGTGCCTTATGCATTCAGCATGGGATCCCGGCACATAGCCATGTTCGGATTCCTGTTTGGAGTTAATCCATACTAACCTTAGACACTCTTTTAGAGTGGGAGTAATCGCAGCTGAAGCAGGTATCACCATCCATCTCCTCCATTTGCTTGTACATGCCTCTGTACCAAGCATGTTGTTCGACCACATTCCCCACAATCTTATCATATATATATGTGGCTCCATCTTCATCCGCTATACATCCGCATGGGAGGACTTATGCAACCTGCAACTGGATCTGGCCCAGGCCTGTGTGCATGTATTTTAGCACCATCTCGACCACTACGGAGAACCGAGTGGGAGGAATGGCAACCCTGCAAACAGGTGTTGCTTCAGGCCCATGTGCATACTCCTGTAGCACTCTCTCGACCACTCCACCATTTGAGTGGGAGAAATGTTGGCAAACCTTTAATAGGTGTCGCCTCAGGCATGTGTGCATGTATTTTAGCACTATCTCGACCACTGTGGTGCACCAAGTGGGAGGAATGGCAACCCTACAAACAGGTGTTGCTTCAGGCACATGTGCATCCTCCTGTAGCACTCTCTCGACCACTACAACCCTTGAGTGGGAGGAATTTTGCAACCCTTTACTAGGTGTTGCTGCCTGACATGCCTTAAGATGAAGCGTTGTTGGATTGCGACGAGACACAATCTTGTCTGACATTGATACCCCAGGCTTGGCACTCACTCTGAGTTAGGGTTGTCAGGTCGCTGCCTACAGCAGCCGCCATGACTAGCCGTGCAAATCATTGCTCTGTTGGTATCGTCCTTCCCTAAACAGGCTGCACGTGCTAGCGACTCCAAGTCATGCTCTTTCCCGATGCCAACGCCGTCTATAGGGAAGAATTGGAGCGCCTCTGGCCCCCGTACATCATACATAGTGGGAGATGCTGGAACAAAACTTAACAGTTATTTGTCATAGGCAAAGACATTATGTGAATGAAGACGCCCATCCCAGTTAAATATGGGATTTATTTACATTTAATATGAATAATCCGGCGTCTTGGGGAAGAAAATGTGCACAGTCCCTTTAATGAGCAGAATTACTATGACGCCACCTGGTGTAACTCCCACAGGTGACTGATAATATAGCTCAACAAGGCTTCCCATTTCCTAAATTGAGTCAATGATAATCATCTGTCTCGGTATGATAGTCACAACGTGACCTAGTGGCAGCTATAATGTCTACCATTTTGAACGCTTCCTAAATTTGTGTTCGCCCTTAATTTGGTGGGCAGCACTGCCGGGATGCGTGAATTGTAAATTCTCCTTGAAGGCCAGCTTGGACCTAGACCTGAAACCTCCACAGAATTAGCAGAAAATGCTACTGCCATAGACACATAAGGGTGATAAACCACTAGTCTCACTACCTGGGTTGGGGTTGGGGTCAGCCACACACTGACCCCTTGTACTCCTCTCCACTGTGGGAATTGGTAAGCAGCCCTGAAAACACAGGTGCTGCCGCAATCCCCTGATGACCTGCCCTGATATGGCTCACCATATCAGGATAATGCACGTGTGAGGACATACATATATGACAGAGGGGACCTTCCTGGCCAGGCTCCACATGGTTTCCCTCATATGGGCTGCCGAAGTCGGGGTCCCTGCTTCAATGAGTCGGGTAGCAACCCGACGACCACGCTTAGTCTGCACCCCGAACACCCTCGGGAGTCGCTGACCTTACTGTCAGCGACTCTAACACGAAGTCCGACGGCCACCGGCTCCTCACTTTACCGCGGACCGTAGCCGGTATCCCCGCGGTCTAGAGAACCCCGCAGCCCATATTTAAAACACATCTCGGGAGTTGCTGACCTCCATGTCAGCGACTCGAAACAACAAGCCCAACAGCCACCCGCAGTCTATCGTGACCGTAGCTTGCATAACCCGCGGTAGACAAAACCCGCGGCCCGAATTAAACCTTGGGAGTCGCGGACCGTTCTGTCTGCGACTCAACCAGCAAAACCCACCGGCCAACTGCTACCGCACTCCCACGGTCCGAAGCCGGCATCGCCGCGATCAACAATTTCCCCGCGGTCCACCGGGTTATGCTTAATTCGATATCCAGCAGGAACCTGCGAGAAAAGATTCCTGCAATGGACAACCTGAAAAGTAAGTTTAAACTTACCTGCAGGATTTTTCAAACTTACCGCTGGAGGAGCTCTGTCCTCCCAGCTGGTCTGCACCAATGCGACTGTCGTAATGACGCGCATGCGCTCTGGCGGGACTTCTTCACGGAATCACTCGACTCCGAAGTAAAATTAATTTCTCCCAGCATCATGAGCACCAACATTTTACGTGGCATCTTATTAAGTGCTTTCTGTAACTTTAAATATGCTATATGTGCATGTTTCCCACTATCAACTCAAATGGCTCCTGAAAACCTGACAAACACTATTTCCCTTTCATTAATGGCCATTTGTCTTACAAGGGCACAGAAGAGGAGATAAGGCTGCCTATGATCATCTTGAATGGCAGGGCCAGAAAGCGGCATCACTAATGGCTCTGTCCCACGGGCAGGCGGTTACTGGCGGTGAAGCGCGGCGTCGCCGGAAGAGGGGACTGCACGGCAACCGCGAGAGCCCCGCGCGGATGCCGCGAGAGCGCCGCACGGATGTTGCGCGGGGGCCGAGTGATCTCCGTACGGCCGGTCCCACGAGCTTGCGGTAAGTAAAAAAAAATTAAACCTTACCGGGCCGATTGCGAAAGGACGTCGCGCGGCGTCGGGTGATGATGACATCGCGCAACGCAACGCGATGACGTCATTTCGGATCATGGAGCTGTGGCGGTGCTAGTGGTGATCGCGGCGCTGTGGTGGCGGCTGTGGCGGTGCTCGTGCCGCACCCGTGCCGCACTGGCGGCGGCTGTGGCGGTGCTCATGCCGCACTGGCGGTGGCTGTGGCGGTGCTCATGTCGCACTGGCGGCGGCTGTGCGGTAGGACAACATTTTTTAACGTTGTCGGTTTTTTGTGAGCACCGTGCGGTGTTGGGACCAACACCGCACGGTCCCGACGGTGTGCGTGGGACCGACCCCGCAGTCTCTGGCGGTCCACGAGCGGTCCAAACTTCCTGCTTCACCGCCAGCAAGCGCCAGTAACCGCATACCCGTGAAACAGGCCTTTTAGCCAACTGCAGCTCCTCTCTTCGTATGTTCTTGTGTAGGGAAACCAGACCTACACACAACAATCCAGATGCAGTTTCACCTGTTGACCAGAATACCTCTACAGGTATATGTCTTTAACTGATCTGTCGACCAAAGAAACTCCAAAACCAAGCTTTTTAATCTTACATAAATATGTAATGTACAATTCATTTAAATTAGCTCCACATTTGATTTACCGTTGTAACTTATTACTTGCTGTGCTAAATCAAAGATTAATGGCTTAGATCCAAATACAACCTATGTAAGATGAACTGACCATGCTCACACTCATAGCGGTTGTAGTTTTCTCTGAGTTCCAAACTCAGGGTCTTCTTTCCGCAATGTTTGGTCCCACGATTGTCACTTCTAATGTCACAGACACCTCCTCTTTTATTCAATTTTTCTTACAAGCTTCTAAAGAAAGGTTTTCTTTGTTTTCATTCCTACCCTGGAGACTCATGGCCCCTGTCATACATTTAAGCTGTAATTTATTCAAAGACTGGGTGAATAAGACACATCTGGTTTCTTTCCTCCTTTAACATCCTTATCTTAGACTTGGGCCTCCATCAAGGTTGAGCTTCCTTCATAATTAACATTCCAGGATTGGATAAACAAGACACTTCTGTGTTGTTATAAACCTAGAGTTGTGAGGGTGCCTCTCAGTGCATTGTGGTTTAACAAACTGCCCAATATCAGGACAATATCCCTTTCACAGGATAGCAGTTCCCAAACCATTCTTATCTGCTCGTCTAGTGTCAGCTCACACAGTTGTATCTGTTCCACGCTATTTTCTCATATTACTTGCCGATCAGGTGCCATTCGTATCCTGTTTTTATTTATAGGGGTGTATTATAGACCGCCAAATGGGGAGCGAGAATTGGAAGAGCAAATATGTAAGGAGATAGCAGATATTAGTAGTAAGCACAAGGTAGTGATTGTGGGAGATTTCAATTTTCCACACATAGACTGGGAAACATATTCTGTAAAAGGGCTGGATGGTTTGGAGTTTGCAAAATGTGTGCAAGATAGTTTTTTGCAGCAATACATAGAGGTACCTACTAGAGAATGGGCAGTGCTGGACCTCCTGTTAGGAAATGAGACGGGGCAGGTGGCGGAGGTATGCGTCGGGGAGCACTTCGGGTCCAGTGATCACAATACCATTAGTTTTAATATAATTATGGAGAGGGTCAGAACTGGACCTAGGGTTGAGATTTTTGTTTGGAGAAAGGCTAACTTTGAGGAGATGCGAAAGGATTTAAAAGGAGTGAATCGGGACATGTTGTTTTATGGGAAGGATGTAGAAGAAAAATGGAGGACATTTAAGGGTGAAATTTTAAGAGTACAGAATCTTTATGTCCCTGTTTGGTTGAAAGGAAATAGTAAAAAATGGAAAGAGCCATGCTTTTCAAGGGAAATTGGACACTTGGTTCGGAAAAAGAGAGAGATCTACAATAATCATAGGCAGCATGGAGTAAATGAGATGCTTGAGGAGTATAAAGAATGTAAAAAGAATATTAAGAAAGAAATTAGAAAAGCTAAAAGAAGATATGAGGTTGCTTTGGCAAGTAAGGTGAAAGTAAATCCAAAGGGTTTCTACAGCTATATTAATAGCAAAAGGATAACAAGGAATAAAATCGGTCCATTAGAGAGTCAGAGTGGACAGCTATCTGCAGAGCCAAAAGAGATGGGGGAGATATTGAACAATTTCTTTTCTTCGGTATTCACGAAGGAGAAGGATATGGAATTAAGTGAGGTAAGGGAAACGAGCAGAGTAGCAATGGAAACTGTGAGATTCAAAGAAGAGGAGGTGCGGACACTTTTGAAAAATATGAAAACGGATAAGTCTCCAGGTCCTGACAGGATATTCCCTAGGACATTGAGGGAAGTTAGTGTAGAAATAGCAGGGGCTATGACAGAAATATTTCAAATGTCATTAGAAACGGGAATAGTGCCGGAGGATTGGCGTACTGCGCATGTTGTTCCGTTGTTTAAAAAGGGTTCGAAGAGTAAACCTAGCAATTATAGACCTGTTAGTTTGACGTCAGTGGTGGGCAAATTAATGGAAAGGATACTTAAAGATAATATATATAAGCATCTGGATAAGCAGGGTCTGATTAGGAACAGTCAACATGGATTTGTGCCTGGAAGGTCATGCTTGACTAATCTTCTTGAATTTTTCGAAGAGGTTACTAGGGAAATTGATGAGGGTAAAGCAGTGGATGTAGTCTATATGGACTTCAGTAAGGCCTTTGACAAGGTTCCTCATGGAAGGTTGGTTAAGAAGATTCAATTGTTGGGTATTAATGGTGGAGTAGCAAGATGGATTCAACAGTGGCTGAATGGGAGATGCCAGAGAGTAATGGTGGATGGCTGTTTGTCAGGTTGGAGGCCGGTGACTAGTGGGGTGCCTCAGGGGTCTGTGTTGGGTCCACTGTTGTTTGTCATATACATCAATGAACTGGATGAAGGTGTGGAAAATTGGATTAGTAAGTATGCAGATGATACTAAGATTGGTGGTGTTGTGGATAATGAAGTAGATTTTCAAAGTCAACAGAGAGATTTAGGCCATTTGGAAGAGTGGGCTGAAAGATGGCAGATGGAGTTTAATGCTGACAAATGTGAGGTGCTACATCTCGGCAGGACAAATCAAAATAGGACGTACACGGTAAATGGTAGCGAATTGAGGAATGCAGTTGAACAGAGGGATCTAGGAATAACTGTGCATAGTTCCCTGAAGGTGGAATCTCATGTAGATAGGGTGGTAAAGAAAGCTTTTGGTGTGCTGGCCTTTATAAATCAGAGCATTGAATATAGAAGTTGAGATGTAATGTTAAAATTGTACAAGGCATTGGTGAGGCCAATTCTGGAGTATGGAGTACAATTTTGGTCGCCTAATTATAGGAAGGATGTCAACAAAATAGAGAGAGTACAGAGGAGATTTACTAGAATGTTGCCTGGGTTTCAGCAACTAAGTTACAGAGAAAGGTTGAACAAGTTAGGTCTTTATTCTTTGGAGCGCAGAAGGTTAAGAGGAGACTTGATAGAGGTCTTTAAAATTATGAGCGGGTTAGACAGAGTGGACGTGGATAAGCTTTTCCCATTGAGAGTAGGGAAGATTCAAACAAGGGGACATGACTTGAGAATTAAGGGACAGAAGTTTAGGGGGAACATTAGGGGGAACTTCTTTACTCAGAGAGTGGTAGCTGTGTGGAATGAGCTTCCAGTGGAAGTGGTGGAGGCAGGTTCGATGTTATCCTTTAAAAATAGATTGGATGGGTATATGGACGGGAAAGGAATGGAGGGTTATGGTCTGAGTGCAGGTAGATGGGACTAGGGGGAAGTATTTATTTTTAATTTAAAAAAATAAAAAAAAAATTTAAATGTTCGGCACGGACTTGAAGGGCCGAGATGGCCTGTTTCCGTGCTGTTATGGTTATATGGTTATATGGTTATATGGTTCCTTCATTCCCAGCATTCTGTCTCTGTCTCTGTCTCTGTCTCTGTCTCTGTCTCTCTCCCTCTGTCTTTGTCTCTCTAACACGCCCTCAGTGTGTCGTACCAGAGCATGGTATTGGTATTGGTTTATTCTTGACATGTGTACCAAGAAATAGTGAAAAACTTTTTTTGTATGCTATCCAATCAAATCATACTATACTTGAGTACAATCAAGCATGCACAAGTACAACTGGTAGTGTAAAGAGAAAAATACCTTGGGCAGAGGTATTCAAACACAAAGTCATAAATGCATTTGATGCTTTCTACAGTGCATCTGTAGAAGTTGTAGGTTGGTGACAGTCATTCGAGACATGTCAGACTTCTTAAAGGGCCTGTCGCACGAGCATGCGACTGCATGCGGCAAGCGCGACCTAACGTGGTCGCTTGAGCCGTACGGCCTCGCGGGGCCGGTCCCACTTCGATCGCCGGAGCCATATGGAGTTGTGCGGAGCTGGTCCCGACATCGCGCGGGGCTCCGAAAAACTGACACTGTTCAAAAATTGAACAGCAATTGAACAGCAACGGCAGCCGCCTCGACGCCGTACACACCGCCTCGACGGGTGTGCGCAGTGTTTCGATGCCGTACGCAGCACCTTGATGCCGTACGCAGCGTCTTGACGCCGTACGTCACGCGCGAACTTCCCGCGGACTTCGCTCGAACTTCACATCACTCAATCGACCTCCGCGCGGCCCCCGCTTCCGGTTTGGTCGCGCTTGCCGCATGCGGTCGCATGCTCGTGGGACAGGCCCTTTAGTCTTCTGAAAAGTAGAAGCGTTGATATGCTTTCTTGGCAGTAGCCCATTGAAATACTTGACATCTTGTTTCCTGCTACACATCAGTGTACTGCGCCGTTACAGCCTTTATTCCTATACTCAAATCCTCTTTCACTTAAGATCAACAAATTGTTTTGGATTTGTTTTGATTGCTATAGTTGCAAGCCACCTTTCAATGATTTGTGAACAGGTACATTCAGGTTCTTCTCCCAAGGACACCTTTTAATATCTCACATTTAAAATAATTGCTCTGCTTTTCTATTTTTTCAAACGTGAATAGAATGACTTTACATTTTTCAACAACATATTCCATCTTCTATAGAAACATAGAAAATAGGTGCAGGAGGAGGCCATTCGGCTCTTCGAGCCGGCACCGCCATTCGTTGTGATCATGGCTGATCATCCCCAATCAATAATCCATGCCTGCCTTCTCCCCATATCCCTTGATTCCATTAGCCCCTAAAGCTCTATCTAACTCTCTCTTAAATCCATACAGTGATTTGGCCAACACTGCCCTCTGTGGCAGGGAATTCCACAAATTCACAACTCTCTGGGTGAAAAAAAAAATTCTCACCTCAGTCTTAAATGGCCTCGCCTTTATTCTAAGGCTGTGGCCCCTGGTTCTGGACTCGCCCAACATTGGGAACATTTTTCCTGCATCTAGCTTGTCCAGTCCATTTATAATTTTATATGTTTCTATAAGATTCCCCCTCATCCTTCTAAACTCCAGTGAATACAAGCCTAGTCTTTTCAATCTTTCCTCATATGACAGTCCCGCCATCCCAGGGATCAATCTCGTGAACCTACGCTGCACTGCCTCAATCACAAGGATGTCCTTCCTCAAATTAGGAGACCAAAACTGTACACAATACTCCAGATGTGCTTACCCATTCATTTTGACTGTTCATATCCCCTTGAAACTGTTCTATATCAGTACCATCATTCAGTTTCAGCTTCAGCTAACAACTTATTTTGAAGAATTGGTATCAATTGGTTTCCGGAAGTTCATATCATCAATAAATGTCGCTATCTTCTCTTTAAAAAATGTGGTCAGATTTCCCAGGCCTGACCCATACTTTACAAATTCATACTGGGTCTCTCTAATCAACTCATCTCCAAATTATTGGACCTCGGACTCAGCACACCCCTCTCAAACTGGATCCTTGACTTCCAGAACCATAGACCCTAATTAATAAGGGCAGACGACTAAGCATCCTCTATGATAATTCTCAACACTGGTGCAATGTAAGGCCATGTTCTCAGTCCCTTACTATACTCCCTATGCACTCATGACTGTGCGCCCAAATTCTGCGGTAACTTTGTTTATAAGTTTGGAGATGACGCTATTGTAATGGGCCGGATCACGAACAATGATGGGATGGAGTACAAAAGAAGATAGTAACATGGTGTTATGACAACAACCTCTACAACAATGTCAGCAAGATGAAGGATCTAGTTATCAACTACAGGAAGCGTGTTGGAGTACATGCCCAAATACGTGCATTAATTAGGTATGTTACAATACTTACCTTCAGCAGCGCTGCAATTCTGCCACTGGCCGTGTGCGCGATTTTGGCGCCTTTAAGGGGGGGGCGGGGTTAAAACGCGGGTTTTTCCTACCTTGTCCTGAATTATATTTCGTTGGAGTACAAGCGTTTGCTGAAAAATCGTTCCTACGGGGGTTTTGTGTATTTTTTATTAAATCGACAATGTCAGCGCTGGAGTTATTTTAAAATCAGCTTCGAAAGCCGTCAACGCCGACAACGGGGACGGATTTCACACACGGGACAGGTAAACAAAAGTAGTTTATTTTAATGTATAAAAGTGCTTCTTAAGAAGCCTTTAATTCACATTTTTTAATGCGAAACGGTGATTCATTTCCCCGAACTAACGACAGAATTTTTCATGCCGATACGGGGTTAAATTCACTGCAAATCAACGTTCCAATTGATCGCGTTCCAGAAAACCTCACTCGCAAAATGATTTAAATGACCATTAATTTAAAGGTATTAAACATTCAATTCCTTCCATTTGGCCTGTAAATCCATGACAATGAGATTTAAAAATTATGTTATATTGTGAATTCTTGTGTGAATGTTATTTGGACACTTAAGGCTCTGTCTCACGGTGTTGCGGTCATCGGCGGTGAAGCGCGGCTTCGCCTGTAGAGGGAACCGCACGGCAATGGCAAGAGCGCCGAGCCTATGCCACGGGAGCGCCGCACGGATGCTGCGCGGGGGCCGAGTGATTTAAATACGGCTGGTCCCACGTGCTTGCGGTAAGTTTAAAAAAAGGGCGGGCTGACTGCGATGACGTCATTTTGGATTTGCGGGGCTGTGGCGGCGGCCGTGCTGATCGCGGCGCTGTAGCGGTGGCTGTGGCGGCGGCCGTGCCGCACACATGACTCACTAGCGGCGGCTGTGGCGGCGGCTGTGCTGATCGCGGCGCTGTAGCGGTGGCTGTGGCGGCGGCCGTGCCGGCGGTCGTGCCTCACTGGCGGAGGCTGTGGCGGTGCAAGTTCGACGCACGGCGCTCGTGCCACACTGGCGGCGGCTGTGGCGGCGGCCGTGCCACACTCGTGCCTCACTGGCGGAGGCTGTGCGGTAGGGACATATTTTTGAACAGTGTTGGTTTTATTTTAGCACCGTGCGGTGTTGGGAACAACGCCGCACGGCCCCGGAATTGTGCGTATGACCGAGTGCGCGGTCTATGGCGGCCCAGGAGCAGTAGATTCTTCCTGTTTCGCCGCCAATGACCGCAGACTCGTGAGACAGGCCTTTTAGGCTATTCAAAAATGTTAATCTATTCTTAAGAAATTGATAGATGTTTAGATCTAGTAATTGAATTTTGTAATTAGCTACAATTAGGTAACTAACTAATTATATGCTTTAATTTCATGTCGTCTAAGTAAGATTGTTTCATATTTGTTTCAGAATGCTTCAATCTATAATAACTGAACATTTCATATAACCATAACAGCACGGAAACAGGCCATCTCGGCCCTTCAAGTCCGTGCCGAACATTAAATTTTTTTTTTTTTTTTTTAAATTAAAAATAAATACTTCCCCCTAGTTCCATCTACCTGCACTCAGACCATAACCCTCCATTCCTTTCCCGTCCATATACCCATCCAATCTATTTTTAAAGGATAACATCGAACCTGCCTCCACCACTTCCACTGGAAGCTCATTCCACACAGCTACCACTCTCTGAGTAAAGAAGTTCCCCCTAATGTTCCACCTAAACTTCTGTCCCTTAATTCTCAAGTCATGTCCCCTTGTTTGAATCTTCCCTACTCTCAATGGGAAAAGCTTATCCACGTCCACTCTGTCTAACCCGCTCATAATTTTAAAGACCTCTATCAAGTCCCCTCTTAACCTTCTGCGCTCCAAAGAATAAAGACCTAACTTGTTCAACCTTTCTCTGTAACTTAGTTGCTGAAACCCAGGCAACATTCTAGTAAATCTCCTCTGTACTCTCTCTATTTTGTTGACATCCTTCCTATAATTAGGCGACCAAAATTGTACTCCATACTCCAGAATTGGCCTCACCAATGCCTTGTACAATTTTAACATTACATCCCAACTTCTATATTCAATGCTCTGATTTATAAAGGCCAGCACACCAAAAGCTTTCTTTACCACCCTATCTACATGAGATTCCACCTTCAGGGAACTATGCACAGTTATTCCTAGATCCCTCTGTTCAACTGCATTCCTCAATTCGCTACCATTTACCGTGTACGTCCTATTTTGATTTGTCCTGCCGAGATGTAGCACCTCACATTTGTCAGCATTAAACTCCATCTGCCATCTTTCAGCCCACTCTTCCAAATGGCCTAAATCTCTCTGTTGACTTTGAAAATCTACTTCATTATCCACAACACCACCAATCTTAGTATCATCTGCATACTTACTAATCCAATTTTCCACACCTTCATCCAGTTCATTGATGTATATGACAAACAACAGTGGACCCAACACAGACCCCTGAGGCACCCCACTAGTCACCGGCCTCCAACCTGACAAACAGCCATCCACCATTACTCTCTGGCATCTCCCATTCAGCCACTGTTGAATCCATCTTGCTACTCCACCATTAATACCCAACAATTGAATCTTCTTAACCAACCTTCCATGAGGAACCTTGTCAAAGGCCTTACTGAAGTCCATATAGACAACATCCACTGCTTTACCCTCATCAATTTCCCTAGTAACCTCTTCGAAAAATTCAAGAAGATTAGTCAAGCATGACCTTCCAGGCACAAATCCATGTTGACTGTTCCTAATCAGACCCTGCTTATCCAGATGCTTATATATATTATCTTTAAGTATCCTTTCCATTAATTTGCCCACCACTGACGTCAAACTAACAGGTCTATAATTGCTAGGTTTACTCTTCGAACCCTTTTTAAACAACGGAACAACATGCGCAGTACGCCAATCCTCCGGCACTATTCCCGTTTCTAATGACATTTGAAATATTTCTGTCATAGCCCCTGCTATTTCTACACTAACTTCCCTCAATGTCCTAGGGAATATCCTGTCAGGACCTGGAGACTTATCCGTTTTCATATTTTTCAAAAGTGTCCGCACCTCCTCTTCTTTGAATCTCACAGTTTCCATTGCTACTCTGCTCGTTTCCCTTACCTCACTTAATTCCATATCCTTCTCCTTCGTGAATACCGAAGAAAAGAAATTGTTCAATATCTCCCCCATCTCTTTTGGCTCTGCAGATAGCTGACCACTCTGACTCTCTAATGGACCGATTTTATTCCTTGTTATCCTTTTGCTATTAATATAGCTGTAGAAACCCTTTGGATTTACTTTCACCTTACTTGCCAAAGCAACCTCATATCTTCTTTTAGCTTTTCTAATTTCTTTCTTAATATTCTTTTTACATTCTTTATACTCCTCAAGCACCTCATTTACTCCATGCTGCCTCTCTTTTTCCGAACCAAGTGTCCAATTTCCCTTGAAAACCATGGCTCTTTCCATTTTTTACTATTTCCTTTCAACCGAACAGGGACATAAAGATTCTGTACTCTTAAAATTTCACCCTTAAATGTCCTCCATTTTTCTTCTACATCCTTCCCATAAAACAACATGTCCCAATTCACTCCTTTTAAATCCTTTCGCATCTCCTCAAAGTTAGCCTTTCTCCAAACAAAAATCTCAACCCTAGGTCCAGTTCTGACCCTCTCCATAATTATATTAAAACTAATGGTATTGTGATCACTGGACCCGAAGTGCTCCCCGACGCATACCTCCGCCACCTGCCCTGTCTAATTTCCTAACAGGAGGTCCAGCACTGCCCCTTCTCTAGTAGGTACCTCTATGTATTGCTGCAAAAAACTATCTTGCACACATTTTACAAACTCCAAACCATCCAGCCCTTTTACAGAATATGTTTCCCAGTCTATGTGTGGAAAATTGAAATCTCCCACAATCACTACCTTGTGCTTACTACTAATATCTGCTATCTCCTTACATATTTGCTCTTCCAATTCTCGCTCCCCATTTGGCGGTCTATAATACACCCCTATAAGTGTTGCTACACCTTTCCCATTTCTCAGTTCCACCCAAATAGCCTCCCTAGACGAGCCCTCTAATCTATCCTGCCAAAGCACTGCTGTAATATCTTCCTTGACAAGCAATGCAACACCCCCACCTCTTGCCCCTCCAATTCTATCACCCCTGAAGCAACGAAATCCTGGAATATTTATTTGCCAATCACAGCCCTCCTGCAACCATGTTTCACTGATCGCCACAACATCATACTTCCAGGTGTCAATCCAGGCTCTAAGCTCATCCACCTTTCTTACAATGCTCCTAGCATTAAAATATACACATTTAAGAAACCCACCACCACTTATTCTCTGTTTATTATCTTTTTCTTCTTTCTCCCCTACATTTTGGGTCCGAGTGCTTCCCTTCTCTGCCTCCTGCCTCCCACATTTTCCACTAGCTTTCTCTATTTGAGTCCCTCCCCCCAACCGTTCTAGTTTAAAGTCTCCCCAGTAGCCTTTGCAAATCTCCCCGCCAGGATATTGGTCCCCCTCGGGTTCAAGTGCAACCCGTCCTTTCTGTACAGGTCACTCCTTCCCCAAAAGAAATCCCAATGATCCAGAAATTTGAATCCCTGCCCGCTGCACCAGTTCCTCAGCCACGCATTTATCCTCCACCTCACTCCATTCCTACTCTCACCGTCACGTGGCACAGGTAGTAATCCTGAGATTGTTACCTTTGTAGACCTTCTCCTTAACTCTCCTCCCAACTCCCTAAATTCTCCTTTCAAGACCTCTTCTCTTTTTCTACCTATGTCATTGGTACCTATATGTACCACAACCTCAGGCTCCTCTCCCTCCGATTTCAGGATATCTTGGACGCGTTCAGACACATCCCTGACCCTGGCACCAGGGAGGCAAACTACCATTCGGGTCTCCTGACTGCGTCCACAGAATCGCCTATCCGACCCCCTAACCATAGAGTCCCCTATTACTATTGCCCTCCTCTTCTTTTCCCTACCCTTCTGAGCAATAGGGCTGGTCTCTGTGCCGGAGGCTCGGCCGCTGTTGCTACCCGCAGGAAGGCTGTCCCCCTCAACAGTACTCAAACAGGAGTACTTATTTTCAAGGTGTACAGCCACCGGGGTACTCACTAGTCCCTGCCTCTGCCCCTTGCCCTTCCTAACCGTGACCCACTTGTCTGCCTCCCATGGTCTTGGAGTGGCCACCTCCCTATAACTCTTTTCTATGACCTCCTCACTCTCCCTGATCAGACAGAGGTCATCGAGCTGCTGCTTCAGGTTCCTAACACGGTCCCTTAGGAACCCCATCTCTACGCACCTGACACAGATGTGAACGTCTGGAGGGGTATCAGATTCCATGACCTCCCACATCTGACATCCAGAACAGTAAACTGCCCTGGCCCTCATTCTCCCCCCTTACCCTGAATACAATACAAAACTGGTGGAGGAAATCAGCAGGGATCTGACTCCCAATCAGCTGCTTTCTCTTGGTCCTCTTCCTCACTTATAGGAAACTTGAATGGAACGTTGCAGTTTTGGTCCTTCTGCAACGGTCCCTGGGCGTCTGGAAAGCAAAGCCCCGCGCCGTTTAACTACTCACCACCTGGACGCTGCTCCTCCTTCTGCAACGGTCACTGGGTGTCTTTCAGTTCTCTTAATTTTTAAGAAAGTTATGGGCTTTTGACTGTCCTCGATCACAGCTTTTGTGTTAAGTCAATGGAAAAGCAATAGGGAACAAGATGCTAATTTCCGAGTATGAAAATGGCCATAACTTTTTTAATACTGAAGATATGAACGTGAATTACATGTCAAATTAAACTTCTTTTTATGCGTTATCTGATGGGATAAATTGCAGAATTTATTTTTAAAATCTCAAAATTTTGTAACATTGCTACATTAATGGTGCTGAAAGAGATTGTTGAGAGCTTCAAGTTCCGAAGTGTAAATATCATCAACAATTTGACCTGGTCCAACCACATTAATGCTGTGGCCCAAAAAGATACCAATGCCTCCGAATAATGGAATTCAGCATGTGTTCAATGACTCTAACTAATTTCTTTAGATGCACCATAGAAATCATCGGATGCATTTACATTACAGCTTTGTCTGCAGTTTCATTTATTGTCACGTGTATCGAGATACAGTGAAAAGTTTTTAGTTGCGTGCTGTCCAGTCAGTGGAAAGACAATACATGATTACAATCGAGCCATTTACAGTATAGCAACTGCTCTGCGCAGGATTGCAAGAAACTGCAGTACGTCTTGGATCCAGCCCAGTCCATCATGTAAACCAGCCTCCACCCCCACTTCCCCTCCCACCCCCACCCCCCCCATCAACTCAATCTGTATTATATGTAAAATCTTCAGATAACTTAATTACTCCATTCCTCAAGCAGTTTGATTTTGTTCCAGATTGCAGCAACTGCTGTCCCTTACGTCTTGATTAGTTAATAGGCTGGATCATGCCTAAGCAGAACTGACCCTGAACATTCACTCTCCTACATCTGTGGTTTCTCCATTTCTGCAGCTGTTCCTTGATCTAACAAAGGTATGTTTACTCCTTAGTATGTGTACATCTGTTTACAACCCAATGCCACCAGCAAATAGCAAATAGTGGCACATTCTTCCAATATACATGCGGCTTTGAGAATGCATTCCCAACTGTCCATGCCATAGATAACCAAGGGGGCCCTTGTGAAGTTTCAGTTCACAACAGAACTTTCCTTTCAGAAGTGAGTCTCTAAATAATTTGCCAAACATGAAAGTTATGCTTTGACAGGAGTTGTAATAATTTATTACATGATTTCTGTCCTGATCTTGTTTCAGTTTTTATTATGCATCGAGTACAGGTCAAGAATATATTATATTTTACCATGTGATATGCAGCACACATCTTTGACTCCCACTCTGATCACCAATAGACTGACTATTATTGGATGTGAGTGCCTCAAGTATGTAAAAAGTGATCGATGGCAAATCCAAGAGGAAAAGTGACTCAAGCAAGAAAATGAAGCTTTCTATAAATGCTTTGGGTCTGCTCCAGCTCAAACCCTCCTGAGAGAAATAACGGAGCATTTAGAGTAGGGTTGTTTCCTGACAGCGCTAGAGACCCGGATTTGATTAAGACTAAGGTGCTGTCTGTCGGGATTTTGTACATTTTCCCTGTAACCCCATGGGTTTTCTCTGGGTGCTCTGGTTTCTTTCCACATTCCAAAGATATGCGGGTTTGTAGCTATATTGCCTTCTGTAAATTACCCCTGGTGTGTAGGATGCGAAACTGGGATAACAGGTGTGAACAGGTGATCGGTTGGCATGGAATTATTGGGCCGAATGGCGTGTTTCCATGCTGTATCTATAAAATAAATAAACAAAACTAATCAACATTGTGGGTGGAAGAAGACAGAATGGAATCTATCTTCCACCTTTTACTAAATTGACCATAGCCACTATCTAGGACAATACTAGCACATCCCAAAACTTACAGTCTCAACAGTGGGAATGCTGCCGTAGCAAATTATCCTCTAAGTCATCAAAAATTATGTGGTTTTTTTTCTGACTGAAGCCTATTACCAGTGGTATACTAGTTCAGTGATCAGTGCAGTGTAGTGGCCATATGGCTTGTTTTGTGTGTCATTAATGATGGCATGTGTCTTTAAATTCTAGACTGCCCGTTATTATGTGGATGGGATTTATGACATATTTTAGGGTGTGTTTCAAGCTAAGTTTCTTGCATTGAAGCTTAGTTTTCAGTTTAGTTTTGGACGAGCATGAGGAAGGCATACCCTTCGATCATGCGAAGAGTAACGGAGACACGAGGAGTTTTCTAACCTTTAAAGCGATAAACTGGAGTTCGATGAAGATTATAGTGTACGAGTCGGAAGAAGTTTGGATGTTTTTTATTGTTTTTATCAACAATAAAGAATTTATTAATCAAAAGACTGTGTTTTGACGATTTATCTGTGAAGAAGCTCTGAAGGTCCCCGACGGAGAGCTTGCATGCGTACAAAGACATTCCCCTTAACCATGTAGTCCATTTAACGGCTAGAGGGAGTAATCTCTTGAACGATATAAAAATCTGCCACTACATTAAGTCAAAGGATACCTCCGACCAGGGGAGTGAATACCAGTCCCAGAGAATGGGACAGAAAATTTGGCTAAGATCTTGAAATAGGTTTTGGCCAGAAGACCGGTTCCAGCTGAGGAACTGAAGACAATACCGGTTCCAGCCGAGGAACTGAAGACAATAGATCTCAGCTAGAGAAGGCCTTGAGGTCTATCAACAGTGACGAGACTTATCTGAAGACATCATTACTAAATTGTGAGTAAAATCGACTATTATTCTTTGAATTTTGAAGCTGAAAAGCTTTAATTTTAAACGGCTTCTGAAGAAGAGACAGAAAGTGTTTTTACAATCTGTCTGGAGAAAGGAGACGACTGACCTTGGATTGATTTGAACTCTTGATAACACGCATTCCTTTCGAACTATCATCGTCTTTAAGCCCATGGATGTTGAAGATGCCTGAGGAAAACTCAATATGGGAACAAGTTAACAAGTCAATTGAAAGTTACAGAGAACTCATGTATCAAGAAGAAACAGATAATACACATGCTGCCTGCTTGAAATAAACATAGAAGGAGAGAAACAAATTATGGAAACAGGTTACCAGATTAATTGAGAAACAGAAGAAACTAATGGAATCAGTACAGAATGCGATCGAAGTGAAATGTAATATGAGCCAACTATGGAACCTCTGCTGAGAGGTTGGAAAGAAACAGAATGTGCTGCTGTGCTCACAGCTGTCTTGGGAAGAACACATAGGACACACCCGGTGGGAGGAAGACAGGGTGAGGATATTCAATGGTTTCATGGATGAGGCAGAGGAGTGGTTACCTGAAATTAGTCCACAACTTACGAGCTTAGCAGCTGGAAGTACGATGCAAAAAGATGCCAGAATGGAAGTTGAGATTACACCACGAGATAATATCTCGAAAGTATCTCCACGAGGATCAAGACATAAATCTGGTTCTAGAGCCAGTTCAGTATCAAGGGTTTCTGCTCGATTGGGAGTTCAAGCTGATCTAGCTGCTCTCTCAATAGAAGCGGATGCCTTGAAGAAGAAACATGAAACTGAGCGAGCAGAAAAAGAGATGAAAAAAGAGACGATGCGACAGAATCATGAGTGAGCGACAAGAAGAACAGAAAGAAGAGATGAGGCGACAAGAAGAAGAGATGAAACAACTAGAAGAACGGATAAAGGAGCTGAGGAGATGGAAGGGACAACTGGAACTAGACACAAAGATGGCGGTGGCCAAAGCAAAGAAGGAGATATTGGAAAGAAAAGGTTCAAGATACCATTATTTTCAATATAATTATGGAGAAGGTCAGAACTGGACCAAGGGTTGAGATTTTTGATTGGAGAAAAGCTAACTTTGAGGAGATGCGAAAGGATTTAAAAGGAGTGAATTGGGACATTTTGTTTTATGGGAAGGATGTAGAAGAGAAATGGAGGATATTTAAAGGTGAATTTTTAAGAGTACAGAATCTTTATGTCCCTGTTCGGTTGAAAGGAAAGAGTAATAATTGGAAAGAGCCATGGTTTTCAAGGGAAATTGGACACTTGGTTCGGAAAAAGAGAGAGATCTACAATAATTATAGGCAGCATGGAGTAAATGAGGTACTTGAGGAGCATAAAGAATGTAAAAAGAATCTTAAGAAAGAAATTAGAAAAGCTAAAAGAAGATATGAGGTTGCTTTGGCAAGTAAGGTGAAAGTAAATCCAAAGGGTTTCTACAGCTATATTAATAGCAAAAGGATAAAATTGGTCCATTAGAGAGTCAGAGTGGACAGCTATCTGCAGAGCCAAAAGAGATGGGGGAGATATTGAACAATTTATTTTCTTCGGTATTCACCAAGGAGAAGGATATTGAATTATGTAAGGGAAACAAGTAGAGTAGCTATGGAAACTATGAGGATCAAAGAAGAGGAAGTACTGACACTTTTGAAAAATATATAAGTGGATAAGTCTCCAGGTCCTGACAGGATATTCCCTAGGACATTGAGGGAAGTTAGTGTAGAAATAGCAGGGGCTATGACAGAAATATTTCAAATGTCATTAGAAACTGGAATGGTGCCGGAGGATTGGCGTACTGCGCATGTTGTTCCATTGTTTAAAAAGGGTTCTAAGAGTAAACCTTTTAGAAGAGTAAGTCTAGCAATTATAGACCTGTTCATTTGACGTCAGTGGTGGGCAAAATAATGGAAAGGATATTTAGAGATAATATATATAATCATCTGGATAAACAGGGTCTGATTAGGAACAGTCAACATGGATTTGTGCCTGGAAGGTCATGTTTGACTAATCTTCTTGAATTTTTTGACGAGGTTACTAGGGAAATTGATGAGGGTAAAGCGGTGGATGTTGTCTATATGGACTTCAGTAAGGGCTTTGACATGGTTCCACATGGAAGGTTGGTTAAGAAGGTTCAATTGTTGGGTATTAATAGTGGAGTAGCAAGATGGATTCAACAGTGGCTGAATGGGAGATACCAGAGAGTAATGGTCGATAACTGTTTGTCAGGTTGGAGGCCGGTGACTAGTGGGGTGCCTCAGGAATCTGTGTTGTGTCCACTGTTGTTTGTCATATACATCAATGATCTGGATGATGGTGTGGTAAATTGGATTCGTAAGTATGCAGATGATACTGAGATAGGTGGTGTTGTGGATAATAAAGTAGATTTTCAAAGTCTACAAAGAGATTTAGGCCATTGGAAGAGTGGGCTGAAAGATGGCAGACGGAGTTTAATGCTGATAAGTGTGAGGTGCTACATCTTAGCAGGACAAATCAAAATAGGACATACATGGTAAATGGTAGCAAATTGAGGAATGCAGTTGAACAGAGGGATCTAGGAATAACTGTGCATAGTTCCCTGAAGGTGGAATCTCATGTAGATAGGGTGGTAAAGAAAGCTTTTGGTGTGCTGGCCTTTATAAATCACAGCATTGAGTATAGAAGTTGGGATGCAATGTTAAAATTGTACAAGGCATTGGTGAGGCCAATTCTGGAGTACGGTGTAAAATGTTGGTCGCCAAATTATAGGAAAGATGTCAACAAAATAGAGAGAGTACAGAGGAGATTTACTAGAATGTTTAGGAAGGAACTGCAGATGCTGGAAAATCGAAGGTACACAAAACTGTTGGAGAAACTCAGCGGGTGCAGCAGCATCTATGGATCGAAGGAATTTAGGCAACGTTTCGGGCCGAAACCCTTCTTCAGACTGATGAGGGGGGGGGGGGAGGGAGAAGAAAGGAAAAAGACGGAGGAGGAGCCCAAGGGCTGAGGGATGGGAGGAGACAGCCAGAGGGCTGAGGAAGGGGAGAAGACAGCAAGGGCTAACAAAATTGGGAGAATTCAATCTTCATGCCCCAGGATGTAGACTGCCCAAGCGGAATATGAGGTGCTGTTCCTCCAATTTCTGGTGTTGCTCACTCTGGCCATGGAGGAGACCCAGGACAGAGAGGTCGGATACGGAATGGGAGGGGGAGTTGAAGTGCTGAGCCACCGGGAGGTCAGGTTGGTTATTGCGGACCAAGCGGAGGTGTTCGGCGAAACGATCGCCAAGCCTCCGATTGGTCTCACCGATGTAGATCAGCTGACATCTAGAGCAGCGGATGCAATAGATGAGGTTGGAGGAGATGCAGGTGAACCTCTGTCGCACCTGGAACGACTGCTTGGGTCCTTGAATGGAGTCGAGGGAGGAGTTGAAGGGACAAGTGTTACATCTCTTGCGGTTGCAAGGGAAAGTGCCCGGGGAGGGGGTGGTACGGGAGGGAAGGGAAGAATTGACAAGGGAGTTACGGAGGGAGCAGTCTTTGCGGAAGGCAGACATGGGGGGAGATGGGAAGATGTGGGGAGTGGTGGGGTCACGTTGGAGATGGCGAAACTGACGGAGGATTACTTGTTGTATGTGATGGCTGGTGGGGTGAAAGGTGAGGACTAGGGGGATTCTGCCCTTGTTGCAAGTGGGGGGATGGGGAGAGAGAGCAATGTTGCGGGGTATGGAAGAGACCCTGGTGCGAGCCTCATCTATGGTGGAGATGGGGAACCCCCGTTCCCTGAAGAATGAGGACATTTCAGATGCCCTGGTGTAGAACGCCTCATCCTGGGAGAAGATGCGGCGTAGATGGAGGAATTGGGAGTAGGGGATGGAGTCCTTACAGGAAGCAGGGTGGGAAGAAGTGTAGTCCAGATAGCCATGGGAGTCAGTAGGTTTATAGTGGATGTCGGTCAGAAGTCTATCACCTGCGATGGAGATAGTGAGGTCAAGGAATGGTAGGGAAGTGTCGGAAATGGTCCAGGTGTATTTGAGTGCCAGATGGAACTTAGTGGTGAAGTGGATGAAGTCAGTCAGTTGTGTGTGGGTGCAGGAGGTGGCACCAAAGCAGTCGTCGATGTAGCGGAGGTAGAGGTCGGGGATGGGGCCCTGGTACGTATTGAACAAGGATTGTTCGACGTACCAGACAAAGAGGCAGGCGTAGCTGGGGCCCATGCGTGTGCCCATAGCTATGCCTTGTATTTGGAGGAAATGGGAGGAGTCAAACGAGAAGTTATTGAGGGTAAGGACCAGCTCCGCTAGGCAGAGGAGGGTGTCAGTGGCCGGGTATAGGTTGCTTCTCTGGTCGAGGAAGAACCGGAGGGCTTTGAGACCATCCTGGTGGGGGATGGAGGTGTAGAGTGACTGGACGTCCATGGTAAAGATGAGGGGGTGAGGGCCTAGAGAATGGAATGCACGGAGACGACGGAGAGTGTCTGAGGTGTCTTGAACATAGGTAGGGAGGGATTTAACCAAGGGGGATAGGATGGAGACAAGGTAGGTGGAAATGAGTTCGGTGGGGCACGAACAGGCAGAGACAATGGGTCTACCGGGACAGTCAGTTTTGTGGATTTTGGGGAGAATGTAAAATCGGGCTGTGCGGGGCTGGGGAACGATGAGGTTGGAGGCTCGGTCGGGCAGGGCGTGGGAGTTGATGAAGTCGGTGATGGTGCTGGAGATGGTGGCCTGGTGCTCGTCAGTGGGGTCATGGTCCAGGGGTAAGTAGGAGGAGGTGTCCGAGAGTTGGCGCGTGGCCTCAGCTTTGTAGAGGTCGACGCGCCAGACTCCCACGGCACCTCCCTTGTCGGCGGGTTTGATAACCTAGTCTGGGTTGTTGCGGAGTGAGTCGATGGCAGTACATTCAGGGGGGGAGAGATTGGAGTGAGACAGGGGAGTGGAGAAGTTGCGGCTGTTGATGTCACAACGGCAGTTTTGGATAAAGAGTTCTAAAGCCGGAAGGCCACGAGGGGGGTTCCACGAGGAGGGGGTGCGTTGGAGACGGGAAAAGGGGTCATCAATGGGGGGCGAGGACTCCTTCCCATGGAAGAACGCTGTGAGGCGGAGGCGGCGGTAGAAGAGTTCCAAGTCATGGTGGGCGGGGAACTCATTGAGGTGGGGACGGAGGGGGACAAAGGTAAGACCTCTGCTGAGGACAGACCGTTCGATTACTAGAATGTTGCCTGGGTTTCAGCACCTAAGTTACAGAGAAGGTTGAACAAGTTAAGTCTTTATTCTTTGGAGCACAGAAGGTTAAGGGGGGACTTGATAGAGGTCTTTAAAATTATGAGAGGGATAGACAGAGTTGACGTGGATAAGCTTTTTCCATTAAGAGTAGGGAAGATTCAAACAAGAGGACATGATTTGAGAATTAAGGGACAAAAGTTTAGGGGCAACATGAGGGGGAACTTCTTTACTCAGAGAGTGGTAGCTGTGTGGAATGAGCTTCCAGTGGAAATGGTGAAGGCAGGTTCGTTTTTATCATTTAAAAATAAATTGGATAGGTATTTGGACGGGAAAGGAATGGAGGGTTATGGTCTGAGTGCAGGTAGATGGGACTAGGTGAGAGTAAGTGTTCGGCACGGACTAGAAGGGCCGAGATGGCCTGTTTCCGTGCTGTAATTGTTATATGGTTATATGGTTATATGGTTATATTCAGCTCTAGATCATCGAAGACGATGAGCTCTGGACGAAGAGAACAAAACGACTCCAATTGAGTCAGCAGTTGGATCAATTCCACAATCGAGGTCCACGGGATTTCATGGCTTTGAAAACCCATTGGAACAGAGTAAGATGGGTAAAACTTAATCTCAGCAAATGAGTGCTAGATCCAAACAAACTGCTAATGGAGCATCTGTGGATGCTCGGGACAAACCAATAGCGAACCACGCTTTTCCGAGGCCTGGTGCACAAGCTCGAACAAGCCAGTATGAGCCAAGGAGGCCTGTTTATCAATAGTGGAGCCAAGCCAATGTTATCAGGATGGATTATTGGCATTGGTGAAAAGGCAAACTGAATTCAACCAGATCATAGCTCGACAATATACCTCTCCAATTCTACCACCAGCAGAAATTCCTACGTATGATGGAGATCATTTGCGGTATGAAGCTTTTGTAAGGGCATTAGAAGAAGTATTAGAAATGAAAGTTACGGATGAGAAGGAGCGCTTACGATTTCTGGTGAAGTACACGTGGAGATGTTCAGACACTGGTAGAAAGTTGTCAAATTGAGCCAGGCAGCCATGGCTATAAAAAGGCGAGAAGATTACTTAAAGAACATTTTGGTAATGAACAGAGGATTGCTAACGCATACATGGAGAAGGCCCACGCTTGAAAAGAAATCAAGCCAGAAGATAGAAAGGCAATGAGTAAATATGCTATATTTCTGAGAGGTTGTTGCAGCTCGATGAGAAATCTCAGCCACATGGAGGAAATGAATCTTGCGAGTAATACTAGAATCATCATTAGCAAGTTGCCCAGAAGAATGAGAGAAAGGTGGAGATATGAAGCAGACATAATAATGGATGAAAGGAAGCAAGAAGCCAGGCTACCAGACCTGGTGGAATTCTTAGAAAGGGAAGTACGGTTCATGTTAGAGCCACACTACGGGACTATTGAAGGTTATAAACCAATAGCAAATAACAAAGGTTCTACCTTTACCAAAACTGAAGAAATATCAGAACCTATGAGAAGTAGTTTTGCTATCACAAGCAGACCTGTGGAAAAGACTGATAGAATGAAAGGAAATGTATCTACTAGCAAGCAAATAGTATTTTGTTTGTTATGTGATGAAGTTCGTCACACCATAAGATGGTGTCGGAGATTAAAGATTAAAGAATATGAAGAAAAGATGGATTTCCTGAAAGAGAAGGGAATGGATTTGGATGTTTGAAAAAAGGACATATGGTGAGAGACTGTAAGAGTCCTATGATTTGTTATAAGTGCAGGCAATGTCATCCTGAAGCACTTCACACCGAAGAAGAGCTACCAGAGCATTGGGAAGAGGAAGAACTGGAACAAATAGATGAAGAGCTATCAGAGCCAATAGGAGAAGATGAACCGGAGCAAACGGAACAGAAGAAGAAGCCAACTACTAGAGATGCTATCACCTCACCTCAACTGCTCATATTGGGGTCGGGGTTGAAGCTTGTAATTTTTCTATCTTACCAGTACAGGTAAGGAATAGTAAGATGAATACAGTGTTGCAAACATATGCTTTTCTGGATCACGGAAGTTCGACTACCTTTTGCACGGAAAACCTGACGAGAAGGCTGAACATCACAGGAGAGGAGACTAAGATTCGATTATGTACCATGACTAAAGATAAAGAGAGCAGGAGTCATTACATTACGAGTATGGAGATATCCAGTTTGGATGAAGGTAATTATATACCAATATCTGAAGTGTTTACACATGGAACCATGCCTGTTGATCGTCAAAATATACTAAAACATGAAGACTAGAAACAATGGCCTTACCTCAAGATATCTGAAATAAATTCTAGTGTTGACCTACTTATCGGAACAAATGTTTTGAAGGCATTGGAACCTATACAGATTGTTAGGAGCCAAGGTGATGGACCGTATGCTACGAAAACCCGACGTGGATGGGTTATCTATTGTTCTTTGAAAAGGAATAACGAAAACAAGAATTAGAAGAACTATCCTACCATTGCTGTTAATCAAATATCTACTGATAAATTAGAAAAGCCGGTGATGAAGCCATACAATCATGACTTCAAGGAAAGTACCAGCAAGAAATCCTGAAGAGATGTCGAATGAAGAGTTGAAGTTCATGGATATTATGAACTACTCAGTAAAGGTTGACAGACTCTATTGTCTGGACTGACCTTTCAAACAAGAAAGTGTTAATTTGCCAAATAATTGACGTAAGGCAGAGCAAAGCCACCAGAATTTGAAATGCAAGTTTGGTGAGAATACTAAATTTCATGAGGTAATAATCTCTTTGAAGAATAATTTCTGTAAGGATGATTGCTTAAAATCCATGTCTACTGAGCAGAAAGCAATTCAACCAGTAGAACATCTGACTTCCCTTTGCAATAAGGAAGGATTCACAGTTTTCAAGTGGATCAGCGACAATTGTGAAAGAATTCCACAGATCAGCGGTCGTGACCCCCATGGGGGTCGTTTTGGGATTTTTCCAGGGGTCATGAAGGGGTCATAAATAACATATCCATTTGTTGAGCCCATTTTTAGGAACCTAAAAAAGGTACATACCACTCACAGTATTTTGTTCGCGTATGCGCGTACGTATATGCACACTAAATGTGTGTGGCCTGGATCATGTGCGATCGAGGCTCATGCTTGCCAACTGCTGTGTGTTAGCTTTCGTGCATGGCCAAACTGTGAGTAGGCCTTACATTGACCCATTTTCACTATAATTTCATAATGGCACTTTAGTTCAGGTCACATAGAAACAAAATGGTGTAATTCTCCCAAATCTCGGTCGTTTTGAGGCCACGAGTGTGTGCTACATTGATGTTGTGAACCATGTCTGCCAAGAAGCACACGTAGAGTGATGCATTTCTCAAGTTCGGCTTCACAAGCATTGTTCAAAAATCCATGGTCAAGCCACAATGTGTTATCTGTGCCAAAGCTTTGAGCCACAAGAGCATGAAGCCCGGCAAACTAAAGATCCATTTGCAGTCTTGTCACAGCGACCTGATGGGGAAGGGCGTGGACTATTTCAAATGAAAAGAAGCCGCACTCAAGAGTTCCCACATCAATTTGACAGGTCACTGCACTTGTCAAATTGAAATTTATCAAATCGCACAGACTAAGAAACCTCACACCATCGGTGAAGAGCTTATCAAGCCATGCCTTCTGGAAACAGCGAAGTTGGTGCTGGGGGAACAGCAGTCAAACAAGTTCAGGCAGATTTCCCTTTCTAACGACACAGTCAAAAGTCGAATCTCGGATATGAGTAATGATATTCTGCTGCAAGTAGTGAGCGCTGTGACGAGCAGTCCAGTATATTCATTGCAACTGGACGAGTCAACAGATGTTGCCTCATGTTCCCAACTGCTAGTCTACGTTCGTTACCTCAACGGAGAAACCATGAAGGAGGTGTACCTGTTCTCAGAGCCATTGGCCACTACCACTCGGGAGATATGTTCAGAATGCTGATAGCCCTCATCAAACATGAGCTTGGCTGGGAATGACTTGTCGGGGTGTGTACTGATGGGGCACCTTCCATGGTCGGATGCAGATCCGGCTTCAAAGCCATCGTGAAGGATGTCACTCCTCATGTCTCATTCACCTACTGCATGATACAACGCCATGCTTTAGCGATGAAGACTCTCCCTCCTGGTCTTCGAAAAGTGCTTTCAGATGTGTTGAAGATTGTGAACTACATTCGAGGGAGCGCAACAAACTCAAGAATCTTCAAAGCAATGTGTGAAGAAATGGCACCGATTTCACTGTTCTGATATTACACACATGAGGTGCGCCGGCTTTTGCGTGGTAAAGTTCTCAATCGTGCGATTCAACTTCGAGAGGAAATAGCGCTGTTCTTGGAGAGAGGGTGTACCAAGAAGGAGAATCAGCTTCATGAAAAGATGCAGAATGCACTGTTCATGATGAAGGTTGCTTACTTGGCTGACTTCTTCGCTGAGGTGAATTCCTTGAACCTGTCACTTCAAGGAAACCTCCCAATGCTACACACGGCTCATGACAAAATGGCAGCGTTCAGGAGGAAGATTCACCTTTACCAGAGAAGAGTCCAGGACGGTAATACGACTATCTTCCCTGAGATGATGACTCTCCTGGATGCAATGCCAGATTCTGAATGCCACTTCCACGAGGAGATCTCAACCCACCATCTGGCAATTAGTGAAGCCATCGAACGTTACTTCCCTGGACTGGATGACCGCTCTCGTGATGAGTGGATCATCCAACCCTTTTCTGTTGAAGACGGTGCCATCAGCGATACTGACATGGCTGCGAAGGTTGAATTTTACCGAATTCGTGAAGATGCGCAGCTCAAGAGTGACAAGCGCTCACCACGTTTTGGCTGAAAGTGAAGGACTGTCCTGTTCTTTCGAAGAGGCCCCTGACCATATTGGTCCAGTCCCCCTCAACCTATCGCTGTGAGGCTGGATTCTCAACCATGGTAACTCTAAAAACGAAGGCATGCAATAGGCTTGTGATCGACGCTGACATGAGGTGCTGCCTGTCAAGCATTCATCCTCGTTTTGATCGCCTGATGGCTATGAAGCAATTTCAGCCATCCCATTGACTGAGTATTGGCAGACATATTTTAATAAATCGGGCTGGTTTTTTTTTCAATTTTTGTTTTGGGGGTCACGGTACTGACCAAGAATGTCTGATCGGGTCGTGGGGCCAAAAAGGTTAAGAACCACTGCACTACATGATAGAGCCAAAAAAATCAGAGAGTTGGATTTGGACAGAGACAATCTGCCAATGGAAAGAGCATTGGGAGTTACTTATGTTCTACAACTGAAATATGTTAACACAAAAGAAAATCCTGCGGATGTAGTTTCCAGAGAACTGACAGCGAATCGTTTCTTAAGTGATAAGAGATGGATCAATGAACTAAAATCTCTCTGTAAGCCAGAGCGAGAATGGCCAAAGCTTGAGCTGGGAATTGAAATCTTTGCTAATGATCCGGAAATTAAATCAAACCTAACGGTGAACTTTATTGGTAAAAATCTTGTTATTATTTTGAAGGATTTTCACACTTCAACATTGCTGTTACAACACATCCATGAGTTGATCGGACATGGAGGAACACGTTTCATGCCATCAAAGCTTTGGACTGTTATGTTTTGGACTATATATTGGGTATCATGCCTGATTTTAAGGGTTTGGTGCACACGGTATGACTTTAAACTTAAACCAGTGTTTTTAATAAGATTAATAATCAAGTTATGCTTGCTTCTTGAAGGCGAAAGTGAAGATGGAAGAGTCGATGAAGAATTCTGATTGCGGATATATAGTGCATGCTATTTTTTTTTACTCATTAATATAGTGTCACGCGGGAGACCAGGGTTCAATTCCCAGATTTTTTGCTTTTTATGCCATGATTTTCATTGCCATGATCACAATGAATGGTGGTGCTGGATCGAAGGGCCGAATGGCCTCCTCCTGCACCTATTTTCTATGTTTCTATATATGTTAAGCCTTCATGGCTACTTTTTTTATGTTTATTAATAATTGCCTCATTATATACTCGGAACAATTAGGGGCCGGTATATAGTGGCCATTTGGCTTGTTTTATGTGTCATTAATGTTGGCATGTGTCTTTAAATTTTAGACTGCCCGTTATTATGTGGGTGGGATTTATGATATATTTTAGGGCGTGTTTGGAGCTAAGTTTCTTGCGTAGAAGCTTAGTTTTCAGTTTCGTTTTGGACGAGCATGAGGAAGGCATACACTTCGATCATGCGAAGCGTAATGGAGACATGAGGAGTTTTCTAACCTTTAAAGCGATAAGCTGGAGTTCGATGAAGATTATAGTGTACGAGTCGGAAGAAGTTTGGATGTATTTTATTGTTTTCATCAACAATAAAGAATTTATTAATCAACGGACTGTGTTTTGAAGATTTATCTGATTGAAGAAGCTCTGAAGGTCCCCAACGGAGACCTTGCATGCGTTCAAAGGCATTCCCCTTTACCATGTAGTCCATTTAGCGGCTAGAGGGAGTAATCTCTTGAACGATATAAAAATCTGCCGCTACAATCAGTGCTGGGACTTTCTTTTGTTTTTGTCATGTGTACAAGTGACTTGGACGAAGATGAACAGATGAAGATGGACGTGCTCTGAGAAGTACGTTTTTCTGTATGATTGCTGGGGATACAAAGGGATACAAAGGTACACAAGTTAGCTGGAAAGGTAGGCAGACTGGTGGTAGATGGGAGATAGTCCAGACAAGTCTGTAGTAAGCCTAATATTGGCTGACATTTCCAGTTAAACAACAAGAACATTGTTCGGAAAGAAAAGAGGGAAGTGGGCCAAATGCAAGAAAATAGGATTAGCACAGATAGGCATCTCACTCAGCATAGACGAGTCGGGCCAGAGGGCCTGTTTCTGTGTTGCATAACTCTATGGCTCAATACCTCTGTAGATGTCACTTCATCATACTTATAACAACTTATCAATCATATTTATCTCAATGTCCATTTGTTGTTGAACATGCCGGTGATATCTACATCATATGTATGAACACAATTTTTTTTCAGATAAAAAAGTATCTATACAGGTTTTCTATATTAAATTCAAGTCAAGTCAAGTGAGTTTATTGTCATGTGTCCCTGATAGGACAATGAAATTCTTGCTTTGCTTCAGCACAACAGAACTTAGTAGGCATTGACTACAAGGCATTCTATAAATATATACATACATGAATCAATATACTGATAAAGTGCATATAACAGTATTGGCTAATAAAGTTCAGTGTTATGTCCGAGCCAGATTTAATAGCCTGATGGCTGTGGGGAAGTAGCTGTTCCTGAACCTGGTCGTTGCAGTTTTCAGGCTCCTGTACCTTCTAGCTGAAGGTAGTAGGGAGATGAGTGTGTGGCCAGGATGGTGTGGGTCCTTGATGATACTGCCAGCCTTTTTGAGGCAGCGACTGTGATAGATCCCCTCGATGGAAGGGAGGTCAGAGCCGATGATGGACTGGGCAGTGTTTACTACTTTTTGTAGTCTTTTCCTCTCCAGGGCGCTCAAGTTGCCGAACCAAGCCACGATGCAACTGGTCAGCATGCTCTCTACTGTGCACCTGTAGAAGTTAGAGAGAGTCCTCCTTGACAAACCGACTCTCCGTAATCTTCTCAGGAAGTAGAGGCGCTGATGTGCTTTCTTAATAATGGCATCAGTGTTCTCGGACCAGGAAAGATCTTCAGAGATGTGCACGCCCAGGAATTTGAAACTCTTGACCCTTTCAACCATCGACCCGTTGATATAAACGGGTATAAATATAAATTAAATGTGATAAACCATGCAAGGACAGCAATCTATAAATCACAATTTTTTAGTGAAACATTTATTGTATTATTCTATAACATTGAATCGCTGAATACATTTTCATTCAGATCATTTTTTCGAAAGTACAGATTATCTTTGATGAAAAGTATTTTTAAAATATGCATTTGAATACAGTGAATAAGACTGTTACATGTAGCTGTGCACTCCTCATTCATTATTAATCTGATAAAAATGTAATTGTGTTTTCTAAGATTGCACCTTATTGAAAATAGATTTAATTCTTTCTCAGTGTAGTTGTGGCTCAATTACTTAAAATACATGGAAATATATTGAGAGATTTTCCAAATAGGTTTTAAGCAGTGATAATAAAGCCAGTCCTGGATAATGATGAAGCATGAAAGTTTACTCAGTACCCAATGGCTCATTTTATTTGTCTACTGGGATGCATATTAACATATACACGCATGATTAATTGAGTATTAAGATAAATGATCAGAAAGTTTGCGCATTCAATTTTATGATAGGCCGATTGATGACTTAAAATCCCTTTGGAAGTAAGTCAGAAAATACATCTCACAAGATAAACCTCAGTGAGTAGTGCCATTCTACCATTTTTAATTATTCATTCAGAAAGAATAATTATGTCCTTATTCCAAATAATTCTGACATTTGCATCCATTACTATTATCCAGATAGCCTCAAAATGCTGGAATAACTCAGCAGGTCACGCAGCATCCGTGAAGTATATTGTAGTGACGTTTCGGGCCATGACCCTTCTTCAGACTTCTTCTTGATTCTGAAGAAGGGTCCCGATCCGAAACGTCACCTCTCCATATTCTCCAGGGATGCTGCCTGACACGCTGAGTTACTCCAGCATTTTGTGTCTTTCATAAGTTCATAAGTTGTAGGAACAGAATTAGGCCATTTGTTTTATCTTTGATCTATCTTTCCCATTGCAATGAAAAGTAGAAAATGACATGCTCCATTATAGTCTTAGAGCTGCATATCATGGCTACAGACCATTCAGCCCAACTTGCTAATGCTGACCAACCTACCTGACCGAGCTATTCCCACTTGCCTGAACCTGGCCTATATCCCTCCAAATTGTTCCTATCCATGTATCTGTCTAAAAGTGTCTTTTAAACTTTGTAATTGTACCCATCTCAACCACTTCCCCTGGAAACTCGTTCAATGTATGAACCATTCTGTGTGTGAAAAAGTTGCTGCGAAGGTCTCTTTAAAATCATACCCCTCTCACCTTAGACCTATGCCCTCTAGTTTCTGACTTCCCTTCCCCTTGAAAAAGAATGTGGCTACTCACTTTATCTATACCTCTGATAATTTTGTATACCTCCAAAAGATCACACCTCAGCCTCCTATGCTCCCGGGTAAAAAAGACTCAGCCTATTAATTCCCTCTTTATAACTCAAGCCCTCCAGACCAATTAACATCCTCGTAATTTTGTTTTTACATCCTTTCCAGCTTAGTGGCATCCTTTCTATAGCAGGGTGATCGGAACTGTACACATACTCTGAATGTGGACTTACCAACGTCTTGTAGAGCTGTAACATGTTGTCCAAACCCCTGTTTTAGGTAACCTGAGTTGAAAAGGAGAGGCAAAGCACAGGCTGACTTTACTCAGAGCTCCCGTGGATTTGGAAGCAACAGCAACAAAGAGAAGCAGGAGAAAACACTGATTGGCTCTAGCCCGAGTGGGAGGAGAGTTAGAAGTCAGTCAGAGGGGGAAAACAGTTTAAAACTGAGGAATTTGGTTTGTAAATTGGTAAATTAGGCAATTTATCAGTCGATATAAGCAAGGCGACTCTTAGGGTGCGGCAGTGAGGGAAGTGCCCTGGTGAGGGAAGTGCCCTGGTGAGGGAAGTGCCCTGGTGAGGGAAGTGCCCTGGTGAGGGAAGTGCCCTGGTGAGGGAAGTGCCCTGGTGAGGGAAGTGCCCTGGTGAGGGAAGTGCCCTGGTGAGGGAAGTGCCCTGGTGAGGGAAGTGCCCTGGTGAGGGAAGTGCCCTGGTGAGGGAAGTGCCCTGGTGAGGGAAGTGCCCTGGTGAGGGAAGTGCCCTGGTGAGGGAAGTGCCCTGGTGAGGGAAGTGCCCTGGTGAGGGAAGTGCCCTGGTGAGGGAAGTGCCCTGGGAGAAAAGTGAGAGTCTTTGTCTCGAAAGTCTTCGGCGAGGAGAGGAGGCTACACAAAATGCTGGACAGGGAGAGACGAAAGAAGGAGATGTCAGGCAAGCTGATTCAGTGTGATGCTTGCAGTATGTGGGAGGTCAAGGACACTGCTGGTGCCTCTGGCAGCTACAAATGTGAGAAGTGCATCCAGGTACAGCTCCTGAAGGACCGTGTTGGGGAACTGGAGAAGCAAGTGGATGACCTCAGGTTCGTCCGAGAAACTGAGTCGTTCCTCGACAAGTCTTACAGTAAGATTGTTACACCTAAGGTACTGGAAGAGAGAAGGTGGGTGACGGTGAAAAAGGGAGGGAAGCATGGAATGCAAACGTCCCCGGGTGTTGTACCTCTTGTGAACAGGTTCACCCACTTAGAAGCTGTCGGGACAGAAGACGTTATTACACTGAGCGGCGGACTGGCTTGCGAAGCAAAAAGGGCTGTTGAGCCGAAAGCAAAGAGGCCAACGTCAGGCAATGCCATTGTAGTTGGAGACTCCATTGTTAGAGGTACGGACAGGGGTTTCTGCGGCAACAGATGGGATTCGAGGATGGTGTGCTGCCTTCCTGGTGCCAGGATCCAGGATGTCACGGACAGAGTGCAGAAAATCCTCAAGGGCGAAGGTGAACAGCCGAAAGTGGTAGTGCATGTCGGCACAAACGATGTCGGAAAGAAGGGGATGAATATTCTGCAGCGTGACTTTAGAGAGCTCGGAAAAATGCTGAAAAGCAGGACCTCCAGGGTTGTTATCTCGGGTTTGCTTCCAGTTCCTCGTGCTGGCGAGAGCAGAAACGGGGAGATACGGGACCTGAATGTGTGGCTGAGGAACTGGTGCACGGGGCAGGGATATAGATTCTTAGATCACTGGGATCTGTTTTGGAGTAAGGGGGAACTGTACAAAAGGGACGGATTGCATCTTAACAGGTGGGGGACCAGCATTCTGGCAGGCAGGTTTGCCACTGCTACACGGGTGGTTTTAAACTGAATAAGGGGGGTGGGGTATCAAATGGGATAGTCGAGGATGGAGTTAAAGGGAAAGGGTTTCTTAAATGTGTGAACAGAGAGACAGAGGGGTGTAAAATGAGGGTAGAAGCAATAGGTAGCAAGGTGAAAAGTAAAAGTGGCAGGCAGACAAATCCAGTGCAAAAATCAAAAAGGGCCACTTTTCAACATAATTGTATAAGGGGTAAGAGTGTTGTAAAAACAAACCTGAAGGCTTTGTGTCGCAATGCAAGGAGCATTCGTAATAAGGTGGATCAGTTGAACGTGCAGATAGCTATTAATGATTATGATATAGTTGGGATCACGGAGACATGGCTACAGGGTGACCAAGGCTGGGAGCTGAACATCCAGGGATATTCAATATTCAGGAGGGATAGACAGAAAGGAAAAGGAGGTGGGGTAGCGTTGCTGGTTAGAGAGGAGATTAACGCAATAGAAAGGAAGGACATTAGCTTGGAGGATGTGGAATCGATATGGGTAGAGCTGCGAAACACTAAGGGGCAGAAAACGCTAGTGGGAGTTGTGTACAGGCCACCTAACAGTAGTAGTGGAGTTGGAGATGGCATCAAACAGGAAATTAGAAATGCGTGCAACTAAGGTAAAACAGTTATAATGGGTGACTTCAATCTACATATAGATTGGGTGATTCAAATTGGCAGGGGAGCTGAGGAAGAGGATTTCTTGGAATGTATGCGGGATAGTTTTCTAAACCAACATGTAGAGGAACCAACGAGAGAGCAGGCTATTCTAGATTGGGTATTGAGTAATGAGGAAGGGTTAGTTAGAAGTCTTGTTGTGTGTGGCCCTTTGGGGAAGAGTGACCATAATATGGTTGAGTTCTTCATTAGGATGGAGAGTGACATAATTAATTCAGAAACAAGGGTTCTGAACTTAAAGAAAGGTAACTTTGAGTGTATGAGACGTGAATTGGCCAAGATAGACTGGCAATTAATTCTTAAAGGGTTGATGGTGGATATGCAATGGAAGGCATTTAAAGGCTGCATGGATGAACTACAACAATTGTTCATCCCAGTTTGGCAAAAGAATAAATCAGGGAAGGTAGTGCATCCGTGGATAACTAGGGCAATCGGGGATAGTATCAAAACAAAAGATGAAGCATACAAATTAGCCAGAAAAAGCAGCCTACCAGAGGACTGGGAGAAATTCAGAGTCCAGCAGAGGAGGACAAAGGGCTTAATTAGGAAAGGGAAAATAGATTATGAAAGAAATCTGGCAGGGAACATAAAAACTGACTGCAAAAGTTTTTATAGATATGTGAAGAGAAAAAGATTAGTTAAAACAAATGTAATAATAATAATAATACATTTTATTTATGGGCGCTTTTCAAAAGTCTCAAGGACACCTTACAAAGTTTAACAAATAGTGTAGAAACATGTAAGCGGAATGAAATAAATAGCAAAGGCATCACCAGTACACAAATTAAAGATAGAATTAAATCCAAAAACAAAAATCAAAAACACAATATGGAAGAGAGAGCAGCGGCTGCTAAAGCGCGCCAGCGTCCACTTTCCCTTCCAACCGCCATCTTGGACATATAAGTCCCTTGCAGTCAGAAACAGGCAAATTGATCATGGGGAACAAGGACATGGCAGACCAATTGAATAACTACTTTGGTTCATTCTTCACTAAGGAAGACATAAATAATCTGCCGGGAAATAGCAGGGGACCAGGGGTCAAATGAGATGGAGGAACTGAGTGAAATCCAGGTTAGCCGGGAAGTGGTGTTAGGTAAATTGAATGGATTAAAGGCCGATAAATCCCCAGGGCCAGATAGGCTGCATCCCAGAGTGCTTAAGGAAGTAGCCCCAGAAATAGTGGATGCATTAGTGTTAATTTTTCAAAACTCTTTAGATTCTGGAGTAGTTCCTGAGGATTGGAGGGTAGCTAATGTAACCCCACTTTTTAAAAAGGGAGGGAGAGAGTAAACAGGGAATTACAGACCAGTTAGTCTAACATCGGTAGTCGGGAAACTGCTAGAGTCGGTTATTAAAGATGGTATAGCAGCACATTTGGAAAGTGGTGAAATCATTGGACAAAGTCAGCATGGATTTATGAAAGGTAAATCATGTCTGACGAATCTTATAGAATTGTTCGAGGATGTAACTAGTAGAGTGGATAAGGGAGGACCAGTGGATGTGTTATATCTGGACTTTCAGAAGGCTTTCGACAATGTCCCACATAAGAGATTAGTATACAAACTTAAAGCACATGGTATTGTGGGTTCAGTATTGATGTGGATAGAGAACTAGCTGGCAGACAGGAAGCAAAGAATAGGAGTAAACGGGTCCTTTTCAGAATGGCAGGCAGTGACTAGTGGGGTAACGCAAGGCTCAGTGCTGGGACCCCAGCTATTTACAACATATATTAATGATTTGGATCAGGGAATTGAATGCAACATTTCCAAGTTTGCAGATGACACGAAGCTGGGGTGCAGTGTTAGCTGTGAGGAGGATGCTAGGAGGCTGCAAGGTGACTTGGATAGGCTGGGTGAGTGGGCAAATGCATGGCAGATGCAGTATAATGTGGATAAATGTGAGGTTATCCACTTTGGTGACAAAAACAGGAAAGTAGACTATTATCTGAATGTTGGCCGATTAGGAAAAGGGGAGATGCAACGCGACCTGGGTGTCATGGTACACCAGTCATTGAAAGTAGGCATGCAGGAGAAGCAGGCAGTGAAGAAAGCGAATGGTATGCAGACGGCACAACAATAATTGGCCTCATCTCAGACAACAACGAATCACAATACCATCAAACAGTGGACAGCGCAGTCAAATGGTGCGCAGACAACAACCTCCAGCTTAATACTTCAAAAACCTTAGAAATCATCATAGATTTCAGACGCAAACAAAACCCCAAACCCCCGGTCCATGTCAACTCCCATCCCATAACCTCCACGAATTCATTTAAGTTTCTGGGCACCTATATCTGCAATAATCTAAAATGGCACATCAATGCAGACCAAATCATCAAGAAAGGACAACAATGCCTATAATTCCTCAGACAGCTCAAAATGTTCAGAGTCCACAAACACCTCCTGGTCCGTTTCTATCAATCCATCATTGAAAGCATCATCACATGACTTCCGGTGGCGCCATGTTGGACTGACAGACATGCACCTAGCTCCTCTCCCGAAAAATTTCACGATTTATCGTGTAAAACGGGTCCAGAAATCGGGATTGTATTTAAAAAGCTTCTGGTCGCCGCGCTGATGACGTCATCATTAAGCGCGATGTTTTAAACGGTGGTTTAAAGCCCTTTAAATGAGTAAACTGCCTCCAGCTGTGAGCCCTCAGAGAACAGTGTAAAAGCTGCTGAGAGACCAGAAGAAGTCTGAAGCAGAAGTTACCTTTGAAGTCTCTGAAGTCTCTGAAGTGGCTGCAGAAATGGATGCAAGAGCTAAGAAAGAGTTTGATGAGTTGAAGAAATCAGTGAAAAATATGAAAGATGAGATTTTGGATGAAAATAAAATTATGATGGAAAATATGAAGGAAAATATGAAGGAAAATATGGGAAATATGATGGAAAAAATGGAAAAGATGAAGGATTTAAATGCTGGTAATCAGAAGGCTATGGATGCTAGCAATCAGAAGGTGATTGATTCACTGGACATTATGAATAAACGAATTGAGGATGTGAAACATGGACTATCGGAGAGAATGGACAAGATGGATGAAACTACTACGGACAGGTTCACGGCTGTGCTTGAAACAGTAGCTGCAAGTATGCGCACAATTACGGAATTGGAGAAAAACACGGCTCGAGTGGTTGAAGACATGGCGAAAATGAGGCAAGAACATGAGCAAATGAGGTTAGAAAATGAACAAACTTCACTACAGATGGTGATTCAACTTAGTAAAGTTTCAGAAAAATGCCTGGACCTGGAAGCTCGCTCTAGACGTCAGAATTTGAGAATTCTTGGAGTCTCAGAGGGAGCCGAGGGGGAGGATGTGCGTGAGTTTGCCATGGGCTTGCTTAAACAACTGCTTAATCTTTCCAAAGAACCAAAAATCGAAGTGGCTCATCGTGTCCCAAGATTTAAACAAAGATCTGGTGCGGGAAAAATTTATCCACGACATATTATTGTGAAAGTTCGGGATATTTTAGAACTGGAAGATGTTATGAGCAAAATCAAACACGGTGTGCAACTGCGGCTGGACAATGACACTATCAAGATATTCAGGGACTACCCGTATGAAATTGTGCAAAAAAGAAACAAATTCGAGAAGGTTAAGGATCTTTTAAGAGGGAGAGAAGGGATCAGATATGGAGTTTTTATCCAGCAAAAATGCGTATTTCCTTCAAGGGTTCTGAAAAGTCATTTGTTAAGCCTGAAGACACGTTTAAATATTCCCAAACTATCGTTGAAAAATAGAAATCAAATGGGAGTTTGGCAGAGCTGAACCATTCTAAGCAATGCTTCGTCTGGGGATAGCTAGACTGTTATCTTTGGAATGTTGAATCAAGGACACTTTCTGTTCAAAACGAGTAAACAGCTGAACAGACGGGAATGGTATATACCAGAAGCATTTACTTGTTTATTTATAGAATTATTACAAACATAGGGTGCAAAAGTACTTTAAAAAAATAAAAAATTGAGGTCGGGTAAGGGGGGATGATAGTTGAAGAGTTGGTATGTCCTATTTATGTGATGCTCAAAAAAAAACATTTGTTTTTCTTTTTTTCTCTTTCTCTTTTCTTTCCTTAGGGCCTATTTCTTAACTCTTTTTCTTTTTGTTTTTAATTTCGTTCTCATAGGGTCTTCGTCCTTTTTTGTTGTTACATTTTCTACACTTTTCTACACTTGCACTTTTTCCTTCACTTTCTTCTCTCTTTCAATCTTTTCTTTCTTTAGTGTAAAAAAATAAATAAAGGGAGTACATTAATTGTAAGAAGATATAAATGACGAGTATTAATGTATGTGGCTGTGATGTAATGTACTTCTAATAAATAAAAATTTAAAAAAAAAAAAAAAAAAAAAAAAAAAGATTATAATATTAAAACCAATTGTAAGAACTTGTAGATAATGCTAAAGATCCATCAATAGATAAACATAATAAAATAATAATTTTGAAATTTAAATTAAATAAATTATTATCTGCCAAACTTATAAGACTTTTTCAAATTACAAAACAAGAGCACTTTGAATTTGGGGATAAACCGCATAAACTTTTGGCTCGCCAGCTAAAAAAACGAGAAAAGGAACATACTATACCAAACATTAAATCAGATAAAGGGGAATTATTAACAACACCGAAGGATATTAATAAAAGATTTGCGCAATTTTATGAGAATTTGTATACATCTAAAACGACAATTGATTCCAATAATATCACAAAGTTTTTGGATAATTGTAATCTTCCAAAGTTAGAGCTGAAGGAACAAGAGGAATTGGGTGCACAAATTTCAATTAAGGAATTAGAAGATACAATAAACTCACTAAAGAATGGAAAAACACCAGGCCCTGATGGATTTATAAAATTTTATAAAAGCTTTTATGATAAAATAATACCAAGATTACAAAAAATGTACCAATATGCTTTTAAAAAACAAATACTACCTGATACATTAGCGGAATCAACGATTACACTAATACCTAAGAAAGACAAAGATTTAGAAGAACTGGGTTCATATAGAGCTATAGCATTGTAAAACACAGATCAAAAAATATTAGCGAAAACATTAGCTAGAAGATTAAGTAAATACATTAGTAAATTAATAAACCCAGATCAGACGGGGTTTATCCCTAAGAGATACTCATCTAACAATATGAGACGTTTACTCAACATAATGCACTCACACAAATCTGAAGATCAAGAATTATCAATTATTTCACTGGATGCTGAAAAAGCATTTGACCAAGTAGAATGGAATTATATGGATAAAGTATTACAAAAATTCCAACTGGGAGAGAATTTTATTCTATGGATCAAGTTACTATATAATAAACCTACAGCCAGAATACTAACTAATAACATATTATCCTCGAAATTCCAACTATCAAGGGGAAATAGACAAGGATGCTCATTATCACCACAGCTGTTTGCTCTCATTATTGAACCGCTAGCAGAAAAAATTAGAATACACCCTGATATCCATGGATATAATACTAAAGACTCATATAATAAAATATCTTTATACGCGGATGATATATTACTATACATTACAAAACCTCAAATCACTATACCAAATATATTAAATTTAATTGAAGACTTTGGATCTTTTTCTGGATATAGAATAAATTGGAATAAAAGTGAAATTATGTCAATAAAACCGAAAGATTCAACACATCTTTTAAAATTCCCTTTTAAAATAGCTACAGAAAAATTTAAATACTTGGGAATCGAAATTACTAGAACATATCAAGGTATGTTTAAGGCAAATTTTGATCCCCTACTTAATAAATTAAACACACTAATTAAATTCTGGAAAACGCTCCCGATGTCTTTAATAGGCCGAATAAATGCAATAAAAATGATCTTTCTACCACAAATTTTATACCTATTTCAATCGATTCATATATACTTACCAAAGAAGGTTTTTTTAAAACTCGACTCAGATATCACTAATTTTATATGGGACTATAAATCACATAGAATACAAAAAACTCATCTGAATAAACCTAAAGTATTAAGGGGTTTAGCACTACCTAATTTTATGTATTATTATTGGTCAGTAAATATTAAAAATATGATTCAACTGATGGATAACTCCGCCCAGCAAGTGGACTGGATTGTATTGGAGAAAGAGGATTGCTCCTCTGGAAACATTGGAGCGATCCTCCTCTCTCCAATGAAACTGAATAATATAAATTATAATAAGAACCCAATTATTCACAGTACAATCCGAATTTGGAAACAAATAAAACAAAATTTAAAATTAAGAAATTTATCACTTTTATTACCTATAGTTAATAACCCTTCGTTTAATCCCTCTATTATAGATAAAGCTTTTACACATTGGGATAGACTAGGAATTAAAACGCTCGGTGACTTGTATGAAACTGGAAAATTACTTTCATTTCAACAATTACAAATAAAATATAAACTCGGAAATAATCAATATTTTAAATATTTTCAAATATGCGACTATTTGAAAAATATACAAAAGATCATTATAATAACCCAGCAGATGTATTGGATGAGGCAATGCAGATAAAAGCTGAATCAGCAAACTTAATATCATATTTGTATAATATTATCTTAAATGTAGAAATACCATCTACGGAGGGTATCAGAAGAGACTGGGAACAAGAGTTAGCTATTAAAATTTCAAAGGAAAGTTGGAATGAACACTTATTAAACATGCATAAATGTTCGATTAATGTAAGACACACTTTAATACAATTTAAAATTTTACATAGATTATATTATTCCAAAACTAAAATTCATAAAATTTTCCCAAATGTATCATCTATTTGTGATAAATGTCAATCCCAAGAAGCTACTATAGCGCACTCATTCGTTTTCTGTACAAAAATTCAAAAATTTTGGAATGAAATTTTCAAAATCTTTACAAAATTATTTAAAATAAGACTGATAACCAAAGCAGAATGGATTATCTTCGGAATAACGGAAGATGGTCCAGAACTAAATGTGTTTCAAAAGAAACTAATAGACTATGGGTTAATAACTGGAAAAAAGCTAATTCTAAAATTTTGGAAGAAGGCTCCAATACCAACTATAAACATGTGGATTTCAAATATGTTCCAAACATTACACCTAGAAGAGATAAGACTCCTCCTAGCAGGTAAACCAGATCACTTCCACCTGACGTGGTCTGCATTTATAGAATTATTACAAATATAGGGTGCAAAGGTACCTTAAAAAAATTGAGGTCAGGTAAGGGGGGATGATAGTTGAAGTTGGTATGTCCCATTTGCATAATGCTCATAAAAAATATTTGTTTCTCTCTTTTTCCTCTTTCTCTTTCTCCTTCTTTTCTAGGTTCTATTTCTTAACTCTTTTTCTTTTGTTTTTAATTTTGTTCTTATAGGGTCTTCGTCCTTTTTTGTTGTCACATTTTCTACACTCTCACTTTTTCCTTCACTTTCTTCTTTCTTTCAATCTTATCTTTTCCTTTTAGTAGTGTAAAAAACAAATGGAGTACATTAATTGTAAGAAGTCATAAGTGACGAGTACTAATGTATGTGGTTGTAATGTAATGTACTTCTAATAAATAAAAAAATAAAAAATAAATAAAAAATTAAAAAATAAATAAAAAATTAAAAAATTAAAAAAATAAAAGAAAGCATCATCACCTCCTCAATTACAGTCTGGTACGGAAACACTGACAGTCACTCACTACACAGAATACAGCGCATTGTCTCCAAGGCCTCTAGAATCATCAACTCTCCCCTCCCCTCAATCCATACCATTTACCTCCAACGTAGCTCAAAACGGGCAATAAAGATCATCTCGGACCCCTCCCATCCAGCAAACCACCTTTTCCAGTCTCTCCCTTCAGGGAGGCGCCTTAGGTCACTTGCTACAAAATCCACCCGCTTTAAAAACAGTTTCTTCCCCTCAGCAATAAGAACACTCAATTCCCTCCAATAACAGACAATACTAAGGACTTTTGATGTATACAGTGTCTTGTCTATGGTCTTTGTCTGTTCTTTTGCACTATGTATTGTTGGTGAGATTTGTAATTTGTGATGTGGTATGGATGCACTTTATTACTATGATCTGTGTTGTTATTAGTGTTAATGTGACTAAAGCAGTGTACTATCAAGTACCGAACCCAAATACCACCAACCCTGGTCGTGTGGCAAATAAAGATTCTATCTATCTATCTATCTATCGTATGTTAGCATTCATAGCAAAAGGATTTGAGTATTGGAGCAGGGAGGTTCTACTGCAGTTGTACAGGGTCTTGGTGAGACCACACCTGGAGTATTGCGTACAGTTTTGGTCTCCTAATCTGAGGAAAGACATTCTTGCCATAGAGGGAGTACAGAGGAGGTTCACCAGACTGATTCCTGGGATGTCAGGACTTTCATATGAAGAAAGACTGGATAGACTTGGCTTGTACTTGCTAGAATTTAGAAGATTGAGGGGAGATCTTATAGAAACTTACAAAATTCTTAACGGGTTGGACAGGCTAGATGCAGGAAGATTGTTCCCGATGTTGGGGAAGTCCAGAACAAGGGGTCACAGTTTAAGGTTAAGGGGGAAATCTTTTAGGACGGAGATGAGAAAAACATTTTTCACACAGAGTGGTGAATCTCTGGAATTCTCTGCCACAGAAGGTAGTTGAGGCCAGTTCATTGGCTATATTTAAGAGGGAATTAGATGTGGCCCTTGTGGCTAAAGGTATCAGGGGGTATGGAGAGAAGGCAGGTACAGGATACTGAGTTGGATGATCACCCATGATCATATTGAATGGGTGATCATATTGAATGGCTCGAAGGGCCGAATGGCCTACTCCTGCACCTATTTTCTATGTTTCTATGTTTCTATGAATGACGAAGGCAGGTGTGCCAAATGAGTTCTCCGGAGATGCTGCCTGTTCCGCTGAGTTACTCCAGCATTTTGCGATTATCTTCACTCCCAGCATTAGGCTATAGAGATTTACTCAAAGTTCACAGGATCCCAATATGGTGGAAGCAGAGACGGAATCCGCTGTCAAAACATGGAGGGGACCCGGGACAGGAGGGGCACAATTTCTTGGTGGCCGCGAGCGCATGCGCACACTCACACACACAAGCGATGAATCGGAAGCTTCATCCGTGTGCCCTGTGAACGGTAATTAGCTCGGGATTCTTCCAGTTTCCAGCCCCGTGACGTGGATGCCTTTACTACGGGGCCGTTACGGTTAGAATGCGTCAATTAGTGCAGATCTGTACCACAGATTTAAAAAACACTGGACATCATAATATAGGACAGGACACTTTCAAGCAGCTTGTCCTGTCCTATATTATGTTGTCCACTGTCCAGCATGATGTCCAGTGTTTTTTTTAAATCTGTGGTAGCTCTAGTATGGAAATTCCAGTATGAGCTATTAAAACCAAGCAATATATAAATGATCTGCATTATATGCAACCTAAAACTTTGTATTCTTTGTATTCTTGGATGTATTAAACATTTTTTACCCCAATTGCCAGCTGTAAAAATAGAGGGTGTCAATTAGTTAATAAAATTGCTTTATAATCTGCAGAAGCATTTGGTCTCTGTAATTGTGTGTTTTGTTGCCTTTGGCTCGAAGGGTCGAATGGCCTCATGGCCTCCTCCTGCACCTATTTTCTATGTTTCTATACAACTGTCATGCACGAAATTTTGTTCAGACTTGTTTGAATAACAATAAAGGAAATTCAATTCAATTCAATTCAATCTACAGGTGGAGATTCCCTCCCTCTATTTGGAAATGATTCATGATGGAAATCATATATTCATAACTTCAAGACACAATCTGAATTCAATTGTATTCAATTTTTGTCAATTACTTCATGTAACGCCAATGTCTGATTACAACATTCATGAACATAAATGAGACCCAAGTAAAAAAAATAAAATGTATGGATTTCTCTAATAAAGAACTTAGAAATGTAGTTCATACGAATTCAAATTCCCTCATAAAATGTTAGAAATTAGTAAAAAGGGTTGCAATAAAAGTTTGATTCACAAGAATTGGTATTTAGCAACACTTTATTAGTATCATTAACACTTAGTTATAATATTTTATTAGTATTATTAACACCTAGTTATATTCATTTAGACAAGTGAAAACTTCTAAATACACGCCGTCTGCGGTCTGCGGTCTGCGGTTTGAGGGCATCTCTTCAAACATCTCCGCATTGGACCGTCAGACATTTCGATGTTCACAAATCGGCCTCCACAAGTTCAAATGATAATTGTGCTCGTGCCTGACATTTTAAATGCATCTCCCGTTAATTTAATTCAAAGGAACGCATCATACTTGAAGCAAAGTCAGTTCATACAATTATATTATGAGGATTAATGAATGGATTTCGATGCAACAATGGCAGACAGTTAACACATCATTTTTGTGAAGGGACCTTGCTTCAAGTATTTCGCGTTCCTTTGAATAAAATTAATGGGAGATAGACAATAGACAATGTCATTAAAACTCAGATGATTCGAGGCATTTAACACTCCATTCCATTCCTCTGACACGAAAACAATGTGACACAATTATAATTACTAAGGATGCAGGAATGGGATCGATGGCAGGTAACAGTCACAAAGACAGTTAGCACATTGTTTTTTTTGTCAGAGGAATGCAGTGATGAACGAACGACGAATCGAGCATCTCGACTCGAACGACTTTAAACGAACGAAAAACCCGACATACCTTACAAAGCTTGTAACATACCTTTCAAAGCTTGTAACCTTTGAAAACATGGAGGGGACACGTCCCCTCTGGCCCCCCCGGGTTTTTCGCCGTTGGGTGGAAGAATATTAATGAAGCTTTAGGCCCCACTTATGAATGTGCAAAGGCTCTAAATCCTTTTCTTGTGCAAGCCCCAAGTGCCTTTGACACCAGTTTAGCAGATGGGAGCATTTCCAGTTCAAAATATGCTTTCAAATCTGTCAAAAAAAGAATATGCTTTCAAGGTACACAATGCAGAGAAAACACTTTCATTTCTCCTCTAGATTTCACAAATTATGGCTGATAAGACACTGAAAAGATCAGGAAAATAATTTGTTGACTGTTTTGGAAGCTCGCATCACCAGGCTTCTGAACAGTTCTTCCATAAGCTAGTGTACTGTCCCATTCACCTCTACCCCAGGGACATTGGATGCACTACAATGCTCAGAATCAGAATCAGAATCAGAATCAGATCAGAATCAGAATCAGATTTTATTTGCCAAGTGTGTTTTGCAACATACAAGGAATTTCACTGGCCAGGTCAGTCATACAATTAAAAGCAACAGACTCAAAAACACATTTTAACATGAACATCCACCACAGTGACTCCTACACATTCCTCACTGCGATGGAAGGCGAAATAAAGTTCAAGTCCTTCACTTGTGTTCTTCCTTGGTCGGGGGCCTCGAGCCCCCATTAACGGGACGATCTTGACTCCCATAGCCGGTGGCGTTCGGGCCCTCCGCATCGAGGCATTCAGCTCCTGCATCAGGGGGTTGTCAGCTCCCCCGCGCCGGGTGATCAAACCTCGCGTCGGGGCTGGTCGAACCTTCTGCGGCGTTGGAGCTCCCGACTAGCCTCTCCCGAGACTGCGAGCCCTTGATGGTAAGTCCGCAGGCCGCGGTGGGAATGATCCCAGGCAAGGGATCCGCTCCAATGTTAAATCCACGCCCCGCGGTGAGGCTCACGACAGTCCGAGGCGGCTTCCACCTCCTGCGATGGTAGGCCGCAGAGCCCGGAGAATGTGATGTGAAAAATGATCACATCTCTAGGAAGGTAAGAACCTGGAAAAAAGTTTCCCCCGATCCCTCCCCCACCTCCCGCCACATAAAACAAACCGAAGTACATTAAATCAAACTTTTAACAAACACTAAAAATAACAAAAGATGAAAAAAACGAACAGACTGCCAGCGGGGCTGGCCATCTCCCCGGCGGTCTCAATGCTAAGAGCAATTCTGCACTCTGTACCTTCCCCTTTGCTCGATTCCATTGGGGTAGCTAACAAAGGTAGGAACATTGAATTCTACAGATTTAGGTAACAACCACCCCCCCATTCCCACTCCCCCCCCCCCCCATTCCCACCTCCACCCCCAAGTTTTTTTCACCCCTATCTCTTTCCTGTTATCACCCCACACCCCTGTACTCTCTTTTCTCCAAATATCTCCCCCTTCACCTCCACACCCCGTCCAACTGTATCCCTCCCTCTGGCTTTACATTTTGCTTCTCTTCTCTCTTTATCTGACACCTTTTGTTTCCTCATCTCATTTTATCATCTCTTGTAGTCTCTGGTCACTCTTGTTTCTCCTTTCATCTCTAGCCTTTTCCCACCCATCTGCCAATCAACACCCCCCTCCCCTCCCTCCCCCACCTGACCTGTATCTAACACTTGCCAACCTATGCACTGAATTCATCTCTTTTCTCTCTCCAATTGCAATCAGTCTGAGGGTCCCGACCAGAAATGTTGCCTGTCCATTTCCTCCAGAGATGCTGCCTGACCCATTGAATTGCTCCAGCACTCTGTGTTTCATGCACAATTCCAGCATCTACAGTTCCTTGTGTCTCCAAGAAAATAACATCAATGTATACAGCAGGAATTTCCCCTCCTTGGTTGGTTCTGAAATTATTTTTTGAAAAAATTCAGAGCAGTTGCAATGATAGAGAGTCAGCAAGTTTGAAGAGATCCTTGTTCATTATTTCTACCAATAAGCAAAAATCTCACGCTTTAATAAAGTACGTAAAAACAATTGATAAATGTTTTAGAATCATAGTCATAGAGCCATACAGCACAGAAACAGGCCCTTCTGCCCATCTTGCCCATGCCAACCAGGATGCTCCATCTACACTAGTCCCACCTGCCCATGTTTGGCCCATCTATCTATCTATATACTAAAAGTCTCATCTTGTGTGCGTGTGTGTGTGAGTATGTTTTGTATCTTCCTCAAAAGGAAGCACTTAAATATTTACATATTCTTTTTTATTTTTTTTTATTTTTTTATTTATTACAACCACATACATTAGTACTCGTCACTTATGTCTTCTTACAATTAATGTACTCCATTTATTTTTTACACTAGAAAAGGAAAAGATTGAAAGAAAGAAGAAAGTGAAGGAAAAAGTGAGAGTGTAGAAAATGTGACAACAAAAAAGGACGAAGACCCTATAAGAGCAAAATTAAAAACAAAAGAAAAAGAGTTAAGAAATAGACCCTAGAAAAGAAAGAGAAAGAGAAAGAGGAAAAAGAGAGAAACAAATATATTTATGAGCATTACGCAAATGGGACATACCAACTCTTCAACTATCATCCCCCCTTACTGACCTCAATTTTTTTAAAGGTACCTTTGCACCCTATATTTGTAATAATTCTATAAATGCAGACCACGTCAGGTGGAAGTGATCTGGTTTACCTGCTAGGAGGAGTCTTATCTCTTCTAGGTGTAATGTTTCGAACATATTTGAAATCCACATGTTTATAGTTGGTATTGGAGCCTTCTTCCAAAATTTTAGAATTAGCTTTTTTCCAGTTATTAACCCATAGTCTATTAGTTTCTTTTGAAACACATTTAGTTCTGGACCATCTTCCGTTATTCCGAAGATAATCCATTCTGCTTTGGGTATCAGTCTTATTTTAAATAACTTTGTAAAGATTTCAAAAATTTCATTCCAAAATTTTTGAATTTTTGTACAGAAAACGAATGAGTGCGCTATAGTAGCTTCTTGGGATTGACATTTATCACAAATAGATGATACATTTGGGAAAATGTTATGAATTTTAGTTTACGAATAATATAATCTATGTAAAATTTTAAATTGTATTAAAGTGTGTCTTACATTAATCGAACATTTATGCACGTTTAATAAGTGTTCATTCCAACTTTCCTTTGAAATTTTAATAGCTAACTCTTGTTCCCAGTCTCTTCTGATAGATGGTATTTGTACATTTAAAATAATATTATACAAATATGATATTAAGTTTGCTGATTCAGCTTTTATCTGCATTGCCTCATCCAATACATCTATTGGGTTATTATAATGATCTTTTGTATATTTTTTCAAATAGTCGCATATTTGAAAATATTTAAAATATTGATTATTTCCGAGTTTATATTTTATTTGTAATTGTTGAAATGAAAGTAATTTTCCAGTTTCATACAAGTCACCAAGCGTTTTAATTCCTAGTCTATCCCAATGTGTAAAAGCTTTATCTATAATAGAGGGATTAAATGAAGGGTTATTAACTATAGGTAATAAAAGTGATAAATTTCTTAATTTTAAATTTTGTTTTATTTGTTTCCAAATTCGGATTGTACTATGAATAATTGGGTTCTTATTATAATTTATATTATTCAATTTCATTGGAGAGAGGAGGATCGCTCCAATGTTTCCAGAGGAGCAATCCTCTTTCTCCATTACAATCCAGTCGACTTGCTGGGCGGAGTTATCCATCAGTTGAATCATATTTTTAATATTTACTGACCAATAATAATACATAAAATTAGGTAGTGCTAAACCCCCTAATACTTTAGGTTTATTCAGATGAGTTTTTTGTATTCTATGTGATTTATAGTCCCATATAAAATTAGTGATATCTGAGTCGTGTTTTTTAAAAAACTTCTTTGGTAAGTATATAGGAATCGATTGAAATAGGTATAAAATTTGTGGTAGAAAGATCATTTTTATTGCATTTATTCGGCCTATTAAAGACATCGGGAGCGTTTTCCAGAATTTAATTAGTGTGTTTAATTTATTAAGTAGGGGTTCAAAATTTGCCTTAAACATACCTTGATATGTTCTGGTAATTTCGATTCCCAAGTATTTAAATTTTTCTGTAGCTATTTTAAAAGGGAATTTTAAAAGATGTGTTGAATCTTTCGGTTTTATTGACATAATTTCACTTTTATTCCAATTTATTCTATATCCAGAAAAAGATCCAAAGTCTTCAATTAAATTTAATATATTTGGTATAGTGATTTGAGGTTTTGTAATGTACAGTAATATATCATCCGCGTATAAAGATATTTTATTATATGAGTCTTTAGTATTATATCCATGGATATCAGGGTGTATTCTATTTTTTTCTGCTAGCGGTTCAATAATGAGAGCAAACAGCTGTGGTGATAATGAGCATCCTTGTCTATTTCCCCTTGATATTTGGAATTTCGAGGATAATATGTTATTAGTAATCTAGCTGTAGGTTTGTTATATAGTAACTTGATCCATAGAATAAAATTCTCCCCCAGTTGGAATTTTTGTAATACTTTATCCATATAATTCCATTCTACTTGATCAAATGCTTTTTCAGCATCCAGCGAAATAATTGATAATTCTTGATCTTCAGATTTGTGTGAGTGCATTATGTTGAGTAGACGTTTCATAATGTTAGATGAGTATCTCTTAGGGATAAACCCCGTCTGATCTGGGTTTATTAATTTACTAATGTATTTACTTAAACTTCTAGCTAATGTTTTCGCTAATATTTTTTGATCTGTGTTTAACAATGCTATAGCTCTATATGAACCAGGTTCTTCTAAATCTTTGTTTTTCTTAGGTATTAGTGTAATCGTTGATTCCGCTAATGTATCAGGTAGTATTCGTTTTTTAAAAGCATATTGGTACATTTTTTGTAATCTTGGTATTATTTTATCATAAAAGCTTTTATAAAATTCATTAGTAAATCCATCAGGGCCTGGTGTTTTTCCATTCTTTAGTGAGTTTATTGTATCTTCTAATTCCTTAATTGAGATTTGTGCACCCAATTCCTCTTGTTCCTTCAGCTCTAACTTTGGAAGATTACAATTATCCAAAAACTTTGTGATATTATTGGAATCAATTGTCATTTTAGATGTATACAAATTCTCATAAAATTGCGCAAATCTTTTATTAATATCCTTCGGTGTTGTTAATAATTCCCCTTTATCTGATTTGATCTTTGGTATAGTATGTTCCTTTTCTCGTTTTTTTAGCTGGCGAGCCAAAAGTTTATGCGGTTTATCCCCAAATTCAAAGTGCTCTTGTTTTGTAATTTGAAAAAGTCTTATAAGTTTGGCAGATAATAATTTATTTATTTATCGCTTGTGGATCTTTTACAATTTGAGAATTAAATCTCCAAAACGATTTATTCTTAAACATTCCTTCCAGTTTTAAAAAGAAAGTTAGTGGAGAATGGTCTGAAATCGAATTTGTGTGGTATATTGGGTTAGATGTTTGGGGGTTTAATTTTGTATCCAGCAGGAAGTAGTCTATACATGAGTATGTCTTATGTACCATTGAATAAAACGAGTATTCCCTGCCAGTTGGATTAACAATTCTCCAAACATCTGCCATATTAGTATTGTTTATATAGGTATTGAGAAGTTCTCCGGTTTTCGATTTCATATTCCCTCTCTGTTTTTGGCTTGATTTATCTAAGTACGGATCTAAAACACAGTTAAAGTCTCCTCCTATTATAACATTTTGATAGTTAGACTCTGCAATTATGTTGAAAATTTTATTGAAAAAGTGGGGGTTGTCAAAGTTAGGGGCATATATATTTACCAAGGTAAGTGGAGTATCATGGATTTCTCCATTAACTATTAAGTATCTCCCTTCTATATCTGATATGATATTCTTTGCTTTAAATGGTATACCTTTTCTTATAATGATTGACGTGCCTCTAGATTTTGAAGTGAATAAAGAATGGTATGTTTGACCTATCCATTTCGCCCTCAACCTAACTTGATCCTGAGATTTTAAGTGTGTTTCTTGTAGGAAGGTAATGTCGGAGTTGTACAGTTTCAGCTGAGCTAGTATCTTACCCCTTTTAATAGGTTCGTTAATACCTCTTATATTCCAACCACAAAATGAGATTCCTCCTAGGTTCTTTTGTTTGGTGTCATGCATTTTGAATAATTATAGTGCCTTTAAATCTTGTGGTGCATCCATATCCCAGGTCTTTGTGTATTGGGGGAACTTTTGAGTTTTTAAGTTTTGTTGGTATATCCATTTTACGCTTATCACTAAACACAAAACACAAACATGTGATTTTATGTGATAAAAAAAAAACTAAAAAAGTGAAAATACAGTGTCTGATATAGTCGGCACTGTAGCGAGTGTCCCACCTGTAGGTGGGAAAAAACCTTGTTTTGACTTCCATTGCGTTGTTACACAAATAGCTCCGCTCTCTTGGTTAATCATAACATATTAAAATATTAAAAATGGGGCCTCACATTCAGATATATAATACAATTTTACCCTGTATATTTCATTATAACATATATATATATCGGAATTTTAACTACTAATTATTAAACCGATACTTTTGACTTCAATAAGAATCAACTGTTGGTTGAAGGGGTTAACGAGACGTGCCCCTGGGCCTAAGCCAGGTGCTCGTTTCTCATCTCCTCCTCCCACTTATAGATAAGGTTTCAATTTATTAAAAATTCATATTAGTATGTTAGTTCATTATTTTTTATTTTTTATTTTGTTAGTATTCTAATCTAACATGCATAACTTATTAAGTTGTTAATAGGATAAGTTCTTACAATTGGTTTTAATATTATAATCTAATAAGCAAGTAAATGCTTCTGGTATATACCATTCCCATCTGTTCAGCTGTTTACTCGTTTTGAACAGAAAGTGTCCTTGATTCAACATTCCAAAGATAACAGTCTAGCTATCCCCAGACAAAGCATTGCTTAGAATGGTTCAGTTCTGCCAAACCCCCCTTTGATTTCTATTTTTCAACGATAGTTTGGGCATATTTAAACGCATCTTCAGGCTTAACAAATGACTTTTCAAAACCCTTAAAGGAAATACACATTTTCGCAGGATAAAAAATCCCATATCTGATCCCTTCTCTCCCTCTTAAAAGATCCTTAACCTTCTCGAATTTGTTTCTTTTTTGCACAATTTCATACGGGTAGTCCCTGAATATCTTAATAGTGTCATTGTCCAGCCGCAGTTGCACACCGTATTTGATTTTGCTCATAACATCTTCCAGTTCTAAAATATCCCGAAACTTCACAATAATATGTCGTGGATAAGTTTTTCCCGCACCAGATCTTTGTTTAAATCTTGGGACACGATGAGCCACTTCGATTTTTGGTTCTTTGGAAAGAATCAGCAGTTGTTTAAGCAAGCCCATGGCAAACTCACGCACATCCTCCCCCTCGGCTCCCTCTGAGACTCCAAGAATTCTCAAATTCTGACGTCTAGAGCGAGCTTCCAGGTCCAGGCATTTTTCTGAAACTTTACTGAGTTGAGTCACCATCTGTAGTGAAGTTTGTTCATTTTCTCGCCTCATTTGCTCATGTTCTTGCCTCATTTTCGCCATGTCTTCAACCACTCGAGCCATGTTTTTCTCCAATTCCATAATTGTGCGCATACTTGCAGCTACTGTTTCAAGCACAGCCGTGAACTTATCCGTAGTAGTTTCATCCATCTTGTCCATTCTCTCTGATAGTCCATCTTTCACCTCATCAATTCGTTTATTCATAATGTCCAGTGAATCAATCATATTCTGATTGCTAGCATCCATAGCCTTCTGATTACCAGCATTTAAATCCCTCATCATCTTCTCCATTCCTTCCATCATATTTGCCATATTTTCCTTCATATTTTACTTCATATTTTCCTTCATATTTTCCATCATAATTTCATTTTCATCCAAATTCTCATCTTTCATATTTTTCACTGATTTCTTCAAGTCATCAAACTCTTTCTTAGATCTTGTATCCATTTCTGCAGCCACTTCAGAGACTTCGGAGACTTCAGAGGTAACTTCTGCTTCAGGCTTCTTCTGGTCTCTCAGCAGCTTTTTCACTGATCTCTGAGGGCTCACAGCTGGAGGCGGTTTACTCATTTAAAGGGCTTTAAACCACCGTTTAAAACATCGCGCTTAATGATGACATCATCAGCGCGACGACCAGAAGCTCCGGTAAGGTTTTTAAAAACAATCCCGATTTCTGGACCCGTTTTACACGATAAATCGTGCAATTTTTCGGGAGAGGAGCTAGGTGCACGTCTGTTAGTCCAACATGGCGCCACCGGAAGTAATATTTACATATTCTAACTCACATTTTTCCCCTCCATGCCATGCTCAGGCTCACTTAAGATTTCATCCTATATTTCACAAGTTATTCATAATTAAACTTTTTTTTAAAAGCCAAAAACCGCTTCTCACAGATAGCCTTTTTTCCAGCAGCTTCCAGTGCTGATATCACAATGCCAGTCACAGTGCACCAATCACAATGGGCACAAGCTGCCAAGTGCCATAATTACATCACAATGGGACGTTGCCAATGGTAACCACAGCTTCTCACAGAGAGTCTTTTTCCAGAAGCTTCCAGTGATGATGTTATATTAGATGCTAAAGTTATTGATGATTAAAGCTTTAAAAATGCCAACTTTAACAAGATTTTTACTCTTAAAATCCTTCCTGTCAGCTTCCAACACACTTCGATACAAAGTTGCAAGACAGGAACACTGAACTTTTCACAATGGGATATCACAACAAGTGCTTCAACAGGAGGGGGTGGGCAAATTGTTATTGCAATTGGAACTGCTGCGACAGGCAGGGGAAGTGCAATTGGAATTTTTTTTAAGTCCAGTGCTGAGGGAGGCAGGGGAGTGTTGGAATCTTACGTTCGGGAATGGCTTCAGTTGGGGTACCACGCTTCCCATGGGTGCTATGGGTTAGTGGTGCAATATTGCATTGGGGAACAGGTTACGTTGGGGGACCAGGCCTCCGATGTGACAGGGACCCAACGGGTCCCACTTGGTCTAGTATCCCTCTAAATCTTTCCGATAAATATACCCATTCAAATGTCTTTTAAATGTTGTTATAGTACCTGCTTCAACTACTTCCTCTCGCAGCTTATTCCATGTATGCACCACCCTCTGAGTTTAACTACATGTTCATTGTCATTTCTGTCCTAAGCCTCTTCCATTGCCAGAGTGAAACCACGTGTAAACTGGAGGAACAGCACCTCATATTCCACGTGGGTAGTTTACAACCAATTATGTTCTCCATTTTTAGGTAACAACCCCCTCCCCACCTTTTCCCAACCCCACCCCAAATTCTCACCTGTGCACATTCATTTCTCCCAATATCCCTCCCTCCTTCCTATGTATCCCAGTCCTTCCATCCTGGATTTTTTGGTCAGAAAAAATTATTTAGGAAGTAAAAAATATATGTGACACCGCAAACCTAAATAGAACCAATCAACATTTTCATCTACTGCAACCACAGAATGATCCTAAGATATTTAAAAACATTCCAAATCATTCAGCAAAATTTAATCATTTGCGAGCATTTTAAAACTAAAAAAAAATGAAGATACTTAAAAATACAAACTATTAAAGAGATGTTTTTATAAGTTTGGAACGTTTTAAGTTTTTCTAAATTAATAGTCTACTATCCAAATCACTTCACACCTGTTCTCTTTCATTAAAATCAACAGGGAAACACCTCTTGTGCCTCCTTAAGCACTGCATCAGATCTTTAAGCATATTTATTTTGCTAGAGATGGGCATGTAGCCCATATCTGGACACCACCTTGTACGCAGTCTGCATCAAATCATTGTTCTTCTTGGTTTCTGCATTTGAATGTTCTTCTTGGTTTCTGCATTTGAATGATCAGAATAATAATGGTGAACATGAGTATTTTTGCATTGTTTTTCTTGCAGATTCCAGGCAATAGTATCCTATCAACAATAAATACCAATAAAAACAGATTCCTTTTAACTATATGATATCTGGATTAGAGGGTATTAGCTACGAGAAGAGGTTGGAAAGGCCTGGATTGTTTTGTCTGGAATGCCAGTTGAGAGGAGACCAGATAGATGTATATAAAACTATGAGAGCTTTAGATAGGGTAGACAGTCAGAGAAATTTTTCCCAGCATAGAAGCTTCAAATACTACAGGGCATAGCTGTAAGGTGAGAGGACCAGTTTAAAGGAGATGTATGGGGCAAGTATTTTACAGAGATGGTGGTGGGTGCCTGAAAACACTATAAGGAGTCATGGTGGAGCCAATATTGATAGTGGTGTTTAAGATGGTTTTGGATAAACAAACGGATATGCAGGGAATGGAGGAATATGGATCATTTTGCAAGCAGGAAAATAATTTGATTTAACATCATGTTCGGCACATACCTTGTGGGCCGAAGGGGCTATTTCTGTGCTATATTGTTCAATGTTCTATATCTATATAAATAAAACTCAAATCTTAACCACTTCCTGTTTGCACTGCATATTGATTTTTTTTTAAACGCTACCACTTACGGCTGTGATATTTGGCCATCTTACTCAGAGTCCCACTCCGCTGCGCAGGACAAGAGGATTTTTACCATCGATGAAAAATAAAAGACTTATTAATGTTTTAAAAATGTTGAGATTCTCTCTCCTGTCAATCATGCCATGAAGGCCACGCCCTTTCCGGTGGGAGTGGGAGGGACTATAAAACCCAGAAGTGTGGACTGCCTCAGTCTCTGCAAGATGGGGGAGCGAGAGGTCACGACTCTCGGTCTGAGCTGTGAATAACACTGAACACATGTCTACTAAACTGTGAGTGGTTTTACTGGCATGTGAGTGCCTTTAATGTGGTTTGAAAAAGCAAATGTGGTGATGGTTGGTTTGAAAAAGCAAAGCAATTGTGGGGGTGGTTGGTTGGTTTGAAAAAGCAAAGCAAATGTAGTGGTGGTTGGTTGGTTTGAAAAAGCAAAGCAATTGTGGTGGTGGTTGGTTGGTTGGTTTGAAAAAGCAAAGCAATTGTGGTGGTTAGTTGGTTTGAAAAAGCAAAGCAATTGTGGTTGTGGTGGTGGTGGTGGTGGTGGTGGTGATGGAAACTGCCCTTGAATTTGGTGGCCTTGCACCCTGCTTGAAGTGGTAGGAAACTGCACTTGAATTTGGTGGCCTTGCACCCTGCTTGAAATGGTAGGAAACTGCATTTGAATTTGGTGGCCTTGCACCCTGCTTGAAATGGAATTTCAAGGAATAGCCGTGAGTAAACTGCCAGCCCACCAGCCGTGAGTGAGTGAGCTGCCAGCACGCAAGGCTTGAGTGACTGAGCTGCCAGCCCAAGAATCCATTCAGCCCACAATGTCCATACTAGCCCACTTGGAACCAGTCCCTTCAGCCCAAAACACCCATACTAGCACTCCAGAAATCCCCCTCCACTGGCCACCAATATTGGAATTGGTGGAGAGGTGGAATATAGCGTCGGGGGACCAGCCCTCCCATGTGAACATGGGACCCAATGGGTCCCACTTAGTCTAGTTCTATATAAATTGGAAGCTTAACTAGTTCAGCCAAAGTTAATGGCAAAGGCAAGTAACTTTATCTTGTACAATTTTCTTGTGGAACAGCACAGTGGTGCAGCTGGTAGAGCTGCTGTCTCACACAATCAGAGACAATCCTGACTTCAGGTGCTGTCTGTGCAGGGTTTGCCTGTGATTGTGTGGGTTTCCTCCGATTTGTCCGGTTTCCTCCCACATCCCAAAGACGTGTGGTGGGTTAATTGTTCTCTGTAAAAATCCCCCTATTGTGTAAGGAGTTGATGAGAAATTGAGATATTAGTCATAGAGTCATAGAGTGATACAGTGTGGAAACAGTCCCTTCCGCCCAACTTGCCCACACCGGCCAACATGTCCCAGCTGCACTAGTCCTACCTGCCTTCGCTTGGTCCATATGTCCTACCCATTTACCTGTCTAACTGTTTCTTAAACATTGGGATAGTCCCAGCCTCAACTACCTCCTCTGGCTGTTTGTTCCATACAACCACCACCCTTTGTGTGAAGTTACCCCTCAGATTCCTATTAAATCTTTTCCCCTTCTCCTTGAACCTATGTCCTCTGGTCCTAGATTCCCCTACTCTGGGCAAGAGACTCTGTGCATCTACCCAATCTATTCCTCTCGTGATTTTATACAATATTTTATATTGTAGAATTAATGTGAATGGGTCACCGTAGACTCGATGTGCCGATGGGCCAATTTCCCTGCTGTATCTCTAAACTAAACTAAACTTGAAAGCTCTTGTACATGGCCAAAACTTTGTGGTAATGCCTACAGAGCCAGACACATCATTCTATGTACAGGCACATAATTGCAGTCATGATAATACACTAATAGCTTAAATACCTGCCCTGCAAGTGAAAGCGGTTAAAATATGTAGCTGTGAATTAGAACAGCTGTGGTGAAAGGGCATTATTTTGATCAGCAACTGTGGGTGTGGAGTTTTTGCCCTTTGATCAACCTGTTCTGGCTTTCACTGGGAAGCTGATATCGTGATTACACTTTAACTTTATGATGGAAAAAAATATGGCCATATTATTATTTCTGAATTCTGCTGTGCAATTTTTCATTCTGAACGGATATTTAATTCGGGCAAAACACATGGGTCAAAATAAATCCACTAAACTGGATACACCACATTCCTATGTACTTCAAGGAACACACAGAGAAGGAAACTCATAATTGATGGCGTTCAGTCCCAGTAGGTCATGGAGAGGTCCTACTCATCCATGTACAGTGGAAGCAGATGGATAATTAAACCAATGTTGAAAGGTGTGGGTAATGCCATTTGAGGCTAAACTTGGTGAATGGAAGACACTTTCATGTGAATAGTTTTACAACCAATATATTCTTCCAATTAAAATAACTTGGTCCAAAACCAGCACTTAAGGAAATCAATGAAGATTAACTTTAAACTATAAGAAAACAATGTAAAATGCAGGTGAGGAAGTTTGATGGATTTCATGTTATTATACACATATACAGCTTGCACAGTCAACAGTCAGTAGTTCAAATGCCATAAATGGGTCTCGATCAGAAACGTCACCCATTCCTTCTCTCCAGAGATGCTGCCTGTCCCACAGCGTTACTCCAGGTTTTTTTGTGTCTATCTTCACGATAAAATGTAAGTTGTAGTGGACATTGTATCAGGTAATGCACTCTGTGGTCTCTCCTACTCACACATATATATATAGAGCCACTCCTCCCCCTTCCCTAACTTCCTGCCTTTCTTAAATGTCATACACCTTGGATATTCAGGTAGCATTTTATGTCATCCTACCGCCCATCTCTGTAGTAGCTGCAAGATGATATTTATTTATTTCTATTTGCAGTCTCAATTTTCCTGCTCTTTTTTCAGATGTAATGCACATTCAGATAAAGAGCATTTATTTTTGTATTTTATCAGTTTTGTAAATTCTAGACTCATCCACTAATTTACTCTTATATTTGTTCTCCCTTTAGGGCCTGTCCCACTGTGCTTGGCCGTCCGAAGGGGGGGGGGTGCATTGGGTGCGACCGCACCCCCCCTTCCCTCCCCCCCAGAGTAAGAAAAAATCCCGAGAAAAGAAAAAAATCAGACAAAAAATATTTCAGAAAAAAAAGGAATCGGAAATTCTGGTTCCAGCCGCTGGATGATTTGGGAGAAAAAAATGCGACCATCCACGCCTGCGCAGTTGGGGAAACGACGCAAAATGACGCCATCTCTCCACGCATGCGTTGTGGGCCCGGGCAGGGGGTCTAATCTGGCCCGCGGGATAAGGGAGTACCCATTTCCCCAGGCCTGGGGGGGGGCGGGGTGCAGGGTACGGGGTGCGGTGCTGCCCGCCCGGTCCAGTGTCTCCATCCACGGTGTCGGAGCCTCACTAACGGCTTGCCAGGCGACCAGGAGACCATTCTCCCGTCGCCGGGCGGGAGTGGCTGAATCTGAACCCAGCGGCTGTAACCCCAACACCAGACGCCGCAGTGGTGGGGTCTGCACCCCTCACCTCCCCCCGCCACCGGGGCCCAAGTCATCTTCCCCCCGCCGCCAGGGCCCAAGCCATCTTCCCCCCACGCCACCCCCGCTGGGCCCACACCACCCCCGCTGGGCCCACACCTCCCCTGCTGGGCCCACGCCACCCCGCTGGACCCCCGCTGGGCCTATGGCACCCCCGCTGGCCCATGCCATCCCCACTGACCCCCGCTGGGCCCACGCCTCCCGTGCTGACCCCTGCTGGGCCCACGCCACCCCCGCTGGCCCACGCCACCCCTGCTGACCCCGCTGGCCCATGCCACCCCTGCTGACCCCCGCTGGAACCATGCCACCCCCACTGGGCCCACGCCACCCCCGCTGGGCCCACGCCACCTTCATCGCCCCCCGCCCGCTGGGCCCGCGCCAACTTCATCTTCGCCCCCCGCCAGGGGGGGAAGTGGGAGGGGGAGAGAGAGAGGGGAAGGGAGGGGAGAGATAGATGAGGGAGGGAAGAGGGAAAGGGGGATTATCTTTAGTGAGATTGCAAAATTAAGGTAGGTTTTAGAGCTATAATATTTTCTCCTCCATATGAATAATTTTAAACAATATCAAATAATATCAAACAATTGGAACTGCTTTCTTTTCCTTGATAACAATACTGAAAAATATGAATTCCATAGTTTGTGACATAAATATACATTTTAATGGGATCATTATATACAGATGTAAATTTCCATGAGATCGGGGAGGAGGGGCTTGGGGGCAAATATGCATCAAGCCGACAGCCTACTCGTTAAAGAGTTAAAAGATAGCCTAATCGACAAAGAGCTGAGAAGGGGAATCAGAGCTGCCAAGGAAAGGTACTCTGAGAAGTTGAGGAGCTAGTTCTCAGCTAGTGACTCAGTTTGGAAGGGCATGCAAGAAATCACCAGCTATAAGAGGAAAGCCCTCCGCTCTTTGGACAATCGTCAGCTGATGAACAACCTGAATGAGTTTTACTGCAGGTTTGAAAATCAGAAACTTAACCCTGGTACCCCCTCCCCAACAAACACAGCCAGACCCCAGTCTGCAAAGAATGGACCCTGCTTCCCATTCACCAGTTCACACCTACTTAAGGCAAGACTCCAGAATGAAAAGAGTAGACCCTTTCCCACCCCAACCAACACTTCACACCCAATTACTCATTTTTAACCAGTCCCTGCAAAGATGTACTGTCCCCGCCTGCTTCAAAGTCTCCACTATTGTCCCTGTACCCAAAAAGGTAAGGATTACTGGTCTTAATGACTACAGGCTTGTCACACTGACCTCTGTAGTCATGAAGACTGTTGAAAGGCTTGTGCTGGCCAAGCTGAAAAATATCACAATCCCTCTGTTGGACCCTCTGCATTTTGCATATTGGGTCAATAGATCTGTGGATGACGCAATCAATCTGGGCCTGCACTTCATCCACCAACACTTAGACCGCCAGGGGACCTATGCGAGGATTTTGTTTGTTGATTTTTGCTCTGCATTCAACACCATTGTGCCAGAGCTACTACGCTCCAAACTTTCTGAGTTGACGGTGCCTGAATCCCTCTGTCGGTGGATCACCAGCTTTCTGACAGACAGGAAGCAGCATGTGAGGCTGGGAAAGCACATCTCGGACCCGCAAACATTCAGCATAGGAGCACCGCAAGATGCATACTCTCCCCTCTCCTCTACTCTCACCACACCAATGACTGCACCTCCACACACACCACTGTCAAGCTTCTCAAGTTTGCAGCGACACAACCCTGATTGGATTGATCCAGGATGGGGATCTCTGTACTCTTTTCAGTTTGACATCTTTCCTATAACATGGTGCCTAGAACTGAACATAATAATCTAAATGCGGTCTCACCAACGTCTTATACAACTGCAACATGTCCTTCCAACTTCTATACTCAAAACTCTGACTGATAAAGGCCAAAGTGACAAAATACGTTTTGACCACCTGATATACCTGCAACACGACCTTCAAGGAACCATGCAACCAACCATCAACCATTCTTCTGCCCACCTGGCTAATTGATCCATATCCTGCTGCAATCTTTCACAACCATCTTCACTATATGCAAAACCACTCACTTCTGTATCATCAGCAAACTTGCTAATCTTGCCCTGTTCTGTGAGTGCTGGAGTAACTCAGCAGGTCAGGCTGAGTATAGAGTTTGGGAGGTCATGTTGCAGTTGCATAAGAAGGTGGTGAGGCCGCATTCAGAGTACTGTATTCAGTTCTGGGCACCATGTTATAGGAAAGATGTCATCAAACTGGAAAGGGTACAGTGAAGATTTACCGGGATGTTGAGTTGGCTGAGACTCTATTTCATGGAGCACAGGAGGATGAGGGATGGTCTAATAGAGGTGTATAAAATCATGATTTGAATAGATATGGTTGAGTCTTTTGCCCAGAGTCGGTGAATCGAGGAGCAGAGGACATGTTTAAGGGCAAAAGATTTAATAGGAATCTGAGGGGTATGTTTTTCACACAAAGGGTGGTAGATGTATGGAACAAGCTGCCAGAGGAGATAGTTGAGGCGGGGACTATCGCAACATTTAAGAAACAGTTAGACAGGTACATGGATAGGACAGGTTTGGAGCGATATGGATGAAACGTGGGCAGGTGGGACTAGTGCAGATGGGACATGCTGGGCCGAAGGGCCTGTTTCCACACTGTATCACTCTATGACTCTATCTATCTTTCCCTCTCAAACCTATTCTCCTGCCTTCTCCCCATTACCTCTGACACCCGTATCAATCAAGAATCTATCAATCTCCTCCTGAAAAATCTCCATTGACGACCTCCACAGCTGTCTGTGGCAATGAATTCCACAGTTCACCACCCTCTGACAATAAATTCCTGCTCATCTCCTTCCTAAAGGAATGTCTTTTAATTCCGAGGCTGTGGCCACTGGTCCTAGACTCTCCCACTAGTGGAAACATCCTCTCCACATCCACTCCATCTAGGTTTTTACCAGGCTGGGACAGACGGCAACAGCTTCACATCGGGTCCCAAAGCTTGTGTCCTGTCCTGCATCACCCAAGGCAGCAGAGACATTATAGGAGAGGGCAAGCACCGTAACAAAGTAGCTCACGGTGGTTTGGGTAACATTCAGGAATATCTATGCATGTCACATCATGAATATTACTGAAGAACGGTCTTGACCCGAAATATAATCTATACCTTTTCTCCGGATATGCTGCCTGAGTCACTGAGTTACTCCAGCACTCTGTGACATGTCATCTATCCATGTTCTCCAGAGATGTTGCCTGACCCGCTGACTTACTCCAGCATTCTGTGAAACGTCGCCTATTCATATTCTCCGCAGATGCTGCCTGACCCACTGAGTTACACCAGCACTTTGTGTCTATTTTCCCTTCACCCATCTGTCCAAGCCCACTCTCCCCCCTCCTTTCCTATATTACTTTCCACCCATAAACCTCTCTCTGCCTTTACATTTCACTCCTCTTTCAAATCTGATCTACTTATCTACATGCATGTTTCTTCTTAACTTTTTAGTCATAGAATGATGCAGTGTGGAAACAGGCCCTGCAGCCCAACTTGCCCACACCGACCAACATGTCCCATCTAAACTAGTCCCACTCACACGCATTTGGCCCATATCCATCTAAACCTGTCCTATCCATGTATGTGTCCTTAAGCATTAGGATAGTCTCAGCCTTAACTACCTCCTCAGGCAGCTCGTTCCATACACCCAGCACCCTTTGTGTGAAAAAGCTACCTCTCAGATTCCTGTTAATTTCTGAAATATTGGTCATAAATTTGGTGTAAAAATGCTCCAAAATATGGCTCAGAATGCATCAGAGAGCATCTAAAACCCTGGAGCTTTCAGGGCCCTTAAGCGGGCCCTGGACCCTGGCATCGAGGGACTTCATGCTTCGCGCTCATGATGTGCGCAGCGCACACATTATTTCACATTACATTTTTTGTAATCCTGTCATGCCACCCCCCTTTTTGGAAAGCTTCGTACGGGCCTGCTGTACGAGGTAATTCAAGAGCTCTCCCAAGTTTTTAAAAAACAAACTCGTGGTAAGCACGTAGAATGTACGTAGCGGGTACGTCGGAGCTCGGGGCGTCTATTAGCGGCTCGTAACGCTAACGACAGGCACTCGGGAAATGCGGTAAGCTTGTGAAGACTCGTGAAGATTTTTCATTTTGTTGACATGTTGAAAAATGTTGAAAAATGTCCACGAGAGCCCTGAGTACCTATGAGAGCCCTGAGTACCTATGAGCGGCTATTACCGTAATTCTCCGAGTTCGAATCAGGGGAAACTCGGGAGAACTCTTGAATTAGCTCGTACAGTGGGACAGGCCCTTATCTCTTCCAGTCTATTTATCGTTTCCAAATATTAAACCCTTCTCTTTAACCTTGTCTCAACTTCTTCATTTACCACATCTTCACAACTTCTTCATTTTACCACATCTTCACAACTTTGATTGCTTGCCCCAACTGTTCAGTTTAAAATTCTCTCTAGATCTCTAGTTATAATCTGCTAAAACACTGCTTCCGAAATGATTCAGGTATGAATCATCCCAGTGATACAGCTTACAATTTCCACAGTACTGATGCAAGAGCTCTTTAAACTGGAACCAACTCCTACCACAACAAACTATAAGCCCCTCGTTCAATTCACTGTTCTTATTTGTCCAATTAATTATACCTTTGATTTAATAACCAGAACAGTGATGAACAAGTGCTTCAAGAGAGTGGTGATGGTGCACATGAACTCCAGTCTCCCAGTCAGCCTTGATCCACTGCATTTTGCCTATCGTTGTAATAGGTCCACAGCAGACATCATCTCCCTGGCCTTAAACATCTCTGTGGAGCACATAAACAATAAGGACTCCTACATTAGACTCTTATTTACCCACTATAGTTCAACCAAAGTATCATCATCATCACCTTCAACACCATAATCCTATCAAAACTCATCTCGAAACTCCTAGACCCAGGAATCTCCACCCCCCCCCCTTTCCCACTGGATCCTCGACTTGCTGACTCACAGACCTCAATCAGTGAGGAGAGATGACAGTACCTCCTCCACAATAATTCTCAACATCAATGCCCCGCAAGGACGTGTTCTCATTTTCATACTATATTCCCTATACACTCACGATTGTGCTCACAAATTTGGCTCTAACTCCATCTACAAGTTTGTAGATGACACCACAATGTTGGGCCAGATCATGAACAATGACAGGATGGAGCACAGGAAAAGAGATGAAGAACTTAATAACATGGTGGCAGGACAATAACCTTTCCCTCAGCAAGGAGGAGCTACAAGATACAAGATACAAGATATATTTACTTGTCACATGTACCAGTTGGTACAGTGAAATGTGTGATCACCATACAGCCATACAATAAAATAAAGAACACAACACACGATAGAGTCCAACATAAAACATCCCCACACAGCAGAATCAAATGATTCCCACTGTGAGGGAAGGCACCAAAGTCAGTCATCTTCCTCGATGTTCACCCGTGGTCGGGGCCTTCGGAGCCCTCCGCAGTCGCCTTTACGGGCAGCCCGCCGCTCAGGCCCGCTCGCCGGGATGTTGGAACTCCGACGTCGGAACTGGAGGCCAACCTCAGCGGCTTGGACCTCCGAATCGGCCGCTTCCTACCAGAGTCCACGGCTCCCGACGTCCCCAGGCCGCGCCGGGCGGAGATTCAGGCTGGCGGCCCTCGGCAAACATCCCCAGGGACTCCGCGATGTTGTAGTCAGCGCCGCCTGCGTTGGGAGCTCCGCGAACCACAGCTCCGTGATGTTGGAGCAGCGGGCCCAAGGCTCCGGAGCTCCAAACGGCGATCCAGAAAGGCATCGCCCGCTCCACGGTGAATCCAGTGCCGCGCCGCGCCGCCGCTGCCGAAGCTCTGGTCCGGTCCCCGGTCTCAGGTAGGAAAGGCCGCTCCGATCCAGTGGTAGGCCACGAAGAGGGGGGGCGAGGACGTGACTCGGAGAAATAGTCGCATCCTCGCCAGGAAGCGACTAGGAAACGATTTCCCCCTTACCCTACCCCCCTCCCCCACATAGAAAAACTAAAGAATCCCCAAAACAAACAGTTTAGGTTTAGACAAACTAAAATTAAAAAAAGAGGGGAAAAAACGGACAGGCTGTAGGCAGAGGTGCCTTCAATGCAGCGCCCCCTAGTGGCCCAACTGGTTATTGACTTCAGGAAGCATGGTGGAGTACATGCCTCAATCAGCATCAATTGTGCTGAAGTGTAATGGTTGAGAACTTCAAATTGCATAGCATTAATATTACCAATGATCAGTCGTGGACCAACCACATTGATAGGACAGCCAAGAAGGCACACCGATGAGGAGGAGACAGGAAATTTGGCATACTGTTGGGCTGCATCACAGCTTGGTTTGGAAACACCTCTGCCCAAGACTGCAAGAATTTGCAAACCAGTCCATCACACAGACCAGACACCCCATCATTGACTCCAATAGAGGAAAGATGTAAAAGCTTTGGAAAGTGTGCAGAGGAATTTGACCAAAATGATGCCCGGATTAGGGTGTATTAGCTACAAGAAGAGGTTAGACAAACTTGAATTGTTCCAGTCTGAAGAAGGGTCTCCACCCAAAATGTCACCCATTCCTTCTCTTTAGAGTTGCTGCCTGTCCCACTGAGTTACTCCAGCATTTTGTGTCTATCTTGGATTATTTTCCCTGGAATGCTGGAGGTTGGGGAGACTTGATAGAATTACGAGAGGCATAGATAGAGTGGACAGTCAGAATCTATTTCCCAGGATGGAAATGTTAAATACTGGAGGGCATAGCTTTAACGTGAAGGGAATGAAATTCAAAGAAGATGTGCAGGGTACTTTTTTTTACACTGAGGATGGTGTGTGCCAGGGATGTGTTGCCAGCGGTGATGATGGAGGCAAATATGATAGTGGAATTTCAGAGACTTTGGGTTGGCACATGGATATAGACAATAGACAATAGCTGCAGGAGTAGGCCATTCGGCCCTTCGAGCCAGCACCGCCATTCACTGTGATCATGGGTGATCATCCACAATCAGTACCCCGTTCCTGCCTTCTCCCCACATCCCTTGACTCCACTATCTTTAAGAGCTCTATCTAACTCTATCTTGAAAGCATCCAGAGAATTGGCCTCCACTGCCCTCTGAGGCAGATAATTCCACAGATTCACAACTCTCTGGGTGAAGAAGTTTGTAGGGAATGGAGCGATGTGGATTATGTGCAGGCAGATAAGAGTTGGGATTGGCATTTTGTTCAGCACAGACATTGTGGGCTGAAGTTTAGTTTAGATAAGTTTAGTTTCGTCAGCAGAAAGACTATGCATGATTACAATCACGCCAATTACAGTGGACAGATACAGGATAACAGGAATAACATTTAGTGCAAGTTAAAGTTCAGTAAAGTCCGATTAAAGGCAGTCTGAGGGTCTCCAATGAGGTAGATGGTAGCTCAGGACCACTCTCTAGTTGGTGATGGGATGGATCAGTTGGCTGATAACAGCTGGGAAGAAACTGTCCCTGAATCTGAAGGTATGTGTTTGAATCTGAAGGTCAACAAGGACGGGGCTGCTCCTGTGTTATGCTACTGTATGTCCTATGTTGTATGAGATTGAATAATTGAAGAACTATGTTTGGCCGCTCTGAGGTTAAATCAGGCTATCAACCTTGAGCTGCATCACTCCACCGTTAGCTTGGTGGAAGCTGATTTTGTGGTCCGGATTATATTGGAAGGCCTTGGCTGGGCAAGAGCTGCTGTTCATGCACGACTAAACTCAGCGCAGAAAATTAGGGGTTGTCTCTGTATAATTAATTGGCCTGCATTCAGATGGAGCTTTTTAGCTGTCAGACATTCTTTGCAGAAACATCTGTAAAGCCCAGCATGTCAGATATTTTCACATTTATTTGACATCGACAGCCCTGGAAGTGCTTAAAGAGGCCTGAAAGACAAACAAAACAAACAAATTAAATGCCTTTTCAATTAGACATCCAACTGCTTATGTATTTGCTGTAAAGGAGGGGAGACAAGGCAGAACTGGGAAGAGTCCAGCACTGTGCCCAGAGGTTGGCCTATAGGGAGTATTATCTGCCCTGGAGAGTTTACAGGGAGAGGCTGTCTTTCCAAATAATGTCGGAATAGCTGTGGCTGAGGAGGCTCTGCTTTAGTAAAGAGGCAATCAACCGCCTCAGTAAAATGTTAAAAAGTGACCTTCAGCCATGTTCCAATTCCCGCAGGGCCTTGTCAGTATCAATGAAGGTCACATTGGCCCTCAAATTTTATGCACGCTAGTCATTTCAATCGGCGACTAATGGCATGCTCAAGTTCACCCGAGCTCTGTGAGAGTCTGCAGTCAGCAGGTCACCGCTTCCTCCAGAGCTCTGCAAGAGTTGGCATTCAGCAGGTCAGGCCTGTCATTTGTAGCTGGGCTTCTGACTTCATCACCTGCGATATGTCTCCAAAGTGCCAAAGGGAGGGGTCTGTTGATTTCAACGGGATCACTAGTTCCACCCCGAGAGACTGTTGATGGAAACCATGAAAGCACCTCAGCATGTACATGACGTGCAAATCAATGGGGAGAGCCAAACACAAGGATCCCACACAATGCCCAGCTGTGATTCTGAATGTCAACACTCATCAGTGGCATTGCCTTCACCAGCGGCAGTGCCTTCTGTTATTTAAACTTGCCCAATTCTCTCACTTGTGTATGGAAAAGATAGAGTGGATGTTGCGAGGATGTTTCCAGTAGCAGAAGAGTCTGGGACCAGAGGGCACAGCCTCAGAAGAAAAGGTCATACATTTAGAATGGAGATGAGGAGGTATTTCTTTAGCCAGAGGGTGGTGAATCTGTGGAATTCATTGGCACAGATGGCAGTGGAGTCCATGTTATTGGGTATTTTTAAAGTGGAGATTGTTAGGTTCGTGATTATTAAGAGTGTCAAAGGTGATGGGAAGAAAACAGGAGAATGGGGTTGAGAGGGAAATTGATTAGTCATGATTGAATGATGAAGCAGACTCATGGTCCGAATTGCCTAATTCTGCTCCTATTTTCTCTGATTCTATGACATTGAGACTTTCAGACCAACATTTTCATTAAAATTGAGGTATTTAGCAGTTTTCTATTTAGAAAACAGCTAAAGCAGCAAAAGCTGATTCCATTTACATGTTTCTAACCAAGAACAAATGATATCTTCCTAAATGATTTAAAAAGAGAGCTGCTAATTATAATGCTAGCAATTATAAGAATATTATATATATTATTAAAGAAAATGATTTGAGATTATCCACCAATAAAAAAGAGAAAGGTTGAGAGATGTTTTTAAATGGTGGCAGTCTGAAAGATGATGGTATTCAGAGGGACTTGGTGCCCTACACAAATCACTGAAAATCAACATCAAACTATAGCATGTGATCAGGAAGGTGAAATGTTTCCTGTGAGACATCCTGCACTGTTCCAATGAGGCCAACCATAAGTTTGAGGAACAACTATTGCATCAGGACACACTGCAGCCTTCTGGGGACAGGACTGAATTCAGGTAACTTGTTTTCTTTATGTAGAAACAAGAATCTGCAGATGCTCGTTTACACAAAAGGGCACAAAGTGCTGGAGTATCTCAGCGGTTCAGGCAGCATCTCTGGAGAATATGAATAGGTGACGTTTCAGGTGTGACCCCCTTCTTCAGTGTTGTCCAGTTACTCCAGCTCCAGTTGTATCAACTTATTATCTTTAGTTTAGAGATACAGCATAAAATCAAGCCCTTCGGCCCACTTAGTCCACGCTCACCAGTAATCAACGGTACACTAGTCTATCATACACTCTAGCAACAATTACAGTCCAATTAGCCTACAAACCTGTACGTCTTTGGAATGTGGGAGGAAACCGGAGCACTGGGAGAAAACCCATGCGGTCACAGGGAGAACGTACAAACTCCATACAGCGCCCGTGGTCAGGATCGAACCTGGGGCTCTGGTGCTGTAATGCAGCAACTATATCGCTGTGCCACTGTGCCGCCCTTGTTTGTATTAGAAACACCACAAGGTGATCCATGTTAATATTAATTTAGAGCATCTCTCTACACAGACACTCTCCCTACAGCCTGCCATACCCAGCATTTTCCTTTTGACTTCACTTCTCATCAACAGCCCTTTCCTGCATTTCATGGCATTTACATGTGCTTTTGTCAGTATTTTCAATCTCCCTAACTTCCCCCTTTAACCTATCACTCAGATGGTTGTGTGAACAATGGAATAACCTTGCAACTCTGGCTCCATCCGATCAGCGACAATCCCTTTATCTTTTCCATTCCTCTCCCATTCTCTCTGCAACGTAAAACGTGATTGTTTTCTTGCGTTCCAAGTCTGATGAAGGCTCTTGCATTGGAAATGTTAACTGTTTCTCTTTCCACAGGTACTGCATAACCTGCTAAGTGTTTGCAGCATTTGCAATTGAAGGCAAATATGGCCATAAAAGGCCTTTTATGGCATGGGGATTTGAGTACTAAAGCAGAGACGTCTTATTTCAATTATACAGGTACCTTGCGTACTACACATGAAATATTGTGCATAGACCTATTTTTCCTATATATGGAAAGATATGATTGTAATGAAATAAGCACAAGAACACAAGAAAACAGAAGTCAAACACAAAAAGCTGGAGTAACTCAGCAGGACAGGCAGCATCTCTGGAGAGAAGGAATGGCTGACGTTTCAGGTCGAGACCCTTCTTGAGACTGGTTAGGGATAAGGGAAATGAAAGATATAGACGATAATGTGGAGAGATAAAGAACAATGGATAAAAGATATGCAAAAAAGTAACGATGATAAAGGAAACAGGCCATTGTTAACTGTTTGTAGTGTGAAACCGAGAAGCTAGTTCGACTTGGATGGGGGAGGATTAGAGAGAGAGGAAATACCTGGGCTACCTGAAGTGACAGAAATCAACATTCATACCACTGGGCTGTAAGCTGCCCAAGCAAAATATGAGATGCTGTTCCTCCAATTTACGTTTAGCCTCACTCTGACAATGGAGGAGACCGAGGACAGAAAGGTCTGTGTAGGAATGGGAAGGAGAATTAAAGTGTCCGGTAACCAGGAGATCAGGTTGGTTCAGGCGGGCTGAACGAAGGTGTTCGCGAATCGATCGCCCAGACTACATTTGGTCTCGCCGATGTATAGTCCAAACATAGACTGAGCGATCATTTCGCGGAACACCTTCGCTCTCTCACATTTCCTCTCTCTCTATCCCTCCCTCACCCATGTCGCACTAGCTTCTCGTTTTCACCCTATAAACAGCTAACAATGGCCTGTTTCCTTTATCATCGTTACTTTTTTGCATATCTTTTATTGATTGTTCTTTATCTCTCCACATCATCATCTATATCTCTCATTTCCCTTATCCTTAACCAGTTGGAAGAAGGGTCTCGACCCGAAACGTCACCCATACCTCTCTCCAGAGATGCTGCCTGTCCCGCTGAGTTACTTCAGCTTTTTGTGTCTATCTTTGGTTTAAACCAGCATCTGCAGTTCCTTCCTCCACTAGAAAACTGAAACAGGACTAGGCTAGCTGGCCTTTCAACGTGATCATTGCTGATCTAGCCCACCCCTCTACCTCTACATGTAGAGAAACTGGGGGGAAAAGAGTGAAAAGGCTAACACAACAGAATGAGAACAAAAATATACCTTATCATGGAAGATGATAAAAATTTTGGGTGCACGTTTAAGGTTGGGTCCATGTGCCTTCCTGGACTAACTGGACATGGCAGTTATCAGAGAAATTAAATCTACACCACTGTCCTGAACAGAAGCAACCATAATCCTAATCCTAAAAATGGGTCACTGGAGGGCAAGATAACATCAGACAGTTCTGCTCATACCAAAAGATCTGCCATGAAAACCCGCTTTGAAAAAGGGTTCCGACCCATAACGTTGCCTATCCTCCAGAGATGCTGCCTGACCAGCTGAGCTGCTCCAGCATTTTGTGGGGGGGGGGGGGGGGGGGGGTTCTGAAAACCTGTAAAATAAATATGGAATGGTAAACATAGAAACATAGAAAATAGGTGCAGGAGTAGGCCATTCGGCTGTTTGAGCCAGCATCACCATTCAATATGATCATGGCTGATCATCCAAAATCAGGACCCCGTTCATGCTATTCCCCCATATCCCTTGATTCCGTTAGCCCAAAGAGCTAAATCTAACTCTCTCTTAAAAACATCCAGTGAATTGGCCTCCACTGCCTTCTGTGGCAGAGAATTGCACAGAATCACAACTCTCTGGGAGAAAAGGTTTTTCCTCATCTCAGTCCTAAATGGTCTACCCCTTATTCTTAAACTGTGACCCCTGGTTCTGGACTCCCCCAACATCGGGAACATTTTTCCTGCTTCTACCCTGTCCAATCCTCTAAGAATTGTGTATGTTTCTATAAGATCCTCTCTCATCCTTCTAAATTCCAGTGAATACAAGCCCAGTCGACCCATTCTTTCATATGTCAGTCCCGCCATCCCGGGAATTAACCTGGTGAACCTATGCTGCACTCCCTCAATAGCAATAATGTCCTTTCTCAAATTAGGAGACCAAAATTGCACACAATACTCCAGGTGCGGTCTCACCAGGGCCATGTAGAACTGCAGAAGGACCTCCTTGCTCCTAAACTCAAATCCTCTTGCAATGAAGGCCAACATGCCATTAGCTTTCTTTGCCACCTGCTGTACCTGCATGCTTACTTTCAGTGGCTGATGTACAAGCACACCCAGGTCTCGTTGCACCTCCCCTTCGCCAAACCTGACACCATTCAGATAATAATCTGCCTTCCTGTTCTTGCCACCAAAGTGGATGACCTCACATTTATCCACATTATACTGCATCTGCCATGCTTCTGCCCACTCACCCAACCTATCCAAGTCACCCTGCAGCCTCCTAGCATCCTCATCGCAGCTCACACTGCCACCCAGCTTTGTGTCATCTGCAAACTTAGAGATGTTATATTTAATTCCCTCGTCTAAATCGTTAATATATATTGTAAACAACTGGGATCCCAGCACCGAGCCTTGCGGCACCCCACTAGTCACTGCCTGCTATTCTGAAAAGGACCCGTTAATTCTTACTCTATGATTCCTGTCTGTCAACCAGTTCTCTATCCATGTCAATACCTTACCCCCAATACCATGTGCTCTAATTTTACACACTAATCTCTTGTGTGGGACCTTGTCAAAGGCTTTTTTGAAAGTCCAGATACAGCACATCCACTGGCTCTCCCTTATCCATTCTACTTGTTACATCCTCAAAAAAATCCAAAAAGATTAGTGAAGCATGATTTCCCCTTCATAAATCCATACTGACTTTAACCGATCCCGTCACTGCTTTCCAAATGCGCTGCTATAACATCTTTAATAATCAACTCCAACATCTTCCCCATTACCGATGTACGGCTAACTGGTTTATAATTCCCTGTTTTCTCTGTCCCTCCTCCCTTAAAAAGTGGAGTTACATTGGCTGCCCTCCAGTCCACAGGAATTGATCCAGAGTTGAGAGAACATTGGAATCCACGATTTCTAGGGCCACCTCCTTGAGTACTCTGGGATGCAGACCATCAGGCACTGGGGATTTATCTGCCTGGGGATTTAGTCCCAACAGTTTACCTAACATAATTTTCTGACTAATGTGGAGTACCTTCAGTTCCTCATGCCCCCTATAGCTCCTCGGTCCCCTAGTATTTCCGGGAGATTGTTTGTGTCTTCCTTAGTGAACATAGAACCAAAGTACTCATTTAACTGTTCTGCCATTTCCTTGCTTCCCATTACAAATTTACCTGTCTCTGACTGTAAGGGACTTACATTTGTCTTCACGAATTTTTTCCTTTTTACATACCTAAAGAAACTTTTATAGTTTTTATATTCCCTGCAAACTTTCTTACGTGCTCTTTTTTCCCCCTCTTAATTAGCCCCTTTGTCCTCCTCTGTTGAGTTCTTGAAACAAAGAATATCTTGAAACAAAACAATGTTAGACAGTTGGCAAATGTCACTGCTGGCGCAAAACATAAGGAACACACAAAGAGACAGAAATTAATTGCATGTTTTTGTCTCACAACCAAAATGATCTGTTACCCTGGTTTTGAGAAGCTGTGCCAAATTGCAGTTGATATTTGTAAATTGCCAATGAGAGACAACAAAAGAAAAATTGAAAGCCTTTTGAGAAGCATCCTCCAAAAAGCAGCAAAGCAGACCTAATCCTTATTTACCCATTTTACTGAAAGTTATATACATTGAAGATTTCGAATATCATAGCATTGTTGATCAAATAATTAAGCTGAAAACAATCTTTGATGTCATTCCAAAAAATAGAATAGAAAAGTATTACAGCCAAAGTCATTAAACCTGCAACAATAAGCAGAAACCTGGAGGCAACATCTGTGGCAAAAGTTGTATGTCACTGTTTTGAGTTGACGCCGTGCATCAGGACTGGGTCATATAGGATGTTGACCATCAACATTAATGTTCAGTTTTGCCTTCCCAGGTGAGATCTTCCAGCGTTCTGTGTTTGTCTTCATTAAGCCTACACACTGGGTAAACTCCAAACTGATGAGTGAGAAACCTAAAATAGGGCTGGGAACACCTGGATCAAAAAGACCTAGATCAAGCAGTCAAAAGGGACATCAACCCAACTGCAACTCCACAAGAAGTCACGCCAGCATTGACAGAGGTCAGAGTTTTCAGCAAACCTGAAGCCAGAAATGACTATTAAAATGTAAAGCTTCATGAGCGATCTTCACTGTTGCTTTTAGCCAATATATAGCAACCCCAACCAAAGGAGGGACAATCCTGCATATCATTTTCAGAAATTAAGCTGGGCAGGTGAAATAGGTATCATTGGAAGAATATTACTTTGTGATATCAACCAACATTTTGAAGAATTTAGCACAACTAGTCTTTAGACTCTAGACTTTAGAGATTCAGCGCGGAAATAGGCGCTTCAGGCCACTGACTCCGCGCCGACGAGCGATCCCCATATACTAGCACTATCCTACACCATTAGGGATAATTTACAATTTTACCAAAGCCAATTAATCTACAAACCTGTATATCTTTGGAGTGTGGGAGGAAACCGGAGCACCCAGAGAAAATGCACGCAATCATAGAGAGAATGTACAAACTCCATGCAGACAGCACCCATAGTCAGGATCGAACCTGGGTCTCTGCTGCTATAAGGCAGTAACTCTATGTTGCACCACTGTGCTGCCCTGAATTATGTAAAAGGACCAAGATAAGATAGAAACCTTCAAAATTGAGATGAGGCCAATTTTACACTTCTAAGATGTGAGTTAGCAAAAATAGTTTAGAAACTAAATCAGACTCAGAGCATTGGGAAGCAGTAACAACAGAGATTCCAGGAGTTCTGAGTAAACATGTTCTCACAAAGGAAAAGAAAGGGACTGCCAAATCCAGAGCCTCTTGAATGACAGGCTGACTACAGGGTGTTGTGTAAGGGTTAAACAGACAATTTCAGCAAATATTGAGTTTTCAGCAAAATTAGCAGCACTGCATTCCATACCCTTCAAAAACAAAATTCAAACACACAGTCTCCCAGAGATTACCTTGAACCCGTTCATGCCTGGGAACGTACAATGTCTGGGAAAGCGTAGCATTGGTGAGCAATACACAACAGCAATAGTTGGGAAGACCACCTGCCGCTTGTAGTGCAGAAATGTTGCAGACAAGGGGGGCTTATGATTGGCTCAGGAAGGGGGATAGTTGCACTGATAAGAAATGCCATAAAGGATGGTGTCATAGAAAACATAGAAACATAGAAACATAGAAAAGTAGGTTCAGGGGTAGGCCATTCAGCCCTTCGAGCCAGCACCGCCATTCGATATGATCATGGCTAATACTGCTATAAGGCAGTATCTAAAATCAGTACCCCATTCCTGCTTTTTCCCCATATCCCTTGATTCCTTTAGTCCTAAGAGCTAAATCTAAAGGGGCTGTCCCACTTGGGCGACCTAATCCACAAGTCCGGAAGAGTGTCTTCGACCCTCAACCTCGAGGGCACTCGCCTGGAAAGCCTCGAGCTGGATCGACCGTCTGCATTGAAACCGCGAGCTGGATCGACCGACTGCACACACACACACACACACAAACACATCGCAAAGGCGGGGGCCCAGGGAAAGCGGGGGAGCGCTGTCTGAAATTCACATCCGCGATGAAGAAGAAGGTAAACCGGCTGCACAGTAACGGTAAGTCCTTTAGAGAGCGCGGAGAGGGTGGGGGGGAGAAGGGGAGAGAGGGGGAGAGAAGGAGAGAAGGGGAGAGAAGGGGGGAAGGGTGGGAGAAGGGGGGGAGAAGAGGGGGAGAAGGGGAGAGAAGGGGAGAGAAGGGGGGGAGAAGGGGTGAGAAGGAGTGGAGACACTTTTAAGAAGTATAATAGAGTTTAGCGGGCATTTTACCTACCGGTAGGTTTTCCTTGCTCCTGAAATTCCAATGAGCCAATCAAAATGCCTGGTCAGCGAAGGAGATTGCCTACGGCTGCCCTCGACTGCTTGTAACTAAATAGTGACCCACTCCACTGCACTACGAGTTCAAAGACCCATGCTGACCAAATTTTACTCACGGAAAAATGTTCAACATGCTGAAAATTTTTCCGCGACCTAGCTGAGGCCACGAGTATTCGGGAACTTCCCTCGAGCATGAAGGAGAGTTCCAGTGACCTCATAGGACCACGTGTCGACCATGCTGCGAGTTTGAAGGTCGAAGACACTCTTCTAAACTCGCTGATTAGGTCACCCAAGTGGGACAGCCCCTTAACTCTCTCGGTCAGACGCCCATTCGAGGAGAGAGCTCCAGCCTTGGACTGTGACACGAACGGGGGCCAGGTGATCAAGAACAGCAACATCTTGCAGCATGCTCTGCTGTGCACTCGTGGTGTGCGAGTGTGTACAGGGATATACAGGATATGTGAGAGTATGTGCCTCATTTGGTAGTGTAATAAAATACCTAGTGAATCAAACTGTCGTCTGAATCCGGTGACTTATCGAACACAACGCAGGGCATGATAAGGCATCAAAGGGAAGCTTATGCCAGATTTCAAGAGCTTAACATGGCATAAAGCCTAGAAGATGATAGAAAGTGTAGGAGTAACGTATAAAGGGAGATTAGGAAGGCAAGGAAAATATATGAAATGTTTTTGACAAGTGAAGATCAAGAAAATTCAAAAGCATCTTGGTGGGCATGGGCCCGTTGGGCTGAACAGCTTGTTTCCGTGCTGCATGAATCTATGACTATGTTAAAATATAAAGAGCAAGAGCATACCTAAGGAAAGAGCATGGTCTTCTTGCGATTAAAGTACAAAACTAGGTCTGGCAGCTGGACGTGGTGGTGAAAGAGGTTTAGTTTAGTTTTGTTTTGATTTTGTTCGGAGATACAACACGGAAACAGGCCCTTCGGCCCACTGAGTCTGCGCCGACCAGCGATCTCCACACATTAACACTATCCTACACACACTAGGGACAATTTACAATTATACTGATCCAATTAACCTACATACCTGTACGTCTTTGGAGTATGGAAGGAAACCGAAAATCTCTGAGAAAATCTCCGCGTGCACGGGGAGAACGTACAAACTCCGTACAGACAGCACCCGTAGTCGAGATTGAACCCAAGTCTCCGGCGCTGTAAGCTCCGTAAGGCAGAAACTCTACCGCTGCGCCACTTTGCCGACCCTGGTCTCATATTGAACCCTGGGTCAAGGTTTACATGTTCCTGTTGGAGAGAAGGGCAAAGGTGGCAAGAATAAGGAACCCTGGATGATGAGAGAAATTGAGGCTCTGGTCAAGAAAAAGAAGGAGACACTGGACAGGTATAGACAGCTGGAGTCAATTGTATCCCTGGAGGAATATGGAGGATTAAGGATACACTTAAGAAGAGAATCAGGAGAGCAAAAATGAGGCATCAGATAACTCTAGCAGATAAGATTAAGAAGTATCCAATGTGATTTTATAAATTTAATAAAGAAAAATGGGTAACGAGGGAGAGAATATAGTCCCCCCTAAAACCAAAGTTGTCATCTATGTGTGGAGCCGTAGGAGATGGGCAAGGTCCTCAATGAATATTTATCTTCTGCTTTTACCACGGGAAAAGACATGAACACTAAAAAACGTGGGAGAGTTAATGGAGCTATTATGTGAGTAGGCCATATTACAGTTGAGGAGGTGTTGGTCATCCTAAGATCCCAAGGTAGAAACATTTTCCAGGCCTGAACAGATATATTCAGTTAGCCACAAAATCTGATAGAAAAGTTACGGGAGGGGATTCTGAGCGATAAGGTATACATTCACTTGTGAAGAGATAGTCAGCATGGTTTTGTGCATTGGGAGATTGTATAACATACATTTCTGTAAGGTGGTTGGCCTCTCTGGAAGATGAGATCCAGGAAGAACTAGCTAACTGATTCAGAATTGACTTCACGGTAGGAAGCAGAAGATTGTGTTGAAAAGTTGTTTTTCATACTGGAGGCTTGTAACTAGTGGTGTGCCTCATTCATATTAACCCTTTAGATGAGAATGTGCAAGGCATGATTAGTGTTGCAAATGACACTGAAATGGGAAGTATCATTAAAAAAATGAAGATGGTTATCAAGAATCACCATGGGATCTTGATCAGCTAAGCAAGTACACTGAGGAATGGCAAATTGAGATTTATGATTCACATAAGTGTGAGGTGTTGTATTTTGAGAAGTCAAACCAGGGTAGGTACTTCACAGTGAATGGTAGGGCCCTGGAGAGTGTTGTAGAGCACAGAGATCTAGAAGTACATAGTTCCAAGATTGCAAGTGGATAGAGTGGTGACCAAGGCTTTTGGCATGTTAGCCTTTATCAGTCCGGGAATTGAGCAAAGAAAATTGGATGTTAGGTTACAGTTTTGGAAGACATTGATGAACCCGCACTTGAGTTATGTCTTCAGTTTTGGTCACCCTGCTGTGGGAAAGATGCCATTAAGCAGGGAAGAGCGCAAAGAGTGTTTACGCTCATGTTGCCAGGACTCAAGGGCCTTAGCTACACTGAGAGGTGGGCACGGTAGAACTTTATTCCTTGGCATGCAGAAGGCTGAGGGATGATCTTATAAAGGTGAATAAGATCATGAGGGGAGGAGATAAGATGAACAAACAGTATTTTTCTCAGGGTCTAGAGGGCATAGGTTTAAGGTGAACGATTTAAGAGGAACCAGGCGTGCAACGTTTTCGCACATTGGATGGTGGTAATATGGAACGAGCTGGCAGAAGAAGTAGTTGAGACAGATTTAATAACAGCATTTAAAGTACATTTGGACAGGTACAGGGATAGGGATGGTTTAAAGGGTTATGGGCTAAACACAGGCAAATGGGACTTGCACAGACAGATATCTTGGCCAGCATGGGCAAGTTGCACTGACGGGCTGTTTCTTTCGTGTTTGACTCTGTAACTATGAATCTATGACATACTGTATGCCAATAACTCTCTCTGACTCTGCCATTAACGCACATTAAAGGGAAATTTAAATACTTTAATTTTATTTTATTAATTGTAATAATATTTAAATTTAATTATTAATTCAATAATTTAAATTATTTAATCTATTAACTCATCTTTGGAATGTGGGAGGAAATCGGATAGAAACTCACCTGGCCACAGAAAGAATGTGCAAAATCCTTGCAGACTCTCCCAAGGACAAGGTCCAACCTGTGCCCTTGAAGGAGTGAGTAGCAACACTGACTGCTGTGCCATCATACCACCTATAAAGTCCATGATGAATATTTACCTACTATTCTTGCAAAAGAAGAGGGTAATGCTGATATTAAAGCTATGGCAGACAAGTGTTAAATGCTGATGGGATAAACACAGTTAGAGGGAAGGCATTAAGGGAATTAGTATATTTGAAAAGGACGTTTTGAAGGCTATGACTATAGTCTTTTAATCCTTTCTGATCACAGGAATAGTGCCAGAGGATTGAAGAACTGTTAACATTTACATCATTGTTTAATAAAAAGGAAGAAAGTACAAACCAAATAAATTTGGGCCAGGTAATTTAACTCAATTGGATGAATTGTTTCTGATTTATTGAGAGATAGAGCATGGAAACAGGCTCTTCAGTCCACCTAGTCCAGACTGACCATTGATCACCAGTTCACACCGAGTTCTATGTTCTCCCACTATCTCATCTACTCCCTGTGTACAAGGGGGTAATTTACAGATGTCAATTAACCTATAATCCTGCATGCCTTTGGGACATGGGAGGAAACTGGAGCGCAGAAACCAGAGAGAATGTGCAAACTCCACACAGACAACATCCAAGGACTAAACCAATCTCTGGCTCTGTGAATTAATTCATATCAACCTTTATCTAGAATGCCATAGATTAATCATGGGGTTGTTAAACTGAAGATCATATCTGACAAAGGATTGAATATAACATGGAAAGTCAAAGAGGACAGAGTGTTCGACATATGTATCTGGATTTTAGCAATACTGTTGACAAGATACCATATGTCAAGCTAATCAGAAAATAATTAAAACACAATGGAAGCCAAAGTACAAATTGAATCCAAATTGGCAAGAAGCAAAGGACAAATGATTATGGTGGATTTGTGATCTGAATTATGTTACCAATGGAGGTCCAGAGGGCTCAGTATTCAGTCCTTTGATTTAGAAAAAATATATATATTAATGGTTTAGATCCAAGTGTAGGGGGCATAATAAAAATAATTTGCATATTATATAAAAAATGACATAGTTGATAGTGAGGATAAAAAGGTTGGATCCCAGGAAAATATAAATAGGCATTGGACACAAGAGTGGGAAATGGAATTTAATCCATAGCCCATAGCTCAACAGATTCTTAAAGCAGTAGTGCAGGTCAATAATGTGCATAAAATATCCATGGGATGCTTTCCTTCATCGTCTGAGGCATATAATGTTAGAGCAGGTAGACAAAAATGCTGGAGAAACTCAGCAGGTGAGGCAACATCTATGAAGAGAAGGAATAGGCAATGTTTCAGGTCGAATTGGTTCAACTTTACGCCGTACTGCTTAGGTGACAACTTGAGTTCTACATTCAGTTCTTATCACCACATTATAAGAAAGATATATTTGCATTGGAAAGGTCACAAAGATTCAAAGGTCAGTTTATTGTCACATGTACCAATTAAGGTCCGGTGAAACTCGAATTACCATACAGCCATACTGAAAACAAGCAACAAGACACACAACTACATAAGAGTTAACATAAACAACCATCACAGCGGATTTCCCACATTCCTCACTGTGATGGAAGGCAATAAAGTCCAATCATCTTCTTCTTTATTCTCCCACGGTAGGGGCAATCGAACCATCTGCAGTCAGGGCGATTGAAGCTCCCGTGTTGGGGTGGTCAAAGCTCCTGTGACTCGGAGCTCCTGAAGTCGGTCTCTAACCAGGGTTCGCTAGCTCCATGATGTTAAATCCACAGGCTCCTGCAGTTGGAGCTCCCGAAGTCGGTCTCCAGCAGAGCCCGCCAACTCCACAAAGTTAGCCCGCAGTGCGGACGGAGATACGATACGGAATTAAAAACGCATCTCCGTCGAGGTGAGATTTAAAAAAAGTTTCCTCCAACGCCCCCCACCCCCCCCACTCCCCGCATAAAACAAGCTAAAGAACAAAAAAACATACATTTAACATACTAAAAAACAACAAAGAAGGAAGGGACGATACAGATTGTTGGCGAGGTGGCGATTGCGGGTGCCACCAGGTGGTTCACAGAGGAGAGGTATGAGGATATTGCTAGAAATTGGAACATTGTAGCTTTAGGCAAAGACTGGATAAGCTGGGGATGTTCTCTTTGGAACAGGGGAGGCCAAGAGAAAACTTAATTAAAGTATATAAAAGTGCATGAGGTCTAGAAAAAGAAAATAGGAAGTGCCTGTTTCCCTGAGCAGGAGGATTAAAAACAAGAGGGCATAGATTTAAAGTAATTGGTAGAAGGATTAGAAAGGATATGGAGAAAAGACTTTGGACCCAGAGGGTTAGAGGAGACTGGAACTCATTTCCTGAACGAGGATAGAGTCAGAATAACTCATCGCTTTTCAAAAGCTTTTCAGTGTGTACTTGAAGATCTCTGACCTAGTTCAAGATGGCAAGACCTGAGCATTTGGATCTAATGAGCTCATATGAGCAAAATCAAGACATGCCTATACATAGGGATACAGAGAGCTTTTGGCATACATGAAAAAGTCCACACCCACCTCCTAGGGTAGAGGGGGTTGTAATACAAATAAATAACAGATCCTTTCAGCAAATTAAAAATAAAATGCAACATGGAGCACCAACAGGACTGAAAATGTTACTGCTGTTTCAGGGTTTGACTTCAAATGAGGAAAGATGTACCTTTTTGATTGCTGCCCTTGGAGCAACTAATTCCAGAGAGAAATGACTACAGCCAAGGCAACAAAATGGAGATGTAATATTTGCCATGTAAGGAATGTCAGAAGTAAACATTTTCATGGCCAGAATAATAAAATGAAAATTTATCATCCAAGTAAAACTTGAAAATAAAAATATTTTATAACACATGGAAATGGCATGCTAAATGTTCTGAGAATTTTTTAAAAACAGTCAGTTCTCTGTTTCTGATGACACTACATCATTCATAAGCATTATATTCAATACAAACATTATATTCTATATTAACATTATAATCTATATAAACAATATATCATTTAGAAGCACAGGCTTGGAGAATAACAAGTGGTTGAGCCAAAGATCCTGGTCTAGAAGTTAATAACAAACAACGCTATGAAAAATAAGACAACTATCAATGCTTGGAGAAATGGTGTAGGAGCATTCTCAGCAGAACCTAATGGGGCACAAGAAAGAAAACCACGATTAGGTTTGTCTCAGTATCTGTGGCAAGTTCATATGAAATTACACAGAGGGTGTTAATGCTGGGAAACTTGGCACTGCTTTCATTGAAATGCAAGGGAGGCTGTAGTAATGAAAGCAGTGCAGTCCTAATCAGATACTAATGCAGTTTGTCAGCCCAGTTTAGCCTGATTCTGCTCGAGGCTGGCATGAAGTATTCTATCAGTGGAGACAAATGAAGACTATTCAGTGAACATTCCCTCACCAGACATTCTGACTGAGAGTAGATCATTAATAATTAGATCAAGAACGGTGCCAGAAAAACAGTGACATTCTCACTCAATATTAATTAGCAAAGACCACTGTCCTTCGTGTCAAAGCTAACTTCAATCATCTTATTTTCCTTTGAACCTCATTAATCTCAATATTCTGAAGAATACTTGGCACTAAAATGCCGTGACTGTCCAGCATTAAAAGGATCTCCTTGCTTTAGGGCCACACAAACATCCAAATGAGAAAAAATATAAGAATCGGTTCCGAAAGGACATTCAAGAAAAATAATAATGATCATCATTTTCCCTTTCCTAGATAAGAACCAACATATTCAGTTAAGATAAACATTAATCGAGAAGCATTCATTCACAGTGACTCTAACTTCTAAAAGACACAAAGTGCTGGATGAACTCAGCGGGTCAAGCAGCATTTCAGGAGAACATGGAATCTTGACGTTTCAGGTCTGGATCCTTCTTCAGACTTCAGACTCCTCAGCCTGAAGAAGGGTCCCAACATGAAATGTCGCCTATTCATGTTCTCCAGAGATGCTGCCTTACCTGCTGATTTATTCCAGCACTTTGTGTCTGATTTTTGTAAGTTCTACAGTTCTTTGTTTCTACACTTCTGACTCTAACTTATCTCTGCACAAAGTGGTGAGATTATGTAGTCCACCTTCACAAGGTGAAGGTGTCTCTCTGCATATAATATGCATTTCTGGTCTTGCCTTGACAACCAGGATGCCAGTATCCAGGCTGGAGCTTTGTGCTGTTTGTCATAATAGTACAGTGTCTTCATCTTCTCCTTCCACCTCCTCCCGCCACTCCCCCGCCCCCCCCCCCCACCCGAACCATGAACATTTGCATATGTGTTAATGTGTTGTTTGAGGTACAGCCAAGAAGGGAGATCATGGTAAAGAGACTATGAGGGCAGCTAGATTTGAGCTGGAGGGCAGCTGGATCTAAGATTAATGCATCTTGCTTGCTGAATTGATTTTTATAAATTAATCAGCAGTTTTTGTTAGGATGAGCATATTTTAAACATAATTTCTTCTGTCTGATGTAAAGATATTTAAATTTGTATATTTTTCAGTCATAATTATCTGCCCATCAAGATTGCTCAGTTAAAACCTTAGGGCAAATATTCTGACAGTGTTGTGCATCTTCTAATGACTTGTTTGGTGAGGGAAGCAGCAGTTTGCATTTTTAGTGTCATTTCATCTCTTTACAAAGAAATGCTGATGGTCTTCCATTTTTTAGTTAAATCTCCAAAGATTCAAAATTCCTTTATTAAGAGTAACATTCACATTTGAAGATTATTTTTTTAATTTAAGAGCAAGATTATTTTGCGGGATACATCTGCCTAATAAATTATGAGCTTATGAACCAAATAAACATGTCCTCTTATAATTACGAATCTTTGCAAAACGGATTCTGCTCAGTGGAAACCAATTAATATATCCGTCACCAGAAAATATGATAAGCTTTAAAGTTTTTTTTCTACTCATCGTTTTTTGTAGCTTTATGAATATTTTTGTTAAGACGCTTGAGGACTGATGCTGTCATCTATACTGCTTGCTCAGAGAATTTACCGAGCCTGACAGTACAAAGGAGCTAAGTCAGCTTTGGTGGTGGTCTATTTCCACCGAATCAACAACTCATTATCTGGAATCAATGCAGCAATAGCAGACTGGAAAATGTAACGAATGATGCTAGATTTCAACCAAGTGTCTAATCTATTGTGAGTTTTGAGTATACATAATTTGAGCAGACACCTCGCCTGCCAAAAACAGTCAGGAACCAAGTCATTACATTTGCACAAATGTCCCAATAAATAACAAGGATAGCTTTGTCATGTCATTTACCTTTGTCAATTCAATCAGTGCCGAAACAAGAGACGCTGCGTGTTCCTATTCCCTGGAATATTTGATGGCACACTTCATTATTTAAATTACTTAAACTTTTGGTTGTCAGTTCTTGATCACATTCATGTACAGGTGCAGGTTCAATTCTTTTAGTTAACAATAATGTGATAATCTTTGGAAACACGAAGGAAATATTGGCAGACCTTGTGTCCGTGTATCAAAATGTTGGTTCCATGAATGGAGTTGGGAAAAGTGGATGTTGTGTCAGCACCCACTCCCTTGGATGTCATAGATACATAGATGCAGGAGTAGGCCATTCGGCTGTTCATCCACAATCAGTACCCCGTTCCTGCCATCTCCCCATATCCCTTGACTCCACTATCTTTAAGAGCTCCATCTAACTCTCTCGTGAAAGCAACCAGAGAATCGGCCTCCACTGCCTTCTGAGGCAGAGAATTCCACAGATTCGCAACTCTCTGGGTGAAAAGGTTTTTCCTCGTCTCCGTTCTAAATGGCCTACCCCTTATTCTTAAACTGTGGCCCTTGGTTCTGGACTCCCCCAACATTGGGAACATGTTTCCTGCCTCTCGTGTGTCCAATCCCTTAATAATCGTATATGTTTCAATAAGAATCCCTCTCATCCTTCTAAATTCCAGTGCATACAAGCCTAGTCGATTCATTCTTTCAACATATGACAGTCCCGGGAATTAACCTTGTGAACCTACGCTGCACTTCCTCAATAGCAAGAATGTCCTTCCTCAAATTTGGAGACCAAAACTGCACACAATACTCCAGGTGTGGTCTCACTAGGGCCCTGTACAACTGCAGAAGGATCTCTTTGCTCCTATACTCAACTCCTCTTGTTATGAAGGCCAACTTGCCATTAGCTTTCTTCACTGCCTGCTGTACCTGTATGCTTACTTTCAGTGACTGGTGAACAAGGACACCCAGATCTTGTTGTACTCCCCGTTTTCCTAACCCGACACCATTCCGATAATAATCTGCCTTCCTGTTCTTGCCACCAAAGTGGATAACCTCACATTTATCCACATTAAACTGCATCTGCCATGCATCTGCCCACTCACCCAACCAGTCCAAGTCATCCTGCATCCTCATAGCATCCTCCTCACAGTTCACACTGCCACCCAGGTTTGTTTCATCTGTTAATTTGCTAATGTTACTTTTAATCCCTTCATCGAAATAATTGAGGTATATTGTAAATAGCTGCGGTCCCAGCACCGAGCCTTGCGGTACCCCACTAGTCACTGCCTGCCATTCTGAAAGGGACCTGTTAATCCCTACTCTTTGTTTGCTGTCTGCCAACCAATCTTCTACCCATGTCAGTATCCTACCCCCAATACCATGTGCTCTAATTTTGCCCACTAATCTCCTATGTGGGGCCTTATCAAATGCTTTCTGAAAGTCCAGGTACACTACATCCACTGACTCTCCCTTGTCCATTTTCCTAGTTATATCCTCAAAAAATTCCAGAAGATTAGTCAAGCATGATTTCCCCTTCGTAAATCCATGCTGGCCCAGACCGATCCTGTTACTGCTATCCAAATGTGCCGCTATTTCATCTTTTATAATTGACTCCAGCATCTTCCCCACCACCAATGTCAGGCTAATTGGTCTATAATTCCCTGTTTTCTCTCTCCCACCTTTCTTAAAAAGTGGGATAACATTAGCTACCCTCCAATCTACAGGAACTGATCCTGAATCTATAGAACATTGGAAAATGATCACCAATGCGTCCATAATTTCATGAGCTACTTCCTTAAGTACTCTGGGATGCAGACCATCAGGCCCTGGGGATTTATCAGCCTTCAGTCCTAGTCTACACAACACCATTTCCTGCCTAATGTGAATTTCCTTCAGTTCCTCCGTCACACTAAGTCCTCTGGCCACTAGTACATCTGGGAGATTGTTTGAGTCTTCCTTAATGTCACTCTGATCCCTTTAATTGGCTGACAGGCCAGGAGAGGCCAACCCTCAGCATCATTGGTAATAGCTGGGTGCAGTTAGCTGGTATTGGTTTGGTCACTATTGGGATCTATTGGTTCCAGGGAGAGGGGAAAGAGGGGGTAGAGGGGAAGATGAGAAGTGGGGGGGAGGGGGAGAGGGGACGAGGACAAGAGGACAAAGTGAAGTGCCTCCCTGCTACCTGTGTTCCCCTGCTTCAGGTTTGAGGGTGACTGAGACACTGGGACAAACTTGAGATGAACAGTGCCACTGTGTGGTCAAGACTGGACTGCTGGGGAAGAAGCCCTATACAGACAGTGGCTTTACAGAGGCTAAGACTGTTACTGGGGCAAGCCTGAGATGCCAGAACCTCTTCCTGCCCACAGACAGCAACGGCAATGCCCTCACACACCCACAGAGGCAAAGACCGGCTGCAAGGATAATCCAAAGACTGCCACCATCACCTCTTCAAGCCCAAAGCTGAACCACCAGGAAGAAACTTGTGCCGTCAGCACCTTTACAGTTTAGTCTATCGTCACGTGTACTGAGGCACAATGAAAAGCTTTTATTGCATGCTATCTAGTCAACATAAAGACCATACATCATTAGAATCACGCCTTTACTGTGTATAGATACATGATTGGGGAATAACGTTTAGTGCAAGGTAGAGCCAGCAAAGTCCGATCAAGGATAGTCCGAGGGTCACCAATGAGGTAAAGAGTAGTTCAGGACTGCACTCTGGTGTGGTAGGATGATTCGCTCTGCCTGATAACAGCTGCACCTGAATCTGGAGGCGTATGTATTCACACTTCTATACCTTTTGCCTGATGGGAGAGGGGAGAAGAGGGAGTGGCCATGGTGCGACTCATCCTTGATTATGCTGCTGGCCTTGCCATGGCAGCGTGAGGTATAAATGGAGTCAATGGAAGGGAGGTTGGATTGTGTGATACATTCTGATAAAATGCTTTCTATGGTGCATCTGTAGAAGTTGGTGAGAGTTGTAGGGGACATGCCGAACATCCTTAGCCTTCTAAGGAAGTAGAGCCGTCGATGTGCTTTCTGAGTCGTTGCTTCAATGCGAGTGGTCCAGGAGAAGTTGTTGGTGATATTGACTCCCAGGAATTTGAAGTTTTCAACCATCACTACTTCAGCGCCATCAATGCACACTGGGTATGTGAACCGCTTCACTTCCTGAAGTCGATCAAGAGTAAACTGCAAGAAAAAGCATGAGATCGCCACGCCACCTCCTTCAAAGATCAGGACAAAGCTGCTGGGGCAAGACAACGTCATCACACATGACGGTGAGGGTCAGCACCCCTCTGTAGTCCTGGACTTTCATGCCACTGTAAATGAAACATGTGAGTTCACCTTACTGCAAGTGCCGGTGTGGTCACGGCCAGCATCAACCCCGATGCCTCAAGGTTCCACAAGGAACAAGGTTAGCACAGGTCACTTTTGTTGTGTGCGTGAGTTAAATGTGCTGTTAGTATTGATGTCACATCATCTCTTGCAGCCACGTTTTCAAACCTGTTTTTCTGTTCTTCCTCTGGAACTTTGATCCGAATCCTTTCGTGGGCTGAGTTCACGCTTTCTTCCTCAGCAGCTTCTCTAGAGCTTTGAGAATTACACAGCGCAGATCCTTCCAGCTCACTTTCTATACTAACCGAGGTGTGTTAGAAAAGAGTTAATGAATGACGATGGATCTCTCTGTCTGAGTGGTTGGAAACATAGAGGAGGACAAAAAGGTGCTTAGAGATTAGAGTTGGTGCAAACCAGCCAAAACCCCTTAACAACTCTAAATCACATAAATGTTGTAATCACTAAAGCCTGTTAAAGGCTGGATATTCTATAATGAGTAGCTCACCTCCTCCCTGTCCCTAGTCGCTCCATCATCTACCAGATGGTCAGGCATGAGATGGACGGTAAAATAATCAATTTAATCCATCCTTTTCCAATACAACCCTAATATCTACTCCAACAAAGGATAAAATGTGATGTGGAGACATAAGAAACTGCAGATGCTAGAATCTTGACCAAAACCCAAAGTACTGGAGGAACTCAGTAGGTCTGGCAGCATCCGGGGAGGGATTGGATAGGCAATGTTTCAATTCGGGAGCCTTCCTCCAAATGTTCACGTGGCCAGAATAAAAAGTCTGTGTCAGAACATTGTTGAACAACAGGAGAGCAGCAGGAATCACAGACAGAGAGCAGTGAGAAAGGGTCCTAATGAACGCCCATTAGAGAGAGGAGAAGAGAATAGGCATAGACTTTAGACTATACTTTAGACTTACAGACTGTAGAGATACAGCATGGAAACCGATCTTTCGGCCCACTGAGTCCACACTGACCAGCGATCACCTGTACCCTAGCACTCTCGTACACACTTGTGACTATTTACAGAAGCCAATTAACCTACAAACCTGTACATCTTTGGAGTGTGGAAATAAACAGGAGCAATCAGAAAAAACCTACAAGGTCAGAGGGAGAACATATAAACTTCGTACAGACAGCACCCATAGTCAGGATCGAACCCGGGTCTCTGGCGCTGTAAGGCAGCAACTCTACCACTGCGCCACTGTGCCGTTCAAACTTTGAGGAGGTTTTAAAGTGGATGTGACATCCTTTGGAATATGGTTCAGCAAGGCTTGTGTAACTCAATCTCCAATACTTACAAATTCTACCACCTAATAGATCAGTGGTTCTTAACCTTTTTGGGACCATGACCCCATCAGACATTCTTGGTCAGTACCGTGACCCCCAAAACAAAAATTGAAGAAAAAAGCCCAATTTATTAAAACATGTCTGCCAATACTCAGTCAATGGGATGACTGAAATTGCTTCGTAGCCATCAGGCGATCAAAACGAGGACGAATGCTCGACAGACAGCACCTCATGTCAGTATTGATCACAAGCCTATTGTGTGCCTTTGTTTTCAGAGTTACCATGGTTGAGAATCCAGCCTCACAGTGATAGGTTGATGGGGACTGGGCCAATAGAGTCAGAGCCCTCTTTGAAAGAACAGGACAATCCTTCACTTTCAGCCAAAATGTGGCGAGCTCTTGTTCCATAAATTCACTCTTGAGCTGCGCATCTTCACGAATTCGGTAAAATTCAACATTCGCAGCCACGTCAGTATTGCTGATAGCACCGTCTTCAACGGAAAATGGTTGGACGATCCACTCATCACGAGAGCGGTCGTCCAGTCCGGGGACTTAACATTCGATGGCATCGCTAATTGCCAGAAGGTGGGTTGAGATCTCCTCGTGGAAGTGGCATTCAGCATCTGGCGTAGCATCCAGGATAGTCGGCATCTCAGGAAAGATAGTCGTGTCACCATCATGGACTCTTCTCTGGTAAAGGTGAATCTTCCTCCTGGACGCTGCCATTTTGTCACGAGCCGTGTGTAGCATTGGGAGGATTCCTTGAAGTGACAGGTTCAAGGAATTCACCCCGGCGAAGAAGTCAGCCAAGTAAGCAACCTTCATCATGAACAGTTCATCCTGCATCTTTTCATGAAGCTGATTCTCCTTCTCGGTACACCCTCTCTCCAAGAACAGTGTTATTTCCTCTCGAAGTTCAATCACACAATTGAGAACTTTACCACGTGAAAGCTAGCGCACCTCTGTGTGAAATATCAGAAAAGTGAAATCGGTGCCCATTTCTTCACACATCGCTCCGAAGATTCTTGAGTTTGTTGCTCTCCCTCGGATGTGGTTCACAATCCTCACCACATCTGAAAGCACTTCTGGAAGACCAGGAGGGAGAGTCTTCATCGCTAAAGCATGGCGATGTATCATGCAGTAGGTAAAGGAGACATGGGGAGTGACATCCTTCACGAAGGCTTTGAGGCCAGATCTGCTTCGACCTTGGAAGATGCCTCATCTGTACGCACCCCAACATGTCGTTCCCAGCCAAGCTCATGTTTGATGAGGGCTATCAGCATTCTGAATACATCTTCTCCCAGAGTGGTAGTGGCCAATGGCTCCGAGAACAGGTACTCCTCCTTCATGGCTTCTCCGTCGAGGTAACGAACGTAGACTAGTAGTTGGGAACATGAGGCAACATCTGTTGACTCGTCCAATTGCAGTGAATACACTGGACTGCTCTTCACAGCGCTCACTACTTGCAGCAGAATATCATTACTCATATCCGAGATTCGACTTTTGACTGTGTCATTAGAAAGGGAAATCTGCCTGAACTTGTTTGACTGCTGTTCCCCCAGCACCAACTTCGCTGCTTCCAGAAGGCATGGCTTGATAAGCTCTTCACCGATGGTGTGAGGTTTCTTAGTCTGTGCGATTTGATAAGCAATCCGGTATGAAGCCTCCAGCGCTGCTTCATTTTGACAAGTGCAGCGACCCGTCGAATCGATGCGGGAACCCTTGAGTGCGGCTTCTTTTCGTTTTCCCACGCCCTTCCCCGCCAGGTCACTGTGACGACTCCAAATGGATCTTCAGTTTTCTGGGCTTCATGCACTCGTGGCTCAAAACCTTGGCACAGATAACACATTGCGGCTTGACCATGGATTTTTGAACGATGCTTGTGAAACCGAACTTGAGAAATGCTTCACTATACGTGCGCTTCTTGGCAGACATGGTTCGCAACGCACACACTTCGTGTGCGTATACGTACATGCTTACGCGACCAAAATACTGTGTGTGGTATGTACTTTTGTTAGGATCCTAAAAATGGGCTCAATAAATAGATATGTTATTTATAACCCCTTCATGACCCCCGGAAAAACCCCAAACAACCCCCATGGGGGTCACGACCACCAGGTTAAGAACCACTGTAATAGATGAAGGGCAGCATTGTGATGCAGATCACTATCTCCTCTAGGTTCCTCTCCAATTCATACAGGGCATATCTTAACATGCCTTTGTCATCAGATCAAAACCTTTTGCCTCTCCACCATGGAGAACACAGCAGATAGAAAGACTGTTGTAGCCTTCTGTAATCATCAAATTAGTTGATCTGAGGTAATGCCCAAATCCAAAGATTGAAGCGTGAACAAAAACAAATCTTTTTAATGACAGAAGCCTTGAAATCTCAGCCCAGAAATCTCCATTACATTTTATATTACATTAATACTACAACTAGCTGTCTATAATCAATGATTAAGTACATACTGCACCTGTACTAATCCCATTTAACAGCACTGGTTCAGCAGCCTAATTCAAGTGCTCATCCAGTTGTTTCTTAACTACTGCATGAGTACTTACCTCCAGCAGGCTCTCAGGCAATGTGTCCCAGATTGTAAGCACCATCTGGGTAAAAAAAATATTTCTCATATCGCCTCCAAATCTCTTAAAGCTGCACCCTCTGGTATTGGGCAATTGGGCAAAATTGCTTAATATCCATCCCTTCATCTTGTAATTTTGTAAAACGTTATCAGGTGCCCGTCGAGCCTCTGCTCCATGAAAGACAAACCCATTCTTCTCTGTCTATCCTCATAATGAAACATTCCAACCCAGGCAACACCATGCTGAATGGCTTCTGCATCCTCTCCAGTGCAATGATATCCTTCATATCTTGTGGTGATCAGGACTGCACACAATACTCCAGCTAAAATCCTGTATTCCATATTATTCCCACAACCCCATCATCTCTGAGCTATCCTTGGTTACGGGGAGGAGGCAGGAGAATGGGGTTAGCAGGGAAAGATAAATCAGCCATGATTGAATGGCAGTCGATAGGCTGAATGGCCTAAATCTATTCCTATATCTTATGACCTTATTTATGAACTATCTTGCCCCACTAGCTACTAAATAATACATTAACAGGTTAAAACAGCTCTTATTTCCATATATATTATCTCTAGTCTCATCTCATATTTAATTTTAGCCCTTCTTTCTTTCTGTCTATCTCCTATTACATACTGCATAATTTAAAATATTACTAATCCTGTTCTTATTATATCTATTCCCTCTAACTTCGGTTTATTGTCTATTAATTTCTGAAATATCAAATATCCTGTGAGCTTGTGCAATCCATTAACTTCCAGTTCTCTAGTGGAAAAATCTAACTTGTGGCATACAAATGCACATGAAAAATTGATGAAAGGCAGGAAGGAACCAAGCCAAAACATGAAATCCGTACCTTCAGGAAGTAAGTGAAGGGAAAAACATCACCCAAGGGAGAAGAAAGAACAGCATTTCAGTTAACCGAAACATCTGACTATAAGCATTTGTCCTCCTGAATTTGCATTGTATTTTCCTTGAGAGAATGTTGTGTGCTCTAATTGCTGGCGCACTTGAGAGATTGATTTTGAATTCATATTATTCTATGTGTAGTCAAAAAATACTCACTGGTCAGCAGATCAAAATCAGTTTTATTGATCTAGATCCTACTCGAAATGTGGAGCCTCGACTTCCTCTTTTCAAAGGTTAATCGATTGAAATGCAATTGGTGAAATCTTGGCATTTGCTTGAGATTTCTCTTTGAGGGTATTCATTTTGTCTTGACTTCTATTGTAATGAACAGAGTGCTGCAGTATTTATACAGTTCATGAAGGACATATTAATTCCTGAATGCATCCTCAATTGCTCTTAACCACATTGTGCTGCAGCACTGAGATGATTATTGTGAAATATAACTATTAATAGAGCACTAAATCAAATTGAAAAATCGTTGGTATATTTAAGATTGCACCTCGTGATTAATTCTTATTCCCACTGTTTAAACAAAATCTCCATTGCCTTCTAATTTGCTGTAACAGCAAAATGAAGTTGTCCATTAAAATGGGTTGACAGATTTGGCTAAAAGCGAACTTATTGATTCTCATGGTCAACCTGGGATTGCAGTGTGCAGATATAAAAACAATTTTCACAATGGCACCTTGACACTCTGAGGTAAATGTAGCAATCTTCTGAAATGTTGATGATCTTAAAATGCTTTGTTTCAAATTGAAGAAAGTAAAGATAGACCTTTCCTTCTGAAGAAGGTCCCGACATAAACCATTGCTTATCCATGTCTTCCATAGATGGTGTCTGACCTGCTGAGTTCCTCCAGTATTCTGTATTTTGCTCAAGATTCCCCCAGCATCTGTAGTTCCTTGTGTCTCTACCTTTTCTTCTTTCCTTCCCTGCATTGCTAGAAGTATTGAGTATAAGAGTCAGGAAATCATGATGCAGCTCCATAAGGCTTTGGTTCATAAGTGATAGGAACAGAATTAGGCCATTCGGCCCATCAAGTCTACTCCACCATTCAATCATGGCTGATCTATCTCTCCCTCCTAACCCCATTCTCCTGCCTTCGCCCTATAACACCTGACACCCATACTAATCAACTTGGCCACAAAACCATCAATCTCCTCATCCAAATCATTAATATACAACATGAAGGGTAGCTGCCCCAGCACTGACCGGTCAGGAACTCCGCTAGTCATTGACAGCCAACCAGAAAAAGCCCCCTTTATGGCCACACTTTGCCTCCTGCCATCCAGTCAGCCTGCTGTCCATGCTAGTATCTGCCCTTCGATACCATGGGCTCTCATCTTCTTTAACAGCCTCACGTGCAGCACCTTATCAAAGGCTTTGACATTAAGCCACATTTGGAGTATTGCATGCAGTTCTAGTCGCCCCATTAGGAAGACTTGATAGAAGTATATAGAATTATGTGAAGCATAGATAGGGTAGAGAGTCAGAATCATTTTCCCAGGGTGGAAATGTCCAACACTAGAGTGCATAGCTATAAGGTGAGAGGGGGGAAGTTTAATGGAGATGTACTGGGCATGTTTGTTACACAGAAAGTGGTGGGGGCCTGGAACGTATTGCCAGAGTTCCCCATATCACTTGATTTCGCTAGCCCTAAGAGCTATATCTAACTCTCTTTTGAATGCATCCAGTGAATCGGCCTCCACTGCCTTCTGTGGCAGAGAATTCCACAAATTCACAACTCTCTGTGTGAAAAAGTTTTTCCGCATCTCAGTTCTAAATGCCCCACCCCTTATTCTTAAACTGTGGCCACTGATTCTGAACTCCCCCAACATCTGGAACATGTGTCCTGCATTTAGCATGTCCAATCCATTAATAATTTTATATGTTTCTGTAAGATCCTCTCTTATCCTTCTAAATTCCAGTGAATACAAGCCCAGTCGCTCCATTCTTTCATCATATGACAGTACCGTCATCCCGGGATTAAACCTCCTGAACCTACGCTGCAATCCCTCAGCATCCTTGCAGCACCCACCCCATTCCACCAACCTTACCCACCATTAGAATTTGAACATTGAACATTTTTACATGGGGGCAGAGAGTAGGTGTCCAAAATTGGAGTCCACCCTTAAGTGATCCATTCAATATCCATACCTTTAACTTTGGAGTTACAAGGTTTTTGACTTTTGCGCCATGACTGCATGTAGATGAGGTGAAATGACAGCCACTTGTATTACTGTTGATTGCCACCACGATTGAAACATAGAAACATAGAAACATAGAAAATAGGTGCAGGAGGAGGTCATTTGGCCCTTCGAACCAGCACCACCATTCATTGTGATCATGGCTGATCGTCCCCAATCAATAACCCGCGCCTGCCTTCTCCCCATATCCCTTGATTCCACTAGCCCCTAGAGCTCTATCTAACTCTCTCGTAAATCCATCCAGTGATTTGGCCTCCACTGCCCTCTGTGGCAGGGAATTCCACAAATTCACAACTCTCTGGGTGAAAACGTTTTTTCTCACCTCAGTCTTAAATGGCCTCCCCTTTATTCTAAGACTGTGGCCCCTGGTTCTGGACTCGCCCAACATTGGGAACATTTTTCCTGCATCTAGCTTGTCCAGTCCTTTTATAATTTTATATGTTTCTATGAGATCCCCCTCATCCTTCTAAACTCCAGTGAATACAAGCCTAGTCTTTTCAATCTTTCCTCATATGCCAGTCCTGCCATCCCAGGGACCAATCTCATAAACCTACGCTGCACTGCCTCAATCACAAGGATGTCCTTCCTCAAATTAGGAGGCCAAACTGTACGCAATACTCCAGATGTGGTCTCACCAGAGCCCTATACAACTGCAGAAGAACCTCTATACTGAAATCCTCTTGTTATGAAGGGCAACATTCCATTAGCTTTCTTCACTGCCTGCTGTACCTGCACGCCAACTTTCAGTGACCGGTGTACAAGGACTCCTGGGTCTCGCTGTACCTCCCCCTTACCTAACCTAACCCCAATAATCTGCCACCAAAGTGGATAACCTCACATTTATCTATGTTATACTGCATCTGCCACGCATCTGCCCTCTCACTCAACCTGTCCTGGTCACCCTGCAACATCCAAACATCCTCTTCACAGTTCACACTGCCACCCAGCTTTGTGTCATCTGCAAACTTGCTAGTGTTGCTCCTAATTCCCTCTTCCAAATCATTAATATATATAGTTAACAGTTGCGGCCCCAACACCGAGCCATGCGGCACTTCACTCGCCACTGCCTTCCATTCTGAAAAGGACCTGTTCACTCCTACTCTTTGCTTCCTGTCTGACAACCAATTTTCTATCCACGTCAACACCCTACCCCCAATACCATGTGCTCTAATTTTAGTCACCAGTCTCCCGTGCGGGACCTTATCAAAGGCTTTCTGAAAGTCTAGATACACTACATCCACTTGCTATTAGGAAAAATTAAATTCTTGTCAGTGAAACATTCCATTTCATTCCAAAAGAGCTGATCAACAATTTTCTCCTATAGGTTTCAGTTCTCCATAAGGGCTCTGATCTGCAGCTCACAGCTTTCACATATCCCTTTGTTTGGTTTTTCTCTCTCTCTCTCTCTCTCTCTCTCTCACTCTAACTACCCGCAATAACCTGTTAACCAGGCAACTACATTAGGAGCAACTGGATAACCCCAACATCAATGGGACAGCTTTGCAAGCAGCACTTCATCATTTAAATCATGGCCATAATATACCAGAGATATTTCTTTTTGTCCTGCCCATACTTCTCCCATTCTCTCTACAACTTTAAACTAACCTGTAGAAACAAGGAACTGCTGATGCTGGTTTACAAAAGAAGACACAAAGTGCTGGAGTAACTCAACGGGTCAACAGCATCTCTGGAGAACAGGGAGAGGTGATGTATCAGGTTGGGACCCTTCAGTCTGAAGAAAGGTCACCTCTCCAAAATATCACCTATCCATGTTACTCCAGCACTTTGTGTCCTAAAACAAACCTGTTTACTCGTTTGTGCCAGTTCTGATGAAGCATGTTCAATTTGAAACATTAATTCTGTTTCACTCTCCTCCACAGATTCTATCTGAATCGCTGGTCTTTCTCACAATTTCTGTTGTTATTTTCTGACCTGCAGCATCTGCAGTTTTTATCTTCAATAGACAATTTAGCTCGCTCACAGAGCTCTCTAGTGGCAATGAAAGGAATAACCCCACCTCGCCACTCAATTGCTGCATATCATAGAATAGAATGGAATGGAATGGAATACTTTATTGTTATATGTGACAAGGCACAGTGAAATTCTTTGCTTGCATACCCAAGGTACAGCGCAGGAACAGGTCCTTCGGCCTACAATTTGATGCCAAGACCAAATTTCATCTGCACATAATCTATATCTCTCCATTCCCTGCTACACCCATGTGCCTATCTAAATGTATCTTAAAGTCACGTGTTACATTATAATTGGCAGGAAAATAGATCAACACGAATCTATACAATACAATGACAAATGTTATGAATAAAGATAGATACTGATATCTTTAATTTTTACTATGAACTTTTGTCTCTAAGCCACTGACAGTACATGGCAGAGTCAATGGACAAGCCATTAATGAATCATTTTAACTTCCTCAGGTTTCCTTCTGGTTGAAACCTTGAACATTGTTCTTTGGTGCAGTTTAATTAAACCAACACCAGCACAATTATGACAAGTGGCATGGCGGTGCAGTGGTAGAGTTGCTGCCTTACAGCGCCAGAGACCCAGGTTCGATCCTGACTATGAGTGCTGACTGTACGGAGCTTTTACGTTCTCTCTGTGACTGTATGGGTTTTCTCCAAGTGCTCCAGTTTCCTCACACATTCCAAAGGTTTGTAGGTTAATTGTCTTCTGTAAATTGTCCCTAGCGTGTGGGATAGAACTAGTGTATGGATGACTGCTGGCTGGTGCAGATTCAGCTGGCCGAAGGGTCTTTTTCCACGCTGTATCTCTAAACTAAACTAAACTAAACTAAACTAAACTAATATTCGAAGGAACACTGTGTGTATGGAGATAGCACAAAAAGCTGGAGTTACTCAAAGGGTCAGGCAGCATCCCTGCCGGGCGCCGGAGGAGGGAGATGGCCAGCCCTGCTGGCAGTCTGTTTGTTTTTTCTTACCTTTTGTTATTTTTAGCGTTTGTTTAAAGTTTGTTTTAATGTTCTTCGGTTTGTTTTATGTGGGGGGAGGGGGGGAGGGGATCAGGGGAAACTTTTTTTAAAGCTCTTACCTTCCCGGTGATGTGATCAATTTTTGGATCACATTCTCCGGGCTCTGCGGCCTACCATCGATGGAGCTGGAAGCCTCCTCAGACTGTCGTGAGCCCCACCGCGGGGCGCGGACTTAACATCGGAGCGGATCCCTGCTTTTATTTAAGAAGGGTTGCAAAAAAACCTGGGAAATAGATCAGTAAGCCTGACATCTGTGGCTGGTACGTTATTGGAGGTGTTTATGCGGAATAACATATATATATATGTATTTGAAAAACAGGGGCTCATTTGGGGTAGCACGGCTTTGTGCATGGGAGATCACACCTCAAATATTCTATTGAGCTTTTTGAAAAAGTAACTAGGAAAGTCACTGTGGGTGGGGTGGTAGACTTTAGCTTATTACATGTCATTTTGCACTATGACTCTCGGTCAGCCCCAGACCATTAAGTTGGCACAATTTCTCAATAATGCCAGTATCATTTGGAATCCCCATTTACTGTTGGATCAGATTTTGTGCTCAGTGCTGACTGACCAGAGAGTCAAAAGAGTGTGGGCTCCTCAGCAGGTGGATTAATGATGTGACTCTGAACTAATCAGAGTACTGCAGAGGGCATTCTGAGCTGAAAGTAGGAACTATAAATGAGAGTGTTTATACTACCTGAATCAAAACATTACTGCAAGTAACACGAGAGTGTAGTTGATTTGTGATCAAGGTATCATTTGTCTAAGTATGTCAACAAGTAGACAACTCAAACCTGAAGAAATAGGGGCTCAAAGCTAAAACACTTCACTGGCTGGCACCGAACCAATCAGCAAGGAAGATAGCTATTGTTGGAAAGCAATCAATTACTGGAAGGCTTAATGTTTAAGAAAGAACTGCAGATGCTGGAAAAATCCATGGTAGACACAAATGCTGGAGAAACTCTGCGGGTGAGGCAGCATCTATGGAGCAAAGGAATTCCTTCACTCCATAGATGCTGCCTCACCCGCTGAATTACTGGAAGGCGATCAATTAGATCAATCTCAATTACCATTTCAGACATACTTCAACAGGGTGACCTAAATTTGTTGTTTTGTGTCTCTCCACTCCACAACGTTTGATTCCCGATATGTGATGAACTTTCCACCTTTATTGATCAGAAGCTTAATTAGAGCACTCATGTCAGTGGTGTAGGAAGAAACTGCAGATGCTGGTTTACACCAGAGATGGACACAATACATTGGAGTAACTCAGCCGGTTGGGCAGCATCTCTAGAGAAAAGGAATAGGTGACATTTCGGGTCGGACTGGTGGGAAGAAGGGTCTCCATCCGAAACGACATCTACACTGTATTCCTTTTCCCCCCAAATGCTGCCTGACTCGCTGAGTTACTCCAGCATTTGGTGTCTATCTTCACTCATGTCAATGGTAGACAAAAATGCTGGAGAAACTCAGCGGGTGAGGCAGCATCAATGGAGCAAAGGAATATTCACTCATGTCAATAGTATGTCTGGAGGAGCATGTATGAAGCTAAGTATTTTATGAGAAGTGGCTCGTTTACTGTCCCACAATATTTCCTTCAGCAGCCAAAAAGAGGTGGATCAATAGTATGACAGGCATGATTAATTTCTGAAAAGGTGCAATCATAGCAACAATAAAGCACCTTGATTGCATTCAGGATGGAATAGTTTGCCCTTTGCAATAGGTTCAAGGTAAAATCCCTCAGTTCTAGATACCGCCTACTTGGGGAAATCCTCTCATTCTAGTTTATTCCAGTGAGCACAAGCCCAACTTCCTCAACCTTTCCCCAAACTTTCAACTATTCTTCCCAGGATCAAGCCTAGTAAACCTTTCCTGTCCTACCTCTAATGTAAATATATCCTGGTTTAAATAAGAAACCATTGCAGTATGCACTACTCCAGGTGCTATCGTGTGTGTGTCCATCAAACCTTGCCTACTTTTATCCTTTCTATCCCAAAGTCAAAGCCAATATTCAATTAGCCATTCCTAATTACTTGCAGTGCCCACGTACTGATCCTTGTGTTCCTTGCACCGGGATCTCAAAATCCTTCTATACTGCAACATTTTGTACTCTCACCCTATTTATTTTTTATTGTTTCTTCCACATTATACTCCATTTGCCAAATTCTTCCCCTCTCCCATAGCCTGTCTGTGTTCTTTTCCACACTTTCAGTGCATTCCTCAAAATTGCTAACCCTTGCTCACAACTTGTTAATTTTGGTATCATCAGCAACCTCAGTACACCAGTTTTTCTTCATCTCAGTCATTAATATAGGGTGAGGGTTGATCAATAAAAGTTATACTTAGACAAAAGCTGTGGAAGGTTATACATTGTGAGAAATACCCTTGAAAACTCTTGCCTGCAAGATTGTGCAATGTATGCTCTGCAGAATGTGGGATGCTCAATGGCCTACTTTCCAATTTAAAGCAGCAATACTAATACCAATAAAACAGCCAGAGGTTTTCATCTGCCAACTTGTTCAATTGTTTATGTCGACAAGCCCAGTTGGATATTTGAGGAAAAAACAAAGTGGCATTTTACAATTTTTGATCAGCACTTGATAAAAACAGCAACGACAAGGTCAAAAGTAGCAGGATGTACAAAAACCACTGACGAGGATATAAAAGCTTTTAGTTTGCATGTGTAGTGCCACTGTTTCTAAATCTGCTTGCAGTCATGTTGGCAAACGATGGACAAAGAATATTTTACTGGAGAAGGGTCCCGACTCGAAATGTCACCTATTGCTTTTCTCCAGCGATGCTGCCTGTCCCGATGAGTTACTCCAGGAGTTTTTGTCTACCTTCGGTGTAAACCAGCACCTTCTTACACAAATAATATTTTCCGTTACAGTTAAAAGGATAATCAATTTTTTGACTGAAAAATGCTGTAAAGCATCTTTGGGGAGTATTTTAATTGCATTATAAAAGTGATGAGTTGCCACTTGGACTTTACACAGCTAATATTAACAAATTTAAGCCGAACCTATCTCAGGCCAATAATGATATTCTTTTAAAGATTTTAATGTAGATGAGGTTTTAAATATCATCGATGGGTTTAAAGGTATACTGCTGCTAGCCAAGATGATGCAACCTTGGATAAGATTTACAAAATCAACATCAACGTGTAAACCAGATTGTTTTCTTACTCGGTTAAATGTGGCATAATTCCACCGGCAAATCCATTCTATCGATCTCCCGAACACTTGTTTCATATAAACCAGATTGTTTCTAAACAGGGCGGATAACCTCTATTGGCAATTGTAAATTATGAATTAAAATGATGCTATGACAACATTAATTTTCAGTTGCTGTATAACTGGGATACATTTCAGCCACAATTTATGCTGCTTGTTATCTTTTTTTACATCTAGTTTGTTCCACAATAAAACTTGCCTTACATTTGCTTGTTCACAAGTAACAGGAGCTAATTTACAGGGTGTAGGCAATGAAAACCTATTTGTTTCCTTTGTTTTATTTTTACAATGGGTCCCCATTCATGAGAGCTCATCTAATCAGTGAATTAATACGAGTGAAACTGGAAGCTTTGAATTCATCAATGCACTGAACAGTTTTACTTACTGACTAATAAAATTATAGAAATGAAAACTTTTGTCCAATTTTTTTCAAAGAAAGAATAACAGCTTTATCTAACAGAAACAAGAAAGTACTTGAAAATTTGCCCATAAAACTAGTATATAGAATATTATGATACAAAAAATTAACAGATCATGAAAAGACTTTTACAGGGTTGCAAGTTGTATGACTCGCTTATTTTCAAAGAATAATCATCATTATTTTTTTCTTAATGAAACATTAATTGCAATGTTGGTTTGCATGTCTAAAACAAATCCAAATCATGCCCAAATATCAGTAAAATTCAACACTGTTGGATTTGAATGTGTGCACCTTTTTCTATTCTTAACTGCTAAATTAATGTTTCCTGGGTAACTATATAATGCTGATAATATTTAAAATATAAAATTCATACTTAACCGTAATGGCATGACGCATACTCGGTGTTTCGGGCAACATTTGTGATGTAGTTAAGAAACATTCTGTTTGTCAGTGATATTTAAGACACTTTTAAAACAAATCAATGAGTCAGGAAAAACACATTTATACCTGGCAAATCTCACACAATTTTCAAATCAACAACAGAGATACTACTTTCCATTTCACTAATCTAAAGAAAAAAATTGCAGATAGTGAACATAAATACAACCTCAGAAGAATATTTTAAAATAGAAAAATAGAAAACACTAAATACTCAACCGGTCAGACAACAGTTCTGTTAACATTTCATGTCTATAACCTTTCTTCTGTGGAAGCCGTGACTCTGCTTTTCACTTCACAGATGCTCCATATCTGCTGAGTATGTGCAGTATTTTCTGTTTCAATTTCATAATATTATTCTAAAATATAAAAAACATTTGGGCAGGTAAATTGATAGGAAAGGTTTAGAGGGATATAGGGGTAAACAAGGGCAGGTGGGACCATTGTAGATGGGGCAACTTGGACAGCAAGGGCAAGTTGGGCCGAAGGGCCTATTTCCATGCTGTACGATCTGGAATGTAAAATATTTCACATGCTCTAGATTATCAGTTAGCAAAGGTAAGATGAATTTCTTTGCAGCTATCCTCAAGAATCAAGAGTCAAGATTGTTCCATTGTCATATGCAGCAGGACCAGAACAATGAATGTCTTACTTTCTGCAGCTTCAATGGCTCAATGGTTCAATGGTCCTTTATTGTCATGTGTACCAAGGTACAGTGAAATTTGATTTACATACAGTGGGCGGCACGACTCTCGTCAGCAGCGGCCTCTGCAGTCCGTCTGTCTTTTTATTATTTTTGTCTCGTTTTTATGTAGTTTTTATTATTTTTTTGTCGGGGTATGTGAGTAGGGGGGTGGGGTGGGGGTGGGGGGGGGACTTTAAAATCTTTCCCCTGCACGAGAGACCCAACTTTTTCTTTGTCGGGTCTCCGTTGTCGTTGGGGCTGGGCAACGTGGAGCGGCCTCCAGCAGGAACGACCTGGGGCTCCAGTTGCGGAGCTGCGGACTACTCACCGTCACGGGGCTGGCCGAGTCCGGAGCGGGTGGAGCTGTGGTGGAGACAATCGCTGCTGCTACCCGACCCCCGGAGATTCGGAGGCTGCAACCGCGGGTCTGGCGGACGGCAACACCGGAAGCCCGCGGGTCCCCTGGTGGGAGACCGCTTTTCGGGGCTTCCGCAGCGGCGACTTCTCCCGCCCGAGTTGCGGGGTTGAAGAGCACCTGGAGCGGGGCTTTACATCGTCGCCCCGCGCGGCTTGGAGTGGCCGCGGTCCTTTGCGAGCGCACGCCGGGGCTCTAACACCAAGACCCGGTGCGCGACCTTGCATTAACCGCCGTGGCTTTAATGGCCGCGGGATAATCACCATCGCCCGCCGGGGGCTTTGACTTTGACTCTGACATCGGCGGAGGGGAGTGCAGTGGAGAGATACGTTTTTTTGCCTTCCATCACAGCGCTGTGATGGATGTATGTGTAAATTGTGTTGTGTCTCGGGTCTTCTTCGTTTTGTAATGTATGGCTGCAGAAACGATATTTCGTTTGGACCTCAAGGGGTCCAAATGACAAATTTGTCCAAATGACAAATAAATAATAATAATAATAATAATACCAAAAAAAGCAACAAGCTACAAAACTATATAAAGATTAAACATAAACAGCCACCACAGCGGCGTGTGAGAATCCCTAGGACACACAGCATAAGTGGAGAACCACAGCCATCCGTCCAATGTCCGGGCCACACACACACGCTCCTTCACCGTGATGTGACCAGACTTGTATCGACCGCTGTCACTCTCTCTGCAGTCCCTAGACTCCAGGATGTTCTCCTGGCACGATGTCCCCGCAAACACCGAGATCACTGCACTCACGGCACTCCCTCCGAGTTCCCACCAGCGCAGGCAGCACGTCCATCTTGTTTTTCGGCGACCTCACATTCCCCACAGTGATGGAAGGCAAATAACTTTTACCTTCTTCCTCCTTTTCTCCCCCGGTCAGGGTGATCGAAAAATCGACAGTTGGGGCGATCGAAGCTCCCACAGTCAGCAATCGAAGCCCCTGCAATGGGGTGATCGAAGCTCCTGCCGTTGGAGCCCCTGATGTCGATCCCTGACAAATGGATCGCCAGCTCCACGATCTTAAGGCCACAGTGCGGACAGAGATACCTCACGGAAAAAGTCGCATCTCCGTCGAGGGAAGAGATTAAAAAAGTTTCATCCAACCCCCACCACCCACAAAATACAAAAACTAAAGATACACTAAAACATACATAAAAAACAGACGGAAAACAACAAAGGAAGAAAGGCATGAGACAGGCTGTTGACGAGTTGTGAACTGTGCATTACAGGCACATTAAACACAGCAGCACAACAAATTAAATGTTAAGTAATTCTAGGTAAACCAGACCATGATAGTGCAAGCCAAAATAAAAAGTGCAGCCATTAGTCCAAAGTCCATGGTAGTTGCATTGAGAAAGTGAAGGTAGCAGTGGGATGAGATCTCGACCAGGATGACATGGTCTTTGATGATATTAGCTGCCTTTTGGATAGAGGGGAGGTTGATACTGGTCGTAGACGGGCAACTTCCTCCACTTTATACAGCCTCATTACAACATAGAACATTACAGCACATGTTTACAAATACACAGGACTAGATGTTAAAAGTCCAAAATGCCAAATATCAATTTACTCCCGATGGTGATGGGAGCCTTCTGCACTCAACTATGCTCCTCCGATGTTGAGAAAGGCTAGGTAGATACGTCATTGGGGTTATCAAGTGGGCACCTACTTTCATCGACGTTTCGCTGATTGAACCCATGACGTCTCCAGTAGGCTCAGTGGTGCATTCTGGCATCCCAGAACCACCCCCCCTCTGCATCTGTCTAGTCGGTTATTTGGGAGACCAAATGGGGTCTTTCCTCTTCAGCCAGAGCCACTGGCTACTCCGCTCTGCCACCAGTGATGTTTCTTTGATGGCCTGGTGTAGGGCTTGTCCACTGATCCCCAGGTCCTTCATCAGTCTTAAGGTAGATGTTGCCATGAATCCTCGACATCCAACTTCTACCGGGCAGATCTTAGCTTTCCAGCCCCGCTGTTCTGCCTCCGCTGCAAGCTCTGTATATCGCAGTTTCTTTCTTTCGAAGGCTTCCTGCACAGCATCCTCCCAAGGGACTGTGAGCTCCACAAAATACACCATGTGCTGAGAGTTCAACCAGAGCACAAGATCAGGCCTCAAGTTGGTGATGGCTATCTCTGATGGAACTGTAAGCCGTTGGTCCACATCCACCAGCATCTGCCAATCCCGGGATACCTCCAGCTGTCCAAACCTGGTCCTTGGTGGAATTTTCCATTGCCTTTGTTCCCCCCCCCCCCCCCCTCCCCCCGAACAAAGGCAATTGTCTTAACTGGGTTGGTTATTCTGGGCGGCAGGGCATTGTTGGCTGTTCTCCTGCGTTCCAGAGTCGCTGCCAGGCATTTGAGCACTTGATTATGTCTCCAGGTGTACCGTCCTTGGGAGAGGCTTACTTTACACCCAGTGAGGATGTGCCTAAGTGTGGCTGGTGTTGAACACAGGGGGCATGGTGGATCTTCGCCCAGCCATTGGTTGAGATTTTTGGGCTAAGAAGGACATCATAGGTTGCCCGAATGTGGAAACTTATCCTGCTCGCCTCCATCTCCCACATGTCCCTCCAGCTGATCTTCCTCTTTTCCACACTCTCCCATCTCATCCACTGGCCCTGTTTAGCTTGCGACACAGCCTTGGCACACCTACTCAACTCCTCCTGTCAGCGGACTTAGGCCGCGACCAACTTCCAGCACTCCAGTGTTGATGCCTTGTTCCAGCATGGTCACTTTCCGCCAAGCCCCAAGCCACTTCTTCCACGCTGGATTTGCCCTACCATGTTGCCTTGGTGGAGAGCAGATTTTTCCTGCTGTGTCGCATTCTTAGCCATCCACTTCTTTCCTGTTGCCAGGGTTGGAGCAGCAGCTCGGATGACAGTGTCCCTTGATTCTGCCACGGTCATCTCTAGTCTGACTTTAGTGCACTTGAACTCCTCTGCGAGACTAGAGAGAGGCAGCTGGAGTACCCCCTGACCGTACAGGCCTACGCTGCTCAGGCACCGAGGAACACCTAACCACTTTCTCACGAAAGAGCTGATTGTTCTTTCTATCTTCTCGACTCTTGTGAGGGTGATATCATACATGGTTAAACCCCTGTCTCACAGTGCGAGTTGACCCACGAGGTACCCCAAGTTTAAAACAAATTTAACTCGTGGTAACTATGTACAATTAACGTAGCGGGAACTTCGGAACTCGTGGACGCAACTAAGCGACTCGTGGCGCTAACGGCAGGTACCCGTGAAACTTGTTAACTCTTGGAAAAATTTAAACATGTTTAAAGTTTTCCACGAGTAAAATGTACTGCTGAAGTTAAAAATTGAAACATTTAAACTCGCTGTAAGAACGTAGTGGCCCATGAGTTTACCTTATGGCTCTGTCCCACGGGCAGGCGGTTACTGGCGGTGAAGCGCAGCATCCCCGGAAGCGGGGACCACGTGGCTACCGCGGGAGCGCCGTGCGGATGCATCCCACGAGCATGCGGTAAGTTAAACCTTACCGGAAGCTGTTGCCGCGCGTATGCCAGGTGGTCACCGCACGGCCTGTCCCACCGGCCGACTGGAATGGACGTCGCGCGGCGTCGAGTGATGATGTCATCGCGCAATGCAGCGCTCTACGCGATGACGTCATCGCGCAACGGAATTCGCTACGCGATGACGCGGGACGGCTCGCGGCGTACAGGCGGTGCTCACGGCGCACAGGCGGCGCACTGACGGTGCTCGTGGCGAAGAGGCGGCGGCTGTGCGGTAGGCCGAGATTTTTGAACAGTGTCAGTTTTTGTGAGCACCGCGCGGTGTCGGGACCAACTACATACAGTCCCGGCGGTGTGCGTGGGACCGACCCCGTGGGCCATGCGCAGTCTCTGGCGGTCCACAAGCGGTCCCAACTTCCTGCTACACCGCCAGTAACCGCCTACCCATGGGACAGGCCTTTCAGTGTCTCGTGAATCTACCGTGGGCACTCTTTAACTCAGCGGGCAGGCAGCATCTCTGGAGAGAAGGAATAGGTGACGGGATGACGTTTCCAAATTTCTGATGCGTCTTTGTGCTCCATCTGCTGCAACTTTAAACTGACATATGACAATCTTAACTCTTCACATTTAACAGGATTGGATGCGAAATCAGTGATATTTTCAAGCGAAACATCCAACAGCTTCGTCAGGTTGCATGCGCCTGACTTCACCAGTTTGACCGCCTTTGCTGTCTGTTTCAGGGCAGCCTCTGAAGCGACTCACTCTTACAGTTTGCTCTCCTACGCAACGAGTTTTTCCAACAACGAACTGCTGATTTAGGAAGAATCTAAAACACAACTCTGGCTGTATTTAGGACATTTTGTAACAGAGTTTTACATCCCAGACATGAATTCTTTACTGAGACACATCTGTGTGACCTGGGAGTCTCAAGGGGGTGAGATAACAGTCTGGGTCAATGGGAGACGCAGTGTACGGAAGGTTGGTGGAAAGGGTCAGGTTGTGAAAGGGTCTGGTCAGTTTATTCTAGGTCAGGAACAAGACTCAGTCGGTGGAGGTTTTGACGCCAGTCAGTCGTTTGTCGGAGAGATAACTGATGTTCACTTGTGGGATCATGTTCTCCAACCCAATGACATAGAGATGATCAGTCAGGGTTGTTTCAGTGAAGGAGGGAACATAATTGACTGGAGATTAACAATGTTTACATCACGAGGGTACGTAAGAATTAAAGATAATAATGATTGCATGTTTTGACTTTTCTGGCTACAAAAAACAATAAAATGTGGAGAGAAAAACCCAATGTCCTCAAACTGCACTTGTTGAATATGACCTTGCTTTGCGATCTTTCCTCTCTAAACCAGATCAGCAGAAGTAGCGTTGTCGATTCCAGAATAAAGGGCTGTTTACGTCGAGGTAAGGGACAACTCACTGTCCTTCCAGTTTCTCATCACCCTCACTGACAGGGTAATGGCTTCAAACTCAGTACACTAGAATCTCAGCCATTCTCTGTCACACATTGAGAGAGGGACGGGGAGCGGGGAACCATGGTGGATGTCTACAGGGATCAGCAGGATGTAAACTCCAGGGCACTGCCCCACACACTGACCCTTGACTGAAGCCCAGGGACTGCTCAGAACTGAAAAGTCCACCCTCTTTAACCTGACAACATTCACTGACAGTCCCGGGTCCAATGATATGGGCTCCACCACGGTTGGGAGTCTCTCCCTGCTGCAGCCTTCTTCCACCTTCTCAGCCGCCGGCCAAACACCATCCTCGACCTGTTCCACTGAGGTCATCTTCTTGGGCCGCGCTTTGTCAGGGACCTCCCTCTTGACCTTCCTGCCATGAGGCCAGCTTACAGGATCAAGGCACACGCGTATGTCTCCACTACAAGGTGGCGACCCTCAGAGAAGTCCAAGCCTCACAAACAACTCAACACAATAAATAATGTAAAGCAGCCTGGGGCAAGATGGTTTGCCCATGATTTAAATTTTAAACGTCATCCCGTCACCCATTCCTTCTCTCCAGAGATGCTGCCTGCCCGCTGAGTGACCATACTGGGGGAATTCCCACGTATATGAAGCAGAGAGAAACATGAGTTCTACACGGCTCTGCCCGACTTTTGAGAATGGATTTGGTGGTTTGTACCCACTCCCCCTCCCTGCTCACCCACCCACCCACCAAGCCAGCCAGCTGTAATGAGGACCCCTCCTCGTTACAGCGGCGGAAGCGACATTTCCAAGAGAATGGGGCAGAGAGCTGGGGCAGCGCTGGGATGGGAGCAGGGCAGATGAGGCGCACCAAAGGAACAAACAAGTTGATGGCTGCAAGGGGCAGGCGGCAGAGGTCTTGTGCCCCAGCGAGGTAGACCGCTCTTCCCCCTGCAAATGCACACACAGAAAGAGAGAGATGAGAGCAGAGAATGATCCCAGCCTAGCTCTGGCACTGGACGGTGCGCATTTTCCCTTTGTAGGTCATATCAATAGATGCGACCGCGCTGAATTCTACCTTTAAAAAGCCACAGGATGGAGCTGTCTTCTTTAACACTGTTGCTTCGCCGCCACCGCCTCCTTGTTGCACAATGGCAGCGAGTGCGGGGCCGAGATCCTGCCTAGTTTTTTTAAGTTCTGAAATTGAATAACTTTCAATACTGAATCAGAATATCCAGCTCCTCTATTTGATACTTAAAACAGGCCTTCATTCACGGTTGGCTCAAGAGTAACTCGCAAGAGGAACTTGGTAACTCGGGAGAGGAACTTGGAACATCGCAGAAATGAGAAGTAAACGGCAAACTTAGACATACCCGTGGGAACTCGGTTAAACTCTTGATCATAAACTTGGAGTCTCGTACGCAACCACGAGTCTTTCACTCGGGGTCACTCGTGGGTCAACTCGCACCGTGAGACAGGGCTATAAGTGGCCACATAAGGCGAGGCAGTAACCCAAACTGCAGGCACCAGTTTTTCAGCTTTCCAGGCAGCATGGATCGGTCGATGTTCGGCAGACCTTTGATGACTTCTTGCCTAAACTCGTTAGCCTGATCAGTGTCCTTCAGTTTAGAGTTATACCATCTTCCCAGACTTTTGATTGGCTTCTCTGACACAGTTGGAATAGGTTCTTGATCAATGAAAAACCTTTGATCTGTCAGTTTGCCTTTGATTATAGAAATGCTTCTTGATTTGGATGGCTTGAATTTCATTCTGACCCCAGTGATGTTCTCTTGAAGCTTCCCTAAAAAGGCACCTGGTGCAAGGTGCTGTTGAGGTTATGATTGTCATGTCATCCATGTAGGCCCTGATGGGTGGTAGACGGACTCCAGACTTCAGCCGCTCGCCACCCACCACCCACTTGGAGGCCCTTATGATGACTTCCATAGCCATTGTAAAAATCAATGGGGAGATGGTACACCCCGCCATAATGCCAATCTCCATGCAATGCCATGTGGTCGTGAAGTCAGGCGTGGTGAAACAGAGCTGCAGATCTTGAAAATAAGCCTTGACAATGCTTGTGATAGTCTCTGGTATCCTGAAGAAGTCAAAGGATGCCCAGAGGAAACTGTGAGGGACAGTTCCAAACGCGTTGGCAAGGTCAAGAAAAATGACATGCAGATCTCTCTTCTCTTTTCTTGCAGTCTGGATTTGGTGCCAAATCATGCTGGTGTGTTCGAGACATCCAGAGAACCCTGGGATGCCTGCTTTTTGGACTGTTGTATCCACAAGGTTGTTTCTCTCTAAATAGCTGGTCATCCTCTGAGCTATGATGCTGAAGAAAATCTTACCCTCTACATTGAGGAGACTGATAGGGCGGAGTTGGCTGATATCTGTGGATTCCTTCTCTTTCGGAATCAGGATTCCTCCTGCCCTGCGCCATGCTTTGGGTATGATTCTCTTCTCCCAAGCCACTCTCATTAGCCTCCACAGGAAGCGAAGAACATCAGGAGCACCCTTGTAGAGTCGATACAGAACCCCATTTGGCCCTGGAGCTGAAGATGCTCTTGCCCGCTTTACTGTCTGTTCCACTTCCCTCCACTTTGGAGGACTAATGTCCATCTTATGCTCTGGTTGTTCAATTGGTGGGATGTCCGATGGAATAGCTATCTTCTGGTGTCTCTTGTCATCCGCATGCATTCTTTCCAGATGCTCGTCCAGCTCCTGCCTTGATGTTTTCAGGTTTCCTCCCTTTTCTTTGATGAAAAGTGATTTTACGAACTTATAGAGGTCCTTGAAGAAGTGTGATCTCGTTCGTTCTTTCTTTTTTCGTGATTTCCGCAGGTACTCTGCTCATCTCAGGGTTGCTAAACGGTTTTTGATGTTTCCCTGGAGAATTTTGATGCCCTCCTTCTCACTATCAGATGCCTTTGTCCACTGCTTCTTGAGCTGCCTTCTCTCCCGGATTAGGCATTCCATCTCCTTTTGCCGTCTGGACTTGCTTTCCAAAGCTGGTGCCTTTTAGTTTTTCTCCCTTATTCCATATCGTTCTGCTCCATAGCTATAGATGATGTCCCCCATCTTATCAAGCTTTCTTTCAACTGTACCCCTTACACCCTGTAAGATACGGGTCAGGTCTTCATTTATGGTCTCCCATTCTTTCTTCTCCGAGGCTCCAGGCCATTTGACCCGAGATTTTCTTCCGCTGATCTTTTTCTCCATTGCTGGTTTTCTTGGCTGGATGGGCTCCATATCTTCCTCTGCCTGCGTAACTGTGCTTGAGTTTCCTTCATCAGGGGGCTGATGCCCTGCGAACTTTGGTGAGACTCCAGTCGCTGGACTTCATTCGACTGACTTGATTGACCTCTCAGGAAGTACTTATCAATACGAGGTCCCTGTTTTCCATCTCTCAAGCACCCCTTCTTTCCTTGATGTATTTTCAAGCCCTTTGAAGATGTTATTTTCATCCAGCCGCAGGAGCAGACCTGAAGCCTCTGCTCGGATGATGATTGTGCGCATGGTTCTTGTTGAGTGCATGTATTGCTCATGGTCTTTTCCGTTCCTAGGTCTATAGCCGTATTATCCGTCAATGAGTCATCTTCCACCCCCGCTCTCGCAGACTCCAGGGGTATTCTTTCTTTAATTCTCGTAGCCATATGTGGGTGTCTCCAAAATACTGAATAGTATTGGATCCTGCTGACATGGGTAGCTAGCCCATGCCTGCCCCAGGTGAGGTCTATTTCCTCCTGTCAGCTGTCTTTCCAGCAGTCACAAGGTCTTTCCCTTGTTGTCAGCCATTCTATTCACGGCAGTCACTGGATAATTCCAGGGTAAATGTTTACAAATACACAGGACTAGATGTTAAAAGTCCAAAGTGCCAAATATCAATTTACTCCCGATGGTGATGGGAGCCTTCTGCACTCAGGAACACGTCCGTCAGCCCACAATGTTTGTGCTGAACATGATAACATGTGCCTATACATGATTTATATCCCTCTATTCCCTGCACTTCCATGTGCCTATCTAAAAGTCTCTTACGTCCTTCATTCAATAGGCAATAGACAATAGACAATAGACAATAGACAATAGACAATAGACAATAGACAATAGACAATAGACAATAGGTGCAGGAGTAGGCCATTCGGCCCTTCGAGCCAGCACTGCCATTCAATGTGATCATGGCTGATCATCCACAATCAGTATCCTGTTCCTGCCTTCTCCCCATATCCTTGACTCCGCTATCTTTTAGAGTTTCCTAAGCATTCAAATTACTGAATGAAGCTATGATTCAACAAGTCAGTATGCTCTCCACCACACACCAGCAGTTTTAATGGAATATTTGGTGACATGCTGAATCTCCACAAACCTCTGAGGAAGTAGAGGCAATGGTGAGTTTTCATTGTAATTGCAACAATGTGCAGGGCCCAGGACAAATCCAGGAACTTGAAGCTCTTGACTCTCTCCCCTGCCGTGCCACAGGTGAAGACAGGTACATGGTCTGTCAGCTTTCCCTTCCTGAAGCCTACAAATAGATAAACACAAACTGCTGGAGACTTCAGAGAGATTTCAGACAGGGGTCTCGACCCGAAACATCACCCATTCCTTCTCTCTGGAGATGCTGCCTATCCCGCTGAGTTACTCAAGCAACTTGTGTCTACTATTTAAACCGGCATCTGCAGTTCTTGCCTACAAACAGATCCCTGGTCTTGATAACGCTGAGAATGAGATCCGTCACCATCTATCCAGTTTCTTGAACTCCCTCCTGCACTCTAACTTGTCTTGACCCATTATTTGCTGGTGTTGTGGGTGAACCTAAAGCTGGCATTGGAGCTGTGGCTCGCTACCTCCTAAACTGGTTATCTTCTTGTACTTTTACTACCAACAAGTATAAAGAAACTCGGTGTAAAACTTTGGAGTTACTTTGGTTTAAAGTTTTCAATGTAACTTCATTTGAAATATTAAAGTATGCAAAAAGACCTTTCATCTAGTCTATGACTTTTTTTTTCCTTTTTCTCATCAATGGTTTGATTTCAAAGGAATAGGCCTGAACTATCGTGTATTATAATTTATTATATTGAACTCCAATTGATCAAATTCTACTTTCTCCTCTGAGTGTTGAGCAGCCTGCTTTGTGACTCTATTTGAAACTGCTTGGATGTCATTTCTAGATATGTTTGCTTCTAATTTCTTATTCATCAGAGGCCAGAAAATTACTTCTTCTGATACTTAAAAGACATTGTGGAACTCTGTCCAATATTATTTGAGTGAACTGTCTGCCACCCCTCTTCCTGTAGTGGAATAACAATTTGATCTTAAATGTCAATACATTCTCTATGCTCACTTCAAATCACATATTCAAATATGCTGTGATCTGCAAAGGCTCTTCTGTGACTATCATGTTAAAGCTGCTTTTAAAAAATAGAAGGCTGTAGATCTAATAAAACTAATCTGGCAAAGTTGTTTTTTCACAGATTATACACTTAACCATTTGAATCCAGTGTGTTATATTTTCCTGCATTAATGAACTATTTTCAAGTTGATCTAATTAGTTTTCAAAATACATAATCATTCTCAGAATATTTTTGAAAATAGATACATATGTTTTATCAACATTTCAAAAGTGCAGTAAAATATCTCCTGTAAGCATAAAGATCTCTAGTCTTTGGTCGAACATTGAATTATCCAACTTTAGCAAATCTCTACAAAACAGCCCCCTCCCATTTTTTCCCACAGCCCCTCTCCCCTCCCCTGAGCTCTGGATGACATTGCACCGATTTCTCCCCTCCTTCATCTGCTCATCTCCCACCCCTCCCAACTCTAAGTCTGCTATTTGCCTGCTCATCCCCCACCCCCACCCTCCTCCACCATTCCCTTCCACCCATATCTCTCACTCTTGTTTTATATTTCACTCCCTTAATCGATTCCAGTTCTGCATCCTTTTGTCTCTATTTCACCCCCAGCCTTTGTTACTATCTCCAATAATGGCAAATTTCACTCCACCAGTTCTTGCCTTATCCTTGCCTCTCTTTACCAGCGTTCTCCCATCTACTCCATCAGTCTGAAAAAGGGTCTCAACCCAAAATAACTGTCCATTTTCTTCCGCAGATGTTGCCCGGCCTGCTCAGGTTTTTTTTCTCAGTTCTGCCTGCTTGACCCAATGTTCACCCTCACTGATTTCTCAGAATTGGAGAAGCTTTACAATTTAATGTATAGGGTATTATATAGTTGATGTTGTCCTATCAACTGGTTTCTGGCTTCACTTGCAGTGCCAAAAAGAGAGCTGAAATGGAGTTTGCACAGCAGAGGATCTTCATTTGAATGTATCAGCACATGAGCATGACATGATGCTGGGGACAAAACAGCATTGAATTATGGAGATCACAGATGTAATATTTACAAATAATACATACAACAGTCATGTTTCTGCTCAAGATGACTGACTTAAGATGCTCCGAGATCACAGAAGGATTGGGGCCAAATGTCCTAAACAGCTATACCTAAAGAGAGAGGGCATTGAACATTGTTCCAACTGTTCAAAGACCGAGCTCGTAAAGATTTATTTTCTTGCTACATTGTACTTAAGGATATTATAAGTGAATTGAAAAGAAAAGTTGCCATTGCAATCAACATAGTCGGATAAAGAATGAATAACAAGGGCAATGATTGTGCAATTTAACCTCCTTTATTTCTCTGGTAAGTGCATCTCGAAAATATCCATTCTATATGGTAATCATTTTCACTTCTCCTTTAGACTTACCTCCAATTTTTGTGCTTTTTTCTCAGAAATATTTATTTTTGGTGCATCTTCGCAATAGAAAAAAACGAAAGATTGCACTGACAATTGTGTGAACCAAGGGACTATTGAAAATGGGGAACAAAGGAAATAATAAGAGTGAAGAAAAAGTACTGAATAAATTAATGGAAACAAAATCCAGCAATCACAGGATTTTAAATGGAAGCAGCAGGGACACTGAATGCCTTACTTTTTATTTCCTAGATTCGCACAATCCCCGATGGACAAGAAAGTAGCAAATACAATGCTACTTTTCATGCAAATAAAGAAAGAGAAAATAAACAATTTAAAAAATGAAAGGTTATTAGATATTAAGAGATATTTAGATATCAAGTGGTATTGTGTCGGTGAGAACCTTGGTGCGGAGATAAATGTCAACCGTGATTGTGTTAAATGGTGGAGAAAGCAGGAGGGGTTGCAGCTTCTGCTTCTTATGTAACAGAAAAGCCTTGAAATGTACTATTAAGCCAGTAGTACAAGAATGAGACTGGGCAGAATCAACACCGTTTTATGTAAAGGAAATAGTATTTAACAAATCTGTTTGAGTATTTTCAGGTGTAATTAACAGGGTAAACAAAGGAAGCATCAGGTGAAAATGCAGACACAGTAATGGGCCTGTCCCACTTACGTGACTTTTTAGGCGTCTACAGGAGTCTATGAGGTCGCCACAAGGTCACCATATGTTTGCCGGAGGTTGCTGGGGTGTCGCCTGCATGGTGGTGAGTAGTTCCCACATTCTCGTAACTAGTCGCAGCTTCATTCTGGTCGCCGCTAATTTTTCAACATGTTGAAGAATTAGCAGCGACCAGAATTTTTACGCCATGGAGAGTAGCGAGAATTCTCGTGACGTAGGTAAAGTGGGTTGCCAGGGGATCGTAGGTTGTTCATACGTTGTCGTCGGTTGTCGCCGGTGCTGACCGGTGAATTTCATTGGCTCATTGGGAAAAAAACCGCAAACAGTAGTTTTCAGAACCAAGTATAACCGACCGGTAATGTTAATGTCCGCCGAGCTTCACAGCCGTGTATCTCTGGCTTCTTAAAAGTTGTCTATACTCCTTCTCCCCACCCCATCTCCCCCCTTCTACCTCCTTTTCCCCTCTTCCCCCCCCTCTCCCCCCCTCTCCCCCCCCCTCTTTTAAAGGACTAAAGTGACTCTTCCCGTACACTGCGCTTTCGCCGTCTTAATTACAGCGCCAAAATTCCTGTTCATCGTGGTGTGTGTCTGTATCACATTTGCTTTGCACCATGTGAATTTCATTCAGACAGCGCTCCCCCCGCTTGCCCTGTCCCTTGCCTGCATAACTGGCTGGTGAAGGAAGCGATGTGTGTATGTTCCACTCTGACAGTCGCCGTTCCAGTCGCCATTCCAGTCGCCGTTTTTTCAGCGACCTGCTACGACTTGATAGTCACTTGAAAAATCGCCTAAGTGGGACAGGCCCATAAGTCTAGATTTTTTTGATCTAGTGATATAAAGAGTGTTAACATAGAAACATAGAAACATAGAAAATAGGTGCAGGAGTAGGCCATTCGGCCCTTCGAGCCTGCACCGCCATTCAATATGATCATGGCTGATCATCCAACTCAGTATCCCGTACCTGCCTTCTCTCCATACCCCCTGATCCCCTTAGCCACAAGGGCCACATCTAACTCCCTCTTAAATATAGCCAATGAACTGGCCTCAACTACCTTCTGTGGCAGAGAATTCCAGAGATTCACCACTCTCTGTGTGAAAAATGTTTTTCTCATCTCGGTCCTAAAAGACTTCCGCCTTATCCTTAAACTGTGACCCCTTGTTCTGGAACTGTGACCCCTTGTTCTAGAGTTAGTTTTAAACATATTTCTTTTGAAACCAGTATAGCCGTTGATTGGGCACAAAGCCTAGCTGAATTAAGTACCCAGCAAGTCAGGCAGAGCGAAACAGATTTAATGTTTCAGGTCAAAGACCATTCCTCAGAACTGATCTGAGTTTGACGCTGTTTCGCAGGCAACAGCAGCTGCCTAATCTGCATTTCTAGCATTTGATACTTTACTTCAGATGTCCAGCTTTCAAACAAATAACTTTTTGTAAGATTTAACGA
>CM075977.1:301045655-301286551 GCA_038087875.1 Malacoraja senta | reverse complement strand
CCTCTCCAGAGATGCTGCCTGGCCCGCTGAGTTACTCCAGCATTTTGTGTCGAAGTAGTTACCATTGGGTAGGAAATGACTAATGTGTGGCTCAAACTATGTAGAAGGATCCAATATTACCTCTACAAAATGAGGTACTTAAAATATAGGTTATTAAGGACATGGGGAAGAGGAAAGAAGAATGGGTTTAGACTGGCTCAAGATGAGACTTGATGGGTTAAATTACCAGGTTCTATGCCTTAATTTTCTACAGGGGCAATGTTCAAATCATCGAGGGCACATTGCATTGGTCAGATGGATGCTAGATGTTAATGGGTGCTGACCTGACATGCTCAATGCCAGACAGAAGTGTGTGAATCCCACTCACAGTTAGAGACACCAGGAGCTGGCGCTGCTGGATTCTTGAGCAAAACCCAAAGTGCTGGAGTTATTCAACGGGTCAGGCAGCATCCGTGGAGAAAAGGGACATGGGACCCTTCTTCTTTCTGTCTGAGGAAAGATCCCAACCCTAAACGGCACTTTACCATTTTGAGTTGGTATTGGTCAACCCAGGATTGGCACATAACAAATACTGTATATTGATTTAAATAAGGGACCAATATAAGATTCTGCACATTACTGACATCTTCACACCTGTATCGCATCAATTCCAACCTCCCTAAAGGCCTCTCAACCAATAATAGAAATTTGGAGGAAGGAACTGCAGATGCTGGTTTAAACCAAAGATAGACACAAAATGCTAGGACAGGCGGCATCTCTGGAGAGAAGGAATGGGTGATATTTCGGGTCAAGACCCTTCTTCAGACTGACATCAGGGGGGAGGGAGATAGTACATCTATATAGATAGTAATAATAATAGAAATTGTCAGGTGGGAAATTGCGGCAGTAGAATGTAAAAAAAATCTCCCCTTCAGTATAGTCATTTTAAATGGTCGATGGATTTGTGTACTGTGTTGCACAATCAACTGTGTTGGCTGCAACATTTATGGTAAGTTATTTTTCAAAGCAAGCTGTTACACATGGCTTCCAGGCAATTGTCTCCTGGCAGAGTCATAGAGTCATATAGTGATACAGTGTGGAAACAGGCCCTTCAGCCCATCTCACCCACACTGGCCAACAATGTCCCATCTACCCTAGTTCCACTTGCCTGCGCTTGGTCCATAACCTCCAAACCTGTCCTATCCATGTACTTGTCCAACTGTTTCTTAAATGATGGGATAGTCCCAGCCTCAACTACCTACTCTGGCAGCTTGTTCCATACACCCACCACCCTCTGTGAGGAAATGTTACCGCTCAGATTCCTATTAAATCTTTTCCCCTTCAACTTGAAACTATGTGCTCTGGTCCACGATTCCCCTACTCTGGGTGAAAGACTCTGTGCATCTACCCGATCTATTCCTCTCATGATGTGGCAGCTTGACCACATTGTTCCCCCAGGATATAGAAAGGCAGCCAGTGACATAGAGATCAGCTAATTAAGGAAGAGGTGGGTGAGAAACATAGCATCGTCTGTGCCCAGTCTAACAAGTGTTTGCGAGGAATATTGTGCTCCAGCTCTGCTGCAGCAGCAAAACTATTATTATTATTATTATTATTATTATTTTATTTTTTTTATTTTTTATTTTTAATATTTTAATTTTATTAGAAGTAAGTACAATTGTATACAAGCGGTATAAGGGGTGCCAATGAACCAATAAAGAGGAGTAACATTTTTGCTCACCAAAAATCTTTGAAAAGCGACATAATTTACTTGCAAGAAACCCACATGAAACAGCAAACACAAATGACATTAAAGGCGAAGTGGATAAGCCAAACATATTATTCGTCATTTACTTCTAAATCTAGAGGTACGGCTATTCTTATTCGAAAAGGTATACCTTTCAAATTAAAGAATACTATATCAGATAAAGAGGGAAGGTATATCATAGTTTCGGGAGAAATTTATGCTACCCCAATAACTATGGTAAATATTTACGCTCCGAATTTGGATAACCCTCAATTTTTTGATAAAATTATAGATATAATATTAGAGTTTAATTATCAAAATGTGATAATAGGGGGGGATTTCAACTGTGTTTTAGATCCATACTTAGACAAATGAGTAAAACAAAGGAGTAATTTAAAATCTAAGACTAGTGAACTTCTAAATACATATATAAAAAATACCAATATAACAGATGTATGGAGATCTGCTAATCCAGCAGGAAGGGAATATTCGTTTTACTCTTCGGTACATAAAACATATTCAAGAATTGATTATTTTTTAGTGGATATGAAATTAATGCCATATACAATTAATCCAACATACCACATTAGTAGTATTTCTGATCACTCTCCGTTGACTTTTTCAGTAAAATTTGAGGGAATGCCGGGTAAAAACTTTTTTTGGAGGTTTAATACATATATTTTAAATGACTTACATGGTTATCAATACTTAAAACAACAAATGAAATTATTTTTTTAGATAAATGATACACCAGGTACCTCACCTTCTTTACTATGGGAAACTTTTAAAGCATTTATTAGAGGAATTATAATTTCATACAAAATTTTTCAAAATAAAAAGAATAAAACAGAACAAATGTTGTTAGAACAAGAAATAAGACAGTTAGAGTTAGATAATGCTAAAGATTCCACTATAGATAAACATAATAAGATAATATTACTGAAATTTAAACTTAATCGAATTCTCTCGGCAAGAGTAATAAGATTATTCCAAATTACAAAACAGGAACATTTTGAGTTTGGTGACAAACCACATAAGCTGTTAGCGCACCAACTGAAAAAACAAGAAAAATAAAATACTATAAATAAAATTAAATCTGAGAATGGTGAATTTCTAATACTACCTAAAGATATTAATAAAAGATTTGCTCAATTTTATCAAAATTTATATACATCAAAAACTAAAATAGAAGATAGTAAAATTAATTTTTTTTTAGATAATTGTAATCTACCAAAACTTGATCTTTTGGAACAAGAAGAACTCGGAGCGCAAATTACAATCGAAGAAATAGGTGAAACAATAAAATCGTTGAAAAATGGTAAGACACCGGGACCAGATGGTTTTAGTAATGAATTTTATAAAAAATTTCATGAGATAACGACTCCCTATTTATTTAATTTATATATTCACGCTTTTAAAGAAAATAAATTACCTGAAACATTAGCAGAATCAACTATCACGCTTATTCCAAAGAAAGATAAAGAGCTAGAGAAACCGGGCTCATATAGAGCTATATCACTTTTAAATACAGACCATAACATTTTAGCAAAGACTTTAGCCAGAAGATTAAGCAAATATATTAGTAAATTGATAAACCCTGATCAAACGGGGTTTATTCCCAAAAGATATTCATTTAATAATTTGAGACGCCTGTTTAATATAATGTACTCACATAAAGTGGAGGAAGAAGACATATCAATTATTTCTTTGGACGCAGAGAAAGCATTTGATCAGGTAGAATGGCACTATTTATACAAAGTATTACAAACATTTAATATGGGAGAGAATTTTATTACATGGGTGAAATTATTATATGATATACCGATGGCAAGAATATTAACTAATAGTATGTTATCTCAAAAGTTTCAATTATCAAGGGGTAATAGGCAGGGATGTGCTTTATCACCCCTGCTATTTGCCCTTATGATAGAACCTTTGGCTGAAAGTATAAGAAGTCATCCGAATATTCAGGGTTATAATACTAGGGACTCAAATAATAAAATTTAATTATATGCAGACGATATTCTGTTATATATAACAATCTCACAAACGAGCATACCAAATTTATTAAACTTAATAGAGGAATTTGGGTCCTTTTCTGGATATAGAATAAATTGGAACAAAAGTGAAATCATGATGTTAAAACCTCAAGAATCTACACACTTACTGAAGTTCCCCTTTAAAATAGCAACAGAAAAATTTAAATAACTGGGTATTCAGATTACTAGAAAACATAAAGCTTTATTCAATGCCAATTTTATACCTTTAATAAATAAACTTAATATAATGATTAAATTTTGGAAAACACTTCCTTTATCATTAATAGGTAGAATAAACGCTATAAAATGATCTTTCTACCACAGTTATTATACCTATTTCAGTCTATACCAGTATATGTACCAAAATATTTTTTTTCTAAATTAAACTCTAATATTACTAATTTTGTTTGGGACTATAAATCACATAGAATTAAAAAAGAACACTTATGTAAACCAAAAGATGTCGGGGGACTTTCACTCCTGAATTTTCTGTATTACTATTGGGCAATACATATTAAGAATATAATTTACTGGTTGGATAGTTCAACCCAACAGACAGAATGGATAAAAATGGAGAAAGAGGATTGTTACCCTCGTAATATAGGAACGATCCTCTTCTCCCCGAAAAAAATGAACAAAACAATATATAAGAAGAACCCAATTATACAAGATACAATAAGAATATGGAAACAAATAAAATTATCCTTAAAATTAAGAAACCTATCATTGTTAACACCGACAGCGAATAATCCTTTATTTAAACCATCTCTTATGGACAAAATATATAATCAATGGGAAAGTTTAGGAATTAAAAGGATCGGGGACATGTATGAAATGGGAGATTTACTATCATTTCAACAATTACAATTACAATTTAAATAGAAAAACAATCATTATTTTAAATATTTTCAGATTTGCAATTTCTTGAAGACATACATACAAGGATATCAAAAAATAATTCTTGATTTATTGGAAGAAGTAATGAATATTAAAGCTGATACACAAAAATTAATATCATATTTATATAATAGTATTTTAATTTTAGATTTACCTGCGACAGAGGTAATTAGAGAAGAGTGGGAACGGGAATTAATGATAAAAATTACGAAGGTTACATGGGAAAAGTATTTGACATACATTCACAAATGTTCGATTAATGCAAGACATAATCTAATTCAATTAAAAATTGTACATAGATTATATTACACAAAAACACGATTAAATCAATTTTACCCAAATATATCCCCCACTTGCGATAAATGTTTAACCCAAGATGCAACTATAACACACTCTTTTGTTTCCTGTATAAAACTTTATAGATTTTGGAGTGATATTTTCAAAATATTCACAAAATTATTTAAAATAAAAATGGAACCTAATAATGAATTGATTATATTTGGGGTAATGGAAGATGGGAATAAATTGAATCCATCTCAAAAATTATTTTTTAATTATGGTTTAATAATAGCAAAAAAATTAATATTGAAATTTCGGAAAAATACACCAATACCAACGCTCAAAATGTGGATTGCAAGTATGTTGGACACCGCACATCTTGAGGAAATGCGATTCCTCCTAATAGATAAATTTGACCAATTCACAACGAGTTGGTCTCCATTTGTCATCTTTTTGGAATCATATGGTGCAACACAATTGTAAAAGCTAACTCGTGACTGGGCGAGGGATGGTCAAGATTATAAATAAGATCTCCTTACTTATTTTTTCTTTTACTTCCCTTTTCTTCTTTTATTCTCTTTTTCCTATTTTCTATTCTTTAACTTTCTTCTTTCACTCTCTATTTTTCTTTTCCACACACTATATATCTCACGTTTTTCTATATTTCATTATCTAACTTATTTTTCTTTTTCTTCTTTATTATAAAAATTAAAAAAATAAGAAGCTGTACATAATATGTATTATGAAAATATGATTGTAAGCAAAACTATTATATAGCCAGTTCTTTCATTGTCTGTAACTCCTTTTTACCTAGCTTTCACCAGTTAAAAATGGCCAGGTTACTTTATCATCGTTACTTTTGTGCACATCTTTCATTAATGTGTTCTATATCTCTTTATATCACCATCTATATCTCTTGTTTCCCTTTCCGGACTCTCAGTCTGAAGAAGGGTCTCGACCCGAAACGTCACCTATTCCTTTTCTCCAGAGAAACTGTTTGACCTGCTGAGTTACTCCAGCATTTTGTGTCTATCTTTGTGTCAGCATCTGCAGTTCCTTCCTACAATTCCCTCATCCACTGGCTCATCTGCCTGTAGTTCTTAAGGTTTAAGCTGGCCCTGAATTCCTAATCCTCAGGGTTATTGCGTTGTATAATATGTGTTATTGGTCATTTTGAATCACTTTCTTCTGCCTGGTAGTTCAGTCGTGCCCTTCACAATTTGCTATTTTGAGTCACGTGGGCGAATGTTGTGGAAAGGACAGGCAGAGCGAGGATCACTAACCCTGCCGGATATTAGCACCAACTACTCTTCCAACAGTTTGAATAATCTCTTCCTCTGGTGTTTCTGTGGAATTATTTTCCACAGAAGGCTGTGGAGGCCATCAGTGGATATTTTTAAGGCAGAGATAGATGTATTTTGATTAGTACAGGTGTCAGAGGAGAAGGCAGGACAATGGGGTGAGTAGGGAGAGATAAATCTGCCATGATTGAATTGCAGAGTAGATGTAATTGGCCGAATGGCATAATTCTACTCCTGTCACTTATGACCTTATGACTTCTGCCATGTTAACGCACCATCCTCTCACAGATGCTGGATGGGTGCCCACGATTTAAGCATCGACTAGTGGTATTGGTTAAAGGTCAGTGGATTGGAGACAGGCCAACTCCACAGGTGATGGCACAAAGTGGCACCCTCGTGACCTCACTGCCTCTCATCTTCATCTCTGTAGTTACTGTGCACAGAACAAAAGGAAGGAGAAATAGTGGCAAGAAACAGAGTGATTAATATAAATAAAGATAAAGCACTGGAGAAAATAATGGGCTTAAAGCAAGCAAGTCTCCTGGACCTGATGGCTGGGGTTGGTTTTAAATGTGGTGGGTGCAAAGATGGTGGGAGATTTTGATGTTACAAAAGAATCCACATAAATTTCAAAATAATCCCCAATTAGAAGTTACCAAATGTAACCCCACTTTTAGAGTGTAGGGAGGAACTGCAAATGTTGGTTTATACCAAAGGTAGACACAAAATGCTGGAGTAACTCAGCAGGTCAGACAGCAAAGGAGAAAAGGAACAGTTTCGTTTTAGAGAAACAGTATGGAAACAGGACCTTCAGCCCATCTAGTCCGTGCCGAAAGGTCTCCACATTCTTGGGCTCCTGTTCCATCATAGTCAGCAAGCATCTGAATCTGCTGGCGAGGGTGCCGAAGGCGTTTACCATGACCCTCCTAGCCCTGGACAGCCTGTAGTTGAACATTCTCTGCTCCCTTGACATCTGCCTGTGAGGTTATGGCTTCATCATCCATGACCTGAGTGGGAAGGCATCATCAGCAACCAGTTTGTAGTAGATGTCAGGGTCGTCTTCTCCTGGCAGAGGTTCTGGATCAGGAAAGCCTGCGGTTCCTTCTTCCAGTGCTTGCCCAAATGGAGATATCTTTCCAGATCCTACCATCTGCGACAGTACCAGGTGTGCCCACATCCACAAACAGGAAGTTGTAGTTTGCATCCACCACAGCTCTGAGTATGATGGAATGGAACTTCTTGTCGTTGAAGTAGATTGAACCTCTCTTGGGTGGACACCTGTTGGCCACATGCTTGCCATCCACTGCCCCACATGTGTGCTGGAAGTTCCATCTGGTATCAAAGCCCTGCGCCACTCTCTTCCACTCATCTGGTGTACTAGGGCAGGCCATGACTTCATCTTCATAAGCTTGATGATGGCCTCACAGGTCTCTAGGACAACCTTGCTGATGGTGTTGTGGGCCACAAGAAAGTTGTAGGAGAGGCTCTTGTAGGAGTCTCCTGATGCCAGGTAGCGGAGGGTGATGTCTAGGCCCAGGCCTGGTTCCAATGGCTTCCTCATGAAGGTCTCCTTTTTCTCCAGGAGAGGGCCCACCCATGTCTTCAGCTCCTGAAACAGCTCAGGGAGGAGCCTAGTGAAGTTTCTGAAAGCAGCCTGATCTTCTTGCTGGAGCTCAGTCATCATGTTCTCATACTGGCCCAACCTGGGTCTCCTCTGGAACAAGGGCTTCAACCACACAGACCTCTTATTGGGCTTCTTCTCCGCCATTCTCCTTGTCCTTCTGTCTTGCGGATCTATAAGCAGGAGGGCTTCTGCAAGCAGCAGGGATTTTTCTTCTACTGAGAACGATGCCCTCTGAAGTTTCTACATAACATTCATGACTCAGAATGATTGGAAACCCCATTCTGCAAACTCTTTAGTAGTAAAATAGGATTATGCCATTGCTTTAGTGGTCATTGTGATGCCTACAGGGTCATAGGTTGTCGTAGCTTGATGCCTACAGGGTCGTAGCTTGACTTCGGTTGTCGAAGGTGTAATCGTAGGTGTGTCGAAGGAGGACGCCCTAAGTCGCCACTATTGGGTCGCCGGTTGTCGGGAGCTTGCCGTTGCACGACTTCGACTAGGTCGTAGGTTGTTGTAGATTGTCGTAACTTGCCTTAGACATAGCCGTAGGATGGGGTGCAGTCGCCGGTTTTTCCACAATCTGACAAGACCATGACAGTCGCCTGCAGTCGCCTAAGTGGGACAGGCCCATTATGCTTACCCAGTCTCTCCTTTGATGTATCTCTAGTATTTGCTTATCCTCACTTACATAAACAATCCTCTTAATGGTCAATTGAATTTCATAACAATCTGTTAAAGATGACCTTGATTTATGCTCTTCTACACAAGTGGAAACATTCAATCTGCATCCACTCTTTCGTCATTTTTAGGACCTCCATTAGCTCCCTCAATACTGTCTCAAGAGAGAAAGTGACCTAGTTTTCACTTCAAATAGCCCTTGCTTTCCATCTGTCTCCATCCCCTCCCCCTTCCCAGTTCTTCCACCAGTCTTTCTCTCTCCGACTACATTCTATCTCTGTCCCGCCCACTCCCCAGACATCAGTCTGAAGAAGGGTCTCGACCTGAAACATCACCCATTCCTTCTCTCCAGCGATGCTGCCTGTCCCGCTGAGTTACTCCAGCATTTTGTGTCTACCTTTGATTTAAACCAGCATCTGCAGTTCTTCCGACACAAGAGACCTAGTCTGTTCACCCTATCCTGCCAGGAATAATTTAATATGTTTGGTATCATGCTTAAAAATCTTGTCTGCATTCTCCCCTTTGCCAGTGTAAACATCCTCGGTGATAATGCACAATACTAGTGCTGCGCACGGATGTTCTCAGCCCCTTTCTGTACTCCCTGTAAATTCTCAACTGCATGGCCAAATTCTGCTGTAACTCCATTTACAGTTTACAGATGACACCACCGTTGTGGGCCAGATCTTGAACACTGATGAGACATAGTACAGGATGGAGATAGAGAGCTGATTAAAATAGTGTCAAAACAACAACCTCACCATCAATGTCAGTAAAGCAAAGGAGATAGCTGTACTTTCAGTATAACTTTATGACACTCATTCTCCCAGACAATTTTGAGGTGATTCACCAGTGGCTCCAGTTCCTTCACGTGGTCAGTCCAGGGCTGCAGCGGGATGCACATCCCACAGGACTAGTCCTCAGGGACATTGGGAGTCTCCCTGACTTCCCACATTCTGCAGGAGATACTCCAGCATTTTGTGTCAATCTTCTGTTTAAACCAGCATCTGGAGCTCCTTCCTCCACATTTAATTAAAGGTTGTGCCTCACTCAATGTTTGTGTTCTGTGGTTGCTGCCTTGCTTCCTTTTAGGTGTCTCAGAGCACATCTGTAGCAAATGGTCACCAGAATGTAAAGTGCATTATCACATCCAATGTAATCATGCTGTAATGGCCCTGTCTCACGGTGCGAGTCCACCCACGAGTGATCCCAAGTGAAAGAAAAAATCAAACTCGTGGTTGTCTATGAGATTCCAAGTTTATGTTCACGAGTTTAAACGAGTTCCCATGTGTATGTCTAAGTTTGCCGTTTACTTCTCATTTCTGCGATGTACCCAGTTCCTCTCCCGAGTTACCAAGTTCCTCTCCCGAGCTACTCTTGAGCCAACAACGGCTACCGACGTGTGGAAAAATCATCACATGGATAAAAATGATGTCATGCAGTTTTTTTTACTATAAAAAGCCTCCCATGACCATGGACAGAACTGCCCCGATGACCAGCTTCTCCGTGTCTCTTTGATGTAGCTGCATGCTTCTCTGGGACGCCGCACGATTCTCAGATTCTGCTCAGAAGCGTTCCCCACATAAATGAACGAATTGTGACAACCCATTCATTTGTTTGCAAACTCCAGCCACAGGCAACGTACCTCGTATTTTTTCCAAGGGCGTGCTGTGCGTAAGTGACATGGTGATGTCTTGTCATGTAATTAACCGCTGTGTGTTTGCAAACAAAAAAAACAGGTTTAACCTTTTATCATTGCCTATCATTGCTACAATGCAATAAATGGCATTTAAAGTATTTGGCTGTCAAAAAAAGCGCAAAACGTAAAGGTGTTTAAGAAACGGACTGCAGGGAGAACTTGAAAGATATTGTAAATCGATTAAATTCAGGTAGAAGTTGAACTAATCTTCTGGAACTTCTTGAACTTGACTAATCTTCTGGAATTTTTTGAGGATGTGACAAGTAAAATGGATGAAGGGGAGCCAGTGGATGTAGTGTATCTAGACTTTCAGAAAGCCTTTGATAAGGTCCCGCACGGGAGTCTGGTGACTGAAATTAGAGCACATGGTATTGGGGGTAGGATGTTGACATGGATAGAAAATTGGTTGGCAGACCAAAGAGTAGGAGTGAACGGGTCCTTTTCAGAATGGCAGGCAGTGGCGAGTGGAGTGCCGCAAGGCTCGGTGTTGGGGCCGCAACTGTTTACCATATATATTAATGATTTGGAAGAGGGAATTAGGAGCAACACTAGCAAGTTTGCGGATGACACAAAGCTGGGTGGCAGTGTGAACTGTGAAGAGGATGTTAGAAGGTTGCAGGGTGACCTGGACAGGTTGAGTGAGTGGGCAGATGCGTGGCAGATGCAGTATAATATAGATAAATGTGAGGTTATCCACTTTGGTGGCAAAAACAAGGGGGCAGATTATTATCTCAATGGGGTTAGGTTAGGTAAGGGGGAGGTACAGCGAGACCTGGGTGTCCTTGTACACCGGTCACTGAAAGTTGGCGTGCAGGTACAGCAGGCAGTGAAGAAAGCTAATGGAATGTTGGCCTTCATAACAAGAGGATTTCAGTATAGGAGTAAAGAGGTTCTTCTGCAGTTGTATAGGGCTCTGGTGAGACCACATCTGGAGTATTGTGTACAGTTTTGGTCCTAATTTGAGGAAGGACATCCTTGTGATTGAGGCAGTGCAGCGTAGGTTCACGAGATTGATCCCTGGGATGGCGGGACTGTCATATGAGGAAAGATTGAAAAGACTAGGCTTGTATTCAGTGGAATTTAGAAGGATGAGGGTTAGTGATAGGGGACGATCAGCCATGATCACAATGAATGGCGGTGCTGGCTCGAAGGGCCGAATGGCCTCCTCCTGCACCTATTTTCTATGTTACTATGTTTCTATGAACTCAAGATTTAAATCCCCTGAAAGTTAGGTTTCTTAACACAGGATAGATGTTCTGCCAGAACGGAGTTGCTGAATAAAATCGTCTCCCGTTTTCCTCTGTTTCTTGCATGACCTCGGCTTGCCAGCTTTATTTCACACTCCGTGATCTGTATAATGTATATAAGTGTAAAATAATAAACTGACCAAGAAGGTCCAGTGTTCTCCCGTTAGTTTAGTTTAGAGATACAGAGCGGAAACAGGTCCTTCGGCCGACCGAGTCCGCCCCGACCAGCGAACAAAAGACCTTGTTGCCTTAACGCCACTATTTTGGTTTCACTTGGTCAATATATTTAACCACTGATGTCCCTAAACACAGCTCTTCAGAAGGTTTTACACGCTGCTTTGTAAGCACGAGCACGCAGGTGGATGTCTGCTGGTCTACAGTTCGCGAACTTTCCATCTTATGGATCAAAACGGGCAAAGGATGTTATTTCAATATTTCCGCGTTCGCCGTTGCTCCGGGAAGCCAATTGGAAGCACTCAACAGATTGGTTTCCAATCATTCCTCTCCTATTTCCTGCTATTTAAAAACTGGAAATTTATATCGCACTCGCTGTTGCGGGACAGCTGCCGAGTTAAAGGCCTGTCTCACGAGTCTGCGGTCATTGGCGGTGAAACGGGAAGAATCTGCCGCCATAGACCGCGCACTCGTGAGAACGCACAATTCCGGGGCCGTGCGGCGGTGTTCCCAACACCGCACGGTGCTAAAATAAAACCTACACTGTTTAAAACTATATTCTTACCGCAAACCTCCACCAGTGATGCACGAGTGCGGCACTGCCGCCCGCACGGGCCGCCGCCAGTGTGGCTCGAGCGCCGTGCGTCAAACCTCCACTGCCACAGCCTCCGCCAGTGAGGCACGTGCCTCCGCCAGTGAGGCACGTGTACGGCACGACCGCTACAGCGCCGCGATCAGGACGGCCGCCGCCACAGCCGCCGCTGGTGAGTCACGTGCGGCGGGCCGACGTCATCGCAGTCGGCCCGCCCTTTTTTTACTTACCGCAAGCACGTGGGACCAGCCGTATTTGAATTACTCAGCCCCCGCGCAGCATCCGTGCGGCGCTCCAGTGGATAGGCTCGGCGCTCTCGCCGTTGCCGTGCGGTCCCCGCTACCAGCGACGCCGTGCTTCACCGCCGATGACCGCAAACAGGTAAGACAGAGCCTTTAGTTATCTGCGCTGCCACCATATGTGTAAACGGCTCTGCGTGTGGTTATGTGCCTCACACAAGCATATGGTTGAGTATGCTTGGCCATAAATATAGTATAATACACACACACACGAATGCTTATATATACATATGGTTGTTCTGCCCAATGCGTGTGCTCTCTGTCTAATGGAAGACCTCTTCCTTGCCTTCTTAGCTCCCCAAGTTTTTCCTATTCAACAAATCACTGTCATACGCCCATGCCCAATTCACGTGCATATGTGATAAATCGGTGAATCCATGTATCCTCTTCTTGATTTGCTTGGGTACAGTCTGAAGAAGGGTCCCGACCAGAAAAGTCGCGTATCCATGTTCTCCAGAGATGCTGTCTGACCCGCCGAATTAGTCCAATACTTTGTGTCTTTTATTGTTGTACACCATCATCTACAGTTCCCTGCATCTCGAAGAATGTAGGTCTTTGTGTGCGGGTTTTTTTCAGAAGAAGAAGAAGTTGCAAAATTATCGCGAAAGAGAAGGTGAATAAAAAAAACTGATTAGTGTTTACCCGCACACTAACACGATCCTACACCCACTATGGACATTTTTACATTCACCAAGCCAATTAACCTACAAACCTGTACGTCTTTGGAGTGTGGGAGGATCTCGGAGAAAACCCACGCAGGTCACGGGGAGAACTTACAAACTCAGTACAGACAGCACCCGTAGTCGGGATCGAACCCGGGTCTCCGACGCTGCATTCGCTGTCAGGCAGCAACTCTACCGCTGCACCACCGTGAATGAAGGCCTGTTTTAAGTATCAAATAGAGGAGCTGGACATCATCTCATACAGTAAGTATATTCTGATTCAGTATTGAAAGTTATTCAATTTCAGAACTTAAAAAACTAGGCAGGATCTCGGCCCCGCACTCGCTGCCATTGTGCAGCAAGGAGGCGGTGGCGACGGACCGGTCGCTTGAGGTGGTGTCTTGGGCAATTTGATAAAGCTCGGGGTTGGCCGAGCCACTGATCACCATCGGCGGGTTGAGATATTCCAGGGCTGCCCCGGTGGTGTGCCAGCGGAACTCGCTTGTGTGGCTGCCGTTAATCTCCATAATCAGGTCCCGAATGCCCTCAGTACTTGGTCGCCGCGGTACCTTTGCAGTTCAACAGGTCCATACAACGTGCAGAACCAATCTACAATGGCCATTCATTGGCCTTGCCTTCGCAGCGCCAATCGCCTTGTAGGACATTCAGACTGTTGGAAAGTGCATGCAAACAGATGGGTTCTGCACATCCATCTGCCTGGGGCGTGCCCGCGGCGCAATTCGCCCACCCCATCTCCCTCCCTGGCGTTGTGCTAATTCCCTCCAAAAGCCAGCAGTTTGAGACGAAGAGGAAGCCTCCCTTCGGTGTGACATGCACTCCGAGTTGCACCAACATACTGCTGGTGCTGCAAACCAGAGTGAAACAGTGAGGGAGCCTCGCTGCTTAACGCCAAAGTTAGATGTAGAACTCACGTTTCTCTGTGCTTCATATGCGTGGGAATTCCCTCAGTATGGTCACTTTTCCACGCGTCCCGCCCGGTGTTAACCCTTCCCATTAATGCTTGAGCCCCCATCTTCTCTCTGTACCTTCAGCTTCATCGGCAGCTCTCTCCCATCGAAAGTATCCAAGTTAATTTCAGACCCCTATATCCATCCATCCATTCATTCATTTTCCATTAAGATCTGACTAATCTTCAACATTTCACTTCTGGCACTCAGGCCAAACCCACGAGTTACTCACGAGTCACTACGGTAAACTCACGGGCTACTACGGTATTACAACGAGTTTAAAAGTTTCAAATTTTTCCTTCAAGAGTAAATTTGACTCGTGGAAATCTTTCAACATGTTGAACATTTTTCACAAGTTAACAAGTTTCCCAAGTACCTGCCGTTAGCGTTACGAGTCGCTAAGTTACGTCCACGAGTTCCGACGTTCTCCCGCTACGTTAATTCTACGTGATTACCACAAGTTTGATTTGTTTTTAACTCAGGATCACTCGTGGGTGGACTCGCACCGTGAGACAGGGGTTTAAGTGCAAAGTAATAATAATAATAATAATGGATTTTATTTACGGGCGCCTTATACCGAGGTCTCAAGGACACCATACAGAGATTTATAGAAAACATATAATCAGAATTTTAAAAAAATAGGTTATAAAGACCAATACATAAATCAGGGACAGAATTCCTTCCAAAAACACAAAAAAAAGAAAATCAGAAGCACGTCATGGTCAAGAGTCAAGAGTCAAGAGTCAAAAGTCAAGAGAGTTTTATTGTCATGTGTCCCAGATAGAACAATGAAATTCTGAAAGGTCTGTCTCACGAATCTGCGGTCATTGGCGGCGAAACGGGAAGAATCTGCCGCCATAGACCGCGCACTCGTGAGAAAGAACAATTCCCGGGCCGTGCGACGGTGTTCCCAACACCGCGCGGTGCAAAAATAAAATCGACAATGTCGAAAACCAAATACTCACCGCACAACCTCCACCAGTGATGCACGAGTGCGCACGGCCGCTCGCACGGGCCGCCGCCAGTATGGCTCGAGCGCCGTGCGTCAAACCTCCTCTGCCACAGCCTCCGCCAGTGACGCACGTGCCGCCGCCAGTGAGACACGTGTGCTGCACGGCCGCAGGCACAGCCATCGCTACAGCGCCGCGATCAGGATGGCCGCCGCCACAGCCGCTGCTGGTGAGTCACGTGCGGGGGGCCGACGTCATCGCAGTCGGCCCGCCCTTTTTTTACTTACCGCAAGCACGTGGGACCCGCCGTGTTTGAATTAACTCGGCCCCCGCGCAACATCCGTGCGGCACTCCGTTGGATAGCCTCGACGCTCTCGCCGTTGCCGCGCGGTCCTAGCTACCGTCTGCACCGCGCTTCACCGCCGATGACCGCAAACAGGTAAGACACGGCCTTTACTTGCTGCAGCACAACAGAATATGCAAACATAGTATGATATGACAAACGAGAGAGAAGAGAAAAGCTTAGTGTATATATATATACACATACTCATAACATACCCATATAATCATGGTGCATTGCTGAGCATAGGTATTAGCATATGTTAACCTTGCTCATCTGAACATTCAATGGGATTTATCTTCGTTGCTAATTAACTGATAATGCCAATCATCCCTTGCAAGGTGTTTCTAGACTACTCTGAAGTTGCTGACATCTGAAGAGACACACTCTCAGAGAAAAAGAGCTTATTTTGACCTAAAGCTTTCTGAAATCTTTAGTGTTCCTTGACCTGGATGCATCGGCACAACTTTTCTTTGGAGTAGAGTATGTGAGTAAAGGTAAACTGAGGGGCGTACAGAGCAAACAAGCTGCCAATGGAAGGAAGGGCACTTATCAGGAGCCTATATCCACACAAGGTCTGCAAGGAGCAAGATTAACGTGGAACAATGCTTGAAGTCGAGAGTCCAGATTGTTTATTTGTGCCATGCACTGGACCTGATCTGGAACAAAGAAAGTCTTATTTGCTGCAGCTTTACAGGCACATTAAAAGCAACAACAAGAAATAAATATCCGATAGATTATTTTAAGGATACCAAACCATGGTAGTATAAAAACCAAAGTACATAGATCAATTGTCATCGTGCAAAGTCTCTTCTGGTTCAGTGCTGCGATAGGGTTCTGGTTCTGGTATGTTTCAAGAGCCCAATGGTTGAGGGAAGAAGCTTTTATAGACAATAGACAATAGGTGCAGGAGTAGGCCATTCGGCCCTTCGAGCCAGTACTGCCATTCACTGTGATCATAGCTGATCATCCACAATCAATGGGATTTATCTTCGTTTCTAATTAACTGATAATGCCAATCATACGTTGCATAGTTCCTGCCTTCTCCTCATATCCCTTGACTCCACTATCTTTAAGAGCTCTATCTAACTCCCTCTTGAAAGCATCCAGAGAATCGGCTTCCACTGACTTCTGAGGCAGAGAATTCCATTCCTCTTATTTTCCAAGCTGGCTTCCTCCCATACCCCTTACTCCCTTCTTGAAGCTGGAAGTAACAAAGCAGGCACTGGTACCTGCTTCCCAATGGTAGCAGCGAGATGAGCATTGTGAGTCTTTGATGGTATCAGCTGCCTACTGGAGGCAGCGCTTCATGTAGATCCCTTCGATGGTAGGGAGGTCAATGCCTACGATAGACCAGGGCAATGTCCACCATTTTCTGCAGCCTGATTCATTCTTGAGTAATTGAATCACCAAACTCGATTGTGATGCAATTTGTCAGTGTGCTCTCCACTATATACATCTGTAGAAATTCGTTAGCATATTTATTGCATGTTGAATCTCCTCAAATGTATGAGGAAGTAAAGGCATTGGTGAGCTTTCCTTGTGATTGCATTAACATTCTGGCCCAGGAGAGATCATTAGAGATGGGTTTAACCAGAACTTAGAGCTCTTGATTCTCTCCACTGCCATGCTGTCAACTTAGACCCGTGCATGGCCCCTCAGCTTTCCCTTCCTGAAGTCAGCAATCAGCTCCTTGGACTTGCTAATGCTGAGATCAAGATTATTGTTCACTCACCACTCAACCAGATTATCACAACCAGGTGGTCTGAGTTTCCAGTGCTGGCTAGGGATGGACTGACAGGTGTCTCTGATGGTGGAGTTGCAGAGATCAAGTGTGTTTGATCCTCTGGTGCTGCAGGAAAATGTTGATGGTGCGTTAAAAGTGTTTTTTTTAAGCTGGATGTAGGTGCTTCAGTGAGGATACATATCCCAGTTTACTGTGCACTGCTATACAGTATAATGGCAGTTACTGAAGCTCTCTCAAAGGAAGGGACAGGAGACTAGGCTTGCAGTAACATCATCATGGAATTCTTCTCAAAGTCAATCTATCCTTATTTGAAAATAAATACAGTAGGTCTCTACTTCACTGCTGAAGTAAAATCTTAGGGTGGATGCATAGTCTTTTACCCAAGGTAGTGGAATTAAGACTCAGAGAACATGGGTTTAAGATGAGAGGGGAAAGATATAATAGGAACCCGAGGAGCAACTTTTTCACTCGGTGGATGGTGGGTATGTGGAACGAGCTGTCAGAGGAGGTAGTTGTGGCAGGTACAATAGCAACATTAAAAAAAAACACTTTGACGGGGACATGATAGGGAAAGTTTAAAGGGATATGGACTAAATGCGGGCAAATTGGACCAGCTTAGATGGGGCATCTAGGTTGGTATGGATGAGTTGGGCCGAAGGGCTTTTTTCAGTGCTGTGTGACTCAATGACTCTTTGATTCTCAACTAACTGCTCTGTAGGAATACATTCACCAGAGTATCTGTAAATGTTCACCTTCAGCAAGGCAACTGAAGATTGTTAATATTATTTGCCTTGCCTGGAGCAACCATTCCAATTTTTACCATTACATTTACTTATATTAAATTTAGTGGAATATGTTAAAACATGATTTTGTTCCTAACAGCTAGGAAATCAGTTAACCATGAATTAAAAAAAAGGTTAATACAGTTTGCAATGAGGCCATAAGTGAAAACTATTTCCTTGGAATGTAGCATTTCAGTCTCTGAAAGTTGCAAAGCTTCTCTGTTCTTGAGATGGCAGAACATTTGATCATTTTAATGTTTTATTAAAATGCAAATATCCTTTTTGATGATGAATGAGAGGGATATATTTCATTAAAATCAAAAAATTCAAGTAACAGGAAATACTGTAGCTTCAAATGACAGGAAAAATGTTCCTGTTATGGAGGCTCCTACCGCAGAATTTAATCTTTTTGAAATGCAACTTTTTTGTTGATTGGAAAATTCCATTTAATGCTCTTTCATTCTCTGTTCATGCTTCTTAAGTACAAAAAGATCTTGATTTAAAAATTACACGAGAAGTAACGCTTACAAATTCAAGCAGCAAAAAAATATATAAGGGCGGCAAAATATATAAGGGCGGCAAGATGGCGCAACGGTAGAGTTGCTGCCTTACAGCGCTTGCAGTGCCAGAGTCCCGGCTTCGATTCCGACTACGGGTGCCATTGACATTGATTTATTAAATGAAGATATAAAATGAGTTTGTACGTTCTCCCCGTGACCGCGTGGGTTTTGATCCTCTGGTGCTGCCCGTAAATGACATTTTAGAGATGGGCAGTTACCCAATTTACATTTTATTTTAATAGTGCCTCTCATTATATGATCATTTGAATGTTTGTGCTATTTGAATAAATTGACTTAAATTAAATTAAATTATATCTTCAGAAAGATATATTGAGATATAAAGTTATAAAGATATAAGGTGCAGAGCATTAAATAAAAATATCAACAGAATGCAGAATTGATAAAAAAGTTATTTTAAAAACTGGAAAAAAAAGTATTAGTTAATGGAAATTTTTTAGACCTATGGAATATAAACTGTAATATCGTGCTCCAAAATTCAATATTTGCAAAGATGCAAAGATGTACGAAAAGGACTGTGAAGGCCCTGTCCCACTTTCCAGAGTTACTCACAAATTCTCCCGAGTTTTCCCCTTGATTCAAACTCGGAGAATGTCCGTAGCGAGTCTGTAGGAGTCCGTAGCGAGTCCGTAGGAGGCCATAGGAGTCCGTAGATATTTTGTAGCGGCTCGTAATGCCAGCCGTAGGTACTTGGGGCATCAGGTAAGTCGGGACATTTTTTCAGCATGTTGAAAAATGTCCACGAGTAAAAAAAATTAGCCCCGAGTACCTACGGCCAGCTATTACCGTAATTCTCTGAGTTTGAATCAAGGGGAAAACTCGAGAGAATTCATGAGTAACTCGGGAAAGTGGGACAGGACCTTAAGTAACTTAAGGAGGACATGAAAGACAAGGAAAAATATATGATGTCGCAATAGGGTGGAAGAGCAGAAAGTTTTACTAATTTACCTCCAAATCATTGAGTGGGGAGGGGAATTAGATAAAGCACCCTAAACTCTTTGTGTTACCCGGAGTGATTCATAAAAGCCACCTTCCAAGTGAATTTGCACCAATCACATAATTGGATTAGACATTTTCAGTTGCACTCTGTGCTAGTTGGTCCTTTTGCCTGCATCAGGTGAGTAGCAAGTGACATCTAATGGACTCAGCTTCAAAGCTTCAACTACAAGAATAATGGAACAGTCTCAGTAGACATGGGAGCATGTCATACTAGTTTGTTGCCTTTCTTTCTACGTAGAAAGACACAGCGTTGATATCAGAAGATCTAACTCGCCAACTTCAAAAGTGACTGCAGTCTACTCAGATACCTTGCAAGCAAGGTATACCAAGTGTCTTTAACTGTGAGTTTCTCCCCAGCATTTAACAGCCAATATACTCATTCAATAGGTGGCTCCGTAATGACACGACTGCCAACAATCCATTCCTGCAGATACCATTGTGGCAATGACTGTCCACTCAGCTGACTTTGACGAGAGTCAAGAATGTTTAATTGTCACACGCACCTAAACTGGAACAATGGCACTCTTACTTGCTGCAGTTTTACAGGCAGAATAAATCGAACAACAAAATGAATAAATATACAATTAACAATAATACCAAAAAAATATCAGTTATAGAAACATAGAAAATAGGTGCAGGAGTAGGCCATTTGGCCCTTCGAGCCTGCACCGCCATTTGATATGATCATGGCTGATCATCCAACTCAGTATCCCATCCCTGCCTTCTCTCCATACCACCTGATCCCTTTAGCCACAAGGGCCACATCTTAAATATAGCCAATGAACTGGCCTCAACTACCTCCTGTGGCAGAGAATTCCACAGATTCACCACTCTCTGTGTAAAAAATGATTTCCTCATCTCGGTCCTAAAAGTCTTCCCTCTTATTCTTAAACTGTGACCCCTAGTTCTGGACTTCCCCAACATCGGGAATAATCTTCCTGCATCCAGCCTGTCCAACCCCTTATACAAGATAACCTGACAATAATATTGCGTCAAAGTAGGTTGTGCAACCTAAAAAATAAGTCTGTAATAATTTGATGCTCAGGGAGCATTGTACAGTGTGGTTCAAGATATTTGATGGGAAGAAGTTGTTCCTGGACAGGAGGTAGTGGTTTTCAGGCTACAGTTGTACCAGATGACCACTTGGCCAGTGAGCAAACGGTATGATGATATTAGCTGGCTCCTTGAAGGAGCGTTTCCCGCAGATCCCTTCGATGGTAGGGAGCTCAATCCACATGGTGGACCAGGCCACGTCCTCCACTGTTCCGCAGCATCCTTTGTTCTTGGGAGTTAGAGTTGCTGAACCGGGCAGTGATGCAACCAGTCAGTATGCTCTCCACCATACTCTTGTAGAAGTTTGATAGAGTCTTCAGCAGCATGCTGAATATCCTCTGAGGAAGTAGAGGCATTGATGAGTTTTCTTTCTGATTACATCAATATACTGGATCCCGGACAGATCAGAGGAACCTGAAGCTGTTGACACTCTCCATTGCTATCCTGACAATGATGGGTGCATGGACCTTTGACTTTCCAATGCTGAAGTCAACAATCACCAGCTCCCACCAGCCTTTCTTTATCTATTCATAAGTTATAGGAGCAGAATTAGGATATTCAGCCCATCAAGTCTACTCTGCCATTCTAACATGGCTGATCTATTTGCCCTCTCAGAAGGAGAGGCAGAAGAATAGGGTTGAGGAAAAGATACAGTAGATCAGCCATGATTGAATGGTGGAGTAGACTAGATGGGCTGAATGGCCTAATTCTGCTCCTCATATGAACATAAACTTATGACAAAGTGTCCGGGATCTGAAAGGTTATCTGTCTCTCTTTGCTGCCTAGCCTGTTGAGTGTTTCCAGCATTTTCTATCTTTATTTCAGATTTCCAGCATTTGCAGTTATTTTGACTTTCATTACTTGCTTATATGATCATTGCTTATAAGTAATCTCTTACATGCCATACTGTTAATCAACTGCTAGGACCAGAAATTGAGAAGCTTTGAAAAATTAATTCATTATTCATTGCAATATAGCATATATTGAACTTTAGAAATTAACGGAGAGCAATACATAAGATGATTTTGGAACACTTTGATGCTTCCTGTTGATGTTCATACAAAACAAGCAAGGGAAGTGACAGGAAAGAAGAGATTGATTTAAGTATTCAAGTCAAACTTACATTAAAAATAATTGATTTAAAATATTTAATCAGAATGCAACCAAAAAGTCCTCATGGTAATTATTTCCTTAACATTTCAGAAAAAAAAGTTTTCTTCCAAAGATAAATAGCGTAGACATCGGTTGTCAGAAATAAATTTGTTTTTTTTCTGGAAATACTCAGAGAAAGAAAGAGAGTTAAAGTTTCCAGCCAATTATCATTAGTGGGAATTAAGCAAGTACTGTACAGAGCACTGAAAAGGGAGGAGGTGGGAGAGAACAAAAAAACTGCAAACGCTGGTTTACACAAAAGGACACAAAGTGCTGGAGTACAGGTCAGACAGCATCTCTGGAGAACATGGATAGGTGACGTTTTGGGTTGAAACCCTTCTTCAGACCTTCTGAAGAAGGGTCTTGACCCATAACATCACCTAAATGTTCTCCAGAGATGCTGCCTGACCTGCTGAGTTACTCCAGCACTTTGTGTCCTTTTGTGAATGAAAATAGTCTCAGGTTGTCAGAAGGTCATACAGTGTGTAACACAGAAAAAAGCCCTTCTCCCACCATGTCCTTGCCAACATTTTTATCCGTCTATACTAATCCTATTTGCCCACATTAGGTCAGGACCCTTCGACATCTCGCCTATTTAAATGCCTTGACTGTAGTGATTGTATCTGATTCCACCAATTTCTCAATTGCCAAACACTAGAGGGCATAGCAAAAAGGTGAGAGGGGGAACATTTAAAGGAGATGTGCGAGGGAAGTTTTTTACACAGAGAGTGGTGGGGGCCTGGAATGCATTGCCATGCATGGTGGTGGAGGCAGATACGATAGTGGCACTTAACAGGCTTTTTGATAGGCACATGGAAGTGCAAGGAATAAAGGGATATTGATCTCCTATCCATGTTCTCCAGAGATGATGTCTGACGTGCTCAGGCAGATGAGATCAGTTTAACTTGGCATCATGTTTGGTGCAAACATTGTTGACTGTTGTGACCCTGTGCTGTCCTGTTCCATGTAATGGTTGAATTACTGATTCAATGAGCACACCAGGTTAATAATCATTAAGCACAAAGGACTAAGGGAAAGGAGGGATCACATTGTGGCACTTGTTCTATTTTTTTATCTGCACTTGTTCTGCAGTTGTAACTATATTTTCACTCTGTTTCCTTTCTCCTATAAACTCATGGTTGCTCAGTCGAATTCAGTTCTAGCTCCATATACAAGTTTGAGCATGACACCATAGTGATGGGCAGGATCTTGAACATTGATGAGATGGAGTACAGGAAGGCGATAGAAAACTTAGTGACATGGTGACAGGACAACAACCTTTCTCTCAATGTCAGCAAGACAAAGGAGCTTAGTATTGACTTCAGGAAGCATGGTGAAATACATGCCCCTGTGGCGTCAGCTAATACACAGACCACTTATGGTCGAACCCTCGTCAGTAGATACGAGGGCTGCCATGTGACATCATGGGCTAGAGGGAGTGTCCTGCTACTTAAGGTTATCTCACCTCGAGACCTGCAGTCAACAGGTAGCTGAGCCCGAGAGAACAACCTCGCTCAGCTACAGTAGCAATGATAATATAGTTAGCGGACCAACCTAACATGTAACACCTGAATAAACTACTGTTTGAACATGCCTGACGTCTGGCCTTATTCACCACGTCTGATGCCGCTACACCCCAATCAGCATCAATGGTCCAGAAGTGGAAATGGTTGAGAGCTTCAAGTTCCTTGGCATTAAGATTACCACTGATCTGTCATGGACCAAACACATTGATGCTACAGTCAAGAGGCACACCAAAGACTCTACTTCTTGAGGAGACTGAGTATGTTTCCAGTGACTCTTACAAACTCCTCTAAATGCACCACAGACAGCATACTGTTGGGTTGCATCACAGCTTTATTTTGGGAATAGCTCTCTCCAAGACCACAAGAAAGTTGTAGATGTAGCCCAATCCATCGCACAGACCAGAATTCCCACTATTGACTCCATTTATGGTCTCACTGCCTCAGAAAAGCAACCAACATAATCAAAGACTTGTCCCACCTCAATCATTCCTTCTTCTCCTTGCTCCCCTCCAGCAGTAGGTATAGAAGCTTGAAAGCACGGGCCATCAGACTCAGTAACAGCTTCTTCAGACTAACCTGCCTACAATTCTACAATATCTCCCTAACCTTCAGTGCAATCCTGACCTTTCACTAACTCTAAAAGTTAATACACTGTATTGATCGGATATCATTTCTATCCATAATTCTTCACCCAATCCAATTTTCCACAGACAAATCCATTGCTTTATTTGGAAAACTTAACCCATCCTCTTAGTAATCATTCTTTTACTTTCAGAACATTCCCAAAAATCTGTTTTTATCTTTTTCTTCATAGCTCAAGATTTTCTTAAAACTCTTTAAGCTCCCTTTATTTGCTTTGATATTATTTTATATATTTTTCACTATTATCTTTAACACTGATGAACATAACGTATACTATTTTCCAAGTGCCAGTTCAGTTTTGATCTAGTTATTTATTCACTCAACCTCTTGCCTTCGCCTTTCTGCTTTTGATTTGGATTAGGATTGTACAATGTGCCAGCTTGGGCTCTGATGGGACAAAATCACCTCCTCCTCTTGATCTGGGAATATATAATATGGACTGGTGGGATGGTCTGGCCCATTATTTCTCAATCAAATCAAATTGCCCACAACCTTACCTACTAGGGAACACCTCCTTAGAGTAAGTAATCTCCCATGATAACTGAGTCCTTGGAAATGTTTCCACTATAGAGTCATAGAGTGATACAGTGTGGAAACAGGCCCTTCGACCCAACTTGCCCACACCGGCCAACATGTTCCAGTTACACTAGTCCCACCTGCCTGCATTTGGTCCATATCCCTTCAAAGGAAGAGGAGGTGGGGTGGCATTGCTGGTTAAAGAGGAGATTAATGCAATAGCAAGGAGAGACATTAGCTTGGATGTAGAATCGGTATGGGTAGAACTGCGAAATAGCCAAGGGCAGAAAACGCTTGTTGGAGTGGTATACAGACCACCAACAGCAGTAGGGAGGTTGGTGACAGCATCAAGCAGAAAATTAGGGATGTGTGTAGCAACGGTACAGCGGTTATCATGGGTGACTTTAATCTACATATAGATTGAGCCAACCAAATTGGTAACAGCGCTGAGGGGGAGGATTTCCTGAAATGTATACAGGATGGTTTTTTAAACCAATATGTAGAGGAACCAACTAGAGGGCAGGCCATCCAAGACTGGATATTGTGTAATGAGGAAGGATTAGTTAGTGATCTTGTTGTGCAAGGCCCCATGGGCAAGAGTGACCATAATATAGTGGAATTCTGCATTAAGATGGAGAGTGACACGGTTAATTCAGAGACTAAGGAACTAAACTTGTATAAAGGAGACTTTAAAGGTATGAGACAGGAATTGGCTAGGATAGACTGGCAAATTGTACTTAAAGGGTTGACAGTGGAGATGCAATGGTGAAGATTTAAAGACTGCATGGATGAACTCCAGAAATTGTTCATCCCTGTCTGGCGAAAAAAATAAAACTGGGACGGCGTCTCAACCATGGCTGATGAGGGAAGTCAAGGATAGTGATAAATCCAAGGAAGAGGCATATACGTTGTCCAGAAGAAGCGGCAAACCAGAGGATTGGGAGAAATTTAGAACTCAACAGAGGACTAAGGGGTTAATTAAGACGGGGATAAAAGAGCATGAAAGAAAGTTTGCAGGAAATATAAAAACTGACTAAAGGTTTCTATAGGTATGTAAAATGGAAAAGATTAATGAAGACAAATGTAGGTCCCTTACAGAGACAGGTGAATTTATAATGGGAAACAAGGAAATAGCAGAACAGTTAAATGAGTACTTTGGTTCTGTGTTCACTAAGGAAGACACAAACAATCTCCTGGAAATACTAGGGGACCGAGGATCTAGTGGGAGGGAGGAACTGAAGGGAATCCACATTAGTCTGGAAATGGTGTTAGGTAAACTGTTGGGACTGAAGGCAGATAAGTCCCCAGGGCCAGATGGTCTGCATCCCAGATTCCTCAAGGAGGTGGCCCTAGAAATAATTTTCCAATGTTCTCTCGACTCTGGATCAGTTCCTGTGAACTGGAGGGTAGCCAATGTAACTCCACTTTTTAAGAAAAGAGGGAGAGAGAAAACGGGCAATTATAGACCAGTTAGCCTTACATCGGTAATGGAGAAGATGCTGGTCGATTATTAAAGCTGTTATAATAGCGCATTTGGAAAGCAGTGATGGGATCGGTCAAAGTCAGCATGGATTTATGAAGGGGAAATCATGGTTGACTAATCTTTTGGAATTTTTTGAGGACAACAAGTAAAATGGGTAAAGGAGAGCCAGTGGATGTGGTGTATCTGGACTTTCAAAAAATCTTTGACAAGGTCCCACACTAAGAGATTAGTGTGCAAAATTAGAGCACATGGTATTGGGGGTAGGGTATTGACATGGATAGAGAAATGGTTGGCAGACAGGAAGCAAAGAGTAGGAATTAACGGGTTATTTTCAGAATGGCAGGCAGTGACTAGTGGGGTGCAGCAAGGCTCAGTATTGGGACCCCAGTTATTTACAATATATATTAACGATTTAGACGAGGGAATTAAATGTAACATCTCCAAGTTTGAGGATGACACAAAGCTGGGTGGCAGTGTGAGCTGCGAGGAGGAGGCCATGAGGCTGCAGGTTGACTAGGATATGTTGGGTGAGTGGGCAGAAGTATAACAGATGCAGTATAATGTGGATAAATGTGAGGTTGTCCACTTTGGTGGCAAGAAGAGGAAGGCAGATTATTATCTGAATGGTAGACACAAAATGCTGGAGTAACTGAGGCAGCATCTCTGGAGAGAAGGAATGGGCGAAGTTTCGGGTCGAGACCCTTCAGACTGGTGTCAGGGGAGGGTGCGGGACATAGATAGAACGTAGAAGGAGACAGTAAGACTAGTGGGAGAACTGGGAAGGGGGAGGGTGAAGGGATGGAGAGAGAAAGCAAGAGCTACCTGATGTTAAAGAAGTCAATGTTCATACCGCTGGGGTATAAACAACCCAAGCGAAATATGAGGTGCTGTTCCTCCAATTGGCGCTGGGCCTGAAGGGTCTGTCCCACTTGGCATTTTTTCGGCGACTGCCGGCGTCATATCAGTGTCACCAAAAGATTTTCAACATTTCAAAATCCAGCGGCGACAAAAAAATGTTGCGATTCTTGAATAAACACCGCGCGTCAATATGTCATCACGCCACATCACCACCGTGTCACAGCCACGTCACGCCACATCATGCTGCGTCACGCTGCGTCACGCCGCAAATTTTTCAGTGACCTGATACGTCAGTCAATGCTGCCGGCTGTCGCCGAAAAAATCGGCAAGTGGGACAGGCCCTTCACTCTGACAATGGAGGAGGCCCAGGTCAGAAATTGGGAATGGGAGGGGGAGTTGTAGTGCTGAGCTACCGGGAGATCAGGTAGGTTAAGATGTACTGAGTGGAGGTGTTCAGTGAAACGATCGCCGAGCCTGCGCTTGGTCTTGCCGATGTAGAGAAGTTGATACCTGGAACAGCGGATACAGTAGATGAGATTGGAGGAGGTGCAAGTGAACCTCTGCCTCACCTGGTAAGACTGTTTGGGTCCTTAGATGGAGTCGAGGGGGGAGGTAAAGGGACAGGCATTGCATCTCCTGCGATTGCAGGGGAAAGTACCTGGGGAGGGGGTGGTTTGGTGGGCAGGGACGAGTTGACCAGGGAGTTTCAGAAGGAACGGCCTCTGTGGAATGCAGGAAGGGGTGGAGATGGGAAGATGTGGCCAGTGGTGGAATCCCGTTGGAGGTGGCAAAAATGTTGGAGGATTATATGCTCTATGCGATGTCTGATGGGGTGGAAGGTGAGGACAAGGGGGACTCTGTCCTTGTTACAAATGGGGGGAGGGGGAGTGAGAATAGGGCTGCGGAATATTGAGGAGACAATAGTGAGAGCCTCATCTATAATGGAAGAGGGGAACCGTTTCCTAAAGAATGAGGACATCTCCGATGCCCTGGTATGGAACACCTCATCCTGGGTGCAAATGCGGCATAAGCGAAGGAATTAGGAGCAGGGAATAGTCTTCACAGGAGATGTCGGTCAATAGTCTGCTTCTTGTGGTGGAGACAGTGAGATATAGAAATGGTAGGGAGATGTCGGAGATGGTCCAAGTGAATTTGAGTGCAGGATGGAAATTAGTAGTGAAGTTGATGAAGTCAGTGAGTTCTGCATTGGTGCAGGAGGTAGCACCAATGCAGTCGTCAATGTAGCGGAGGTAGAGTTCGGGGATAGGCCCAGTGTACGTGTGGAACAGGGATTGTTCTACGTGCCCAACAAAGAGGCAGGCATATCTAGGGCCCATGCGAGCGCCCATAGCTACGCCATGGATTTGGAGGAAGTGGGAGGAGTCGAAGGAGAAGTTGTTGAGAGTAAGGACCAGCTCTGCTAGGTATCTGCTATCTGTCAGATTAGGAGAAGAGGAGGTGCAACGAGACCTGGGTGTGCTTGTACAGAGCCCTGTTGAGACCGCACCTGGAGTATAGTGTGCAATTTTCGTCTCCTAATTTGTGGTAGGACATTATTGCTATTGAGGGAGTGCAGCGTAGGTTCACCTGGTTAATTCCCTGGATGGCGAGACTGACATATGATGAAAGCATGGGTCAACTGGACTTGAATTCGCTCGAATTTAGAAGTATGTGAGGGGATCTTATAGAAACATATAAAATCCTTAGAGGATTGGACAGGGTAGATGCAGGAAAAATCTTCCCGATATTGGGGGAGTCCAGAACCAGGGGTCACAGTTTAAGAATAAGGGGTAGGCCATTGAGACTGAGATGAAGAAAAACTTTTTCACCCAGAGAGTTGTGGAATTTTATTTCGAAGTCACGTGAGTGACTACGTGAAGAGCCTGCCAGCCCGCATGAGCGTCAATACGTCGACGCATGGTGCGGGAACTGCTCTGGCAGGTAAGCCAATTTTGTTTTCAGGAACGGGCCGCTGCGGTACAGCGGGCCCGGAGTAACTGACAGGCACAGCCTGTGCAGCTGCCGCCGTTGGAGCTCCGAACGGGAGCAGGCGGCCGGATTTGAAGGCCGCCGTGGAGGCTCCGTAAGGAGCTTGCGGGATACAAAATTGCGGCTGCCGGCGCGACCAGGTCAGTGACCACTGCAAAGGATTAGCAGCAGCTGGGGGGGGGGGGGGCAAGCCACTACAAGAGGAGTTGGCGAGCAGCATCTGCTACCTAACATCACACCAGCTGAACGAAGATGTTTTGCTGGAAACGGCTGGGAGATATCCCAGTCCGGGAAATTGCAAAACCTTGGATGTTCCCATAGTCAATGCTACCATTAGGAATAAACTGGTAGCGTGGCCTGCACAATAAAGCTCCAGCAAGGCCTGTAGGTCGAAGAAGTAGTCTGTCCCATTCGGCTCAGGAATGCTGGCAGGCGTGCCTTGCACAGCAATATCACTTTTGAGCTCTGGAAACAAGCTGTTGGCAAGCATGGGGGCATCTCTCCTCCGGCGGTAAGTTTAAAACTTCAGGTAAGTTTTCTATCACTTACCAGGTTTTTGAATTTCTTGCAGGCACCTCTTTTCACAGAGGTATCCTGCTAGAAATTGGGACGAATTCCAGTGAGTGAACCGGCTATGGGCTGTGGGGAGACCCCGGTTCCGACCGCTTAAGCGGATAGTCGGGAGATGTCGGGTTCGTGTTTTTCAGCCACTGACAAAGCGGTCAGTGGTTTCCAGCCTGCTGTGTTCCCGGGGAGGGAAAATCAAGCAGGAAGGCGGTATCACCACCAGAGTCGCTGACAGTGCGGTCAGCGGCTCACAGACATATCGTCGTTCGGTGGTCCCCAGGCATGGGGGAAATTACCGATACATCGATCAGCCCTATTGAACTCGGACGAGTCGGGCTGCAAGGATTCCCTTCCGGAAATAAGTATGTATTTGGAGGATTCTGTTTGTCATTTTAACCCTTTACAGGGGAAGCTCCACACACTAAAATTGAATTTGGAAGCACGGGCCTATGGGACAGGCCGTGCCAGCAGCGCCTAGGACAGGGCTGCTTAATGTAGGTATGTTACAAAACTTACCTTCAGTCGCGCTGTAATTCTGCCACTGGCCGTGTGCGCGATTTTGGCACCTTTAAGGGGGGGCGGGGTTAAAACACGGGTTTCTCCTCCCTTGTCCTCAATTATATTTAGTTGGAGTAGAAGCGTTTGCTGACAAATCGTTCCTAGTGGCCTTTTGTGAATTTTTTATTTTTATTAAATCGTCAATGTCAGCGCTAGAGTAATTTTAAAAGCAGCTCCTGAAGCGTCAACGCCGATAACGGGGACGGATTTCACACACGGGACAGGTAAACGAAAGTGGTTTCTTTAAATGTATAAAAGTGCTTCTTAAGAAGCCTTTAATTCACATTTTTTCATGCGACACGGTGATTTTATTCCCCGAATTAACGGCAGTATTTTTCATGCCAATACGGGGTTAAATTCACCGCAAATCAACATTCCAAAAGATCGCGTTCCAGAAATCCTCACTCACAAGATGATTTAAATCTTTAAATCCCCATTAATTTACAGGTATTAAACATTCAATTCCTTCCATTTGGCCTGTAAATTCATGAAAATGAGATTTAAAATTATGTTATATTGTGAATTATTGTGTGAATGTTATTTGGACACTTAGGCTATTTAAAAATGTTAATCTATTCTTAAGAAATTGATAGATGTTTAGATCTAGTAATTGAATATTGTAATTAGCTACAATTAGGTAACTAACTAATTATATGCTTTACTTTCATGTCTTCTAAGTAAGATTGTTTCATATTTGTTTCAGAATGCTTCAATCTATAATAACTGAAAATTTCTTTCAGTTATCTTAATTTTAAGAAAGTTATGGGCTTTTAACTGTCCTCGATCACAGCTTTTGTGTTAAGTCAATGAAAAGCAATCGGGAACAAGATGCTAATTTCTGAGTATGAAAATGGCCATAACTTCTTTAATACTGAAGATATGAAAGTGAATTAGGTGTCAAATTAAACTTCTTTTTATGCTTTATCTGATGGGATAAATTGCAGACTTTATTTTTTAAATCTCAAAATGTTGTAACATTGCTACTTAATGTCTCCCTGTTGGAGGGGAGACCATCACCGAATCTGTCACAGCGCCGGCCTACGGGAGAGCCCGTACCAGTAGCGCCTAGGACAGGGCTGCTTAATGTGTGACAGCGCAGGCCTGTACGAGAGGCCGTGCTAGCAGCGCCTGGGACAGGGCTGCGTAATGTCTCCCAGTTGGTGGGGGAGACCATCACGGGTCAGTATACTGGGACAGGGCTGCTTCATATCTCCCTCTTTGAAGGGGAGAGCATGCCGGGTCAGTGTAATTCTGACGCCGAGTCTGTCACAGCGCCGGCCTACGGGAGAGCCCGCGCCAGCAGCGCCTGGGACAGGGATGCTTAATGTGTGACAGCGCCGGGCTGTACAAGAGGCCGTGCCAGCAGCGCCTGGGACAGGGCTGCTTAATGGCTCCCTCTTTGAAGGGGAGAGCATGCCGGGTCAGTGTAATTCTGACGCCGAGTCTGAGGGTATAGCTGTGGAGCATACCCCAAGGGATGAAGGGCACGTATCAGAGGTACCATTTCCTGACAACAAAGTTTGCCATCCCAACAGAATGTTCCATTCTGGTGGCCGTATCAGCGCAGGTATCCCAGGGACCTGCGGCAGCACCTGTTTAGGGCTGCCTACGAATCGCCCTCTCTAAGGAGGGGAGTGCGAAATGTCAGATGTAACTGACGTCAGATTCTAAAGATGTCCGTGGAACATACTGGACCACATGTATGCTGGCAGTGAACAGCGCTATCAGGGGGATATGAGAGCCAGCCTCCGAATCTTCTATTCAGGTAAGGTCTATTCAACAGCAAAAACCTGGGACGAAGCAAAAGCTGTCGGACCAATCAAGACCAAAGGAGGGCAAAGGTTCATCGGTTCAGAACGCACCCCAGGCCTTCATCGGCAGTAAGCAGTTCACTGAAGCTGGTGGCAGCATGACAGCTGGTCAGAGGTTCCACGTACCCTACCAGTCCTACTCAACAAGGTAGGTCTGGCACTTCCGAAACATGGGTAAGTGGACCACTCACAAGTTGGTAATAGTTACACTTGTTTGTACACCACACAAAGGATAATGGCATTATCATCGGCTTAGAGGCATCTAACCATGTAAAACTGCACAATACTAGCATTCCAAGCAAGTTTGGAATTAAGGTCAGAATTGTCGTTTGCAAGACAGGCTTGGAAATCGGCCAGAGTTATCGTGCGAAGCACCCATGGAATGATGGCAGGAGTGGCCTGTTCATTATGAAAATGGAGAATGTCGTTTAACTCGCATATGAACTTTCCAAATAGGAAACTTCTTTACTGACTAACAACGGATTCTTAAGGGTCTCAAAGATCCATTCTGTGCAATTCCCATTACAGGGATCATCGGAGACATTGGAAATTATCAAAAGGCAATGATAGCTGTACTAATAACAGTAAAACATTGCAAATTGGATAAACTATTTCCCCAGATTATTAACTAATTAGTAAAATCGGTGTTTGGACTCAGAGTTCGAAAACACTTGTTATGTCTTGACTGGATGATATTCTAACGCTGTATTTTTGTTAAAATCACCTGTTTCAGCCTCAAACTATATTTGAGAAATTGGGCTCATCCATCCAGTTAACTTTAAGTTGTTACCAAATAGACTTCTTGGTCATTGGGATTTACCTTTAACTATTAATTGGCCTATGACTCCGCCTTGTGGCATGAGATTGGAGTTAATAGAAACCTGTTATTAAGCTGAATTCTATTCATCAAGAGTAATTGGCAATATAGTAGCTGTGATTCAGCTGTGCAAGTCGGGAACTGACATCTTGCAAAGTAGCAACCTCTCATATGACATGTAGGTCATTGTTAACAGGCTTATGCTATAACCAGCTGAAGCTACCTAAGTCACAGTGATGAACAAATAGTATTCAGCATTGCTCCAGTAGTTTGGTCAGTCGAATTTCAGTTATTTTACAAATTGATGCTAAGGGCTCTTAGGTGGAGAGTTGCGAATGTCATCTCTAGTTTGGAGGTGGAGGAGATTTGCATGTTGCCAATTCTTCCGTTATTGGTATCAACTAGCTATAGACACTAGATGCATCCCATGGGTCAAGGCTATTGAGCGAATATACATAATCTACATTCTCAACTTTAAGTTGAGACACTACGATGGGGCCATATGTTAGTCACATGGCAATCAAGTTAAAGTATCCTGTAATAATTTACCTAATCTCCTTTGCCACTGGTGTATCATCAAGTTCAGATTGATGACAACACAGAATAGGTGTTGGATCACAACGTATTTATTAAACTATGGTTCAATGAAACACCAATTATCGACATGTTGGTTTCATGCTTATTCACTAATTACAAAAATATGTGGCATAACAGTGTTGAGCAGATACATTCTCACTACAAGAAGGAGGAATGTTCTTTTATGTCTTCCTCCATTTTGCCTCATCAGTCGGGTCTTGAAATAAAGCCAGCAAGATCTCGCTTTAGGTTTTGTACTGTCTGACTGGCTATGCAGCCATGAATCACGCTTCCGTCAGGCATAATAATACAAACATATACGGTTATTCTAAAAAACAAAAACTTTGCTGGTTCAAACTGTGGTTCAGGAAACCAGCCTCTGCATGATAAAAATAAATTTATTGACTTGCAGATTCTGAATAGACTGCCCTACGGCTCAGGTTGTCACATCAATCCATGTATGTGCTCACTGCAGAGTGCAGCGATAGCACCAAAAAAGCAGTACATTTCCTATTCAGGAGCTGGGAAGCGGGTTTGTTTAATGTTAATGTTACATTTAATACGGTACAGATTAATGACGTCTTCCAGTTCATTCTTAAATGGTCTTCTGACAATAATTGAGTTTAGGGCCATTAACTGTGCCAAACGTGCCTTCCCATCATATTAGCTGCAGCACACAGGACCCACTCTATCGGGTTTCAACCCTGGATATCGAGTTTGTAAACGATATCTTTAACAAAAGTTCTCCAGTACAAGTATAGGCAGTATGGGATATTGACATTGTGTTAACAATACTTCACTAGGGGCCAGCTACTTCCTTAGTCATGACACTAGTATCAGCACAACGAGTGCAGACATTGCAAAAGCTGCGGCTAGATAGGATGGAAGTGGTTGCAGATGCCATTACGTTTTACATTTCAGGTCTACACAAGCAGAGCAGACCAGGGGTAACAGGGTTTAAGATCATATTTCGGCATACCCCATGGATTCACATCATTGTGTGAGGCACGCTTGCTATATTATATCAAGGCCACCAGAACCCTAAGAGGTTTGGAATCAGCATTGTTTATTAGCCAGGAACAACCACGCAAGAAAAAGTCGGTTCAGACTATTTCAAGGTGGCTGAAGCAGGTTCTGGTTTACGCAGGTATTAACACTGACAATTTTTACATCTCATTCCACCAGGGCGGCATCAACGTCAGCGCCCAGGGCAATGGACGTTCCCATCGACCATATCCTCGCGGTGACAGGATGGCCAAGTTAATTGATTTTCACAAATTTTTTACCATAGGCTGATTGCCGACCCGGGGCTTTTTGCCCATTCTGTTTTGCGTCCACTTTAGCCTCCCCTGAGATAGAGGAGTTGCTATTGATTTTCTTTATTAATGTAAACCATTAATACGTATAAATCAATGTCATGTATAATGCATTGTTGATTATTCACTCATCCTGAGTCAATCGATGCAGTGAGACGCCGGGATTTGAATCTGCGGCATGAAATCACAGAGCTTTGAACTCTTCATGGAATTTACTGGCAGCATGGGCTGTCTAGTATCTTTTCACTGTCTCTGGAGTAGACAGATTGATGCAGAGACATTGGGCAGGGTGCCTTGCATACTAACCTATGTAATTTCCAAGTAACAGCTTGGTTACCCTGGTTCAGGGTAGACCATCCTGGAACTGGCTGGCCATATGGGTAATATTGATCAGGGAAGCACTGCCTCAACATCTGTGATTGAGATTATCAGGCTGCTCAGTAGAGTGAAGTAGTTGTAGTCTCTCTCAACACATGATCAAAATTCTGCTCAGTTAGTGCAGTTGCCAGTTCGTTGAAAACATCATTGCTAACCTCTCTTGGATAGGTGGCTACTAGCAGGAAGCCGGTCTGGCATATAGTATTTTATCTGACCTGCAGGTTCATGTTGTGAATCAAAAAGGTATATATAATAATCTGTAGGCTCTCAATACCAGTATTCCTGATTGAGTGGCTGGTCGAAGAGATTGTGTTGCGCACACTGGCGACTCAGACAGGTGGTTTCAGTCAGAGGACTGCGAAGCAATTCCTGGTTCAGGCTTGCATTAATTTCCACTCTGAGGAAGAACGCTGAGGATTCGTGGTGACTCTAATAGTCAAGAGTTGACAGGGAACTCGTATTCCCACATCAAGTGGATACGGTGTTTCAGCTCTAGTCATAGTTCTGATTATATGTTATCAGCGAATTGAATGAATAACTAGATAATGCATCCTCCATGGCAAGAGAAGCCAAGAAATTTCCGTCCGTATGGTCAATAGAGGAACGGTGGTTCCAAGTAGAATCAGTGACATCTCTCAGAGGATGAGTAGTCTGCCCAAGAACAAAAGGGGTATATTTCTGATATTTCTCAAGATTGTAGGAACATGGAGCATGCCAAATCAGGTTAGGATTTGGCTAATCTGATCATGTGTTTGGTCACCCAATTTGAGATGGATGATTGGCTTTCAGCAATTTAGCTGATTCAGAGAATCGATCTTGAAGATGCATACTTTGCCATATCTATACACAAGAGGCACAGATATATTTGGTGTTTGATAACAAAGCCAGTGGTGGAAGCTAATGCTGCTCTACTCAGATCAAAGGGCATTGTGTCATCAAGTTTTAGATGACATGCAAAATTTGCAGACTTAGGGGTTTATCAGTAGATGCCTCTTACGATATTAAGGATGAGGCAACATGAAACTTAATTGTGCAACTTTGACTATTCATTCAGGCTATGGTAAGGCGGTTAAAGAAGCTCCTATTTACTCGAAATCATGAGTGATGGCTGGTACAGCCTTTTTTCTCGGGCAGCTAGCTCTCCACAATTGTATGGGAAGTTTGTGAACAAGATATGTGAGTTAATTTTAAACGGAAATAACAGAGGTTTGTGTAGCTTCAGTTTGGGCTTAGAGAAGCGATTATGTGATAACACAATTAACACTGCTTGTGCTGTTTTGTCATTCTTTATAATTCCATAAGTGGGACAATAAATGATTGGCTATTCACCCGCTGTTCACTAACGTTATGCAAGGTGTTTTTTATATGACCGCTCTAAAAGCCTACAAGTCATCGTAGTGTGCAATGTATATCAGTAAATTATTATGCAGATATTCATCTACTGTATTCCTAATGGGAGCAGTATCTTTAAGTTGATTATGCTTTTAGCAACTGATTTCAGCACAAAGAACACAGTCTTTACTCAATCTCTGGCTCGGTGTCAGGGTCATAACTGACATTAATGTAGCTTGTTATGGGAATGATCTCATAAAGCAAAACGGGCACGGTTGCGTTCATTTGGAGTTGACAGCATACCCACCAGATCGGAGATTGGGGGTGTTATTATGTATACAGGTACACTGAGCTTGCTAGTACCTATGAGATGAAAGATAGTTTCTTCATTGTTATTTAATAGTCTCTCAATAGATTGCTGATGGCTCATTAGCAGCCAATAGAATGGATATTTCCCTTTCATCATACAGCAAGAGGCTTACATAGTGCTTGTTCAGAAGTTATAAAATTTGGTTGAACATGTCTGGATATTTGCAGATAGAATTCTGAACAGTGTTGCATGAGTTATTGTCTAACTCAAAGCCAATTGGGACTATGTCCGATTAAGAGCAATGGCCATGTATGCAAGTTAGCATCTTGGTATTAATAACCCATGTTTTCTCACATTTATGGTTTTATCTGTTTAAGTGTTTCACACAGATTGGGTTACTGCATGAAACCACAGATCTTTGAAGTCTCCACATAGTCACTCACGTGACTTCGAAATAAAATAGAAAGATTAAACAGGAACTTACCGTTTGAAGTTTGATCTTTATTTTATGAGAAGTTGAAATGAGGGAATACGTGCCCTCCACTCCCAACCCTGATTCTCATAAAAGATCATCCGGTAACTCTAGTCTTGTTTAAGTTCTGCAACTGGTCTGTGGTTTCATACAGTTGCTCTGAAGATTGACGTGCATGCGGGCTGGCGGGCTCTTCACGTATTCCCTCACTTCAACTTCTCATAAATAAAGATCAAACTTCAAACGGTAAGTTCTCGTTTAATCTTTCTATTTTACTTCGGAGTCACGTGGGTGACTACGTGAAGAAGGCCGTCAGCCCGCATGCGCGTCATTACGTCTAGCGCATTGCACAATGCGCTGACTGGCAGGCGCGCTGCTCCTGCCAGCGGTAAGTTTAAACCTGCAGGTAAGTTTTAAACTTCCCAGGTTATGTTTTCTGTTACAGGAATCTCTTCTCACAGAGTTTTCCTGCTGGATTTCGGGGCGAAGTCGGGACGGGCCACGGGGAAACCTTTATGGACCATGGGGTAATCCCAGTCACGGACCCGTGGGGAATCCCGGTCACGACCTGGGGGAATCCCGGCCACGGACCACGGGGAACCGGCTACGGAGACCGCGGAAGTGCGGGTAGCGGGCGGCGGTCAAATTCGCCTTCCGAGTCACTGGCGGTAGAGCCAGCGGCTTCAGACTGGTGCCGGTACCACCTTGGCAAACCCGCTTGGAGGGTAAAGCCACTAAATTATATCTCCCTCTCTGAGGAGGGGAGCGTAGGGAAGAGGCCCGTTGACTCAGACAAGTCGGGCCAGGAGGATTCCTGATGGAGAGGATCCCCTCCTTCAATGGGTAGCGTCTTCGGATGTCTAACCCACATGGAGCACCTGATGGAGAGGTGCTCCACAATGGTATGCTCGAAGGAGGGAGTTATATCACCACGGGTCTCCTCGGGGCCCGCGGCAGCGGCAGCGGCACCTGTTTACAGGGCTGCACTGTGTCTCCCTCTCTGAGGAGGGAAGCAATCAGGGTCAGTTCTGTCTGACTCGGAGTTCGGTACCACAAGGCACGAAGGGTATGGTCCGTGGAGGGGCCATATCAGCGCAGGTCTCCTCGGGGGCCAGCGGCAGCATCTGTTTCAGGGCTGCTTACTATCGCCTTCGCTATGGAGAGGAGTGCGAGGGGTCAGTGTGTAACTGACTCCAAACTGGGAAGTGTGTCCGTGGAACATACTGGAGTACGTGTGTGAGGTACAGAAATGTCTGTCATGACATCCAGGTTTGCGACATCCTCGCAAGTGAAGGAGGCTGCAGGAAGAGTGGTTCCAGCCGTTGGCAGCAAAACCTCACATCAAGTCATAACAGGAACAGGTGACGGCTGTAAGATACCATGCACCTGTAAATTGTTCCTGAAAATGCCGGCAGTGAACAGCGCTATCAGGGGTGACTTTGGAGGGGCATGGAGCCCCAGGAAACCAGCCGCAGAATCTTCTCTTCAGGTAAGCCTATTCAACAGGTGGACCTGCATGAGGGAGCTAAAGTTGTCGAACTACGAGACAGTCATCGTTTCGGCAACAACACACCCCACGCCTCCATCGGCAGTAAGCGGTTCACTGAAGCTGGTGGCAGCCAGCAAGCTGGGCAGAGGTCTTTAGGCCAAGGCCCAAGCCGGTCTCAGGAAAAATATGGAATCCACGTACCCTACAAGTCCTACTCTCCAATCAAGAACAGAAACAGAACCCGCATCAGGGGCCTTTGGCTTACCACAAGACCACCGGTAACCATGAAGGTAGGTGAGTCTGGTTCTTGCCGAAACATGGGGTATGTGGACCATTTACAAGTTGGTAATATTTACGCTTATTTTTGTACAAATTACAAGTGAACAAGTGATTAGTTTATACTGCACAGTATACGAGGATTCCAAGCAGGCTTGGAATTGTGGCCAGAGTTGTCTTTCGAAGCAGCCTCAGTATTATGGCCAGGTTTGCCTTTTGAGACAGGCTCGGAAATATGGGCAGGCACAGAATGATGGCCAGAGTTGTCTTTCAAGGCACACTCAGTATTATGGCCAGGATTGCCTTTCGACACAGGCTCGGAAATATGACCAGAGTGTTTTTCTAGGCAGGCTCGGAACTATGGCAGGCATGGCCTGATCATTGTGTAAGATGCAGGATATCCGTTCATCATTGATTAACTTGCATGTACGGTATAAACATTTCAGCATAACAAACTTCGTTACTGTCTAACAACTGATTTCCATAGGATCTTTATGGCATGCATTGATCTCAAAGATGCATACTGTTCAGTTCTCATTCGCAGGGATCACCGGAGATATTTGAAATTTAGCTGGATGGGCAATGATAACAGTTAAAACGTTGCAAAATATGCTAACCTGTTCCCAGGCTATTTACTAAATTACTAAAACCGGTGCTTGGGCTGCTTAAAGCTCAAAAAACATTTGTTATGGCCTAACTACATGATATTCTAAACGCTGTATTTTGCTAAAATTAAACTGTTTCGGCCACACACTATATTTGAGAAATTGGCGTTTCTCATCCATCCAGTTAAGTTTAAGTTGATACCAACTAGAGTTATTGATTATTGGGATCTATCTTTAATTCTATTAATTTACTGTGACTCCGCCCTGCGGCAAGAGATTGGAATTAATAATAGCCTGTAACAACCTTGTTGTTATGAAGCAGCCTCTATTCATCAAGTGTAATTGCAATAAAGTGGCTGTGTTTTCAGCTGTGCATTTGGACCTTTGCATTATCAGAAATAACAACGGGCAAAGGAGTAACTTCTTCAGTGCCATACAGGTAATTATTAACAGACCTATGCTATCACCAGCTGAAGCTATCAAAGTCACAATGGTGGACGAACAGTATTCAACATTGCTCCTGTAACATTTGCTCAGTAACTCTTCAGTTATATTACAAACTGATGCTAGTACTCAAAGATGAAAAATTACGATTACCATCTCTAGTTACACAGGCGGATGGGCTTTGCATGAATTACCATTTTTCAGTTATATGGTATCAACTACCTATAAGGCACTAGGTGTATTCCATAGGTTAAAAGTTTATTGTGCGAATATGCATAATCTGCATGCATACACTATGGTGGTGGCATATGTTAATCACAAGGGTGCAGTCAAGTTAAATATCCTGTGATAATTTACCTAACCTCATTTTCCACTGGTATATCATCACGTAAAAATCTATGACAACACAGAATGGATGTTGTATCACAAAGTATTTAATGACATTGTGGTTCGATGGAATACCGAATATCAATATGTTTACATCCAGGCTCAATCACCATTGTAAAAATATGTGGCACAGTGGCAATAGATGTATTCTCGCTACACTGAGGAGGAATGTTCTTTATGTCTTTCCTCCATTTTGCCTGCACAAAATCCAGCAAGATCTCGCCTCAGGCATTTCGTACTGCCTGACTGGCCTATGCAGCCATGGTTCCCGCTAAATTTTGGGAATAATATAGGACCGTATATGGTTATCCTAAACACTAAAATTTGGTGGTTCAACCCCGTGACTCGGGAAACCATCCTCTGCATGATAAAATCAATTTATAGATTGCGGATTCTGTGAGACCATTCCAGCGGCTCGGGTTGCCAGACTAATCTATGTACGTGGTCACTGCAGAGTGCAGGGATAGCACCGAAAAGCAGCACATTTTTCCTCGTCAGGAGATGGGAAGTGTTTTGTTTTAATGCCAAAGTTACATATAATACGGCACGATAACTAACGTCTCGGAGTTCATTTTCAGATGGGTCTTAGACAATTAATTAAGTTACAGTACCATTACTGTGCCAACGTGCTTTCTCATCATAGTTGCTGCAGCAATCAGGACCCACTCTGTCGGGTCTCATCGTCTCATATCCAGATTTCTAAAAGATATCTTTAACGCAAATTCTCCCAGGCTCAGGTACTCGGAGATATGGGATGTTAGTAATTATTCTAAAACCTGCTTTGCCAGTAGGGCCCAGCTACATCTCTATCCCTGGTCAAACCAACTTTCAAAGTGGTTATGCTCATGGCACCAGTCTCAGCGCTATGGGTCCAGCCACTACTTAAATTGTGACTGGACAGGATGGTTACATCTGCTAATAATATAATATTTTATTTTTATGATATAGTTAAGCAGAGCAGGTCCTAAACAAATTTTCAATTCATACCCCATGGACCTTTGGTTGTCTGTGGTCACACATTTGCAACAATACGTCAAGGTCACCTAGAGCCTTAGAGGCTCTGCACTAGCAATGATTGTTAGTTACTAAAAACTTCATGAAGGTATCAATCCAGACCATCTCCAGGTGGTCATACGGGTTTTGGCTTATGCAGCAGTAGATACTAATATTTTCTATCTCACTCCACTAGGGCTGCTACAATAGTAGCAGCAAGGGTTATGTACGTTCCTCTGGACCACATCCTAGCAGCTGCAGGATGGTCAAACAAACAAACTTTCCAACATTTTTTAATAACCCATTGCCAGACCGGGTTGTTTTTTTGCCAATTCCATTTATATTTCCCCCAGGATGGTAGGGGTCACTATTATTTTCTTTTGATGATTAAAGCATCAGCATTTCTTAACAAACTATGTCATGGCTGAATGCATTAATCTTTTTCACTCATCCATGGTCAATTGATGCAGTGTGTGATGCCTGGACTCGTATCCGGCATGAAATCACAGAGCTTTAAAGTCTTCACGTAGTCACTCACGTGACTCTGAAGTAAAATAGTAAGATTAAACGAGAACTTACCAGTTTGAAGTTTGATCTTTATTTTATGAGGAGTTACGATGAGTGATTACGTGCCCACCGCTCCCAACCCTCATATTATAAAGGTCATCTGGTAGTTCTAGTTCTCTCCAATCTTACTATGTTCAGGTCAACTACTGTTATCTGTGATTTCACACCGCTGCTTTGAAGATTGACGCGCATGCGGGCTGACGGCCTTCTTCACGTAATCTCTCATCATAACTCCTCATAAAATAAAGATCAAACTTCAACTGGTAAGTTCTTGTTTAATCTTACTATTCTCTGCCATGGAAGGCAGTGGAGGCCAATTCACTGAAAGCTTTCCAGAGAGAGTTAGATTTAGAATGGGCTGAAGGGCTGAATGAACTACTCCTGCACCTATTTTCTTTGATTCTATGTTTTAACCTGTCCTATCCATGTACCTGTCTAACTGTTTCTTAAATGTTGGGATAGTCCCTGCCTCAACTCCCATCTCTGGCAGCTTGTTCCATACACCCACCACCCTTTGTGTGGAAAAGTTACCCCTCAGACTCCTATTAAATCTTTTCCCTTTCACATTAAACCTATCTCCTCCAGTCCTCCTTAAAGCTCAGACCTCTCGCTCCGGCGACGTCCTTGTAAATCTTCATTGTATCCTTTCCAGCTTGGCAACATATTTTCTATATATGTTTTAATATTAGTAAATATTGAGGAAATTAATGGGATTGCAAGTAGACAAATGAGTTGAAATAAGTGGCTGCAGAGACACTGGGTGTCTTGATTTAATATTCCTGAATTCCCTGGGTTGAAGATGCAATAATTCATGTGCATACATCTCAAAGTATCTCTGAATATCAGTATTCATTATCCTTTTTAATGACTGCTTTCCCACCATCTATCTCTGTGTGTGTCTGTGTGTGTGTGTGTGTGTGTGTGTGTGTGTGTGTGTGTGTGTGTGTGTGTGTGTGTGTGTGTGTGTGTGTGTGTGTGTGTGTGTGTGTGTGTGTGTGTGTGTGTGTGTGTGTGTGTGTGTGTGTGTGTGTGTGTGTGTGTGTGTGTGTGTGTGTGTGTGTGTGTGTGTGTGTGTGTGCGCGTGCCTGCGTGCCTGCGTGCCTGCGTGCGTGCCTGCGTGCCTGCGTGTCTGTGTCTGCCAGCCTTTGATTCCTCGCAACGCCGAGACATAGATACATAGAAAATAGGTGCAGGAGTAGGCCATTCGGCCCTTCGAGCCTGCACCGCCATGCAATATGATCATGGCTGATCATCCAACTCAGTATCCCGTACCTGTCTTCTCTCCATACCCCCTGATCCCTTTAGCCACAAGGGCCACATCTAACTCCCTCTTAAATATAGCCAATGAACTGGCCTCAACTACACTCTGTGGCAGAGAGTTCAAGAGATTCACCACTCTCCGTGTGAAAACGTTTTTCCTCATCTCGGTCTTAAAGGATTTCCCCCTCTATCCTTAAGCTGTGGCCCTTGTCCTGGACTTCCCCAACATCGGGAACAATCTTCCTGCATCTAGCCTGTCCAACCCCATAAGAATTTTGTACATTTCTATAAGATCCCCTCTCAATCTCCTAAATTCTAGTGAGTATAAGCCAAGTCTATCAGTCTTTCTTCATATGAAAGTCCTGACATCCCAGGAATCAGTCTGGTGAACCTTCTCTGCACTCCCTCTATGGCTATAATGTCCTTCCTCAGATTTGGAGACCAAAACTGTACGCAATACTCCAGGTGTGGTCTCACCAAGACCCTGTACAACTGCAGTAGAACCTCCCTGCTCCTATACTCAAATCCTCTTGCTATGAAGGCCAACATACCATTCGCTTTCTTCACTGCCTGCTGCACCTGCATGCCTACTTTCAATGACTGGTGTACCATGACACCCAGGTCTCGCTGCATCTCCCCATTTCCTAATCGGCCACCATTTAGATAATAGTCTGCCTTCCCGTTTTTGCCACCAAAGTGGATAACCTCACATTTATCCACATTATACTGCATCTGCCAAACATTTGCCCACTCACCCAGCCTATCCAAGTCACCTTGCAGTCTCCTAGCATCCTCCTCACAGCTAACACTGCCCCCCAGCTTAGTGTCATCCGCAAACTTGGAGATGTTGCTTTCAATTCCCTCGTCCAGATCATTAATATAAATTGTAAATAGCTGGGGTCCCAGCACTGAGCCTTGCGGTACCCTACTAGTCACTGCCTGCCATTGTGAAAAGGACCGTTTACTCCTACTCTTTGCTTCCTGTTTGCCAGCCAGTTCTCTATCCACATCAATACTGAACCCCCAATACCGTGTGATTTAAGTTTGTATCCTAATCTCTTATGTGGTACCTTGTCGAAAGCCTTCTGAAAGTCCAGATACAACACATCCACTGGTTCTCCCCTATCCACTCTACTAGTTACATCCTCGAAAAATTCTATAAGATTCGTCAGACACGATTTACCTTTCGTAAATCCATGCTGACTTTGTCCAATGATTTCACCACTTTTCAATGTGCTGCTATCCCATCTTTAATAACTGACTCTAGCAGTTTCCCCACTACCGATGTTAGACTAACTGGTCTGTAATTCCCCATTTTCTCTCTCCCTCCCTTCTTAAAAAGTGGGGTTAAGTTTGCTACCCTCCAATCCTCAGGAACTACTCCAGAAGCTAAAGAGTTTTGAAAAATTATCACTAATGCATCCACTATTTCTGGAGCTACTTCCTTAAGTACTCTGGGATGCACCCTACTGTGCCCTGGTGATTTATCGTCCTTTAATCCATTCAATTTATCCAACACCACTTCCCGACTAACCTGGATTTCACTCAGTTCCTCCATCTCCTTTGACCCGCGGCCCCCTGCTATTTCCGGCCGATTATTTATGTCTTCCTTAGTGAAGACGGAACCAAAGTAGTTATTCAATTGGTCTGCCATATCCTTGTTCCCCATGATCAATTCACCTGTTTCTGACTGCAAGGGACCTACATTTGTTTTAAATAATCTCTTTCTCTTCACATATCTATAAAAACTTTTGCAGTCAGTTTTTATGTTCCCTGCCAGTTTCCTTTCATAATCTATTTTCCCTTTCCTAATTAAGCCCTATGTCCTCCTCTGCTGGTCTCTGAATTTCTCCCAGTCCTCTGGTATGCTGCTTTTTCTGACTAATTTGTACACATCATCTTTTGCTTTGATACTATCCCTGATTTCCCTTGTTATCCACGGATGCACTACCTTCCCTGATTTATTCTTTTGCCAAACTGGATGAACAATTTTTGTAGTTCATCCATGCAGTCTTTAAATGCCTTCCATTGCATATCCACCGTCAACCCTTTTAGAACTAATTGCCAGTCAATTTTGGCCAATTCACGTCTCATACCCTCAAAGTTACCTTTCTTTAAGTTCAGAACCGTTGTTTCTGAATTAACAATGTCACTCTCCATCCTAATGAAGAACTCAACCATATTATGGTCACTCTTGCCCAAGGGGTCACGCACAACAAGTCTGCTAACTAACCTTCCTCATTACTCAATACCCAATCTAGAATAGCCTGCTCTCTCGTTGGTTCCTCTACATGTTGGTTTAGATAACTACCCCTCATACATTCCAAGAAATCCACTTCCTCAGCAGCCCTGCCAATTTGATTCAACCAATCTATATGTAGATTGAAGTCACCCATTATAACTGTTTTGCCTTTGTTACACGCATTTCTAATTTCCTGTTTGATGCCATCCCCAACTTCACTACTACTGCTAGGTGGCCTGTACACAACACCCACCAGCGTTTTCTGCCCCTTAGTGTTTCGTAGCTCTACCCATACCGATTCCACATCCTCCAAGCTAATGTCCTTCCTTTCCACTGCGTTAATCTCCTCTCTAACCAACAACGCTACCCCACCTCCTTTTCCTTTCTCTCTAACCCTCCTGAATATTGTATATCCCTGGATGTTCAGCTCCCAGCCTTGGTCACCCTGGAGCCATGTTTCCGTGATCCCAACTATATCATAATCATTAATTGCTATCTGCCGAGACGCCGAGATTTTTTCCATTTCAGTAGAGATTTCACTTTTCTTTCCGAGTAGCCACCCCTGATTAAATTTCGTATTGTTTATGTACACATTTTTTAATAAAATCCTTCTCTCCCCCCCCCAAAATTTCAAAATGTTTTAAAAAAACAGCTCTCACCCATAGAATGTTGGTGAACGTTCCATCGTGTGATGTCACAATGCCCAATGCTCACAGATGTCCAATCGGAATGGATCCATTTACATATGCCTTTGCAGCAGCCCAGCCCCAGCCCCTCCCCATCCCTCTCACCCCCTCCCCATTCCTCTCTCCTCCCCCCTCTCCATCTACCTCTCCTCACCCTCTCCCTCTCCTCCCCCTCCTCCCACCCCATCCCTCTCTCCCCCACACCCCTTCCCTCTCCCCCTTCCCTCCCTCACACCCTTCCCTCTCTCCCCCACCCCCCACAGACCTTCCCTGTCTCCCCCACCCCCTTCTCCCTCCCCACTCTTCCCCCTCCATCCATACTCTTCCCCCTCTACCCCCTACCCCATCTCCCTCCTCGTCTCCCTCCCCCTCCCCCACACCTCTCTTCCCCTCAACTCTCCTCCCTCCCCCACTGCTCTCTCCTCCCCCTCTCCATCTCCCTCTCCTCACCCCTCTCCCTCTCGATTCCCCTCCTCCTCCCACCCTATCCCTCTCTCCCCCACCCCCCTTCCCTCCCTACCCCACCCCCTTCCCTCTCTCCCCCGCCCCCTACCCGCTACCCCTCTGTCCCTCTTCCACCACTCCCCTGTCCCTCTTCCACCACTCCCCCTACCTCTCTCCCCTCCCTCCCTCCCCTTCTTCCACTTCTCTCCCCACTCTCCCTCCCCACTCTTTCCCCTCTCTCTCGCCACCCCTCTCCCCCTCCCTCCACACTCTTCTCCCTCCTCCCCTCCATCCCCCCTCCCCCACACCACTCTCCCCCTCCCCCATCCCTCTCTCCTCCCGTCCACCACCTCTCTCTCCTCCCCTCTCCATCTCCCTCTCCTCACCCCTCTCCTCTCCTCCCCTCCTCCCCCCCTCCTCCATCCCTCTCTCCCCCACCCCCTTCTCCCTCCACACTCTTCCCCTTCCCTCCACACTCTGCCCCCTCCCTCCCCTACCCCATCTCCCTAATCCCCTCCCTCCCCCATCCATTCCCCCTCCCCCACACCTCTCTCCCCCTCCCCCATCCCTCTCTCCTCCCATCCCCCTTCCCTCTCTCCCCTCCCCCTTCCCCCTACCCCTCTGTCCCTCATCCACCACTCCCCCTACCCCTCCCTCCCCACTCTTCCACTTCTCTCCCCCTTACCCACCGCTCTCTCTCCCTCCCCAATCCCTCTCTCGCCCTCCCTCCTCACTTCCACTTCTCTCCTCCCTTCCCCCACCCCTCTCCCTCCCTCCCCCACCCCCTCTCACCCCCTCTCTCCCTCTCTCCCCCCACCCCTTCCCCTACCCCTCTCTCCCTCTTCCACCACTCCCCTCTACCCCCCTCCCCTCCCTCTCTCCCACTTCCACCACACCCCCTACACCTATCCCCCACCCTCCCCATTCTTCCACTTATCTCCCCCCATCCTTCCCCATCTCCCTTCTCTCCCCCCCTCCCTCCCTTCCCTCTCCCTTACCAATCTTCCTCCTCTCTCCGCTCCCCCTCCCTACACACTCTTCCCCCTCTCTCCTCACCCCTCTCCCTCCTCCCCTCCCACCCCATCTCTTCCCCCTCCACCACACCTCTTCACCCCCATCTCCCCCCCCACTTCCTTCCCCTCTCTCTTGCACCACTCCCCACTACCCCTCTCCCCCCCACTCTCCCCTCTCACTCCCCCACCTCACTCCCTCGCCCCTCCCTCTCTCTCCCGCTCTCTTCCCCCTACTCCTCTCTCCCCTTCCCCTCAACCCCTCTCTCCACCTCTAACATCCCCTCCTTCCCTCTGCCACCCCCACCCCTCTCCCCCCTTCCTGCCCTCCCCGCTCTCCTGCCACTCCCCACACTCCTCCCCCTCCCTCTCCCCCACCCTGCTCTCCTCTCCATCCCTAATCTCTCCCCTTTCCTCCTCCCCTCTCCCCTCCCTCCCCCTTCCCCTCCCTCCCCTCTTCTCTCCCCACCCCATCTCCCTCTCCCCCCACTCCCCTCTTATAGATACATAGAAAATAGGTGCAGGAGTAGGCCATTCGGCCCTTCGAGCCTGCACCGCCATTCAATATGATCATGGCTGATCATCCAACTCAGTATCCCATACCTGCCTTCTCTCCATACCCCCTGATCCCTTTAGCCACAAGGGCTACATCTAACTCCCTCTTAAATATAGCCAATGAACTGGCCTCAACTACCCTCTTATCCTTAAGCTGTGACCCCTTGTCCTGGACTTCCCCAACATCGGGAACAATCTTCCTGCATCTAGCCTGTCCAACCCCATAAGAATTTTGTACGTTTCTATAAGATCCCCTCTCAATCTCCTAAATTCTAGCGAGTATAAGCCAAGTCTATCCAGTCTTTCTTCATATGAAAGTCCTGACATCCCAGGAATCAGTCTGGTGAACCTTCTCTGCACTCCCTCTATGGCTATAATGTCCTTCCTCAGATTTGGAGACCAAAACTGTACGCAATACTCCAGGTGTGGTCTCACCAAGACCCTGTACAACTGCAGTAGAACCTCCCTGCTCCTATACTCAAATCCTCTTGCTATGAAGGCCAACATACCATTCGCTTTCTTCACTGCTTGCTGCACCTGCATGCCTACTTTCAATGACTGGTGTACCATGACACCCAGGTCTCTCTGCATCTCCCCATTTCCTAATCGGCCACCATTTAGATAATAGTCTGCCTTCCCGTTTTTGCCACCAAAGTGGATAACCTCACATTTATCCACATTATACTGCATCTGCCAAACATTTGCCCACTCACCCAGCCTATCCAAGTCACTTTGCAGTCTCCTAGCATCCTCCTCACAGCTAACACTGCCCCCCAGCTTAGTGTCATCCGCAAACTTGGAGATGTTGCTTTCAATTCCCTCGTCCAGATAATTAATATAAATTGTAAATAGCTGGGGTCCCAGCACTGAGCCTTGCGGTACCCCACTAGTCACTGCCTGCCATTGTGAAAAGGACCCGTTTACTCCTACTCTTTGCTTCCTGTTTGCCAGCCAGTTCTCTATCCACATCAATACTGAACCCCCAATACCGTGTGATTTAAGTTTGTATCCTAATCTCTTATGTGGTACCTTGTCGAAAGCCTTCTGAAAGTCCAGATACAACACATCCACTGGTTCACCCCTATCCACTCTACTAGTTACATCCTCGAAAAATTCTATAAGATTCGTCAGACACGATTTACCTTTCGTAAATCCATGCTGACTTTGTCCAATGATTTCACCACTTTCCAAATGTGCTGCTATCCCATCTTTAATAACTGACTCTAGCAGTTTCCCCACTACCGATGTTAGACTAACTGGTCTGTAATACCCCGTTTTCTCTCTCCCTCCCTTCTTAAAAAGTGGGGTTACGTTTGCTACCCTCCAATCCTCAGGAACTACTCCAGAATCTAAAGAGTTTTGAAAAATTATCACTAATGCATCCACTATTTCTGGAGCTACTTCCTTAAGTACTCTGGGATGCAGCCTATCTGGCCCTGGTGATTTATCGGCCTTTAATCCATTCAATTTACCCAACACTACTTCCCGACTAACCTGGATTTCACTCAGTTCCTCCATCTCCTTTGCCCCCTACTATTTCCGGCAGATTATTTATGTCTTCCTTAGTGAAGACGGAACCAAAGTAGTTATTCAGTTGGTCCGCCATATCCTTGTTCCCCATGGTCAATTCACCTGTTTCTGACTGCGATGGACCTACATTTGTTTTAACTAATCTCTTTCTCTTCACATATCTATAAAAACTTTTGCAGTCAGTTTTTATGTTCCCTGCCAGTTTCCTTTCATAATCTATTTTCCCTTTCCTAATTAAGCCCTTTGTCCTCCTCTGCTGGTCTCTGAATTTCTCCCAGTCCTCTGGTATGCTGCTTTTTCTGGCTAATTTGTACACATCATCTTTTGCTTTGATACTATCCCTGATTTCCCTTGTTATCCACGGATGCACTACCTTCCCTGATTTATTCTTTTGTCAAACTGGGATGAACAATTTTTGTAGTTCATCCATGCAGTCTTTAAATGCCTTCGATTGCATATCCACCGTCAACCCTTTTAGAACTAATTGCCAGTCAATCTTGGCCAATTCACGTCTCATACCCTCAAAGTTACCTTTCTTTAAGTTCAGAACCGTTGTTTCTGAATTAAAAATGTCACTCTCCATCCTAATGAAGAACTCAACCATATTATGGTCACTCTTGCCCAAGGGGGCACGCACAACAAGTCTGCTAACTAACCCTTCCTGATTACTCAATACCCAGTCTAGAATAGCCTGCTCTCTCATTGGTTCCTCTACATGTTGGTTTAGATAACTATCCCTCATACATTCCAAGAAATCCTCTTCCTCAGCACCCCTGCCAATTTGATTCACCCAATCTATATGTAGATTGAAGTCACCCATTATAACTGTTTTGCCTTTGTTGCACGCATTTCTAATTTCCTGTTTGATGCCATTCCCAACTTCACTACTACTGCTAGGTGGCCTGTACACAACACCCACCAGCGTTTTCTGCCCCTTAGTGTTTCGCAGCTCTACCCATACCGATTCCACATCCTCCAAGCTAATGTCCTTCCTTTCCACTGCGTTAATCTCCTCTCTAACCAGCAACGCTACCCCACCTCCTTTTCCTTTCTCTCTACCCCTCCTGAATATTGAATATCCCTGGATATTCCCTATCTCTTCTCTACGAAAAATGGAAGGGGAAAAAATAATTCATAAAATTAGAACAGAGACAGGAGAATTATTAAAAATGCCCAAGGATATAAATGAAAGATTTCTCCAATACTATCATAATCTTTATTCAACTAAAACTGTAGTACAACCAGAAGGAATAGCAGATTTTTTACTAAAATTTAATTTAAAAGGTTTAGATTCAAACGATAGAGAATTATTAGAAAGGGAGATTACGATAAAGGATATTGAGGAGTCTATTGGCTCTTTAAAAAATGGTAAAGCAGTAGGACCAGATGGTTTAGGCTCTGAATTTTATTTTAAAATTTATGATTTGCTCTCCCCACGTTTACAAAGGCTGTATGAGCATATCTATACTCAACAGAAACTTCCAGATACTTTAAATGAATCTATAATAACACTTATTCCTAAAGTTGATAAAGATCCGGAAGATCCGGGATCATATAGAACAATTGCACTTTTAAATACAGATCAGAAAATATTAACTAAAATACTAGCACATAGATTAAGTACAGTGATGAATAAATTAATACACCCTGATCAAACAGGCTTTATTCAGAAACGGTACTCATATTATAATCTAAGAAGATTATTTAATATTATTTATTCTAAGAGAATTATTAATGAAGATCTAGCAATAATCTCACTTGACGCTGAAAAAGCATTTGATCAGGTTGAATGGTCTTATTTATTTTCAGTGATAGAAAATATGCAGCTAGGGGAGAAATTCTGCACATGGATAAAACTGTTATATACAAACCCTACGGCTAGAATATTAACAAACCAAAGGTTGTCATATAAATTCAGCCTATCTAGAGGTTGTAGACAAGGATGCCCGTTATCTCCATTATTATTTGCGCTTGCTATCGAGCCACTCGCAGAAAGAGTTAGGGGTCATCCGGAAATACATGGGTATATCACAAAGGACACAGTGAATAAAATTTCTCTATATGCAGATGATGTACTAATTTACATTACAAAACCAGAAATTAGTATTCAAAACTTATTAAAGCTAATAACCTAATTTGGTTCACTCTCAGGATACAGAATAAATTGGAATAAAAGTGAAATTATGCCAATAAGGGAACATAACAAACAGATAATACAACAATTTCCATTTAAAATAGTAAATGAAAAATTTAAATACCTAGGTATTTATGTAACTAAGATTTATACATCATTATTTAAAGCAAATTTTCCCCCATTACTGAACAAACTACATAAGAATATTCAATACTGGAAAACACTTCCTATCTCAATGGTTGGCAAAATTAATGCCATAAAAATGATTTTTTTACCGCAAATATTATACCTTTTTCAGACAATTCTGATATATTTGTCAAAAAACATTTTTAAAAAATTGGATTCCATTGTTAATGATTTTATCTGGGATTATAAGAATCATAGGATAAACAAAAGACATTTGTGTAAATCCAAAATAAATGGAGGCTTGGTTTTACCCAACTTTCTGTTTTATTTTTGGGCAGTTAATATTAAAAATACGAATTTCTGGTTGGAAGAAATAGATCAACAACCAGATTGGTTACAAATGGAAAAGGAAGATTGTTTACCTTTTGATATCGGCTCGATATTATTTGCTACGTCTAAATTAAACAAAAAAATTTATAGGGAAAACCCTATAATATTTAGTGCCATACGAATTTGGAAACAATTAAAAAAGACATTAAAATTAGATAATTTATCACTTTTTCTTCCAATTGTGAATAACCCTTTGTTTAAGCCCTCATGGTTGGACAGGGGTTTTACACAATGGAAGAATTATGGAATTAAAAATATGGGACAACTTTACAAGGAAGGCACTTTTCTGACATTTCAGGAGTTGCAACAGACTTATGGACTCCGAGGAAATGATTATTTCAGATATCTTCAACTCAGAGATTATGTAAAATCGAATACTCAAAATTTTCGAATTAGAAATTCAGAAATTCTTGACGAATGTTGGAATAAACATCCTAATACAGAAAAATTAATATCTTATTAGACAGTGACATTCCATCGACGGACTTACACAGACAAACATGGGAAAAATAATTAAATCAAATAATAACGAAAGATACTTGGGAAGAACGTTTACAACACATACATCAATATTCATTAAATGCCAGACATTCTTTAATACAATTTAAAGTAATACATAGGTTACATTATTCAAAAACAAAATTACATAAAATCTTTCAACATATCTCACCTATATGTGATAAATGTCAACATTTAGAAGCTACCTTATCTCATATGTTTGCAAACTGTATAAAAATTAAAAAATTCTGGGTAAATATTTTTAGTATAATATCTAAAGTGACCAGCACACAATTGGACCCGGATCCAAAATTAATAATACTCGGAACATTAGAATTAAATCAAACATTTACAACAACACAAAGAAACTTTATTGATTATAGTATAATAACAGGAAAAAAATTAATTCTAAAATTTTGGAAAGGCCCTATAACCCCCACAATCAAAATGTGGATTATAGAAATTACGGAGACCTTAAACGTGGAAAGAATCAGATTTTCCCTGTTGGACAAACAGGAATTATTCGTTGGAACATGGTCTCCCTTTATTGATTATTTAAAGGGTCAGAATGGTTCAGCACAGGAACCTGACTAACACTCGGGCTAAAGAATGGATGAAATGCTATACTCTGAAATGTACGAATATATCTCGAATGAAGTTTTTTATTTTAATACATTTTTCCATTCTTCTTTAACTATCTTTCTCTTTTGTTTTGTTTTTTTTTTTGTTTTTTTTGATTTTTTTTTTTTCTTCTCTCTATTTTCTTTCTTTACTTCATCTATCTTTTTAGTTCTATCTAGTTTTTTTTTTAAAAAGGCAAAAGGTATTGGAGACAATGTAATAATAATTGACAATATTATTAATTCAAAAATGTAAGACTGTAATGATGTTAATAGGTTGTGTACTTATCTCCAATAAAAAATATTTTCAACAAAAAAAAAATAAACATATTGGCCTAAATTTTATTACAGATGTTGCCTGACCAACTGAGAATTTTTAGCAATGTCTGATTTTATTTCAGATCTCCAGGATCTTATGGATTTTGCTGTTGTTACTGTGTTAGGCTGAATCTTAAGCATCAATGACGCACACTATTAATAATGTGAATTTGGACATTAAATACATGAGGTTAAGAGATACACTGAGAGCTGTAATTCTCCAAAATCTACTCAACATTTTTGCCTATCTACCAATTATTTCACAGCAAACACCTCATCATTAGCTTTGCCATTATGTTCAAGAGTTTTACAGATATTGTATATATATTGCTTAGTAATTTTGATACAGAATTTTAATACTAATTTCAATGTTGTGATATTTTTGCTCAAATAATTACATTATGCCCTCTGTTCAGGAAGGAAGAAAATGAAGAGGTTATTGCTACAGATGAAAAGCAATTCTTAATCTAGATTAATTTTTAAAAATTGCATCCTTTTTTTCCCTCTATTTATATTTCCTCGTTCTGAACTCAACCATCCTTTTCCACATTTTATTCCTCTTTTGGTCTCTGATTTAGCTTTAATCCACCTTTAAATTCATTCTCCTTTCCCAGTGATTCTCTGTTATATAAGGAAACACCTAGCTGGCTTTTCCGCTCATTAAGATTGCAGACGCCCTTTAATCGGACCGCAAACGTATAAACTCACATATTCTGCAGGTTACTTGGAAAATGCTTTTGAGCTGACGAGTGCAGAAAAATGTATTGCTAATGGTGTAAGATGCTCCCTTCCAACAGGATCAGACACAACGTGTGTTTGGCTGTATGAATGTCCACTTTCATGAGCTCATGAGATAGAACATCCTGAACTAATGCTACAGGTTTTCAGTTCTGGGAGTTCTCAAAAAACAAAACACTAAATTCTGCCAGGCTGAAAACAAGACGTACTATTTGGTTTACCAAGGGAGGAACTATTTTAAAGTGATCTCTCATAAAAATCGTATAAGGAACAAAATCCAATGTGCAATCACTTCCTCTCACTGGCATGAGACAGCTTGTCATGTCACCTTCTGTCAACAGTTGGAAATATTGCATCTTTCCCACCACTCAACCCCTACATTGCAATCTCTAAAAGTTAGAGGACACTTACAGCACTTGTCTACCACCTGTACCATACAACACTGACCTGGTTTAGGAATCATACACCACCTTTAAAGAGTCAAGGGCTGCTTTTAAATTTGTCACTTATGACTCTTTATTTCAACATGGAGAATTTGGAAATGTTAGGTTTCCCACATCATAGTCGGCCAGTATATTCTCACTTTCTTGTACATTGAACAGATCGTAGGGAACATATGGGACCCTAGGAAGCCGACTACCATCTCTCCGAGTTTCCAGCATCCACTAACATCCATTGGATACGTCATCCCACCGATCAATGATGACACAGATCCAGGATTACTGGAATATCTTCACAAAAATAAATAATTCCAATATGTCAGATCTATTTGCTCAAGTCGGATGCGAAAATTGCATGTAGGTTATAATTGCAGGAAGAGCACAAAATAAATATTGAGCATTGCAAATAAAATGCAGAAAGAGCAAAACATACTTTTCAAACTAAAATATTATTTTTATACTTAGATGAACTTTTCCATTATTGTTTTACTATTGTTGATCTACTTTGCTCTTGGGGCTCTTGCTTTCCTTTGTCTTATTTTCCTATTGTCTGCTCAGTATATATTTTTCGTTCTTCTTAATTTAGTTTATCAATTTTGGGCAGCACGGTGGCGCAGTGGTGGAGTTGGTGTCTTGCAGCGCCGGAGACCCGGGATCATTCCCGACTACAGGTGCTGTCTGTACGGAGTTTGTCTGTTCTCCCCATGTCCGCTTGGGTTTTCTCCGAGATCTTCTGTTTCCTCCCACACTCCAAAGACGTACAGGTTTGTAGGTAAATTGGCCTGGTGTATGCATAAAATTGTCCCCAGTGTGTGTAGGATAGTCTTAATGTGTGGGAATCGCTGGTCGAAGCAGACTCGGTGGGCCGAAGGGCCTGTTTCCGCACTGTATCACTAATTTAAACTAAATTAAAAATCACCTGTTATCATGTTTAAGAAGGAGCTGCAGATGCTGGAAAATCGAAGGTAGACAAAAATGCTGGAGAAACTCAGCGGGTGAGGCAGCATTCAAAACATCCAGAATTAATTTCTCTATAGAAACAATTACAGCTGGTTTGTCATTAATATATTGTAATGCTAACAATGGTTTTAGGAATGCAAACATCAGTGCTACCCATTGAAGTTAGCAGTGGCCCTATTGAAATGAGTGGGAAGATTAGTAAGTGGACCATGTTATCTGATTTATTCATTTTGGTCAGTCCCTGACGTCACTCCCTGACGTTTTACGCACGCATTGATAGGGAGAACACTGACGTGCCTTCCCGAGCCCCCATTCGCCGTGATGCTATTTCGGTCACAGTCACAGAGGCCGACGTCAGAAGATCCTTCAGAGGGGTGAACCCTCGGAAAGTGCCTGGACCTGATGGTATACCCGGGAGTGTTTTAAAAACTGGCTGGAGTTTTTACGGACATTTTCAACCTCTCACTTCTGAGGTCTGCGGTTCCCACCTGCTTTAAAAGGGCATCAATAATACCTGTGCCCAAGAAGAGCAAGGTGAAGTGCCTCAATGACTATCGACCAGTAGCACTAACGTCTGTGGTGATGAAGTGCTTTGAGAGACTGATCATGGCGCAAATCAACTCATACCTCGACAAAAACCTGGACCCACTGCAGTTCGCTTACCGCCACAACAGATCAATAGTGGATGCGATCTCACTGGCTCTCCACTCCGCTCTGGACCACTTGGACAACAAAAACTCATATGTCAGGCTGTTATTCATTGACTACAGCTCGGCATTTAGTACCATCATCCCCTCCAAGCTGGTTACCGAGCTCTCAGATCTGGGTCTCTGCGCATCCCTCTGCAATTGGATCCTCGACTTCCTCATTCACAGACCACGATTAGCCGAATTGGTGGAAATGTGCCATCCTCGATAACAATCAGCACGGGAGCACCTCAAGGCTGCATGCTCAGCACCCTGCTGTACTCACTCTATACTCATGACTGCGTAGCCGGACGTAGTGCGAACTCCATCATCAAGTTCGCCGACGACACCACTGTTGTGGGACGTATCACGGGAACGAGTCAGAGTATAGAAGTGAGATCGACCGATTGACCAAATGGTGCCAGCACAATAACCTGGCTCTCAACACCAGCAACACAAAGGAACTGACTGTGGACTTTGGAAGGGGTAGGATGGGGACCCACAGTCCCGTTTATATTAACGGGTCGATGGTGGAAAGGGTCAAGAACTTCAAATTCCTGGGCGTGCATATTTCCGAAGATCTCTCCTGGTCCGAGAACACTGATGCAATTATAAAGAAAGCGCATCAGCGCCTCTACTTCCTGAAAAGATTACGCAGAGTCGGTAGGTCAAGGAGGACTCTCTCAAACTTCTACAGGTGCACAGTTGAGAGAATGCTGACCGGTTGCATTGTGGCTTGGTTCGGCAACTTGAGCGTCCAGGAGTGGAAAAGGCTGCAAAAAGTTGTAAACACTGCCTGTCCATCATTGGCTCTGACCTCCCTACCATCGAGGGGATCTATCGCAGTCGCTGCCTCAAAAAGGCTTCCAACATCATCAAGGACACACACCATCCTGGCCACACACTCATCTCTCCGCTGCCTTCAGGTAGAAGGTACAGGAGCCTGAAATCTGCAACATCCAGGTTCAGGAACAGCTCCTTCCCCACATCCATCAGACTATTAAACACATCAAACAAACTCTGAACTATAACAGCCTATTGCACTTCATCTGTTTATTTATGTGTGTATATATATATATTCTATGGTTTGTAGACACACTGATCTGTTCTGTATTTATGCCTACAATATTCTGTTGTGCTGAGCAAGCAAGAATTTCATTGTCCTATCTGGGACACATGGCAATAAATTCTCTTGACTTGACTTGAATATCTATATTACTAAAAGTCTGATATTGACCGCTTTTGGCCCACTGTGCTGCGATTTCCGAGAGAATGCCGCCACCTATGGCCGTCATTTTTGGCCACCTCGCTCAGAGTTCCCCTCCATCTTCCGTGACCAGAGGATTTTTCCCATCGATGAAAAATCAGAGAGATATTAATGTTTTGAAAAAATCGGCATTCTCTCTGCTGCCCCCGCTGGCGGCAGGGGGGAGGGACTATAAAAACCGGAAGTGTAGTGCCTCACTCAGTCTCCGCCAGACCCAGGAAGCGAGAGGGTCACAGCTCTCTGAGCTGCAAATAACACTGAACGCACATCTACTCCACGGTGAGTACTCTCGATGCGGCTATAAAGTGGCTGCTGCCCAATTGTTTGCCTCGCCTTTTTTAAAAGTTTGTGTTCACAAAATGAATTTTGGTTGTCAGGTGGTTGCAGCCCAATTATTTGCCTCGCCTTCTTAAAAAGTTTGTGTTCACAAAATGAATTTTGGTTGTCAGGTGGCTGCAGCCCAATTATTTGCCTCGCCTTTTTTTTAAAGTGTTTGTTCACAAAATAAAATTTGGTTGTCAGGTGGCTGGAGCCCAATTGTTTGCCTCGCCGTTTTAAAAACTTTGCGTTCACAAAATGAATTTTGGTTGTCAGGTGGCTGCAGCCCAATTGTTTTCCTCGCCTTTTTTAAAAGTTTGTGTTCACAAAATGAATTTTGGTTGTCAGGTGGCTGCAGCCAAATTGTTTGCCTTGGCTTGGCTTTTAAAATCGTTGCAACAGTTGGCTGCCAGCCCAAGAATCCATTCGACCCACAATGTCTATACTAGCCCTCTGGAAACCAGTACCTTCCGCCCGCAACACCCATACTAGCGCAGCAGAAAGCCCCCCCCCAACTGCCGAGCAATATTGGAATTGGTGGAGAGGTGGAATATTGCGTTGGTGACCAGTCCTCCCGTGTGATGCTGGGACCCAACGGGTCCCACTTAGTCTAGTATATTCTATTTATTTATAGAATCAGAATTTTTTTAATGTTTTAATTATTGTTATTGTTTGTACTTCCCAGGTGTGTGATGTTATGGACAACATCAGTGGTGGCACAGTGGTGCAATTGGTAGAGTTGCTGCCTCGCAGCGCCAGAGACCCAGGTACTGTCAGGATTGTTCGTTTGTATGCTCTCCCTGTAACTGCATGGGTTTTCTGCAGGTGCTCCGGTTTCCTCCCACATTTCAAAGATGAGCAGGTTTGTAAGGTTAATTGGCCCTAGTGTGTAGGATGCAAAAGTGGGATAATCTAGAAATAGTGATCATTGTTCGGCGTGGACTAGGTGGGCCGGAGGGCTTGTCTCCATGCTGTATCTATAAAACCAAAAACCAAAATTACCAGGTGATGATACTGAGGGCTGAGTCTCAGGAGCAGCATAGGCCACTCTGGGAGTGCAGCTACCTAATGCTGGGATAAGCTCTGCTGTGGTGCAATGCCCTGGAACACCCTGTTGAGCTGAGAACCAATTCCCAGCACTCTCAATCCCGCTTTTGCTTCAATAACATTACCACAAAGAGAGTAAGAAACCTGCCCTGCAAACCAGAAGCTGGAAGGAACAAGTCATGGCAGGCTTAGGAGAGTTTGACCCCAATGATCTGCCTCATAACAAGAAGGAAGCTGTGAGCCGTATAGCTCCAAGCGTTAATCTCTTCTGCAAGCTCAGGAGTTCCTCATGTTGCATCAGTATCACCGTTTTTAATACCGTAACAGGGATGTTTGTTAGAATGGTACAGGGTGTGAGTGAAGCCTCAACTATATGGTGTGCAGTTTTCATCCCCTTACCTAAAAACAATGCAGTAACATGGGAGTCATTGGCGAGAAGTTTCAATAGGTTAATTATTAGGATGAAAAGGTTACCCTACCACCTGAGACTAAACAGCTTGGGCCCATATTACCTGGAGATTAGAAGTAGGGGTAACCTTATAGTTCTTGGAACATGGTCCTGGGGATGGTGGTTAAGGCAGATATGATAGTTTAAGAGACTTTTGGATAGGCACATGGATGTGCAGGAAATGGAAGGATATGGATAATGTACAGCAGATAAGAGTTGCATGACCTCATGTTCAGCAGTTACATCATGAGCTGAAAGGCATGTTCTTATGCTGTACTGTTCTATGTTCTAATTTCAAACACTTCATTGCTTTAATATCTAAATAATTAAATGTCTCATCTTGACCACTTCCTGTCTGCCCTGTATATTGATTTTAGAAAAAACGCCACCCTGTATCGCTGTGATGTTTGGCCATCTTACTCACAGTCCTCCTCCGCTGAGCCAGCCCTGAGGATTTTTCCCATCGATGAAAAATGAAAAAGTTATGAGTGTTTAAAAAAACTTTGAGATCAGCTCATTGGTCCTCTCAGATGTCAATCACCGCGATGAAGGTAACGCCCCTTCCGGGGTGGGGGGGCAGGAGTATCAACCCCGGATGCCTGGACGTGAGTCAGTCATTCTGCAAGATCGTGAGGGAAAGGCCACGACTGTCATTCTAAGCTGTGAATCAACTGAACTGTGAGTCTGCAATGTACTTGCAATAAATAATTTGTTAGCCCTTAATGACAATGCCATGAGTTGTTTGGCCTGCTGCCCTGCCTGTGATTGAAAGTGCAATGCTTAATTGGAAATGAATTGAAATGAAATGACAATCCCATGAGTTGTTTGGCCTGCTGCCCTGCCTTGCTTTAAAGTGCAATGCTTAATTGGAAATGAAATGAAATGAAATGGCAATGCCATGAGTTGTTTGGCCTGCTGCCCTGCCTGGGCTTGAAACTGCAATGCTTTATTAGGTCCGACTGTGTTTGGAAGGAATAAATGCTTTATTAGGTCCGACTGTGTTTGGAAGGAATAAATGCTTTATTAGGTCCGACTGTGATTGGAAGGAATAAATGCTTTATTAGTTCTGACTGTGTTTGGAAGGAATAAATGCCCCCGAACATACTGCCATCGACTCATTCTGCAACAACCTATACTGGGTTATCAAACCCGCCGACAAGGGAGGTGCTGTGGTAGTCTGGCGCGTCGATCTCTACAAAGCTGAGGCCACGTGCCAAATCTCGGACACCTCCTCCTACTTACCCCTGGACCATAACCCCACTGACGAGCGCCAGGGCACCATCTCTAGCACCATCATCGACTTCATCAACTCCGACGCACTGCCCCCCCGAGCCTCCAACCTCATCGTTCCCCAGCCCCGCACGGCCCGATTTTACCTTCTCCCCAAAATCCACAAACCTGACTGTCCTGGTAGGCCCATTGTCTCTGCCTGTTCGTGCCCTACCGAACTCATTTCCACCTACCTTGATTCCATCCTATCTCCCTTGGTTAAATCCCTCCCTACCTATGTTCAAGACACCTCAGACACTCTCCGTCGTCTCCGTGCATTCCATTCTCTAGGCCCCCATCCTCTCATCTTCACCATGGACGTCCAGTCACTCTACACCTCCATCCCTCACCAGGACGGTCTCAAAGCCCTCCGGTTCTTCCTGCACCGGAGGAGCAACCTATACCCGTCCACCGATACTCTCCTCCGCCTAGCGGAGTTGGTCCTTACCCTCAATACCTTCTCATTTGACTCCTCCCATTTCCTCCAAATACAAGGCGTAGCTATGGGCATGCGCATGGGCCCCAGCTATGCCTGCCTCTTTGTCAGGTACGTCGAACAATCGTTGATCCAGGCGTACCAGGGCCCCATCCCCGACCTCTACCTCCGCTACATCGACGACTGCTTTGGTGCCACTTCCTGCACCCACAAACAACTGACTGACTTCATCCGCTTCACCACTAACTTCCATCCAGCACTCAAATACACCTGGACCATTTCCGACACTTCCCTACCATTCCTTGACCTCACTATCTCCATCGCAGGTGATAGACTTCTGACCGACATCCACTATAATCTCACTGACTCCCACGGCTATCTTGACTACTCTTCCTCCCACCCTGCTTCCTGTAAGGATCCATCCCCTATTCCAATTCCTCCGTCTACGCCGCATCTGCTCCCAGGATGAGGTGTTCCACACCAGGTCATCGCAAATGTCCTCATTCTTCAGGGAACGGGGGTTCCCCACCCCCACTATAGATGAGGCTCACACCAGGGTCTCCTCCATACCCCATAACACTGCTCTCTCTCCCCATCCCCCCACTCGCAACAAGGGCAGAGTCCCCCTGGTCCTCACCTTTCACCCCACTAGCCGGCACATACAACAAATAGTCCTCCGTCAGTTTCGCCACGTCCAACGTGACCCCACCACTTGCCACATCTTCCCATCTCCCCCCATGTCTGCCTTCTGGAAAGACCGCTCCCTCTGTAACTCCCTTGTCAATTCTTCCCTTCCCTCCCGCTCCACCCCTTCCCCGGGCACTTTCCCTTGCAACCGCAAGAGATGCTACACCTGTCGCTTCACCTCCCCTCTCGACTCCATTCAAGGACCCAAGCAGTCATTCCAGGTGCAACAGAGGTTCACCTGCACCTCCTCCAATCTCATCTATTGCATCCGCTGCTCTAGATGTCAGCTGATCTATATTGGTGAGACCAATTGTAGGTTTGACGATCCTTTCGTCGAACACCTCCGCTCGGTCCGCACTAACCAACCTGACCTCCCGGTGGCTCAGCACTTCAACTCCCCCTCCCATTCCGGATCCGACCTCTCTGTCCTGGGCCTCCTCCACGGCCAGAGTGAGCGACACCGGAAATTGGAGGAACAGCACCTCATATTCCGCCTGGGGAGTCATGCATCCTGGTGGCATGAACATTGAATTCTCACAATTCTGTTAACCCATGCTGTCTCCTCCCCTTCCCACGTCAGCCCTCGGGCTCCTCCTCCTCCTTTTTCCTTCCTTTCTTCTCCCCGCCTCCCCCCACCCCCTAGCAGTCTGAAGAAAGGTTTCGGCCCGAAGCGTTGCCTATCTCCTTCGCTCCATAGATGCTGCTGCACCCGCTGAGTTTCTCCAGCATTTTTGTGTACCTTTGATTTTCCAGCATCTGCAGTTTCTTCTTTTTTTTTAATTTTTTTTAATTATTTTTTTTTTTTTATTAGAAGTAAGTACAATTGTATACAATCATATTTTCATAATACATTTTATGTACAGCTTCTTATTTTTTTAATTTTGTAATAAAGAAGAAAAAGAAAAATAAATTTGATAATGAAGAATAGAAAAATGTGAGATATATAGTGTGTGAAAAAGAAAAATAGAGAGTGAAAGAAGAAAGTTAAGAAATAGAAAATAGAAGAAAAAGAGTAAAAGAAGAAAAGAGAAGAAAAAGAAAAGAGAAGTAAGGAGATCGTATTTATATACTTGACCATTCCTCACCCAGTCACGGATTAGCTTTTAAACTTGTGTTGCACCATATGTTTCCAAAAAGACGACAAATGGAGACCAACTCGTTATGAATTGGTCAAATTTATCTATTAGGATGAATCGCATTTCCTCAAAATGTGCGGTATCCAACATATTTGCAATCCACATTTTGAGCGTTGGTATTGGTGTATTTTTCCAAAATTTCAATATTAATTTTTTTGCTATTATTAAACCATAATTTAAAAATATTTTTTGAGATGGGTTCAATTTGTTCCCATCTTCCATTAACCCCAAATATAATCAATTCATTATTGGGTTCCATTTTTGTCTTAAATAATTTTGTGAATATTTCGAAAATATCACTCCAAAATCCATGCAGTTTTATACAAGAAACAAAAGAGTGTGTTATAGTTGCGTCTTGGGTTAAACATTTATCACAAATGGGGGATATACTTGGATAAAATTTATTTAATCTTATTTTTGAGTAATATAATCTATGTAACATTTTAAATTGAATTCGATTTTGTCTTGCGTTAATCGAACATTTGTGAATGTATGTCAAATACTTTTCCCATGTAGCCTTCGTAATTTTTATCAATAATTCCCGTTCCCACTCTTCTCTAATTACCTCGGTCGCAGGTAAATCTATATTTAAGATACTATTATATAAATATAATATTAATTTTTGTGTCAGCTTTAATATTCATTACTTCTTCTTGTAAATCAGGAGTTATTTTTTGATATCCCTGTATGTATGTCTTCAAGAAATTGCAAATCTGAAAATATTTAAAATAATGAGTGTTTTTCAATTTAAATTTTAATTGTAATTGTTGAAATGATAGTAAATCTCCCATTTCATACATATTCCCGATCCTTTTAATTCCTAAACTTTCCCATTGATTATATATTTTATCCATCATAGATGGTTTAAATAAAGGATTATTCGCTATCGGTGTTAACAGTGATAGGTTTCTTAGTTTTAAGGATAATTTTATTTGTTTCCATATTCTTATTGTATCTTGTATAATTGGGTTTTTCTTATATATTGTATTGTTCATTTTTTTCGGGGAGAAGAGGATTGTTCCTATATTACAAGGACAACAATCCTCTTTCTCCATTTTTATCCATTCTGTCTGTTGGGTTGAACTATCCAACCAGTAAATTATATTCTTAATATGTATTGCCCAATAGTAATACAAAAAATTTGGGAGTGAAAGTCCCCCGACATATTTTGGTTTACATAAATGTTCTTTTTTAATTCTATGTGATTTATAGTCCCAAACAAAATTAGTAATGTTAGCATTCAATTTAGAAAAAAAATATGTTGGTACATATACTGGTATAGATTGAAATAGGTATAATAACTGTGGTAGAAAGCTCATTTTAATAGCATTTATTCTGCCTATTAATGATAAAGGAAGTGTTTTCCAAAATTTAATCGTTATAGTGGCGCCATGTTGGACTAACAGACGTGCACCTAGCTCCTCTCCCGAAAAATTTCACGATTTATCGTGTAAAACGGGTCCATAAATCGGGATTGGATTTAAAAACCTTACCGGAGCTTCTGGTCGCCGGTTGGATGACGTCATCAGTAAGCGCGATGTTTTAAACGGTGGTTTAAAGCCCTTTAAATGAGTAAACTGTCTCCAGCTGAGAGCCCTCAGAGATTAGTGAAAAAGCTGCTGAGAGACCAGAAGAAGTCTGAAGCAGAAGTTACCTCTGAAGTCTCTGAAGTCTCTGAAGTGGCTGCAGAAATGGATACAAGAGCTAAGAAAGAGTTTGATGACTTGAAGAAATCAGTGAAAAATATGAAAGATGAGATTTTGGATGAAAATAAAATTATGATGGAAAATATGAAGGGAAATATGGGAAATATGATGGAAAAAATGGAAAAGATGTTGAAGGATTTAAATGCTGGTAATCAGAAGGCTATGGATGCTGGCAATCAGAAGGTGATTGATTCACTGGACATTATGAATAAACGAATTGAGGATGTGAAAGATGGACTATCGGAGAGAATGGACAAGATGGATGAAACTACTACGGACAGGTTCACGGCTGTGCTTGAAACAGTAGCTGCAAGTATGCGCACAATTACGTAATTGGAGAAAAACATGGCTCGAGTGGTTGAAGACATGGCGAAAATGAGGCAAGAACATGAGCAAATGAGGCATGAAAATGAACAAACTTCATTACAGATGGTGATTCAACTGGGAAAAGACTCAGAAAAATGCCTGGACCTGGAAGCTCGCTCTAGACGTCAGAATTTGAGAATTCTTGGAGTCTCAGAGGGAGCCGAGGGAGAGGATGTGCGTGAGTTTGCCATGGGCTTGCTTAAACAACTGCTTAATCTTTCCAAAGAACCGAAAATCGAAGTGGCTCATCGTGTCCCAAGATTTAAACAAAGATCTGGTGCGGGAAAAACTCATCCACGACATATTATTGTGAAATTTCGGGATATTTTAGAACTGGAAGATGTTATGAGCAAAATCAAACATGGTGTGCAACTGTGGCTGGACAATGACACCATCAAGATATTCAGGGACTACCCATATGAAATTGTGCAAAAAAGAAACAAATTCGAGAAGGTTAAGGATCTTTTAAGAGGGAAAGAAGGGATCAGTTATGGAGTTTTTTATCCAGCGAAAATGCGTATTTCCTTCAAGGGTTCTGAAAAGTCATTTGTTAAGCCTGAAGACGCGTTCAAATATGCCCAAACTATCGTTGAAAAATAGAAATCAAATGGGGGTTTGGCAGAACTGAACCATTCTAAGCAATGCTTTGTCTGGGGATAGCTAGACTGTTATCTTTGGAATGTTGAATCAAGGCCACTTTCTGTTCAAAATGAGTAAACAGCTGAACAGACGGGAATGGTATATACCAGAAGCATATTTACTTGTTTATTAGATTATAATATTAAAATCAATTGTAAGAATTTATCCTATTAATAACTTAATAAGTTATTCATGTTAGATTAGAATACTAACAAAACTAAAAATAAAAAATAACAAACTAACATACTAATATGAATTTTTAATAAATTGAAACCTTATCTATGTGGGAGGAGGGGATGAGAAACGAGCACCTGGCTTAGGTCCAGGGGCACGTCTCGTTAACCCCTTCAACCAACAGTTGATTCTTATTGAAGTCAAAAGTATCGGTTTAATAATTAGTAGCTAAAATTGCGATATATATATGATATGTTATAATGAAATATATAGGGTAAAATTGTATTATATATCTGAATGTGAGGCCCCGTTTTAATATTTTAATATGTTATGATCAACCAAGGGAGCGGAGCTATTTGTTTAACATCACAATGGAAGTCGAAACAAGGTTTTTTCCCACCTACACGTGGGACACTCGCTACAGTGCCGACTATATTAGACACTGTATTTTCACTTTTTTAGTTTTTTTTTATTACCACATAAACTCACATGTTTGTGTTTTGTGTTTAGTGATAAGCGTAAAATGGATATACCAGCAAAACTTAAAAATTCAAAAGTTCCTCCAATACCCAAAGACCTGGGATATGGATGCACCACAAGATTTAAAGGTACTATAATTATTCAAAATTCATGATACTAAACAAAAGAACCTAGGAGGAATCTCATTTTGTAGTTGGAATATAAGAGGTATTAACGAACCTATTAAAAGGGGTAAGATACTAGCTCAGCTGAAACTGTACAACTCTGACATTATCTTCTTACAAGAAACACACTTAAAATCTCAGGATCAAGCTAGGTTGAGGGCGAAATGGATAGGTCAAACATACCATTCTTCATTCACTTCGAAATCTAGAGGCACGTCAATCATTATAAGAAAAGGTATACCATTTAAAGCAAAGAATATCATAACAGATATAGAAGGGAGATACTTAATAGTTAATGGAGAAATTCATGATATTCCACTTACCTTGGTAAATATATATGCCTCTAACTTTGACAACCCCCCTTTTTCAATAAAATGTTCAACATAATTGCAGAGTTTAACTATCAAAATGTTATAATAGGAGGAGACTTTAACTGTGTTTTAGATCCGTACTTAGATAAATCAAGTCAAAAACAGAGAGGGAATATGAAATCGAAAACCGGGGAACTTCTCAATACTTATATAAACAATACTAATATAGCAGATGTTTGGAGAATTGTTAATCCAACTAGCAGGGAATACTTGTTTTATTCAATGGTACATAAGACATACTCACGTATAGATTACTTCCTGCTGGATACAAAATTAATCCCTCAAACATTTAACCCAACATACCATACAAATTCGATTTCAGACCATTCTCCACTAAATTTCTTTTTAAAACTGGAAGGAATGTTTAAGAATAAATCGTTTTGGAGATTTAATTCTCAAATTCTAAAAGATCCACAAGCGAGTATATATTTAAAAGAACAAATGGATGCCTTTTTTCAAATAAATGATACTCCAGATATATCGTCTACTGTATTATGGGAATCTTTTAAAGCATACATTAGGGGTATTATAATTTCATATCAAGCTTTTCAAAATAAAAAGAATAAGAATGAACAAAGACAGTTAGAAGAACTTATTAGACAAATGGATATAGATAATGCTAAAGATCCATCAATAGATAAACATAATAAAATAATAATTTTGAAATTTAAATTAAATAAATTATTATCTGCCAAACTTATAAGACTTTTTCAAATTACAAAACAAGAGCACTTTGAATTTGGGATAAACCGCATAAACTTTTGGCTCGCCAGCTAAAAAAACGAGAAAAGGAACATACTATCCCAAAGATTAAATCAGATAAAGGGGAATTATTAACAACACCGAAGGATATTAATAAAAGATTTGTGCAATTTTATGAGAATTTGTATACATCTAAAACGACAATTGATTCCAATAATATCACAACGTTTTTGGATAATTGTAATCTTTCAAAGTTCGAGCTGAAGGAACAAGAGGAATTGGGTGCACAAATTTCAATTAAGGAATTAGAAGATACAATAAACTCACTAAAGAATGGAAAAACACCAGGTCCTGATGGATTTACTAATGAATTTTATAAAAGCTTTTATGATAAAATAATACCAAGATTACAAAAAATGTACCAATATGCTTTTAAAAAACAAATACTACCTGATACATTAGTGGAATCAACGATTACACTAATACTTAAGAAAGACAAAGATTTAGAAGAACCGGGTTCATATAGAGCTAAAGCATTGTTAAACACAGATCAAAAAATATTAGCGAAAACATTAGCTAGAAGATTAAGTAAATACATTAGTAAATTAATAAACCCAGATCAGACGGGGTTTATCCCTAAGAGATACTCATCTAACAATATGAGACGTTTACTCAACATAATGCACTCACACAAATCTGAAGATCAAGAATTATCAATTATTTCGCTGGATGCTGAAAAAGCATTTGACCAAGTAGAATGGAATTATATGGATAAAGTATTACAAAAATTCCAACTGGGAGAGAATTTTATTCTATGGATCAAATTACTATATAATAAACCTACAGCTAGAATATTAACCAATAACATATTATCCTCGAAATTCCAACTATCAAGGGGAAATAGACAAGGATGCTCATTATCACCACAGCTGTTTGCTCTCATTATTGAACCGCTAGCAGAAAAAATTAGAATACACCCTGATATCCATGGATATAATACTAAAGATTCATTTAATAAAATATCTTTATACGCGGATGATATATTACTGTACATTACAAAACCTCAAATCACTATACCAAATATATTAAATTTAATTGAAGACTGGATCTTTTTCTGGATATAGAATAAATTGGAATATAAGTGAAATTATGTCAATAAAACCGAAAGATTCAACACATCTTTTAAAATTCCCTTTTAAAATAGCTACAGAAAAATTTAAATACTTGGGAATCGAAATTACTAGAACATATCAAGGTATGTTTAAGGCAAATTTTGATCCCCTACTTAATAAATTAAACACACTAATTAAATTCTGGAAAACGCTCCCGATGTCTTTAATAGGCCGAATAAATGCAATAAAAATGATCTTTCTTCCACAAATTTTATACCTATTTCAATCGATTCCTATATACTTACCAAAGAAGTTTTTTAAAAAACTCGACTCAGATATCATTAATTTTATATGGGACTATAAATCACATAGAATACAAAAAACTCACCTGAATAAACCTAAAGCATTAGGGGGTTTAGCACTACCTAATTTTATGTATTATTATTGGTCAGTAAATATTAAAAATATGATTCAACTGATGGATAACTCCGCCCAGCAAGTGGACTGGATTGTAATGGAGAAAGAGGATTGGGATCCAACCTCTTTTTGGTGGTTCCCAAGCGTAGGAATTGACTGGAGCATCCGCTAACACGGGAAAGTCATCTGTTATGTGATAGTATTGACTTGTTAATTTGCAGGTTTTAAGAAGGCCATACCTGGAGCAAGGACTGACTGGCTGAACGGTGGACATGCTCACTGTAGCCTGGAGAAAGAGTACTCAAAAGGGGTATATTACTTATGTTAAAAAAGAAAAGAAAAATGGGAGCAATATTGTCTACACAATAATATTGACTATAGTACTGCAGGTATTGTGGATATTTTAGAGTTCCTGTTGACACTCTACGATGATGAGGGGCTCAGTTATAGCACCATTAATACAGCTTTAAGCGCTTTGTCCTCGTATGGTTTTGATGGGGTCAGGAAAGATCCTATTGGGTTTCATCATATCAGAGCTGGATTGACGAAAGGAATTTAAACTCTAAACCTCCTAAACCCATGTATATAATTGCTGAAGAGAATGTTATGTTATATATTTGCGTCCTGCTCAAACAGAGCAGGCCAGGTGTCACAGGTTTGTTAAAATTGTGTTTCAGCATAATCTACTGATCCATGTTTATGTGTAATGGCACATTTATTTTCATTATATTGAAGCTATAAAGACCTTAAGAAACGTGGAAACAGCATTGTTTATTAGTTACATGTAGCCACATAGGAGAATGTCAGTGCAGACTATCTCAAGGTGGTTTAAAGCAAATGTTGATTCAGGCAGGTATTAACACTGAAGTGTATATATCCTTTTCCACTAGTGCAGCAGCAACGTCGTCGGCTAGGGCGATGGATGTTCACATCGGCCATATTCTTACAGGTGCCGGGTGGTCAAATTAATTGTTTTTTAAAAAATTTACTATCGGCTGATTGCCGATCGGCGAGAGGCTGTTTGCAAATTCAGGATTAAGTCCCGTTTAGTTTCCCCCGGGATAGAGGGGTTACTGTTTGTTTTGATTATTCAAATCAATTGTTACTGCATGATATTCACATTTCATGTTTAACGCATTATTGATTGTTTCTCATCGAAAGTCAATCAATGCAGTGAGAAGCCGGGATTTGGATCTGCGGCATAAAATCACAGAGCTTTGAACCCTTCACGTAGTCACTAACGTGACTCCGAAGTAAAATAGTAAGATTAAACGAGAACTTACCAAGTTTGAAGTTTGATCTTTATTTTATGAGGAGTTACGTTGGTGATTACGTGCCCGTCACGCCCAACCCTCTCTCATAAGAAAGGTCATATGGTAGTTCTCATGTTGCTCATCATAATATGTTACTTCAAATATTGTGTTATCTGTGATTTCATACCGCTGCTTTGAAGATTGACGCGCATGCGCCCTGACGGGTGTTCTTCATGTAATCACCAACGTAACTCCTCATAAAATAAAGATCAAACTTCAAACTTGGTAAGTTCTCGTTTAATCTTACTAATAAACATAAAAACATCCCCCCACAATGGTTCCCACTGTGGGGGAAGGCATCAAAAGTCCAGTCCCGTCCCCTGTTCACCCATAGTCGGGCCTATTGAGGCCTCCGTAGTCGCCGCTATGGCAGCCCGATGCTTCAGGCCCTCTCGCCGGATGATGAAGCTCTGGCGTCGGGTGAACACTCTCAGTGGCCCGGAGTGTCTGGAGCGGCCGCTTCCTCCCAGGAGACCGCGGCTCCCGAAGTTCATGAGCCGCGCTGGTCGATGCTCCGACTCTGGCGATCTCGTCGTGAGATCCCAGGCTCCGCGGTGTTTAAAGCTCAGCGCCGCCCACGGCTGGAAGCTCCCGCAGACCGCAGACCACAGACCACAGACCGCAGCTCCGCGATGTTGGAGCCGGAGGTCACAGTACTCCGGAGCTTACTGCACGGCGACCCGGGTAAGGCATCGCCCGCTCCACGATGGTACTTCAGCGCTGTGCTGCCACCGAAGCTGAAGTCCTGGCTGGTCCTGGCAGGAAACGCCGCTCCAGACTGTTGGTAGGCCGTGAGGAAGGGGCGAAAACACGGCTTGGAGAAAAGCTGCATCTCCGACCAGGTAGGGACTGAGAAAAATAGTTTCCCCCTTCCCCCCCCCCACCCCCCACATAAACAGACTAGAAGACCTCCAAAACAAACACTTTTAACTCACTAACAATTTTTTTTAAAGTGTGAAAGGACTAACAGCTGCTGGCAGGGCAGCCATACTCGATGGCGCCCCCTACATTTCATACAAGTTATAATAACAATTACACGACATAGCAACTTTGAACAAGGCTGTTTACTCTCACTGCAGCAGCAAGAAACTCTCTATATTTGGTGATATTATTTAAATAAACTTGATGCTGTCACTCTATTTTATGACCATATGATTTACTTACGTAACTATATCATCACGAATGGGAAGGACACATTACACCAAAGTCGGAGAGACTCATCAGATGTTGCCTTAGATGGAGCCTTTCATTGATGAGGAGAGACTGGGCAATTTGGGTTTGCTTTCCTTGGAGTCGGGAAGACTGAGGCATGGGAAAGTTAGAAGAGAAAGATACCATAAATGATAAACATTTCCATTTAGCAGAGATGTACAAAACGAGAAAGCATTAGTTTAAGGCATGGGATTGAAGATTTAGCACGTGAACCACCAAGACATAGAACGTTCTCGGCCAAGTGGCAGGATGGAAGGTGGTTAATTGATTGAATGATTGAATGAAGGGCACAGAATGGAAACTGGTCATTTGGCCCATCAAGTCAACGCCGAACATCAATCACCCATTCACACTAGTGTTATGATATCCTATTTTCACATGCACTCCCTTTGCACAAGAGGCAACTTACAAAGGCCAATCAACCCGACAAACCCACATGTCTTTGGGATGTGGGAGGAAACCAGAGCACCCGGAGTAAATCTGAAGGGAGTCACAGGGGAAACATGCAAACTCCACAGACAGCACCCGAAGTCAGGATCGAACCTGGGTCTCTTCCGCTATGAGGCAGCAGCTCTACCAGCTAAGCCACTGTGCCACCTACCGCTAAGCTAAATACTTGATGGTCTGCATGGATGGTGTCAGGGAATTTACTTAAAGAAACACTGCCAAAACCAGACCTCAAGGTTACGAGATTTTATTAACGTGATATCACGGGAAGACTGTCTGTTAGAGCCAGACTCTGCAACAAATATTTTCAATGATATCTTATATTCCATAGAGCAAATGAGTCTATGTGACAAAAGATGCATTAATTTACGACAGAGTACAAAAGTATAAATGTACAATAAATGGTCGGTGGCGGCGCTGCAAGCCGGCTGCCCTGCCAGCAGCATGTTAGTTTTTTCTACTTTTTTGTTTTTTTAGTGTCTCAATGTGTGTTTTTAAAGTTTCTTGGTGTGTCTTGTGTTTTCCATGTCGCCTCCCTCGTGGCCTAATATAGAAGATCGGTGCGGCCTTTCCCGGAGACGCGCCCGGGGCTTCAGCCGCGGGCGCAGCGCGGATTCTTCCGTCGTGGAGCGGGCGAGCCCTCTGCGGGGGTCGCCGGAGGGGAGCGCTCCATTCGATGGCCCACGGCAGCCTGAAGCCGCGGTCTGCGGAGCTCCAGCTGGCGCAGCGTCCGGAGCCTGGGATCTCTCGTTGGGGACCCCGGAAGAGAAAAGCTCCGTCTGCTGGCCCGCAGCCTACTTCTAACCTAGGGCGCAGCGGGGACTTTCATCTGGAGCGGGATCCCTCGCTGGGGATCCCTGGAGAGGAGCTCTGACCGCCGGCCCCGTGGCCTACATCATCCAGAAGCCGCGGACTGCAGTGCTTCCGGCTGCCGCGGCGTCCGGAGCCCGGGATCCCTCGTTGGGGACCCCAGAGGAGAAGAGCTCCGACCCGCGGCCAACTTCTAACCGCGGCGCGGCGGGGATTTACCATCCGGAGCGGGATCCCTTGCCGGGGATCCCTGGAGAGGAGCTCCGACCGCCAGCCCTGCGGAGCGTCTGGCTGCGGCGCGGTGGGGACTTTAGATCTTCGACCGCCGGCCTGCGGCCTACACCATATTGAAGCCGTGGTCTCCGATGGGGAAGCACCAATTCAGGACTTACCTGGACTTACCTTGTCTGCACATCTGGACGCCCGCAGCGGCGACTGCGGAGGGTTGTGGTCCCGACCATGGGGGGAAATGGAGGAGGACTGACCAAACTTTGTGCCTTCCACCACAGTGATGAACGCTGTGGTGATTGTTTGTGTTAAATTTTTATTGTGTATTGTGTGTTCTTTTTTTATTGTACTGCTGCTGGCAAATTCATTTCACTGCACTTTAGGTGCAAGTGACGAACAAAACTTGACTTGACTTGACTTGAAAAAACAGGGTCAGCGTGATAACCTATACCATGCTACTTTCTTCCGATGGGCAGTTTTTAATATATTTACAGGGAACAGTTATCTACACCTGCTGATAAGTACATTTGTAGGAAGTGAGGGAATATACAGGCAAGCACAAAGGAGACATTACAAGCGAGTATCAAGTTTTAACTCTTGATTAGCCAAACACGAACACAGATGGAGTGGGCCAAAAACCTGCTTCCATGCTGCATGACTCCACAAGCAAATACACTGCAGGAAGAACAAAGGGAGAAAGGAACAAAAGGATATACTGATGACATTAGATGGATCATGGTACAAGACTCATGTGCAGCAAAAACACTGGCAAAGGTCAGTGAGGTGAATGTTATGTTATTCTACTAGAAGAAGGGGTGGCACAATGGCACACCTGGTTGAGCTGCTACCTCACAGTGCCAGAGATCCGGGTTCGATCCTGACCTCAGGTGGTGTTTGCACGTACTCCCTGTGACCATGTAAGTTTCTGTCGGGTGCTCCAGTTTCCTCCCACATCCCAAAGACGTGCAGGTTTGTGGGTTAATTGGTCCTCTTTAAATTGTCCCTAGTATGCAGAGAGTGGATGCGAAAGTGGGATAATAAAGAACTAGTGTGCAAGGGGGAACAATGCTCAGTGTGGACTTAATGGGCTGGCAGGCCTGTATCTCTAAAATTAAAAACGAAAACTAAAGCTAAGTAACGGATTTCAAGCAGACGTCTTCGTCATAGGCCTCTAATTAGGACTTTTGCTTGATTGCATTTTTTTTTGAGTTGTTGATTTCTCAAGAGGAATCCCCGTCAATTTCCTAAGTGTGGGAATACCAAATTATTGAGCGCTGAGGAAATGTGAGCAGAGGTTGTCTGACAGGCACTGGCTGACCCAGGAAACAAATGACTGGTGCTGGGATGAAGCAGGAGAGGAGGACCGGTGAAGGATATTTTAAATCAAATCCGCAGTCATGTTTAACAATACAAGGAGCTTTGTTAATAAATATGGAAAACTATTTTTCCCAGAAGTAATTTTCAGGGGATGAAAGCATTAGGATGCCCAAACAGGAATTCAGAATTGATCTTTAAATCACTGGCATAATGTTAATAGCCATTCAGAGGAAGAGCCATACCTCTTTGTCAGTCTTGTGCAGGCTCCCAGATTTGGGGATGTGGATGATGTTGGATTGTGACCACTGTGTTGGCTTGTCATTCGTCATTAGCGCTGTGTTGCAGAACTTCAGCATGGACTCGTCGAGCTCACAGTTTTTCAACACCTCTGGAGGGATGTTATCAGGGCCTGGACTCTTCCCATTGCTTCAGCGAGGTCTTCACTTTTCACAGCTCCTCCATGGTGAAGGGGCCGTCGTGAAACTGTACATCCATGAGGACAGTCTTGATCTCCTCATCTTCCTCAATGACAGTTGGAGGTGACCCCAAGCAGGTTCTTGAAGTGGGTGAACCTCGTGTTGATTCGGTCCTCTGGAGAGTTCCCGTTGACGTGACCTGACTTGGCCTTCTTCCTGCCACTGATCACGTTCACGGCCCTCCATGCCTCGCTACATCGCTTGCCATCATTGGCTGCCTCTACTCCCTCTATCATTCTCCCAACCTCCTCCCTCCTTCAGTTTGTCATACATCTCAAAGAGTTGGGATTTGGCCGCCTTCAGGTCCTCCTTGAGCTGCGCCATCCTGCTCCTACTGTAAGCCTCTTGGCATCCAACAACTACTTTCCCGTGCTGCAACAACTTCCGGGAGCTCAGAGTTGTGACTTCTCTTCACACGCTTCACTTTGGGTAGACTCTTCATTTTCAGAGTTGGCCTCTATGAACCATTCATAGCGAGCGGTAGCATTTTCCCTCACCTCAGCTCCTCCCCTTTCCTCTTCCTCCTCCTCGTTTCTCCTCCTCCAGCATCTGGAAGCAGTTCACCACCTCTTCTGTGTATTGGGCCTGTAGATTTGGTCGAGAGGAAAACAACTTTTTCACTTTTTCTTTGGGGCCTGTAGACTTAGACTGCCTCAGGCTAAGCCTCACTCGCATTCTCACCACTCGATGATCTGAGCTCACGGTCTCAAAAGTGCTGTACGGTTCAGCGTCCATGACACTTGCGCCATTTGCGTCGCACCAGTTGTAATCTAGCTTGCGCTTTTCTACTGTGCACCAGTCCTGATGTGTCCACAGCTTTCCTTGTTGCTTCTTGAACATGGTGTTGGCTGCTAGGAGACAATACTCCTGGAGAACGCTGGCTAGGTGTTGACCATTCTGCTTAGTCACCAGTGTGATGGGTGTAACAGGCATCCTCTGGTCCAAGGCAGGCATTGAAGTCCCCAAGCACAGTCAGAAAATTGTGCTCAGGTACTCGCTCCATCGCAACTTGGAGGACAGAGTAGAATTGTTCCACTTGCTTGTCAGGTCGGGAAGAATTACCCCCGCCACGGGTACCATGTAATCCCATGCTACCTGCTCCATGGTCGGATAGTCGGCGACTAAACCGTCTCCCCCACCTGTGGACCCCCAGCAGGACCAAAAACAAGGGCGGATGAGCTCCTAGCGAGCCAACGGCCATCCACACTTCAGTAGAAGTTGCGATCACTGTCGTACATAGCATTGTAAGGAATCTTTGTCATTAATATGTAGCAAATCTCAAGATCTTTAGCTTTTAATGCAAGTCCATCAACTGAACTGAAATTAAGAACATATTTCAAACCATCAAAACAAAAACCATAAGCAGATTTAATGAATTTTAATGTTTTAATGCATTCTGAGCACATAGCAGAGAGGTCATCTAATTTGAATGAGCACATTAGGATTCCACTGTTATATAATTAGATCCATTACATCTTTATAATACTGTTTAATTAACAAATATTAAATACAATTATGCATTAATAATATTCATACAATAACTTACAAACCGATTACTATCAAATGATCCATTCTGATTCCCCTTGAAAATAGCAAAGTAATTCATTGAAAGTACTTAGAAGGTTTTTTCTAAAATGGGGAAAAAAAAGCATTCAATTATGCCCCCTTTCTGATTTTACTCTCTTTGCAACATTGGTGTTTTTGGTAGTCCTTACAAAAGCCACAAAACTAGAATTTTTCTCTTCGAGATGCATCAGTGCGGCGCAGTTAAAATGTTTTGCTATCCAGTCCAGTGCAGTTAATAATCTCAGCACTTTTGGTCATTCTCTATGCAACAACATCGAACCCATTGTCATTTACAGATAGTTATGCCTCAGAGGTATTTAGCACATCAAACCATTGAGTGCCTGCACAATACAAGTTCAACAGCCATTTTGTTCTAAACTCGCTAATTCTTTAATTATCATCATCGGGGCTTAATTTGTTTTCTTAATGTGCTTCTTGTAATCATAATCTTGTAATCATGCTCCTGGTAATCAGAGGTTAGAACATCTGATATAGAGGCAGGAATGGAATCTCACCATGGCAAAGGACAGAAATTAAAATCACCTGACGAAATATATTTGGAAGAAAAGGTTATATCAGTGGTAGTGACCATGACAGCACTAGATTTCCTTCAAAATCCATCTGGTTCATTAATGTCCTTCAAGGAAGGAACCCTGCTGGGCTTACCTGGTCTGGCCTGCACATGACCCCAATCGCACTGCAATATTCTTGATACTTAAAGCTCCTCAGTTCAAGGGGCTACCCAGAATGGATAATTAATGCTGCCTTTTCAGGTTCAATGGTTTAATGGTTCAATGGTTCCAAATGGTTCTTTAATATCACGTGTACTAAGGCACAGTGAAATTCTTTTTTTACTTACAGAGCAGTTAGATTATACCAATGCATTTGGCATTATGCATTGGTTTTAGTTTATTATTTTCACGTCTATCTAGATACAGTGAAAAACCTTGTTTTACATGTTATTCAGGCAAACCATACCACACATGAGCACATAAGGTAATGCAAAAGAGAAGATAAACAGGACGCAGAATATAACATTGCAGTTGCAGAGAAAGTGTTGAATAAAAATTGAAAAATCATCAGGTAATTCATCCCAGCAAATGAGAGGTCCATTGAAGAGTCTGATCACAACGAGGAAGGAGCTGTTCTTGAATTTGGTTGTACATTCTTGTATTCTTTTGAATCATCTTCCTGACAGGAGCGGAGAGAAGAGGGAATAGTCAAGTCAAGTCAAGTGAGTTTATTGTCATGTGTCCCTGATAGGATAATGAAATTCTTGCTTTGCTTCAGCACAACAGAACATAGTAGGCATTGACTACAAAACACATCTGTGTGTCCATATACCATTATATACGTAAATACACACATGAATAAATAAACTGATAAAGTGCAAATAACAGATAATGGGCTATTAATGTTCAGAGTTCAATAGCAGGGTCATGAGGGGTCCGATAGTACTTTACTGCAATTGTGCTTTACTGTCACGGGTACCTAGGTACAGTGAAATGCATTTTTGCATACAGTTCAGTAAAAATAGAAAGATTAAACGAGAACTTACTGTTTGAAGTTTGATCTTTATTTGATCTTTATTTTATGTGAAGTTGGAGTGAGAGACTACGTGAAGAACCTGCCAGCCCGCATGCGTGTCAATCTTCAAAGCTTTATGAGATTCAGGGTTGGGAGTGGAGGGCACGTAGTCTCTCACTCCGACTTCTCATAAAATAAAGATCAAACTTCAAACGGTAAGTTCTCATTTAATCTTTCTATTTTATATCGAAGTCTCGTGATGAGACTACGTGAAGCCTTCGAAGCTCTGTGGTTTCATGCAGGAAACCAATCTGTATGAAAACACACTACACAGTTAAACCATAAATGGTTAAAAGAAAAAAACATAGGCCATTCAAACATGATGTTAATTTTACATACATGTATATCACCCTTAACAGAACCAAAGTCTTATTACATCGGGGTTAGACAAATGTCTTAATTAACAAAACTCAGAATTCTATCTGCAAATTGTCCAGATCTGTTAATCGGTTTATTATAAAACTTCTGAAACGTGCGTTCATCTGACCATCCTGCTGTTGCAAGAATGTGATCAAGAGGAACATCCATTCTATTTGCAGCTGATGTGGCTGCAGACCTGGTAGAGTGAGACTTGAAAATATCAGTATTCACTCCCGCTTTCAACAGCGTACACTTTATCCATCTAGAAATAGTCTGCGCCGACACCCTCTTGTGTGGCTTTTTATAACTTATTAAGAAAGTTTTTTCCTTATCTCAAAGGCTTTTAGTAACCTCAATGTACTTCTTCACATAAATAACAACACACAATCCGGTGGGTATGCTGCCAGATCTAACTTGTACCCCACCGCGCCTGGCCTGCTCTGCTGTATCAGATCATCCACATAAATACCACTTTCTTGTCAGTTACAGCAGAGTTATCCAGATGGAGTTTGTGCAAAGACTGAGCTCTTTGTGCTGAAATAAGTGCCATAAGCATCACTAATTTATGAGTGAGCTGTTCCAACATCAGCAATGCAGCTGGTGCAAGGTTGCGAAGCAAACTTAAAACTACTTTCACATTCCACACTTCATTATATCTAGGCCTTGGAGGATTCATATTAAAGACACCTTTCATGAACTTTGACACCAATGGATGAGTGCCAATAGTTTGTTGTCCCAGCCCAAGCACGGTACAATGCTAAAGCACTGCAAGCAGTGTTAATAGCGCTATAACTTAGACGCTTCTCAAAAAACAAAAGTGAAAGAAATTCCAAACATCAGCTACTTCTGCCTTAAAGTAGTTCAGTTGTGCATCCTCACAAAACGTTTTCCTTGTTTTATTTTCCCACCAAACCTCTGCTACTTCTGTTTAAAAGTAGCTCACATGTGTCTCTTCACAAACCTTTTCCATACAACCATGCAGTGATAAATGCATGAGTGTTAGGTTGAACTAACACTGCTCGTGTCTGTGAGCAAATATAGGAGCTTCTTTCAGCAGACCGATTTACAATGGTTGAATTGGCCAATTTTGCGCTACTATAATTCATGTTGCCTCGTCTTGAATTATCTTTGAAGGCATCTTCCAATATTTATTCCCTGTGCATGCCTCTACAATATTCTGTTTCTTATCTGCCGGTAGGGTCACAGACATATCTGCAGAGTTAATGACAAAACCTAGATATGTAATAGATTTTGTCGGCTCCAGTATGGACTTTCCTGGATGAATAACAAACCCTAGATATTCTAGGAGTGCCTTTGTTGCTGAAACAGCTAACTCTGTGACACATGATCTCTTCCCTACAATGAGCATGTCATCTAAAACCCACGACAATATGCCCTTTAGATCTGAGTAGGGCAACATTAGCTTTAGAATCTTTGTAAATAGCCTAGGGGCTGAAATCAACCCCTTAGGTAGAGCCTAAAATTGCCACAACTGGCCTTGGCAGATAACCTACAGATATTGTGTGGCTCTCGTGTATTGGTACTGAATAGTATGCATCTTCGAGATCGATTGAGGCCATAAAGCAATCCTCTGTAATCAGCTATTTTGCTGAATGAAAAATATCCATTTAAAAATGGGTATATTCCAAGCACGTGTTCAGCCTAGCTAAATCCTAGACAGATTTGGTATCCTCCACTATTCTTCAACCTTGAGAAGATATTAGAAATATACCCCTCTTGTTGATGGGCAGATGGCTGAATCACACCCTATTTGTGTAGTTTCTCTATTTCAACTTGGATAGCCATAGTTTCCTCTTTAGACCGTATGTACGGGGAGTCTTGGCTTTACTTGCCGCGGAGGAAATGGATCAGCTAGAAACTCAATCTTATAACCATTTGTGATTAGTAAGCTGAAAGGATCAGAGGTTATCTGTCCCCACCTGTTTTTGTACAGTCTCAATCTACCTCCGACTTGAATATCGTCAGCACATCTCATGCGACTGATGGAAACATATTTGCATACCTCAACGGCCCTCACCTCTTGATCGCTTTGCTGTCCATAACGAGACAGACGGTGGCTGTAGGTGTGATCAAGGCAGTTTTCTAAGAAAGAGCTTGCTATATAAACCACCAAGGCTGCCAATAAAATAATAGGCAAGAGGTGATTATCACCACCAGCCACCAAGATCCAGCAAACCCTGAGACTGACACCACTAAAATGGCCTTAGGCGGTTGATCAATAGAGTCAATTGACCCTAGATTTTGCTCTCCCTTTGGCTCTGGCATCGTGGCCTGCTGGGAACCGATACTGAGTATGTGGAGTGCTGTGAACCTGCTCATAAAAAAGGACTCTAGCTTGGTTTTAATTGTGTAGGCCTGATGCTCCAACCAGCCTCAGCGTAGCGGTATGTGCCGCTAGCTTGGTAGTGATGATATGCACGCCAGTAGCCAGGAGTCTTACCCACAAAGGGTGTCTTACCACACCCACCGCAGCCTTGAATTTTACTTGCCCAAATTGTCTCCAAAGAGATACTTGCAGACTGCACATTACTTGCCTTGCACAAATCCTTTGCAACAAAATTGAGCTCAAACTGTGCATTCCACAGAAGTGCTAAGGCGTCTACTGCAAATCACACAGCTGAGTTCCCATTACCGACCTTGCAAAGGCCGTAATCTCTCTTGTGAGAAATCCCTCTTGAGAGACTTTGTTTTGCCATTCAGATTGCCCCAAATGGTGGCATTAAGGGCATGTCCCACGGGCATGCGACTCTATGCAGCAAGCGCGACCTAACCGCAAGCGGGGGCCGCGCGGGTGCCGCGCGGAGGTCGAGTGATCCCCGTACAGGGCCGGTCCCACCAGCATGCGGCTGCATGCGGCAAGCGCTACCAAACCGGAAGCGGGGGCCGCGCGGAGGTTGAGTGACGTCAAGACGGTGCATACGGTGGTGAGGCGGTGCGCACGGCCTCGATGCGGCTGCGAGGTGGCAGGCCGTTGCCGCACGGAATTTTTGAACATTGTCCGTTTTTCGGAGCCCCGCGCGATGTCGGTACCTGCTCCGCACAACTCCATACGGCTCCGGCGATCGAAGTGGGACCGGCCCCGCGACCTCCGCGAGGCCCCCGCACGGCCCCCGCTTGCGGTTAGGTCGCGCTTGCCGCATGGAGTCGCATGCCCGTGGAACAGGCCCTTAAACCTTCGGAACCTCCAGTGTCTGGCAGTTATCAGGACTAGCATACTTGCAATGTCCTGCATGTTCTTCTCATTCAGCTAATGAGAAGTCAAGTAACCAATGCTACTTGCCAGTACTTCCTCTAACGGTTCTCCTATCCCCGAGGGGTTGGCAAATTTAGTCACAAATGCCGGCAGCTCCTTTTTAGTCTTGAGTTGAAGCATATCATCCACTTATTGATGGAATTCAAGTTCGCTGTTGACTTCCCCACAGTCAGAGTCTACCATGTAATACTCCTCAAAACACCCCTCCTCTGAGCGGTAAATATCATAATGCAACCCTGAACCAGGTATTGCTGCCGCTGACATCTGACTGGAACTACCTGTATCGGTCGCCAGTGTGCGGAGCACATTCCCTTCGACCAACCTCTCAATCAGATTTTCCAGTTTTGAGATCCGACAGATGATATCCTTTATGGATGCAGAGGCAGTACCTTCCTGCCCAGTATTGTCCTTTTGGACATATTTAGCCATTTTGGCCTTGGCCTTCCCCAAACTCGGGTCGCCAAACTGCTCCCTTTCGGAGCTTTTGCTTCTTATTTATGTATCTATTTATTGATTTATTTTTTACAACACGAACCTGCAAGTCAGGTAATAATGCTACTTGACAGTTCGGTCTTTACTGCTTTGCCTATCCCCGAGAGGATGACAAATTAAGTTCCAGAGTGCTGGCAGCTCTACTTTACCCGTGAGCTGAAAGTATTTTGCATGTGTTGAGGGAATCCTCAAACTCCCTGCCTCTTTCAAATATCTGAATGTAACTGCCTGTATCAGTGCAGTGCACTCACTCAGTTATCCTTCCTTTGTGAGCAGCCTGATAACCTCAATCTTTGATGTTGAGGCAGTGCTTCCCTGGCCAATATGGTCTTTTTGAACAGCCAGTTCCGAGTTGGTCTTCCCTGAACCGGGGTTGACAAGCCGCTCCATTTTGGAACTTTCAGAGGTTGCTGTGCAGGCCACCCTGCCAGCATCCCTGAGCCCGGGTCGCCAACCTACACTTTTTCAGAGCTAGCGAAGGTTACTGTACAGCCTATGCTGCCAGTGTCTCAGAGCCCGGGTCTGTAAATAGCCTAGGGCTCCTTACCTGACAGCATCTCCAAGCTGCTCCATTTCGCCAACAGTGTACACTCTCTTCGGCCCTATGCTTCTAAACTGCTCCCTTTCGGAGCTTTAAACAGAAGTTGCTGTGCAGGTCCCGCCTGCCAGCGTCTCCGATCCCGGTGTGGCAGGCTGCTCCATATTGGAGCCTTGGTGGAGTACTGTGTAGGTCACGCCTGCCAGTTATTCCGAGACCAGGCCGGGCCACCTGCTCCCTTCCAGAGCTTTAACGGTGGTTGCTGTACAGGTCCCGCCTGTCAGCATCTCCGAGCCCGCTGCACCGTTCCTGCAACAAAAAAAATCACCTTACCTGACGGAGCATTTCTGAATGCATCCATATGTCGCGCCATGCAACGACGTATTGACGCACATGCAGGCTGGTGGGTTCTTCACGTAGTCTCATCACGAGACTTCGATATAAAATCTTATTTTACATGGCACAATCATACATAAGTGCAAGAGTGTAAGATAGTAGATTCCGTTGAGGCAATACACAAGAGTCGCCACGTTTTAGACACCTACTAGCTCTTCTTTCAAGTTCAGGATGTCACAGTCATAAAGGACTGTTGTCCTGGCAGCAGCGTTTGTTGTTGTCACTGATTATGTACTTTAGGCTGTGCACGCCATACGCAAGAAGAAGAAGACTGATTATGTTGGCTGCTTTCCTGAGGCAGTATGAAGTATAGATGTGGTTTAGTTTATTTTAGAGATACAGCGTGGGAACAGGCCTATCGGCCCACTGAGTCCACGCCGACCAGCTCTCCAAGTACACTAACAGTATCCCACACACAAGGGACAATTTACAATTTTTACTAAAGCCAATTGACCTACAAACCTGTATGTTGTTCGAGTTTAGGAGGAAACTGGAGTACCCGAGGAAAACCCACGTGGTCATGGCAAGAATGTACTAACTCTGTACAGACAACACCCGTAGTTAAGATCGAACCCGGGTCTCTAGCGCTGTAAGGCTGCAACTCTACCGCTGCACCACTGTGCCACCCTAGTTGATGAGGGGAGGCTGGTGTGTGATAGCTGGGCCTGCGTCGCAACACTATGCAATTTCTTGCACTTGAGCAGAGCAATTGCCATACAGCATGGAAACAGGCCCTTCAGCCCAACTTGCCTATGCCGACCAAGATGCCCCATCTACACTAACCCCACCTGTCCACGTTTGGTCCTTATCCCTCTGAACCTTTCCTATCCATGAACCTGTCCAAATACCTTTTAATTTGTACAAATTTAATTCTCCTTCATTGTGAGTCAGTACTAAGTTGTGCTAAATTATAAACGTATAATCAATATGCTGTCTACCTTCTGTTTACATATCAAGGATCTTATTCCTCCTGTGACAGAATTTGGGAAAAGAACAAAAGGGAGGTTCAAAAACCCATCAGGTCCAAGGACTGCAAGAATGGGGAGCATGGAAAATGATAATTAAATGGATTAGTAATTCATATTTGTGAAACATTATCAAGGTGTTGAATCATTTGTTATGCAAAATATATTTTAAAAAATACCCACATGGCCATCATTTCTGTGAATAGATTTGAGGGATGGGGCACCTCCTATACTCAATTCAGCAATTTATTTGTCAACTGAAGTTAATAAATCTCATTCATCCTGAATGTAATGAATCGCAGTGGGACAGATGTCAAATAATGATGAGAAGGACTACAGGAAGGAAATAGAGAGCTTAGTGGCAGGGTGTCATGGTTCTTTCTTTATACCCATGACTGTGCAGTCAGACAAAGCTGCAATGTCAACTTTAAATTCACTGATGGTATCAGCGTCATTGGACAAATAATGGGTAACATCAAGTCAGAGTACAGGAGGGAGATAGATAATCTGCCAGAACATCAATCTTGCTCTCAGCGTTAGCAAGACCAAGGAGATGATTGTTAACATCCTGTTAGCGGTAGGGCAAGGCTGGAAAGTATAGAGAATCCTTAGTTGACCAGAGATGGTGAGACTCTGGTCAGAAAAAATGAAGGGGGTTTTTGTCCGATTTAGGCAGTCAGGGTCAGGCAAATCCCATTGCTGGTATAAGAAGTGTAGGAGCACACTTAAGAAAGCAATCAGAAGGGCAAAAAGATCGACATGGGAATGGCAAAAGGAATTTATCTCTGACAAGTGTGAGGTGTTGCATTTTGGTGTGTCATACAAGGGCAGGACTTACACAGTAAATGAAAGGGCATTGGGAAGTGCTGCAGAACAGAGAGATCTGTGAGTACAGGTGCATGATTCCCTAAAATTGCCTGCTCAGGTGGATAGTTTGGTGAAGAAGGTATTTGGCATGCTTGCCTTCATTGGAAAGGGTATTGAGTAACTTTTCATCTTTTCAAACTGTAAGTTATCCAGTAAGAAAGTACCACATGAATGAATTAGCAATCACATATTTGTTTTTAATTCCATCACCATTACAGAAAATTGAAAAATACACTTTATTGATGCTCTCAGACATTTTGGAAATAATAATGCATATCCTTATTATGTTTGGAGATTTTCTTTCTCGTAGACAACAGACTGGAAGCAATGTTTTACGATAAGCCAATCCTCTTTTGGAAATTGTTTCTCACCTTCCATACGATGATGAAAGACATTTATAGACGATTGTTTCTCTCAAAAATGAAGAATATCAAAACAAATTTAAAAGGCAACGTTGAGTGCAAGGCTGAATCTTACCTTCTGAAATTATTTTGTTCACCCAAGTGTTAAATATTGATAAACGAGTATATATCCCAGGTTTTCCTTCCTGAGAACATCCATGGCCCCAGCTTGTAATTCCAACCAAGTACCATTTCCCTTCATGTTTGCATGCTAAAGGACCTCCTGAATCTCCCTGGATAAAATATTTGAAATTATTATTTACTTTTTATATATTGATTATTATCCTGATTTATTACCTGTCAAAACCTCAAAATAAATATCCCAAGTCACATAAGAGTGTAATGGAATTTGTTGGTAGGTCTGATCAAGAAATCTATAATCTTTTAAAATTAGGTGCTGAAAGTTTGGCCTCTAGCGTACAAAAGTCACATCTCAGTGAAGGGAAGATTGTCTGTATACAGCAATCCATAAATAGTCATAAAGCCCACAAAGGAACATAAATAGGAATGAGAGGTAGATAAAAATGCTGGAGAAACTCAGCGGGTGAGGCAGCATCTATGGAGCGAAGGAATAGGTGACGTCTCGACCCGAAACGTCACCTATTCCTTCGCTCCATAGATGCTGCCTCACCCGCTGAGTTTCTCCAGCATTTTTATCTAACTTTGATTTTTCCAGTGTCCTTCTTAAATAAATAGAAATGGGTGTAGGTCAGTCAGTCCCCCAAGCTTGCTGACCCATTCAATGAAAGGAGGAGGCACAATGTCTCCCAACTGGACAATGCTATCAGTCCTATTCCCCTTCCTATCTCCCCTCCAGTCCTGCAACTTATTCTCTTTCACATTTCCATCAATTTCCTTTTTTAATTTTTTAGCCATGCCTGCATTATGCAGTAATTGCAGTGAATCTATTTTAGCTTTATTTAGTTTAGAGATACAGCGCGGAAACAGGCCCTTCGGCCCACGGAATTCGCACCGACCAGCGATCCCCACACACTAGCACTGTCCTACACACTAGGGACCAATTACAATTTTTACCAGAGCCAATTAACCTACAAACCTGTGCGTCTTTGGAATGTGGGAGGAAACTGGAGCACCTGGCGAAAACCCATGCGGAGAATGTCCAAACTCTGCACAGACAGTACCCGTGGTCAGAATTGAACCGGGTCTCCGGTGCTATAAGGCAGCAACTCTACCGCTGCACCACCGCACCTCTTAGATACGGGGTTAAGTCTTTCTCTGTGCTGTTTCCCTTCCTACACTGCAGGACCAGCAGATTGCTGCACTTGCATGGGGTCATACAGCTATGATTTAGTTTATAACATATCTGTGATATTATAATGGAATAACAGTGGAATACTTGAGGGTATGCAGACCACTGTAAATAATAATTAGAAGTACATCATTTCATATTACCCGACATGATTCAATTTTGCCATCTTCATTGCCAGCACACATCATATTTTCTGTTGGAATATTGCCTGAATAATACGATTGGCATGTCTTATCATCTATTACAGGAACATTCGCTTTCAGAAGAATTTGAGATATTTTACCTAAAATGTTCAAAAAAGAATATTAAAGTGTGCAAAAGCAAATGAATATTCATTTTAATGACTGCAAAGAAAATGCTGTAATACATCGTGGGTTACACCAACATCAGATGCCCTAACAGGTGTAACGCACAGTAATGCTCAGTCCAATTTCCCAATAGATCCTGAAATGATCAATGGTGTGATCTCACTCAGGGTTAATTTAATTAATGCATAATTTACACATGAGAAACAGGCATTATTCCCTCCATTTTCTATGCAATAATTTCTTACATTTGAAAATGTACCACAACCCATCTTTATGTCATTTGCCAATTTATGCACTAGTTATTTTAAGCTTAGTACTTCGTATATTCCTGAATGTTGCTTTTTTCTGGTCCAGGCCACAATGATTCTTCATTGTATGCTTTAAAATCTCATGATGAATCAACCAAATTTTCAGTTGTTATTTGACAATTGTTTTGTTATTTGTCCATTTTCATTTCCAATTACTAGTTAAATTGGTGGCAATTTTTTGTTCAACTTGTGATGAACACAGAAAACTGTATGGGGAGTATTCTCAAGAGTGATTTCATGGATAATTAAATAATCCAAGAGTCAAGTCAAGAGTGGTTTATTGTCATATGTCCCAGATAGAATTTGCCCTTTTTTAAAATCTCTCCTTCTGATTGTTCCCACCATAATTATTCATGCTTCTTACTCCTCAGTTTTGTCTGAGTGACACAATATTGACTCGAATTTGTTGGGGCATTCACAACATATTTCTTTTTCACCTCTTTAAACTCCTCCGAAAATATTTCTCTCTCATTCTAGTGATTTTCACAAACTATTTACTTTTCAGAAAATAGAACATAAAACAGTATAGCACATGAACATGCCCTTGGCCCACAGTGTCCTTTCTTGGTGAACATGATGTCAAGTTGAACTAATCTCCTCTACAAGCACATTATCCATATCACTCAATTCCCTCCCTATCCATGTGCCCATCTAAAACCCTCTGAAATGCTGCTATCAGTAAAGTAAACCTGCGAGCTCCTGACGTTGTCGTCCACTGGGCCCGTGGCCGAGTCCACTAGGCCCGCGGCCGAGCCTCCGAAGTCGGGTCGCCGCCGCCGCAACGCCACCACAGCCCCAAAGTCGGCCAGTTGGTAAGTCCTGGCTCCGATTTGTCTCGGAGCCTTCGAGGTCGGTCCTAGTTGGAGGCCGCCAGCTCCGCGATAGGCCTCAGCGCAGACGGAGACAGAGACGGGGAATACGACAAGGAAAGGTTGCAACCCCCCCGAAGGATGAGACTAAAAACAGTTTCTCCCACCCCCCCACACATACACAACTAAAATAGACGAAATAAACTAAACAGGACAAAAGAAAAAAAAAAAAAAAGAAAAGACAGACTGCTTGGGCAGCGCCGCCACTTCCGGAATGCTGCCTCCATATCTGCCTCCACCATCACCCTTGGCATTCTGTTCAAAGACAATTTATTAAATCTGCATTTCTGGTTTATTGCAAATCTAGTCTTTTTCCACATATACTAACTTTCACACTTTACCCTTTCTGCAAATTAATAGTTGCCATTTTAGTTCAAGCACAGGCCACCTCTTCCAGAACTCTTACCTTACCTTCTTTCAAGAATGTGAACTCTCCCTCCTCCCTGAGGCATCTAGTTATACACTAACTTTCCTCAATGAACAGCACTGAAATCCACCAGGAAATTATCAATCTAGTCCTTAAACTTCCCTACGCAAGATCCAAACTTCATTTCTATTTACTTCATCGATTCCAAATGGATGAGAGATTTTGCTTACACTGGCCCTTTACTACCATTTCCCAATCATTCTATGATGCCCTTCATCCTGAGAAGGAAGAGCAGACCATCCGAGACTCTAAGTCACAGCTGCAAACGGAAGTTGCCTGACTGCAAAATATCACACTGGTGCATGTGGTTCACTTGCATCTCATCCACGTGAAAGTCCATGTTGCCTGTGCCATGGTGTTAAACAGATCCTGCAATCTGTGCATCTGGCACAAGATTACCAATCGTACCCATTCTTGCAGCATTTCATCAATTATATTACCACTGTAACTCACCCGTCTCTGTTCTTCCCCAACCTGTTATCCAACACTGGTTTCTCAACGGTACTTGCTCTTCTGAAGTCAGAAGACATATTGGCATTTGATAATCTGTGTAAACATAATACGATTATAGAATAACACAATCATGATTTTAGAATGAGCAACAACAGCTAACTCATGATATGAACAGCAAATAAAATAATTGTTTCTCAAAGCATTTCTGGGGCTAAAAATTCATTCATGCAATTTGTGCCCTTGAAAAATTAGTTTAACCCAAAGGAGAATAGATCTTTTACACATTTCTGGGTGCCTCAACAACACTAGAAAACGTTCATTCCCCTTAGATTCCAAAATAAAACTCGACCAAATAAGATCCTCCATGATGTAAAATGTCAAATTAACTTGCAACGAGTGACATTTCTTAATAACTCAAAGAACAGGCAAGTTTTTTAACCCTCGAAAATATGCAATTGAAAGAGTTAATAAGCAAACTCCATTGTTTGTCTTCACACCTTCTATAATAACAATGTAACCTTAGGTATGCTCTGGGCAGACTTTAGACTATAGACTTTAGAATTTAGAGATACCGCATGGAAATAGGCCCTTCAGCCCACCAAGTCTGTGCCGACCAGCAATCTGAGCCCTAACTACACTTGCACTAGCATAGATAATAATAATAATAATGAATTTTATTTACGGGCGCCTTATACCGAGGTCTCAAGGACACCTTACAGAGATTTATAGGAAACATATAATCAGAATTTAAAAAATAAGTTATAAAGACCAATACACAAATCAGGGACAGAATTCCTTCCAAAAAGACAAAAAAAGAAAATCAGATAGCACTATCGTATACATTAGGGGACATTTTACAATTTTACCGAATCCAATTAACCTACAAACCTATACGTCTTTGGAGTGTGGGAGGAAACCGGAGCATCCGGAGAAAACCCACGAGGGAGAACATACAAACTGCATACAGACAGTACCCTTAGTCAGTATGAAACCTGTGTCTCTGGTGCTGTAAGGCAGCAACTCTACAGCTGCACCCTGTGCCACCACAAAAAGTACTTTGATCATGGTGTGTCCCTTTAACAGCTGCCTTAAATTATTGAATCCACTGCGCTTCAGACTGAGAACTTGCAACAATAGACAGTAGGCAATAGGTGCAGGAGTAGGTCATTCGGCCCTTTGAGCCAGCACCGCCATTCAATGTGATCATGGCTGATCATCCACAATCAGTAACCCGTTCCTGCCTTACATATCAGTAAGAAATGCAGCACTGAAACTAATAATGTCATAGCGTTAAACAGAGAACATAGAATAATACAGGACAGGTACATGCCCTTCAGCCCACATTACCTACGCTGAACATGATGCAAAGTTAAACTAATCTCCCCTGCCCCCACAAGATCCATATCCCTCCATTCCCTGCATATCCATGTGCCTATAAAAGACCTTTTAAACACCACTCTGTTATCTGCCTCAATCATCATCCGTGGCAGCACGTTCCAGGCACCCACCAATCTCCGGTGGGGGAGGCACCGTTTCAGGTCTTACCTGGACTTTCACTCATCTGGACGCCCGCAGCGACGGCTGCGGAGGGTTGAGGTCCCGACCACGGGGGAAAATGGAGGAGGACTAGCCAAATTTTGTGCCTTCCACCACAGTGATGAATGCTGTGGTGGATGTTTGTGTTAAATTTTTATTGTGTTTTTGTGTGTTCTTTTTCATTATACCGCTGCTGGCAAATTCATTTCACTTGCACTTTATGTGCAAGTGATGAATAAAACTGATTGATTGATTGATTGATTGATCTCTGTGGAAAAAAAAATCCCCACACATATCCTTTAAATTTTGCTCCTCTTACTTAAACGTTATGCCCTCTAGACTTTTGACATTTCCACCCATGGATAAAGGTTCTGACTGTCTACTCTATAACAAAAATAATGGTGACCTCCTTCTTTGAGGCTTTACCTAAACATGCTTTTGAGCAAACCTTTGTCCATCACTCCAAGATATTTTTCCCTCTGACTTTGAATACACGGCCAACAAGTGAAGTACAAAAAATTCTAACACAAAATATAAGTGTTGTAAACATTTGCAGAAATTGCAACGTTATGTTACTGCTTATTTTCACTTATAGTATTAAAATTAATACAACTGAACATGACCTAACATTTTTGATAAAACTAAGGTACGGATAATGTAGATCTGTTAGAATTAGAACATTTAATTTGTGTTCTTGTTTGAACTATTACAGGGATCAATGTGAAATGACTTTCAATATTGCATATTAATGTTCAACCTCACCCTTACCAGTAAAGACTATATCTTGCTTGAGTTTGAGGAGAGCAATGTCGTAACCCTTAGTCACAGAACTGTATTCATCATGCATGACTACCCTCTCAATTTGGTGGAAAGCGATTTCATTGGAAACATCAGATAATTTTGTTATACCAGCGTATATTCTCCATGTACCAAGATCCAAATTCCTGTTCAAATACAATTAACAATAAATTAAAATAATATATTTAAATCTGCCATTTCAACACCTGCCGTGCTAATTTAAAGGACCAATTCCAAGTTGAAGATCAAAATAAATCCTAAAGGTTTGTTATGATAGCCACAGTAATGGGGTAAAGGATCATTCTCAATGTTATATATTGGGGTCAAGGAAAGAGCGTTCACGTCACGGCCCTGTTTTCACCATCTTTCCACCACTACTCACAAGAAGCGCAAGTCAGACACCATTGTATGCAGATGCCGAGAAGTGTGTTCAGCTCTGGCTGAACAACTTCTAATCTTGTGTGTGGACTCGATATGAAGAAGAAAAATGGTATATATTAACACACCAATGGCTTTGAGACTTGACACATTGCTCTTCTTGGGCACTGGTACTATGGATGTCCATTTAAAGCAGGTGGGAACCTCATAACCATAACAGTGAGAGGTTGAAGATGTCTGCAAAAACATCAGTCACTGAGCCCGTGCATGTTTTGAGAACATGGCCAGGTTAACCATCAGGACCGGACACTTTCCAAGGGTTCATCTTCGAGAAGGATCTTCTGACATCAGCCTTGGAGACTGAGATTGCAGGGTCACAGGGGCTGTGTGGCATGTGGTTGCATTGTTGTTCTCCCTTTTAAAGAGAGCATAGAAAGCATTGTGATCATCCTGGAGTGACGCACCCAAATCACTTGACCTTCTAGGGAGTGACGATGTGCAAACCCTGCCACAGTTGACAATTGTCTGTCTGAGAATCCAGTACTGTCCAGAGGTGTCTCTTTCTGTTCTGGTTGGCCTTCTGGAGGTTGTATCTGGACTTATTGTATGACACTCTGTTGATTTAAGGGTACAGATCTGATCCTCAGTAGATTGTGGATCGCCTGCCTCATCCAATGCATCTGGTTAATGGTTTAAATAAGAACACACTCCTCTGTACATTTCCTTATAAAGTCTGTAATAACATAATTATTCATTCAGGTTCATTGCTGGGTCCTTGAAGAATGTCCAATCTATCTAGACCAAGCAGCTGTGAAGTCACTCCTCTGCCTCCCATTCTGTTCAAGCCTCTTTACCAGACCTACCATTACACAGTAAGAAGGAGTACTGTCGGGTGGTCTAATTTTACAAAGTGCAGCTGAGTAACAGAGCAATAAATTTCTTTGATGGTGAAGAAGTGAACTAGATCTGCTTCAATTTGCTTAATGCCACAACAGGTCAATAGTAGAAAAAGATACAAAGTGCTGGAATAGATCAGCGGGTCAGGCAACATCTCTAGAGAACATGGATAAATGACGTTGCATCAGTTGGAAGAAGGGTCATGATGCGTGATTTACTATGCAATCCAACTTCTAAGTGAATTTCTGTCTTTACCATTGCAACCGGCAAAAGGATCCTTAAGTATTTGTTTTACTTCTGGGGACTCATAATGCTTGGTCAGAGTATATTCAAGGCTAAGAAATCCACAAACATTGAAATAATTAGAGGATATGGGCAGTGGGCAGAAAAGTGAGGCAAAGGATCAGCCGTGACTTTATGAAATGACTGAGCTGACTCGAGAGGTCATGAGTCATAAAGCATGGAAACAGGCCCTTAGGCCCACCTCGTCCACACCAACCCAGATGCCCCATCTGATCTAGTCTCATTTACCTGTGTTTGGCAAATATCCCTTTAAACCTTTCATATCCATGTACCTGTCCTCGTGTCTTTTTAATGCTGTTACAGTACCTGCATCAACTATTGTGTTATGCAGAATCCTGCCTCTGTTTACTGATTTCCTATAGAAAGAGGCATAAGAATGTTTTCAACAAAAAAGTCAGGGGAAATGCAAAAAGGGGATTTGAAAGACACGAGTAGTAAATATATAAATATGCAAACAAAACTAGATCAATTTAAATGTCATATTATAATTCTCCAGAAATATTCATAACCAAACAACTGGACTAGGTGAAGAATATTTGCATAATTTTGTCCCTATCTTATTAAATATTTTATCTGCAGTCACAAAATGAAGGATGTTCATGAGAATAAGAACATTTGTTGTTCCATTTTGAGAAATAGAGTGCCATAGACATTAAGGCATATACAGTAGCTAGAGATATTTTATTTCTAGATCAAATGGTCATACCTTTCAAAGCAGTGAGCAGCTGTGATAATCCAAAGACTAGATATAATGGATCCACCGCAGACATGTCTAAATTCACCCTTTTGGCCAAAGTGGATCGAGACTTGCCATGGCCATTCACCAGGAAGAGAATCAGTTCCACCGTAAACTCTTGGTTTTAGTTGATTGACTTGCCCACAGGCTGCAATGAATCCATTTAACAAGTTAAATGTTAGTGCGTGAAAACATTGGCAATGATATATTACTGTCATATTATGCTGGCTGTGGCTTGCTGCCCTGAAGAGAACCGTCAGTGTACAGCCACTCCCAGATAAGTAGGCCTCAGATTTATGTTAGACCTTGACAGGAGTTGCTGGGAATCTCCCACTGTCACACTGCACCAGTCGCACGTGGACAGGATCAGAGGCCCATTCACCTGAATGGGGTTTTCCAAGCTGCTGTATATGGTAAAAGATGTTACCTTGCTTTTGCTCTATTTGATTCTGTGTTCATATATTAATCAACGATTGGTATTTTAATATTTTTTATTATTTCTTAATTAATTAGAGCAATTTTAATAATTTGTACATCTTTGACTAACTCTGGCTGAAAGAAAATGACCGATGAACCCTTCCAGATATGATATTCTCCTGTCGAAGGCTATCCAGGCATTCTGGACGTGTGCTCCGTAATATTTGTGCTATGCTGTGTTCACTGCAGAGACTTCACTACCTTGCCATGGGCACGGTAAACACCTTGCCACAGTGACAGTACACACCGCACCACGCCTTGCCCTGCTCACCCCTCACTAAATATTGCCATGGTCACTGCTCTGACCTCACTACACCTTGCCATGGTGACTGTACACACCTCACTACACACTGTCATGATCACTGTAATACACCTCACTACGCCTTGCCCTGCTCACTGCTCAGCCCTCACAACATATTGTCTTGGTCACTGTACACATCTCACTACAACATTCCATGGTCACTGCATGACTTCGCTGCACCTCACCCTGGTCACTGCAACTCCCTCAAATTCTCTCAGAGCATCCTCAGCATCATAATGATTAATTATGTGAATCAGTGATCTGCTTCTCCTATTGCATGTGCAGCATGGTATTCATTGTACATGTACAAACCACGTTTGCATGGGCAATGCACAAGAAGCTTGACACGGTTCTTCATCTATCAGTTCTTTTCACTCATTAACCAGCTTTGATTTATCATGGTGGCTAAAATGTAACCAACATAACAGACTGCCACAGAATGAAAACAAAACCTGTGGAAGGTAGGAGAAGAAAAGACACAAAGTGCTAGAGTAACTCAGAGGGTCAGGAAGCATCTATGGAGAACATGGACGGGTAACGTTTTGGATCAAGACCCTTCTTCAGACTGTCCTCCAACACATCACCTATCCAAGTTCTCCATAAATTCTGTCTGACCTGCTAACTTACTCCAGCACTTTATGTCTTTTTTTTCTTTTTTAAAGCATCTGCAGCTCCTTGTGTCTACCTGTGGTAGGAGGCTGGACATTAACCCATGGTCCTGAAGATTGTAAGGTGATTGATATCATATTCCTTCTGCTTTGTACATTTCAATGAACATAGACTGTGTTGATGCAGACACCTTTATCAGAATGGTGCTCTGTCCACACACGTCATGGGTGCTACCTGGAGCTGGAAGGGCATAAATCATGCTCAAAAAAGCACAATTGATCTAAATTTCTTGCTAATCCCCTGCACAGGGAATTTAATTCTCCAATATTCACTCTGCCGAAATATTACTTACTCGTGGTGTTCATTGTACAAAGCCTCAAAGAAAAACCAGAAACTGTTCCAATAGATTCAACTATTTTTAATGGTAGTCCATTATCGGTCTTTTGTAAATAGCAATTGCACCTAAAACAAAGGGAAATAGTCATCAGCAGCCTTCAAGATTTTAAATTTGGCAGATAAATGTAAAATAAAATGTTTTATACTTTTCCTGATGGCAGGCTTCTTCGAAGGCAAAAAATTGGCAATGTCTGTGATCTGTGCAGCTGATTTGACAGTCCTCATGGCTCCCAAGTTGCTTAACTTGGAGTATTTTCCCTTCAAATGATTTGTTATGAAAAACCTTGGATTCGCAATCTGTAAAGTAAATACAGTGGAACTGAACATTCATGCCGATAGAAAAGTGGAAGAATACAAGAGCTCACAATGGGTGGCACAGTAACGCAGCTTGTAGAGCTGCTACCTCACAGCACTAGGGACCTGGGTTCGACCATAGAAAATAGGTGCAGGAGGAGGCCCTTTGGCCCTTCAAGCCAGCACCACCGTTCATTGTGATCATGGCTGATCATCCACAATCAGTAACCCGTGCCTGCCTTCTCCTCCAACATCCCAAAGACGTGCAGCTCTGTAAATTGCCCCTAATGTGTAGGGAGTGGATGCAAAAGTGGCATAACATTGTTGGTCGGCGTGGGCTCTGCCTATTTCCTTTTTCCATGTTGTACTGTACCTCTAAATGTAAAAAAAAATTAAACATTTAGTTTTTCACTACAGTGGCAAAGACTGCAATAAAAAGACAGCTATGCAGTTTCATCAGTGCATTTATGGAATAGAACTATGTGCCTGCACCTATTTCATTATTGGTGAAAAAACCATACTCTTTCGAATAATACTCAAGTGCACCATAGTCTAATCTTAATGCTGTGATTACATATCCAACTCCTTTTCACCCTCAAAGCTTGCAAAAAAAAAAGAGCTTCAGCAGGCCATTATTTAAGTTACATAGATACATAGACAATAAGTGAAGGAATAGGCCAATAGGCCCTTCAAGCCAGCACCACCATTCAATATGATCATGGCTGATCATCCACAATCAGTACCCCGTTCCTGCCTTCTCCCCATATCCCTTGATTCCCAAGGGGCATCTAAGAGCTCTATCTAACTCTCTTTTGAATGCACCCAGTGAATCGGCCTCCATTGCCTTCTGAGGCAGAGAATTCCACAAATTCACAATGTGAAAAAGTTTTCCCTCATCTCGGATCTAAATGGCCTTTCCCTTATTCTTAAACTGTGGCTCCTGGTTCTGGACTCCCTCAATAGCAAGAATGTCCTTCCTCAAAACTGCACACAATACTCCAGGTGTGGTCTCACCAGGGCCCTGTACAACTGCAGAAGGACCTCTTTGCTCCTATACTCAATTCCTCTCGTTATGAAGGCCAACATGCCATTCGCTGTATTCACAACCTGCTGTACCTGCATGTGTACTTTCAGTGACTGATGTACAAGCACACCCAGGTCTCATTGTACTTCCCCTTTTCCTAACCTGACACCATTCAGATAATAATCTGTCTTCCTGTTCGCAGATAAGTGTAAAATTTGGGTATCAAAGTTGACACATTGACTAGACAGCCAAGTCATTCCCATGTCAAGTACCAGAATCTCACGAGACATTTGGCTATGAGATTCTAAAATTGGATTGGATATTTATCTGAAAAGGAGAATTTTGAAGGTCGGTGGGGTAAGAGCAAGGAAATAAGACAAAGTTTGTAAAGCTGACACAGAAACAATAGTCTCCTTTCCATTTTATAATTTTACAGTGGCTTGGATCCATAATGGGAACACCGGGACTTAAGCATCAAAAGAAAAGGTCTGAGTAGAGAAAAGCATAGAAACACCGAAACAAAGAAAATAGGTGCAGGCCATTCGGCCCTTTGAGCCAGCACCACCATTCAAATGATCATGGCTGATAATCCAAAATCAGTACCACATTCCTGATTTCTCCCCATATCCCTTGATTCCGTTAGCCCTAAGAGCCATATCTGACTCTCTCTTGAAAACATCCAGTGAATTGGACTCCGCTGCCTTCTGTGGCAGAGAATTCCACAGATTCACCACTCTCTGGGTGAAATTAAAATTCCTCATCTCAGTCCTAAATGGCTGACCCGTTATTCTTAAACAGTGACCCTGGTTCTGAACTTCCCCAACATCGGGAACATGGAGAAGGTTGAACCATAATAATAGGTGAGATTGCACATTACACAGCCAATGCCTTTCTGTAGGCTGTACTGCGCCCGTGATGATGCATATTACTTGCCCTTGTTGATGTCTGCCTGGTCGTGTGGAATTGCTGGCTAGCCACCAGCACTAACCAGCCCTGCCCTCCAAACTAATGCACACAAAAATAACAACGGTTAAAACTGGCTGAAAACTAATTTTATAACTGATGACAGAAAATCAATTTTGGACAGTAAAATTGATCAATGGGTAATGAAAGTTTTCAGATATTGTATAGCCACAAAAGCTGTAAATCTTTATGAAATAATCATGTTAAACACAGTGTGCGGTGCTTTCTTTCTTCTCTGGATATTTGATCAAAGAAGAACTACTGTTCTTTCCACCTCCACAGTTATCCTGTAACATCTCCCACAGTGCAGCTTTATTTTGCCAGCATGAGACCAACACACTGGGTCCAATGGCAGATCATTGATCCATGGAAGAAAGTCAAGGAAACGGAGTTTCAAACTGCTTAGGTACAAAGGGTGCGAGGAAATTGAAAAGTGCTGGCAAAGAAAACATGGAAAAGCTAGTAGGGTAGTGAATACCACATACCAGGAATATCTGGGCAACTTCGCAGAGAATAACCAGTCACCACCTCACTTAACGGCTTAGAGGAGGAAGGAAGTCCTGAGTTTGTTTTCTTCAAGTAACACCAATTTCTGTAGATTAATTAAAAAATAAATATGAATCTGTCCAGACATATTTTTTTGGTTTATAATTTATATTTCTCAATTTGTTGGTGTTAAAATTTACCCTCATAAAATATAGCACTTGTCAGTATGAGACACACTTTTTCACAACAACGTTTTGACATGTCCAAAGACATGTGAGATTGAGATACTGCAGTGGAGTTGACTCTGTAAGGCTCTAATCCACAATCCTGATCATTCTCTAGGTCCATTCACAGCCCAATCATTTCCTCAGGCACGATCCATGACCCTGATTTCCCTTCATCTGTCCCTAAACTGACAAGCCAACCTCTGACTGTTGGTCTATCTTCCTTTGACTTTTCTTATGGTCCTACTCTAAGATTTACCACAATTTTTTCCACAGATTCTATTATGATAGAAAGGCAATGAAGAACTGACAATTGTGCCAATGCATTCAGCCTCAGCAGTTCCTGAACTTTCAAGCAGGAAAAATGATTGTTGCTGCACCACATGTATGCATCGTCTCTGCTGTCTTATGGTTGACATTGAAGTGAAATTGATCATATCATTAAAATTATCAGAAATACTCAGCAGGTCAGGCAACATCTTTGGGGACATTGAAATTAAAATTATTGATTATACCCAATAGGTCAGGCAGCATCTAGGTTAATATTTCAATGTTCTTTCAATAAAACTGGGAAAAGTGAGAAATGAAGCAAGTACTAACTTCTATTTCTACTTCTCTCTCTACCTTTTCCCAGTTCTGACAAAAACTAGATCAGCACCTACAATATTAATTTTCTTTGTCTTTCGACAGAGACAAAGAAGAAGACTTTCTTCTTTAGCTGCCTGACGGCGGCACCTTATCAAGGCCTGAAAATCCACTGGCTCTCCTTTATCTATCCTGCTATTTCCTTCCTCAAAGAATTCCAACAGATTTGTCAGGCTAGATCTCCCTTTGGACTATTTTATCATGTGCTTCTAAGTACTCAGAAACGTCATCCTTAATGATGGACTCTAAAATCTTATCAATCACTGAAGTAGGGTTAACCAGCCTATAGTTTCCCCTCTTATGCTTTGCTCCCTCCCTGAAGAACAGTTGAAGTAACATTTGCAATTTTCTAGTCCTCTGGGACTACTCCGCACTCTAGTGATTCTTGATACATCACCGATAATGACTCCACAATCTCTAAGGCTACCTCTTTCAGAGCCCTGTCTCTATCCATAACTAACTTAAACTCAATAGAACAGTGGTCGCTGATCCAAAAAGGCTCATTAACGAACATTTCATCCACTTGCCCCTCCCAATTTCCTAAGATTAGATCAAGCATTGCCCTCTCCTGTCGAGAGCTCTCAACATATTGTCTGAAGAAATTTTCATGAACACATTTGACAAATTCTGCCTCGTATAAACCTTCTACACAATGATATTCCCAGTCAATATTGGGGAAGTTAAAATCCCCTACTATGACAACTTTTTTTTTTTTTTGAAAATATTTGTTATTGGATGTAAATACATATCATATTAAAGTCGTTACCAGTCTTACATTTTTGAATTAATAATATTGTCAAATATTATTACATTGTCTCCAATACTTTTTTTCTTTTTTTTTTTAAACTAAATAGAACTAAAAAGATAGATGAAATAAAGAAAGAAAAGAGAGAAAAGAGAAAAAAAGAAAAAAAAAGAAACAAAGAAAACACAAAAAAAGAGATAATAAAGAAGAATGGAATATCTTACTAAGATAAAAAACTTTATTCGAGATATATTCGTACATTTCAGAGTATAACATTTCATCTATTCCTTGGCTCGAGTGCTAATCAGGTTCTCGTGCTGAACCGTTCTGACCCTTTAAATAATCAATAAAGGGAGACCATGTTCCAGCAAATAGTTCTTGTTTGTCCAACAGGACAAGTCTAATTCTTTCCAAGTGTAAGGTCTCCGTCATTTCTATAATCCACATTTTAATTGTGGGGGTTATAGGGCCTTTCCAAAATTTTAGAATTAATTTTTCCCAGTCCGTCGATGGAATATCGCTGTCTAATAAAATATTATATATATAAGATATTAATTTTTCTGTATTAGGATGTTTATTCCAACAGTCGTCAAGAATTTCTGAATTTCTAATTCTAAAGTTTTGAGTATTTGCTTTTACATAATCTCTAAGTTGAAGATATCTGAAAAAATCATTTACTTGAAGTCCATAAGTCTGTTGCAACTCCTGAAATGAAAGAAAAGTGCCTTCCTTGTAAAGTTGTCCCATCTTCTTAATTCCATAGTTTTTCCATTGTGTAAAACCTTTGTCCAACCATGAGGGCTTAAACAACGGATTATTCACAATTGGAAGAAAAAGTGATAAATTATCTAATTTTAATGTCTTTTTTATTTGTTTCCAAATTCGCATAGCACTATATATTATAGGATTTTCCCTATAATTTTTTTTGTTTAATTTAGAAGTAGCAAATAGTATCGAGCCGAATTCAAAAGGTGAACAATCTTCCTTTTCCATTTTTAACCAATCTGGTTGTTGATCTATTTCTTCCAACCAAAAATTCATATTTTTAATGTTAACTGCCCAAAAATAAAACAAAAAGTTTGGTAAAACCAAGCCTCCATTTATTTTTGATTTGCACAGATGTTTTTTGCTTATCCTATGATTCTTATAATCCCAGATAAAGTCACTGACAATGGAATCCAACTTTTGAAAAACGTTTTTTGGCAAGTATATCGGAATTGTTTGAAAAAGGTATAATATTTGCGGTAAGAAAATCATTTTTATGGCATTAATTTTACCAACCATTGAGATAGGAAATGTTTTCCAATACTGAATGTTCTTATGTAGTTTATTCAGTAATGGGGGAAAATTTGCTTTAAATAATGATGTATATGTCTTAGTGACATAAATGCCTAGGTATTTGAATTTTTCGTTTACTATTTTAAACGGAAATTGTTGTATTATATGTTTATTATGTTCCCTTATTGGCATAATTTCACTTTTATTCCAATTCATTCTGTATCCAGAAAGTGAACCAAATTGAGTTATTAACTTTAATAAATTTGGAATACTAATTTCTGGTTTTGTAATGTAAATTAATACGTCATCTGCGTATAGAGAAATTTTATTCACTGTATCCTTTGTGTTATACCCATATATTTCCGGATGAGTCCTAATTCTTTCTGCGAGTGGCTCAATAGCAAGCGCAAATAATAATGGAGACAACAGGCATCCTTGTCTGCAACCTCTAGATAGGTTAAATTTAGATGATAATCTTTGGTTTGTTAATATTCTAGCCGTAGGGTTGGTATATAACAGTTTTATCCATGCGCAGAATTTCTCGCCCAGCTGCAATTTTTCCATCACCGAAAATAAATAGGGCCATTCCACCTGATCAAAAGCTTTTTCAGCATCGTGAGATTATTGCTAGATCTTCATTACTAATTCTCTTTGAATATATTATATTAAATAATCTTCTTAGATTATAATATGAATACCGTTTCTGAATAAAGCCTGTTTGGTCAGGGTGTATTAATTTATTCATCACTGTACTTAATCTGTGCGCTAAAATTTTAGTTAGTATTTTCTGATCTGTATTTAAAAGTGCAATTGCTCTATATGATCCTGGATCTTCCAGATCCTTATCAGCTTTAGGAATAAGTGTTATTATACATTCGTTTAAGGTATCTGGGAGTTTCTGTTGAGTATAAATATGCTCATACAGCGTTTGTAAACGTGGAGAGAGCAAATCGTAATTTTTTTAATAAAATTCAGAACCTAAACCATCTGGTCCTACTGCTTTACCATTTTTTAAAGATCCAATAAACTCATCAATATCTTTTATCGTAATCTCCGCTTCTAATAATTGTCTATCTTTTGAGTCTAGACCTATTAAATTACATTTTTGTAAAAATTCTGCTATTCCTTCTGGTTGTACTGCAGTTTTAGTTGAATAAAGATTGTGATAGTATTGGAGAAATCTCTCGTTTATATCCTTGGGCAGTTTTAATAATTCTCCTGTATCTGTTCTAATTTTATGAATTATTTTTACCCCCTCCATTTTTCGTAGCTGACGTGCTAATAGTTTTTGTGGTTTGTCTCCGAACTCAAAATGTAATTGTTTAGTGTGTTGATAAAGTTTTATTACTTGTTCTGAATACATTTGATTTAGTTTATATTTCAATACAGCAATTTTATTATGTTTTAACATAGATGGCATTCTCGCATTTTCTATATCTAGTTGCTTTATTTCCCTTTCCAATGTTTGTTGTTTAATCCGGTTCTCTTTGTTGTAAAATACTTGGGCAGAAATTAATGCGCCTCGGACAAACGCTTTAAATGTTTCCCAAATAAGAGAAGCAGATGTGTCAGGGTTGTCATTAGTCTCAAAAAATATTTGAATCTGTTTAATAAGATATTCCTGGCATGATCTTTCATTCAATATTTGTGGGTTAAATCTCCAATATATTTGTTTCTCGGACATTCCATTTAATGTAATCATAAATGTTACAGGTGCATGGTCTGAGATTATAATATTATGGTATTTTGAGTTATAAGTAAATGGGATAAACGTGGAGTCAACTAAAAAATAATCTATTCTTGAGTATGTTTTATGTACCGGTGAATAAAATGAGTATTCCCGTGCAGTTGGATTTTCAATTCTCCAGACATCCTTAATATTAGTGGTATTAATAAATGAATTTAAAAATACACTTGATTGAGATTTTACTTTTTTTTGCCTTGATGATCTATCTAAATAAGAGTCTAATGTACAATTGAAGTCTCCTCCAATTATTAATTTATATTGTGTAAATTCTGGGATTTTATTAAATGTCTTATTAAAAAACATAGGATTATCAAAATTAGGTCCATATATGTTAAGAAGAATCACTTTTTTCCCGTTTAACTCTCCAACTAATATAATATATCTACCATCTATATCCGCTATTGTTGATGAGTGCGTAAAAGATATTCCTTTACGAATTAATATTGCAACTCCTCTGGACTTGTGTGCAAAAGAGGAATGGTACGATTCAGCAATCCACTTAGCTTTTAGTCTATATTGTGATTCCTTTTTAAGGTGTGTTTCTTGGAGGAATATTATATCTGTCTTGAGTGAATTTAAATGTGCTAAAACTTTACCTCTCTTAATTGGTTCATTGATTCCCTTAACATTCCAACTACAAAACGTTATTCCTTCACCCCCTCTTGTCATATTACCATCTAACATATTGTTTCTAGGGTGGTCTATAGCCGAGCAGAAGGTACAACACATAAAACCTGATCCTGTCCCTGAACCTCAGATAGATGAATTTTAAATGACATACATCGTTCTTCCGAACACATCTCCTTGAATTAACCTTGTAGTTCCATTCAAACTTAAAATTATAACAATATTTAAAGTGAAAAAAGTGATATAGTTGATTAGTATAGAGTGAAAGAAAAAAAACTACATCTACAATTAGTGTAGTTAGTGATAGCCACACTAGCATGGCTAGAATTCTAAAGACTTCCGTAGCCTTTGTAAAAGAAAAAATCCTAGCTCCGTGCTTTCAAAAAAAAAAAAGGATAATGTTTCTGACAATCAAATAACTTCTTTGGGAGTAGCAAAAATTTAAAACCCAAAAAAGGTAAACAACAGCAAAAGTTAACAACGTTATTATTCTCTAAATACCGTATTAATATCTTCTTTAAGTATGTATTTTTAATTTTTAATTGAAGAATAAAGAGGAAAACCATCAAACCTTATTATTACATGGGCTAAATTACCTCTTACTTATATTCCTATAGGATATATGTATATAAACTATTTCTACGTTAACCAGAAACTGTTAGTTATTAATCATTGTTATTAATCATACAGAGTAATGAATATTTATGAATAATATAGATGTTAATAATTTTAGTAGTAATATTGATATTTAATAAGTATTAGTAGTTATATGTATGGTTAAATATGAATATACTAATTAGTAATAGTGATTAGTAACAATTGATCATAAATGTGATATTATTGTTCTTAGAATTTATACTGAACGCGAAAAATGATTATAAAAATGGAGATATTAAGAGAGAAACAAAAAGAAAAAAAAAACAGGTTTTCTCCAATGTCCATTTCAATTTTCAAACGTCCTTAAAGCTCTTAAAAGTACTTTAAAGATCCTTTTAGACCTGGCGAGGTCCCGTTATTCCTTGACTCCTGGGGAGTGATGTATATTGGTCAGTCTGTGGTCACATTCCTGATGCCTATGGCAAATTCCAGTGCTTTTTCATGGTCTGTAAAAAATTGCTCCTTCTTCTTGTAGGTGACTCTTAATGTTGCGGGATAAAGCAAGCCATATTTCAAATCAGGTATATTCTTCAGTATTCTTTTTGTCTCAATAAACAGCATTCTTTTCTTGAAGACCTCCGCCGGGTAGTCTCGGTAGATACTGATCCACACTCCTTCAAAATAGAGGTCTCTGCTACGGACAATATTCTTCATTATATCGTCAAATTCATGATCCAGTTGCACCTTTACCATAATTTGTCTTGGGTGAGCATCATCTCGTGTACGACGCCCCTGCGCTCTATGTGCTCGACCAAGTAAAGGTTTTCGATCCAATTTTAAGGCTTTTTGTAGTAAATCTGCCGCAAAATCCCGAGGGCCCATATCCCTCTCACTTCCTTCTTTCACACCTACGATTCTTAAGTTCTGGCATCTGTGATGCCCCTCCAGGTCAATACACTTTCCACTTAGTTCAGTCACCATTTCGGAGAGGCGTTGATTTTCGGTAAGGAGTCGATTTACAGTTTCCGCACTTGTCGCCACACATTTCTCAAGTTCAGTTATCGCTGTAATTTGTTGCTCCAGTGTCTGATGGATGGGGTCCATCTCTCCCTTAAGGTTCGATTTCACCGAAGCGATCCTGACTTCCACCTCTTCCATATGATCATTGACCTCTTCGTCCCTCGACCTCTTCCAGGCTTCCAGTATGTCATGAACGGTAGAGAGCATTTCTGCTTTAAAATCTACCTTAAAAAAGTTAAGTTCCTCCTTAAAATTCAGCTTTCCTTCAAAGGTTTTCAGCTGTGATTGAATATTTTTAATTTCAATCGAGAGAAAAATTTTGAGATCTTCTACTTCCGATGTTTTTTGCTTTGATCTCTTCGATGGGTCTTCCTGGGACATCGTTGTACCTGAGGCCGAGGCCCCTATTGGGCCTACCTCTTCCGTCGGTTGTCTTCCTTTACCGGGTTTTTTTGTCGCCGTGGGGGGGGGGTATGTTGCATCGGCATACCGGTAAAGTCGCGCGCCTGATGACGTCACTCGCAGCAGGCAGCCGTTCAAATCGCAGTCGCCTCAGGTAGGTCCCGATTTTCTCCCGTTTGCAGATTTTTCAGCACGGAGCTAGTTGACGCTGGGCTCAAGCCTCCATAGCGCCACCGGAAGTCTACTATGACAACCTTATTAGTCCTGCAGCTGCATGCAATCTCCTGGCATATTTGCTCTTCAAATTGCCGTGGACTATTTTGTGACCTGTAGTGCACTCCCAAAAAGGTGATCATTCCTTTCTTATTTCTCAGCTCCACCCACACAAGAAACAATGATTTCAGTCTAATAATATTCCAGTTCGACTGATGAAAAGTCATTGATCTAAAATATAAGTCCACCTCCATCTCTACAGAAGCTGTCTGACCTGCTTCCAGAATTTTCTGTATTTTCTAGTATTTTACAATGTCTTGCATTAATGCAGTAGCTCACCTGGACAATACAAATACAAAATATTGTAATATCTTTTATATAGAACTTACTTCCTGGAATCCTTGGTCCATTTATTGTTTACGTATGTGAAAAACAAACAATTGGGGTAGTATGTGCAAATCAATTGACATGTTTCAGCACTAGGAGCCAGTACATGCTTAATATCATTCCCAGGGAAATCAACATTCTGTAAAAGCCTTCTTCTGCATACTGTATTGAAGATACAATGGAAAAAAAGGTTTTAATGGACATCAAAATCCTATAACACGCTTTAAATGTCAAACAAGTGAAAGACTAAGAAAAAAAGATACAGATTTATGTAGCACCTTGGAGCCTCCAAAGGTGTTTTCCTGCCTTTGAAGCTCAGGCAGCACAGTGGCGCAGCGGTAGAGTTGCTGCCTTACAGTGTCAGAGACCCGAGTTCGATCCTGACTGTGGGTGCTGTTTGTATGGAGTTCCTATGTTTAGTTTAGTTTAGTTTAGTTTAGTTTAGTTTAGTTTAGTTTAGTTTAGTTTAGTTTAGTTTAGAGATACAGTGTAGAAACAGGCACTTTCAGCCCACCGGGTCCACGCCGACACGCAATCCCCGCACAGTAACACTATCCTATACCCACTAGGGACAATTTTTACATTTACCAAGCCAATTAACCTACAAACCTGTATGTCTTTGGAGTGTGGGAGGAAACCGAAGATCTCGGAGAAAACCCATGCAGGTCATGGGAGAACGTACAAACTCCGTACAGACAGCACCCGTAGTCAGGATCGAACCAGGGTCCCCGGCGCTGCATTCGCTGTAAGGCAGCAACTCTACTGCTGCGCCACCATTCTCCCCACGACTGCGTGGGTTTCTCCCGGATGCTCCAGTTTCCTCCCACACTCCAAAGAGGTACAGTTTTGTAAGCTAATAGGCTTCGGTGAAGATTGTAAATTGTACCTAGTGTGTAGGACAGTGCTTTTGTGTGATTGCTAGTCAGTGTGGATTTGGTGGACCGAAGGGCCGGTTTCTGTGCTGTATCTCTAAACTAAACTAAACTAAAAGTATTCCTAAAGTGTGGTGCATGTCTTTGCACAGGAAGATCCCACTTAATTAATGGTAACAATATGATAATGTACATCTTGAGGTGACAATGATTACATAGATTAGTTCAGCACATCCATGGCATACTATGCAAATTCCATCTGTCCAAATTGGGACTAATTATTCAAAGATCAATGATTTGGATGAGAACATACAGGGCAAGATTAGCAAGTTTGCTGATGATACAAAAGTTAGTGGTTTTGCAGGTAGTGAAGATGGTTGTGAAAGATTGCAGCAGGATCTGGATCGATTGGCCAGGTGGTTGGAGGAATGGTTAATGCAATTCAATACAGAAAAATGTGAGGTGTTGCATTTTGGGATATCGAACAAGGGCAGGACCTATACAGTAAATGGTAGGTCATGTTGCAGTTGTTTTAGACGTTGGTGAGACCGCATTTAGAATATTGTGTTCAGTTCTGGGGTCAATGTTATAGGAAATCTATTGTCAAGCTTGAAAGGGTTCAGAAAATATTTATGAGAATGTTGCCAGGACTAGAGGGTGTGAACTATAGGGAGAGGTTGAGTAGGCTGGGTCTCTATTCCATGGAGCATAGGAGGATGAGGGGAGATCTTATGGAGGTATACAAAATCATGAGAGGAATAGATTGGGTAGATTCACAGTCTTTTACCCAGAGAAGGGGAATCGAGGACCAGAGGACATAGGTTCAAGGTGAAGGGGAAAAGATTTAATAGGAATCCGGGGGGGTAACTTTTTCACACAGAGGGTGGTGGGTGTCTGGAACAAGCTGCCAGAGGAGGTAGTTGAGGCTGGGACTATCGCATCGTTTAAGAAACAGTTGGACAGGTTTGGAGGATTATGGACCAAGCACAGGCAAGTGGGACTAGAGTAGCTGGGACATTGTTGACCGGTGTGGGCGAGTTGGGCCAAAGGGCCTGTTTCCACACTGTATCACTCTATGATAAACCTTACCAGAATATGGGAATTATCTTCTTACATCTACTCTACTTTGCTTCAAAATGTTGGAGTCGGTGGATAATAATGAATGCAACAATTTAAAGGAATTCTTCATGTCACATAATCTACACATTAGATCTTTGGAAAATAACATGCAATCAGACATGTTTACAAAAGTACTGTATATTAATATGAGGTGCCAACCAACCAGATGAGTACTTCTTGCGCTTCTGATCATACCAACACAAAGTGGATTAAGGATACAAACTGTCAGCACCCATGGGTGGTACAGTGACACAGCTGGTAGAACTGCTGCCTCACTGTGCCAGTGACCCGGGTTCAATCCTGACCTCGGGTGCGCTGTGTGGATTTTGCACGTTCTTCCTATGACAATGTGGGTTTCCTCCGGGTGCTCCAGTTTCCACCCATATCCCAAAGACATGAGGGTTTGTAGGTTAGTTGGCCTCTGTAAATTGCCTGGAGTAAGTAGGGAGTGGTTGAGAAAGTGGAATAACATAGAACTAGTGTGAACAGGTAATCATTGGTCAGCTTGGACTTAGTGAGCCAAAGGGCCTGTTTCGATGCTGTATCTTTTAATAAATTAATCAAACAAAATTATTTTGCTCCACTTGTTACACACAGTCCAAAATCAGTTGAAAACTAACAAGAATAATGCTCTGAATATTAACAATCTACTTTCCATTGGTGGTAGTTGACAACATCCTTCACAATTGTTCAATCCACAGCATTTGGAGCCAAAAGCTTGTCAAGCAAACATTAACGAACACCAACCCCTGGATAATTAATTATGTCACAGCAGTGCGCACCAGTAATCATATTCTGAATGCTTCCCATTTGAGCGACTGAGTTAATTTTAATAATAGACTGGCTGGAAGATTGCAACCTTCACGTGGTCCGCCCTGTTTCTTCGAATGCAATCAACCTGGCGTGCACAATCAAATAAGATCAAATAGAACAAGTTGTCCTACAACTTTAGGCTGTGCATGCCATACACAAGAAGAAGAAGAATAATAGGCTAGTATTTTCCCCACAACACAAGAAAAGGTCATTACAAAGTCTCTAATGCCACACATTGATTCAAGTTATTTATAAAAGTAATGGTGCTACAATTTTTGCACATATGTCCAATACACTAATTTATAACTCATAAATAATAATGTGAGTGAATTGAGTTCAATCATCTGTATCAAACAAAACTCTGCCTATACAAAGTGTATAGCCGTGTAGATAAAATCAGGTCCAACTGAATCATTCTGTGCACCAAAAAGCTGAGCTTGTTAATTTTTACCTTGACTTGATAATCCACATTCCTTTAAGGAAAATCCAGATACAACATTGTTGAGAAGATTAATTCTACTTGGAATTCCTTTTATACTCTTTTTCATGTGGCATATCTGACTAAAGAGAGAAAAAACAAGAAAACTGAAGACACCTTAATGTTCTAACAATCCAAATAGATACATATCATTTAATCTCCATAGACATTTGATTTTAATTCATTTTGTTACCATTTTTTAGAGGTTGCTGAGAAAATCTGAAATTCTATGTTGATCTATTTATACTGTTCCAATGCTGTGTATGATGTTAAAATCAGGTAGTTTTACCTGGCAATATACATTTTAAAACTGATTATGGAAGGTGATATATAAATTTATGAACCTACCGTCGAAAATCTTCCCAATAACTTTGATTTACATATGTGAAGAACTGGCAATTACGATCATTTGTGCACTGTTGTTGACAATCCTGATAGTTTATTGCATCAGAATAACGGAAGTCTTCCCCCAGAAAATCCACACCCTCATAGACATCAGAAACACAGGCTGCAAAATCATTTAAAAGTGTGGTCATAGAAAATATATACTCCAGAACCCACAGTTCACCAGTTTTGTTCATACAATGCAAAAGCTATATTAACAAAATAATGAAATAAACAGGTGTAAAAAGTGCAGATGCTGGAAACCTAAAAACAAACAGAAGATGATCAAAATATTCAGCAGGTTGAACCACATCTATGAGAAGAGAAATAGAGTTAATGCTTCAGGTGGAACGTCAGAACTGAGAAGAAGGCAAAAGAAGCTTGAAAACCCTGCAGTTATGTTGACACTCTCCCTGTGCTCTATGCTGCTTTACAAGCCTTCATTGTCACCTTTTCTGTTCTGACAAAAGTTCTTCCTCCTGACGCATTCACTTTGTTTCCCTTCCCGCAGATGCTGAATACATCTTACGCTCTGCCCTCATCGACTCTTTTGTTACTTTTTAAAAAATAGCTCAGCTAAGTTCTTGCGACATGATCTCCCGCGCAAGAAGCCTGGAAGAACATTTTGCATCCAAGGATGGTGGGATGAGATGAGATAAAAGGATAGATGTTGTACCCCCTGCAGTCGCACATAGAAGTGGAATGGTTGGTGGAGAAGAAAGAGCGGACAAGGAAGTCATGAAGGGAATGATCCTTTTGAGACAGAGACTTTAAGACTTTTGCCTCCATCACAGTGAGGAGGTGCCTGGTGAACTCACTGTGGTGGATGTTAATTTGTGTTTATTGTGTGTTTTGTCATTTATTATTATATGTATGACTGCAGGCAACAAAATTTCGTTCAGACCGAAAGGTCTGAATGACAAATAAAGGAATCTCTCTAATCTCTCTCTCTAATCTCTCTTTTGGAAAGCTGAAAAGAAAGGAAATGTTGCAACAGCTGGCAGAATCTCATTGAACTTGTAGAAGTTGTGACTTTTTTCCAATCTAGTTCTATTCTGCAGAATCATGTGGTAAATCTCATTCTATCTTTGCATTCAACCACTAACCTCTTGATTGCATATTTCAATGATTACGTATTTTTACTTTGAGTTCAAGGCAATTGAACTTGTTTTTAAATTCCTTCATGGGAATAACTACATTCAAGCATTCAGGCATGGACTGGAAAGTAATAAGTCAGGTTCATACAATCTCTAACAAGAGAATCTCATCATCTACCCTTGACATTGAATCACATAACCATCACCTAATTGTCCAATATCAATTTGAAAGAAAAAAAATCAGCATTCATCAGATACTCAAACAGATCAGCCGCATAAGTACCAAAGTAGGTCAGTGGCTGAGTACCATGTGGTCAGCATCTCACCTTATGATGTCCCAGGGCCTTTGGACATTCTAGATGGCACATCTGGAGAGTAACTTCCACAGAGGGCATACTGTTGGGTTGCGTCACAGCTTGGTTTGGGAATAATTCTGCCAAGACCACAACAATTTGCAGAGCCTTTTAGATATAGCCCAGTTCATCACAGTCCAGACTCCCCACCATCAACTCCATCTACACTTCTGCAGCCAACTTCATCAAAGACATGTCCCACCATGGCCTTTCGTTCTTCTCTTATTTCCCATTGGCAGAAACTTTAAGGCATGCGCCATTCGCCTCAGGAACAGCGTATTTCCCTTTGTAATCAGGCATCTGAACATAAGCTAGGGTATTGCCCAATTCACATTTACCCCATTGGACTTTGTCTCTGAAACTGTTATTCCTCTGCAATATATTCTGCACTCTATATCTTCCCCTTTGTTCTACCTATAGCCTATTGTACTTGATTTTGCCTTGATTATATCTACAGTGTGTATGGTACTATCTGACTTGCATGGAGAGCATGCAAAACAAAGCTGTACCTTGGTACATGTTACAATAATAAACCTAAACCTAAACTAAAATAAATACTTTTTACTTGCCTGAATGAGTACAGCACCAACAGCTGTCAGGAAGCTCAACATTAGACAGGCCAAAGCAGCATATTTTATTAGTACCCCATTAAGCAAATAAAACATTACCCATCTACCATCAGCACCTAGTCTCTGCATTGTCAACTCTCAACAAAAGGTTCTGGATTTGGACGCCCAAGCTTTGGTGAGAGCACCTCCCATGTCCATGACTTCTACTGCCAAGGAGGACAAAAGAAGGGACAAGAATCATAAGGTCATAAGGAATAGGAGTAGATTAGGTCATTTGGCTCATCAAGTCAACTCCACCATTTAAATCATGGCTGATCTATCTTTCCCTCCTAACTCCATTCTCCCCATTACCTCCGATACCTGTACTCACGATCTACAGTACCTACTGGATTCCCTCTAATCATGCCTTCTCCTGACTTTCAACAATATTGCAGGTCTTTCATTGTCACTAAACCTACATCCTAGACTTCCTCACCAGCACGACTTCAGCAGTTCAAGAAAGCGGTCCACTGATCTTTAGAGATGGACAATAAATCCTGCCGTTGCTGGTGGAAATTAGGTCCATTAAATGGCTGTTGTTCATTCATGTCAAGAAACAACTTAAAGGGAAATAAATAAAGCCATGTGATTTTACATTTTGCTGGTAGCAATTAGATCCTACAAATGAATGTTATAAAAAAAAATGGCCATTTCCCATTTACGTCAAGAAACAACAAAGGAAAATATAATAAACTATTAGTGATTTTACAGCTACTTACGACTTATCTGATTCTTGCACCATTTGAGGGAAAACCCACTTACGACGTTTTTTAACTTTGTTATCCTTGACGGTGTTCCCGTTGCAGTTTGCTTTAAATAACAGTAAAATCTGGAAAATGTTCAGTGATGATGTTAGTTAAAATATCCATTGGTAACCAAATTAATATAGAGAAATGTAATGAAATTCGAGGTAACTTTGAAATAGAAATCCAATTTAATTTCCCCATGTTTGGTAGAAACTCTCTTTCTCTCTTCCTTACTGGTAATAGGTAGCAAATATTTCAGGTCCTCAGAAATAATTGATCAGTGCAATCATATTTGAAGCAGCCAAGAAAATCTAAACAGCCATTGAATAATATAATAACTGTTGTGGGTCAAGATCTCACAAAGAGCATTGCAATTTTGGTCAGGTAATTTATTATGGTGTTGTTGATGAATGGACCAATATTATTAGACAGAACATGAAAAAGAATGATTGAATATTCTTTGATCAGTTTTAGGGGGTCTCTTTCGTCTATTAGGAGGAAAAGACGCAATCTGAATTGTTCTCTTTCTCTACTCACCACATCTAACCACTCAGCCTCTCCCAAAACTCTTGTCTGTCATGCATGAGTTCAGACAATAATTTTTCACCATCCACAGTGATTGGATTCTGCAACCCACACAATGGGCATGTAATTTCCTCATCTCACATTTGAATGTGCAATTAAAATGCAATACAATGGTAGGCTGTGGATCAATTTAGTTTCATTTAGTGAGTTTAGTTTAGTTATGTTTAGTTTAGAGACACAGCACGGAAACAGGCCCTTCAGCCCACCGAGTCCGCACCGACCAGTAATCCCTGCACATTAACACTATCCTACACACACTAGGGAGAATTCACATTTATACCAAGGAAATTAACCTACAAATCTGTACGTCTTTGGAGTGTGGGAGGAAACCAGAGATCTTGGAGAAACCCCACGCAGTCACGGCAAGAACGTACAAACTCCCTACAGATAGCACCCGTAGTCAGGATCGACCCGGGTCTACTGGCGCCAAAATGCAGCAGCTCCACTGCTACCGTGCCACCCTCTACGCCACCGTGCCACCCTGGTAATTGCTGGTAAATAAGCTTAGTATAGATAGTTACTTGATGATCAGCATGGACACAGTTGGCCAAAGGGCCTGTTTAGTTCCTGCATGAATCTATGGCAAGCCCCATCACCTGCAGTCGGACCAAATTAGTTCCTTTTCTCAAGCAACAATTCAATGGGAGATTTAAATTCTGCTATCACGAAAGAGAAATATGAAGAAATTTTCAGTTCAAACATATTACTAAATATGTACAATTGCTATTGTACCTTCTTTGGTCAATGTTCCATTCTTTCTCCACAAATGTGAAGAACAAACATCGAGGATGATAAGTGCATATTTTTTGACAGAAGTTTGCATCAGGTGCCAGGACCCAAGTGATATCATTTCCGGGGAAATCTACATCTTCAGAAAGATCAGTTTTACATTCTGAAACTAAGCAAAACATGACATGATTTTACAAAGCTAGGACTGCGTTTGGCTATTTGTATATTTTTGGTCATTTATTGATCTAAAAGTCCAATTAAATATTTATTTAACACAACCATGAAGGGAAATTTTCAAACTTCCAAATGGGACCAGCTTAGATCTTGGTTGGCCTGGACGAGTTGGGCCGAAGGGCCTGCTTCTGTACTGCATGACTCCCTGACACTCTGACTTCATTGGGCTCTTCTATAATAGTAATACCTCACATTAGTCCAAGAACCCAAACCATTTTAAAGAGGATAAACAACTACATTTTAATATTAAATTTTAAATGATAATTTCTGTAATCTGTTTTTCCTGCAGAAATATTGGTATTTATGAATTAGATATGGCTCTTCGGGCTAACGGAATCAAGGGATATGGGGAGAAAGCAGGAACGGGGTACTGATTTTGGTTAATCAGCCATGATCATATTGAATGGCGGTGCTGGCTCAAAGGGCCAAATGGCCTACTCCTGCACCTATTTTCTATGTCTCTATGTTTCTATATACTGAGATAGCTAATTTGAAAAATAAATGGTAAGGAGGTTGCAGAATAGCATACATATTAGTTCTATTAACTTAGATGTGAAACCCAGGTGATAGTCAAAATAGTCTGCACCTTGTTCGCTCACAGATCCAGCTGTACTCTTGCTGAACATGATGTTCACATCAGCAGACCCATGGGACAAAAGCCAAAAGTCAGGGGTGTGCTGTCGAAATGTGCCACCCAGACTCACCAACCATCATTGGGATTCTACAACAAATTCAACCAGAGACCCGTGAGAAGAAATCAATTTGATCTCTGCACCAGGCAAAAAAATATTGGTAAGAAGATGGCTCAAAAAAAAAATTCTACTTGACCAAGTTACTAGCTATACCAATACTCACTTCTATTAAAAAACACACCCTGTACATTGGTTACATAAAGTCCTTATCATCTGCAATGGATAGGGTGTGGATTGCAGTGGATAACAAAAATCACTGATACTACTTAGGCTCTCCTTGGTAAACAACACATTCCCCAAATAAACATAAATATTCCCAATGTTCTAAAGGCATTCACATACATTAATAAACACAATCCATTGTTTGAATTCTTAAAAAGAAATATTCGCTAACAAAGTACTTCCATTGATACTTAAGAAATAGTATTGGGTAGGCTAATGGGACTGAAGGATGATAAATCCCCTGGGCCTGATGGACTGCATCCCAGGGTACTCAGGGAGATGGCTCCAGAAATAGTGGACGCATTGGTGATCATTTTCCAATGTTCAATAGATTCAGGATCAGTTCCTGTGGATTGGAGGATAGCTAATGTTATCCCACTTTTCAAGAAAGGAGCGAGAGAGAAAACGGGGAATTACAGACCAGTTAGCCTGACTTCGGTGGTGGGAAAGATGCTGAAGTCAATTATTAAAGAGGTAATAATGGGGCATTTGGATAGCAGTAAAAGGATTAGTCCAAGTCAGCATGGATTTATGAAAGGAAAATCATGCTTGACTAATCTTCTGGAATTTTTTGAGGATGTGACAAGTAAAATGGATGAAGGGGAGCCAGTGGATGTAGTGTATCTAGACTTTCAGAAAGCCTTTGATAAGGTCCCGCACGGGAGACTGGTGACTAAAATTAGAGCACGTGGTATTGGGGGTAGGGTGTTGACGTGGATAGAAAATTGGTTGACAGACTGGAAGCAAAGAGTAAGAGCGAACGGGTCCTTTTCAGAATGGCAGGCAGTGGCGAGTGGAGTGCCGCAAGACTCAGTGTTGGGGCCGCAACTGTTTAACATATATATTAATGATTTGGAAGAGGAAATTAGGAGCAACACTAGCAAGTTTGCGGATTACACAAAGTTGGGTGGCAGTGTGAACTGTGAAGAGGATGTTAGGAGGTTGCAGGGTGACCTGGACATGTTGAGTGAGTTGGCAGATGCGTGGCAGATGCAGTATAATATAGATAAATGTGAGGTTATCCACTTTGGTGGCAAAAACAAGGGGGCAGATTATTATCATAATGGGGTTAGGTTAGGGGGAGGTACAGGGAGACTTGGTGTCCTTGTACACCGGTCATTGAAAGTTGGCGTGCAGGTACAGCAGGCAGTGAAGAAAGCTAATGGAATGTTGGCCTTCATAACAAGAGGATTTCAGTACAGGAATAGAGAGGTTCTTCTGCAGTTGCATAGGGCTCTGGTAAGACCACATCTGGAGTATTACGTACAGTTTTGGTCTCCTAATTTGAGGAAGGACATCCTTGTGATTGAGGCAGTGCAGCGTAGGTTCACAAGATTGATCCCTGGGATGGCGGGACTGTCATATGAGGAAAGATTGAAAAGACTAGGCTTGTATTCACTGGAGTTTAGAAGGATGAGGGAGAATCTTATAGAAACATATAAAATTATAAAAGGACTGGACAAGCTAGATGCAGAAAAAATGTTCCCAATGTTGGGCGAGGCCAGAACCAGGGGCCACAGTCTTAGAATAAAGGGGAGGCCATTTTAGACTGAGGTGAGAAAACACTTTTAAACCGAGAGAGTTGAGAATTTGTGGAATTCCCTGCCACAACGGGCAGTGGAGGCCAAATCACTGGGTGGATTTAAGAGAGAGTTAGATCGAGCTCTAGTGGTTAGTGGAATCAAGGGATATGGGGAGAAGGCAGGCACGGGTTATTGATTGGGGACGATCAGCCATGATCACAATGAATGGCGGTGCTGGCTCGAATGGCCAAATGGCCTCCTCCTGCACCTATTTTCTATGTTTCTATGTTTCTATGTTTCTAAGATCAGCAATCTCTTTTGAAATCATTTTGTAAGCATCTCCTTTTTCAAGCAGCACTCCTCAGGGAATGACTTGGATAGAAGTGGTTTGCAAACTCAGCACCATGTTTCCTAGAGCCTGAAAACAGGCCTTCAGCCACCGAGTCAACGCTGACCATCTTGCATCCATTTACATTCATCTTACGTTCATGTTCATATGTTCATAAGTTCTAGGAAGAGATTAAGGCCATTTGGCCCATCAAGTCTACCCTGCCTTTCAATCAAGGCTGATTTATCTGTCCCTCTCAACCCCATTCTCCTGCCTTATCCCCATAATGTTAATCCTATTTATTCTGCCTACATTCCCATAAACCTCCCCAGATCCACCAATCACCTACACAGTGGGAACATTTTACAGTGGCCAATTAAGTTGCAAACCCACAAATCTTTAAGATGTGGAAGGACACTGGAGCACCTCAACATGGTCACGGGAAGAACATGCAAGTTCCACACAAACAGCACTATAGGTGTCAGAGGCTATGGGGAGAAGGCAGGAGAATGGGGTTAGGAGGGACAGACATAGATCGCCATGATTGAATGGTGGGCTAGATTTGATGGGCCGAATGACCTAATTTTATTCCTATCCCTTATGACATGAAACCAGGATTGAACCAGGGTTGCTGATGTTGTGAGGCAACAGCTTTGCTAGCTGAACCACTGAACCACAGTGAACCACAATGAATCTCAAGATGTACATGTACAGGGACATAATTGGTCATAGTAACGTGTGGTGGGGCCAGGGGCCAATGCCCAGTTTACAGGTATCCACAGACAGAAATGAACGGCAAATGTGGACTGAAAGAATTGATCTACTCAGCTTCATGTTGATGAAGTGTTGGATGTCCCCATTGAGGTTTGTACTGGTAATTGCATGGCAAGAAACTTCTCCAAAGTTCAAATAAAATCATGCTGAGTTTATTGTCCCACACACACACAGCTACAATGAAAATCTTGCTTGCAGCAGCATCACAGGGACAATAGGCTCAGGCAAACAAACAGTAAACAAAAATGTTCAGAAAATAAATGAACACATTACATTTCTGAAAGAAAGAAGACTGTGCCAGACAACAATAACTTCAGATCCATTGTCATTGTTGGGTGAATTTCTGAGGCAGAACACAACACATTGTGACTATTGCTTAGTGTGCCAGAAGCCACACTAAGCAATAGTCATTCAATCCTGCCTTCTCCCCATATCCCCTGACTTATTTTTAAGAGCCCTATCTAGCTCTCTCTTGAAATCATCCAGAGAACCTGCCTCCACCGCCCTCTGAGGCAGAGAATTCCACAGATTCACCACTCTCTGTGAGAAAAAGTGTTTCCTCGTCTCCGTTCTAAATGGCTTACTCCTTATTCTTAAACTGTGGCCCCTGGTTCTGGACACCCCCAACATCGGGAACATGTTTCCTGCCTCTAGCGTGTCCAAGCCCTTAACAATCTTATATGTTTCAATGAGATACCCTCTCATCCTTCTAATCTTCAGAGTGTACAAGCCCAGCTGCTCCATTCTCTCAGCATATGACAGTCCCGCCATCCCGGGAATTAACCTTGTAAACCTACGCTGCACTCCCTCAATAGCAAGAATGTCCTTCCTCAAATTAGAGGACCAAAACTGCACTCAATACTCCAGGTGTGGTCTCACTAGGGTTCTGTACAACTGCAGAAGGACCTCTTTGCTCCTACATTCGATTCCTCTTGTTATAAAGGCCAACATGCCATTCGCTTTCTTCACTGCCTGCTGTACCTGCATGCTTACTTTCATAGACTGATGAACAAGGACCCCCAGATCCCATTGTACTTCCCCTTTTCCCAACTTGACGCCATTTATATAGTAATCCGCCTTCCTGTTTTTGCTACCAAAGTGGATAACCTCACATTTATCCGCATTAAACTTCATCTGCCATGCATCTGCCCACTCCCCCAACCTGTCCAAGTCACCCTGCATTCTCGTAGCATCCTCCTCACAGTTCACACTGCCACCCAGCATTGTGTCATCTGCAAATTTGCTAACAGGAATTAGAAGAACAAACATGCTGGGAGATTGCGCACAACTGCAAGATAAATAGATTGCTACAGGAGGGGATCTTAATTAGTGGAGAATTGATGGGAAAGTGGGTGAATAAAAGGGGATTACTCTAGGATTAATGTACACACCGTTTCTTGCTGGTTAAAAAGGACTCGGCCATCTACTGCTTTTATTGCAATTGGTTAAATTGTTAAAAGGGATTCACAAATTGCAGGCAAAAAAGCTCTGTCACTATTGAGCATTATGGTAAGATGTCCGCACTACATATTCACACATCGTATTGTGTGGATTCATTAATCTAGCTGTTTTGTTAGACCGCATTGCACCTTCCCTTACTGGATAAAATAAGCACTGTTATAAGGAATAACGAAGATGGAATACAGTTTTTTGAAAGGAATTTACATTGATAGTTAGTTTCCATTTCACTGTTCCCTGATTGAAATAATTTTGGACATACCTAAGTTATTGAACCCACATTCTCTTAAAGGAAATCCAGATACAACATTCTGAAGAGTTGTTATTTTTGACGGTGTTCCTTCTTTGCTCTTCTTGAGATAGCAAATATAGCTAAAACAAAACAAAAAAATTAAGAGAGAGTCAAGAAATTGCTGATGCTGGAATCTTAAGCAAAACACAAAGTGCTGGAGTAACTCTGCATAAGGCAGCATCTGGAAAGGGAATGGACAGGTGATGTTTCGGGTCAGGATCCCTCTTCAGAGTGATTGGAGTGAATCATTTCAAGGTTTCAAATATTTACAAACCCACTAAACATATTTTCACTCTTTTTGAGGGATCAAAAATAATGCAGACAGTAACCCAGTCCCAAATGTTTATGAAATCATCAAACATTTCAGCACACGGTTTCTCTGCAGCTCCCACTGTGAATTAAACTAGTCTCTTGAACTGGTCATGCATGCTGCAGAGAAGCTGTCGGCTTTGGCAAACATTTCTACTGAGTTAAAAGGAATTAGTAATAATTGCCAGAGGGAAACAATAGATGAAAGGTCCATGAGTGCCATCCTCCAGACAATACAATAGGAGATATTTTTGTCCCTTGCATGTGGATTGTTTGACTCACCGCTGTCGACTGTTTTGATATAACCCATTTGCGAAGGTGTAAAACTGGCAGTCCGGCTCCTCGGTACATTCTCTTTGACAGATGTGCTCATCCTCCACTAGGTACTGACGGTAGTCATTGCCTGGGAAGTCCAGACCTGCAAAAATGGTTCTAAAACAAGCTGGTAAAAAATGGGAAAAGGAGCTGATGAATAACTGTAAAATAAGAAATAGTTTTAATAAGAAAAATATTTCAATAAAAAATATAGAACAATCAACTTAGAATCATGATTAGATTTAGAACAAGTGTACATAATATAGTTTTACCAACATCATTCGAAACTGTAAACCATTCAGCTCCTTTACTGGTGTCAAACATCCTGGGCTTTTACACCCGTTTACATCCTTACATTTAGGATCACCTCCTTCCTTGCTCTGGGTTTTTGTGTTCAGTGGCTGGACAAGCAAATAATATGAATCAGCCATGGAGAACCTGCACTCCGTCCAGCAACTGGTTCAAATAGTTGCAGAAAAAAGTACTACTCACATCGACTCCACAGTCAAAAAGGCACAATAGAGGATGTACTTCCTACGGCAGCTGAGGAAGCACAATCTGCCACAGGCAATGATGGTCCAATTCTACACATCCATTCATAGAGTCTGTTCTCACCTTCTCCATCATGGTCTGGTTTGGCTCAGCCAGCAAGCACGACACCTGGAGGCTGCAGCGAATCGTCCGATCAGCTGAAAAGGTTATTGGCTGCAACCTTCCCTCCATTGATGAACTGTACACTGCAAGGGCCGGGAAGCGAGCGGGCAAGATCATCTCTGACCCCTCTCACCCTGGCCACAAACTCTTTGAATCACTTCCCACTGGAAGGCGACACCGGACTGTCAAAGCTGCCACAGCCAGACATAAAAACAGTTTTTATCCACGAGTAGTTGCTCTCCTCAACAGCCAAAAATCTGTAGCCTCTCTTAGATCTGGTATTTAGTTGCTTCACATGCTTGATCAAATGATGTTTTATCATTAAACTATATTACTAAAAGTCTGATCTTGACCACTTCCTGTTGTTCTGTATATTGATTTTAGAAAAAACGCTGCCACTTACAGCTATGATTTGTGGCCGTCTTACTCAGAGTCCCCCTCTGCTGCGCAGGACAAGAGGATTTTTCCCATCAATGAAAAATAAAAGAGTTATTAGTGTTTAAATTTTTTTGAGATTCTCTCTCCTGAAGGCCACGCCCCTTCCTGAGGGACTATAAAACCCGGAAGTGTTGAGTGCCTCAGTCAGTCTCTGCAAGATGGAGGAGCGAGAGGGTCACGTCTCTCAGTCTGAGCTGCGAATAACACTGAACACATGTCTACTAAACTGTGAGTGTGGTTTTACTGACCTTGAGTGCCCTTAATGTGGTTTGAAAATGAAAATGTGGTTGGTTTGAAAAAGCCCAGGTGGTGGTTGGATTGCAATAAAGCCCAGCAAATGGTTGGTAGCGGTTGGTTTGCAATAAAGCCCAGCAAATGGTTGGTGGCGGTAGGTTTGCAATAAAGCCCAGCAAATGGTTGGTGGTGGTTGGTTTGCAATGGCAAATGATTAAAAGTCTAAACTTGAGAACTTCCTGTTTGCACTATATATTGATTTTAGATAAAACACTACCACTTACGGTTGTGATTTTTGGCCATCATACTCAGTCCCCCTCCACTCATCAGGTGCAGAGGATTCTTCCCATCAATGAAAAATAAAAGTGTTATCAGTGTTTTAAAAATGTTGAGAATCTCTCTCCTGTCAATCACGCCATTAAGGCCACACCCCTTCTGGTGGGAGGGGGAGGGATTATAAAACCCAGAAGTGTGGGTGTGGCTCAGTCTCTGCAAGATGGGGGAGGGAGAGGTCAATGCTCTGTCTGAGCTGTGAATCAACTGAACACACTGAATGTCTACTGAACTGTGAGTGTGGTGTTTTGTGTGGTTTTATGGTGGTTTCACCCTGCTTGCAATGGTATGAAACTGCATTTCAATGTGGTAGCCTTGCACACTGCATGAAATTGTATGAAACTGCATTTGAATTTAGTGGGCTTGCACGCTGCATGAAATGGTATGAAAATGCATTTGAATTTGGTAGCCTTGCACCCTGCTTGAAATGGTATGAAACTGCACTTGAATTTGGTGGCCCTGCACCCAGCTTGAAGTGGTATGAAACTGCACTTGAATTTGGTGGCCTTGCACCCTGCTTGAAGTGGTATGAAACTGCACTTGAATTTGGTGGCTTTGCACCCTGCTTGAAGTGGCATGAAACTGCACTTGAATTTGTTGACCTTGCACCCTGCTTGAAGTGGTATGAAACTGCACTTGAATTCGGTGGCCTTGCACCCTGCTTGAAGTGGTCGGAAACTGCAGTTGAATTCGGTGGCCTTGTACCTGCTTGAAGGGTAAGAAACTGCACTTGAATTCGGTGGCCTTGCACCCTGCTTGAAGTGGTAGGAAACTGCACCTGAATTTGGTAGCCTTGCACCCTGCTTGAAGTGGTAAGAAACTGCACTTGAATTTGGTGGCCTTGCACCCTGCTTGAAATGGTAGGAAACTGCATTTGAATTTGGTGGCCTTGCACCCTGCTTGAAATGGAATTTCAAGGAATAGCCATGAGTCAACTGCCAGCCCACCAGCCGTGAGAGAGCTACCAGCACATCAGGCTTGAGTGACTGAGCTGCTACTCCAAGAATCCATTTGGCCCACAATGTTCATACTAGCCCTCTGGAAACCAGTCCCTTCAGCCCACATCACCCATACTAGCACTCCAGAACCCCCCCTCCCCCACTGGCCACCAATATTGGAATTTGTGGAGATGTGGAATATTGCGTTGGGAGACCAGCCCTCCCGTGTGAACATGGGACCCAACGGGTCCCACTTAGTCTAGTGTTTTATTATTATTAATGTTTTCTGAGTCAGTCGTAACTGTCACTGTATGTCATGTTGTTACTTGTGGGCAGAGCACCAAGGCAAATTCCTTGTATGTGAATACTTGGCCAATAAACATACTTACTTACTTAACTGTACACAAAAGGAAGGAAAAACCACTACACTTTACTGAGAGAGCTAGAGTCATACATTGATACAGCGTGGAAACAGGCCCTTCAGCCCAACTTGCCCACGCCGACCTACACTAGTCCCATCTGCCAGCTTTTGACCCATATCCCGCTAAACCTATCTAATCCATGTACTGTCTAAATGTTTCTTAAACATTGTGATAGTACCTGCCTCAGCTACCTCCTCCGGCAGCTCATTCCATGCACCCTTTGTGTAAAAAAGTTAGCCCTCAGGTTCCCATTAAATATTGCCCCCCTCACCGACTCGGTTCATGCCAAACATGAAGCTGTTAAACTGATTTCCTCTGCCTGCATGTGATCTGGCTGCCTTTCATTCGCTGCAACCCTCTGTCATTCTAAAATACACTGAAGTACTCCTATCATAACTGCTGCCCCTCTCATATTTGCACTTACACACATTGATTGAATTGATTGGAAGATACATCATGGAAACAGGCCCAATACCAGTGAGGCCACGTCGACCATCGATCACCCACTCACACTTCTTCTGTTATCCCACTTCCGCATCCACTCCCTACACACTAGGGGCAATTTACAGAGGCCAATTAACTGACAAACCTTCACGTCTTTGAGAAATGGGGGGGAAACTGGAGCAGTCAGAGAAAACCCACGGCGGTCACAGGAAGAACGTGCAAACTCCGCACGGACAGCACCTGAGGTCAGGATTGAACCCGGGTCTCTGGTGCTGTGAGGCAGCCGCTCTACCAGCTGTGCTACTGTGGTGCACTATCATAAATGAACTTGCAGATTCTAATCTTGCTAAGAACGCCTAGTGTAACCTCTCAAAATGTACTCTTTCTTTGAAATACTTCTCATGGAAATAAGATATGTAGCAAACACATAGCACAATTCAACAACATCATATCAATGTTTTACTCACAACTGTGTGCTGTGCACTCCTTGAGGGAATAGCCTGAGACAACATTCTGTAATTGATTTTTAATGGTTGGAGCCGCTTCAATGTTGTGTTTAAGGTAACAATAAAATCTGAAACATAGCATGAGAATCATACTGTTAAATTCTTAATATTATTTTTTAACTAAAAATCGAAACACAATTCAGTCGCTAGAAATCTGAAAAAACACAAGAAGTCTGGGATATCTCAGGTCAAGCAGCCTCAGTTCAAATATAAATAGAGTTTATATTTCAGGTCAAAATCCTTTCAGTTGGAGGTCCCGGAGCATTTCTGTTTGGTCACATGAGGTTAGTTTAGTTTAGTTTAGAGATACACCGAGTCCACGCTGATCAGCGATCCCCATACACTAGCACTATCCCACACCCGAGGGTCAATTTCAGACATCTGAAGAAGAGACTTGATCCGAAATGTTCATTTAACATCACCGATGCTGCCTGACCTGCTGACTTTTCTTAGCAGTCTGTTTTTGTTTTATGCTTATTTTGATTTGTCTTTTTTTTTTTAATTTTGCAGGGGGAAGGAAAAGTTCGGGATGATTTACAAGTGGGGAATTGAAACTGTCTGTTTAATGAATAACCTGTTCACAGACATTTCCTCCAGAACTGAGCTTCTTCGCTTTCTCCTTTGCCTCCTCCTGCCCTGCTACTGCTTGCTTTCCAGCTGCTGTTTATGGTTGTGGTCCACTGATGATGAACAACTATAGACACAAAATGCTGGAGTAACTCAGCGGGTCAGGCAGCATCTCTGGAGGATAAGGAACAGGTTACGTTTCGAGTCGGGTCCCTTCTTCAAGTGAACAACTCTTGGCTTGGTGTGGACAACTCTTGGCATGGCTTGGTGTGGTTCCAGACACGCAGGATGGTACAACACAACTCCAATAGAATGCACAGGCAGCAAAGACTTGGAGGTTGTGACCAGCATGGTGGCACAGAGATCAGTGCTAAAGCAACAGTTGCTCACCAGCTATTTTATTAGTTTTTTAAGTTGTTCAGCACCAGCAAAGCACCCCTAATAAACTGTAAAGAGCTAGAATATATCGGGCATTGATTTCTATAAGGTTGTATCACAATTCCATCAAATAAAGTGCAAGTAGATGATGACATCTTTCAGTGGTTCGAGGAAGGTCTTCATGTTCCTGTACAAGATTTAAACTGGGGCATGAAGCTCCATCATGATGCTGATGATGTAGCCAAATTGTATACTATCATCACGAAGATCTACTCTAATTATGTCATTGCTACTTTTTATTGCCGAGCCTTAATATAAATATAATGTTTCTTCATTTTATAGGCATCATTGTCAGGGCCAGAAATTATTCCACACCCATAAACGAGCTTCAGAAGGTGCTGGTGGCTCATCTACTTAAACCACTGCACTTTGTATGGTGATGGTAGTCCCACTATGTTCATGGTAAGATCTATGACTTTGACTGAAAAATCAAGGGAAGGGTGCAATAATTCCAAATCACAATGACGTAAGACTTGGAGGGGAACCAGGAGGCACTGATGTCTCCACAACCTGCTGCCCTTGCTGTTCTTGGTTATGCTTATCATAGTTTAGGATGTAATGACTTGGCATCACTTTTTCACATTCCATTGAGAGTTCTGAATGAAGTTGTGGATTTACCTTCGTTGGTCCGTGTTCCAGTCTCTTGTCAAATAGGTGAAAAACTGACAGCTTTTATGCTCGGTGCACAACTTTTGACAATAGTTGGCATCTGGGGCAAGAACTGACTTGATATCATTTCCAGGAAAATCCACGTTTACAGCCAGCTTTTGTTCACATCCTGCAAAGAAATTAGATTAATTTATTTTGTATCAATTATCTGTAAAGAAATTATTATTTGTTGACTAGTCAGGATAAACATGTCATTTCAGTTTCCAATACATTCATCTCCAAATTCAATCACATTGCAAAATATTTTGATGCGATAGGCTACATCATTTAATCTAAAACACAATTTGTAAATCCATTTAAATATAGCAGAAACTGTAGCATGATCCACATTGGATCATCACCATTGCATCCATGAGCTACAATGCACAGTTAACTTACTTCTTCATCTTACAATGTGAAGTTAATTGATCACCAATGCAGTGAATACCAACCATAGAACCCAGGCTTCACCCAGAAGATAAAGGGCTTGCTCTTTATAATAATAGGTCCAATAATCAGTGTCACGTCATGTCATGTTTTTACTCATTCAAACATGTTTGGGCCTTTTAACTTTGCTTTCATTTCCAATACGGATTTGCACCTACCAGTAAAGACAGCTTATCATAGCTTCTCTTAAAATTGCTGTGCATGCAATCTTGATAATAATAATAATAATAATGGATTGGATTTATATAGCGCCTTTCTAATACTCAAGGCGCTTTACATCGCATTATTCATTCACTCCTCAGTCACACTGAGCTGTTCCCATCAAATGCTTTAACACACTGCCATTGTTTTCATAGAGTTCTCTAATGAATTCCAATTCTCTGTTACTTCCCCAGAGGCCTGAAAATGTACCCCTTCATTTATTTCTCCAAATCCTTTGTAAATGTTATTAAATTGACTTGGACCAGTTTTTCCAAAGAGAACCACTGGCTATTCACAGTTTGCCTAGACTTGTGCCCTCACTCACCACAGCAGCAGGATGTAGCAGAAGTATGGAAACACTAAAGTCCTGCAGAAGGCACATTTGATCACTTGCTCTGCCCCTCAACCCCACCAAACTTAAATCAAAAGGTATGTTAGGTATTTGTATATTTTTCTCTTTTACTCTGCATTCTTTATTGGATAATATACTTTAAATAAAACTATGAGTACCTATGTAATGTTTTAAACAATGTTAAAATTATATTGTGAGATTCTGGCAGGGGGTATAGATCCTTGACAAAGATCTTTGCATCTTCTCTAACCACATGCAAGGTCCCGGGGGTCTGGAGAGTAGTTAATGCTGTTCTTGCACAGTGGAGCAGCTGGTAGACCCACTGCCTCACAGCGGCAGATACCCGGGTTCGATTCTGACCTCGGGTGCCATCTGCTCATTCTGTCTGTGACCGCGTGGGTTTCCTCTGGGTGCTTCGGTTTCCCCCCACATACCAAAGAAGTGCGGCTTTGTAGGTTAGTTAGCCTCTGTAAATTGTCCCTAATGTGTAGGGAGTGGATGAGAAAGTGGAATAACATAGAACCAGAGTGAACAGGTGATCGATGGTTGGCGTGGACTCGGTGGACCAAAGGGCCTGTTTCCATGCTATATTTCTAAACTAAAAACTAAACTAAACTTTGTTTAAGAAGTGAAGTAGAGAGAATTCTGCTGGGATTGTGCTGAGACCTCTGCTGTTTGAGATATGTATAATTGACTTGGACGTCAATGTAGGTGGGCTGATGAGTAACTTTGCAATTGCACTAAGTTTGCTGGGGTTGCAGACATTGGGAAGGCTGTCAAAGTATACATTGGGCTTTAGATCAGTTACAGAAATGGACAGAGAAATTGTAGATGGAGCTCAATCCAAGCAAGTGTGAGGTGTTGTAATTTGGAAAGTAAAATGTAGGGGGAAAACATACAATTTTACTTCGGAGTCACGTGAGTGACTACGTGAAGAAGAGCCCGTCCAGCCGCACACGCGTCATATCGTCAGATGCATAGCGTAACGACCGTGTGTGGAGGAGCAAAGCTCCTCCAAGCGGTGAGTAAGTAAAAGCCTGAAGGTAAGTGCTTTCACTTTCGCTTTCAGGTCGCCTTCCTCGTTAGACTTGTAGTGGAGCTCCACACAAGTTAGTATGGAGAGAGGGCGTAGAGGGAGAAGACGTACCGCAGGTAAACCTCAAGAAGACCGCGGGGTCTGAGGGTAGCGGGCGTCCGTTAGAGGAGTCGTGGCAGTGAGGCCATCAACTCCAGATGCGGTAGAAAGTACCGTTACAGCGCCGTTGGGGCGAAAGGCCGGGCAAAAGTCCGTGCGACCAGTGGACTCTGATGAGTCCGACCCGGAGGTTAACCCTCCTCAGAAGTTATGGCTGCTAGGGTTGCGAGTCTAGAATTCCTCATGGGGAAAATGATATATCAAGAACCTCATCAGGAGGAATACAGTCCTCGTTGGCCTATGAGAGAGACAGCACAGGGAGTGCCTTGGATGGATCAGGCACAGCGTTGGCCTATAGGAGAGCCATCAGAAATGTCTGAAAAAAGACAGTATGTGTTGGCCTACAGGAGAGCCAGTGCCAGAAATGCCTGAAAAAAGGCAGTATAAGCGTTGGTCTATAGGAGTGCCAGCGCCAACAATGTCTGAAGGAAGACAGTATAAGCGTTGGCCTAGAGGTGAGCCAGCGCCAGCAGCACCTGAAATAGGGCTGCCTATTCGTGGGCCTACAGGAGAGCCCGCGCGGGGAGAATCTGGTAAAGAATTTACTATGCGTAGGCCTATGGAAGAGCCAGTGCTAGAATCTCCTGAAACAGGGATGCCAGAACTTCCCCATCATGAGGAGGAACATCAAGATTCAGATGATGAATCATATGACCAGAGCCCAATAACAGAGCCTAAAATACCAGGTCTGGCACAAAAGTTTGCTGTTCCCAGATTAACAGGGGAACCTTTGGGAGATGAATTAGCAATGACTATAAATTACTTGCTGCTCTCCCATCAGCTCCCGAAATCAACTATGAATGAGACTGTCAAAAAATATGAAACCCTGCAGAATTGTGCACTGCTAGCTGTCCCAGCAGTGAATAACGTGATTTGGGGCTATTTGGGCATTGGAGTACGATCACAAGAATTGAACTTACAATGAGTGTTGAAATTGCTGGGGTCAGGCATTACGGCTTTCGCCAGAGGTTTGGATGAGGAGCATGTGTCTGCTTCATAACAGGATGCCTTAGCACTCATGTGTAGTGCGCACTTTGAAATAAACTGTATTCGTAAAAGTGCCATAAGACCTAATATTCACCCTAAATTTGCGGGGCTCTGTAAACCATCTAATATTCAATTGCCTAATCTGCTTTTTGGAGAGAATCTAGCAAAAAGGGTAAAAGACCTAAATGAAGAAACACAAACCGTGGGAATGATGAAACCACCGGTGCTTAGCAGATCAATTCGAAGGCAGTATCCCTACCGACGGATGTCTGGGGCTGGAGAAGGAACAAGTCGATCTTTCCCATATACGCGTTATTGGCGCACTGCTCCTGGGATGCGTGGAGGTTACAGTATTCCCACGAAGAATAGGGGACAACATTTGCCATCGGCAAACCCCGAGGTAGGTGGGTCTGGTTCGGTAAGAGACATATTAAATGTTTTACACTCACAAGTTGGAGGAAGATTACAATTCTTCCTAAAAGAATGGCAACAAATAACAACTGATTTGTTTATACTGTGCAGTATTGTGGGATTTAGAATTGAATTCTATCCACATATGGATCCTCCTACTCAGCATATTTCATGCCGGACACGTACTTTCTTGAAAGAAGAGAATACGCAGAACCAGGCAGAACTGGAAATATTGTGTAAAAAAGGTGTAATAGAGAAGTCAGTTGAACAACACCATCAGTTTGTGTCAAGTATTTTTCCTAGACCAAAAAAGGATGGTGGGTGTAGAATTATTCTAGATCTGACAAGTCTTAACCCTTTTGTACAGTATAAACATTTTAAAATGGAGACATTTACAAATGCCATTCAGCTTGTTTCAAGAAATACTATATGGCTAGCATAGATCTGCAAGATGCATATTATTCTGTGGCTGTGCATGGTAATGATCAGAGATATTTAAAATTTAGATGGATGTCAATTATGGCAATTTAAAGCATTGCCTAATGGTTTAACCAGCTCCAAGATTATTTACAAAATTAATAAAACCAATTTTAGCACTACTAAGAGCTCAGGGCCATGTGCTGATGGCTTATTTGGATGATATTCTGATTGTGGGAGACACTTTGGCTACAACAGAAGCATCAGTGTCAAGAATTAAATTCATTTTCGAGAGGCTGGGATTCATTATTCACCCACATAAATCCAAACTATTACCAAGCACAGAAATTGATTACCTGGGTGTCAACATTAATACAGAACACATGGTAGTTACTTTGCCTAAAGATAAAAGGCTGCAGTTAATTGAAGGTTGTATTAAGCTCATTACAGAGCACCAACCCTCAATTAGGCAGGTAGCAAGCTTGTTGGGCAAATTAATTGCTTCTTTTCCAGCTGTACGGTTTGGACCACTGCATTATCAGCATTTGCAGCGAGCAAAGGTACACGCATTAAGGATAAATGCAGGGCATTTTGACAGGCCCATGGAATTGACAATTGAGGCTATTATGGAATTAGAATGGTGGATAAGCAATGTCTCTAATGCTTCAAGACAAATTCTGGTTGAAACACCTTCCATTATTCTACAGACTGATGTAAGTGCTCTAGGTTGGGGTGCCACTAATACTGTTTCCAGCTGTGGAGGTAGATGGAATGTGGAGGATGTACCTTTGCTCCAAGATCAAGGTATCAATTACCTAGAGCTTTTAGGAACATTTTATGGGCTTAAAGCTTATTGTTCTAATATGGAAAATTTGCATGTTCAGGTACAGATTGACAATACTACAGCTGTAGCGTATGTTAATCATATAGGTGGTATCAAGTCAGAATCTTGTGATAGATTGGCAAACGTGATCTGGACCTGGTGTATTACCAGAAACATTTGGCTTTCGGCAATCTACCTACCAGGTAGACTCAATATAGTTGCAGACACAAGGTCACGTAAGTTCAACGACAATACAGAGTGGATGTTGGATCGTGAAAAATTTAATAAAATTGTTGCATGGTTCGGGATGCCAGAGATTGACTTGTTTGCATCAAGACTTATCCACCAATTGCCTAAGTATGTGTCATGGGAACCTGATCCTGGTGCAGTAGCGGTGGATGCTTTCTCGCTACATTGGGGTAGTATGTTTCTGTATGCATTTCCTCCATTTGCCTCATTAATCGGTGTATACAGAAAATCAAACAGGACTCAGCTTCAGGGGTTTTAGTGGTACCAGACTGGCCTATACAGCCGTGGTATCCTCTGGTGTTAAAAATGATCACAAGGCCCCTTATGATTATTCCTAAGCAGGAAAACCTGCTTATGCACCCAGTAGCTGGTGAGTCACACACATCCTTTGCATGATCATATTGGTTTATTGATTTGCAGATTCTAAGAAGGCCATATCTTGGAAGAGGGTTATCAGAGGGTACTGTGGATGTTATGGCGGCAGCCTGGAGGAATAATACCCAGAAGCAGTACATTTCTTATATAAGGAAATGGGAGGTGTTTTGTTTGCAAAAGAATATTACATATCACACTGCAGACATTTCAGATGTATTAGAGTTTTTGACAACTCTTTATTTTGATTTGCATTTGAGCTATAGTGCGATCAATACTGCAAGGAGTGCTCTTTCTGCATATCTATGCAGGGAATCAGAACACAATCCTATAGGATCACACCCTTGGGTCTGTAGGTTTATGAAGGGAATTTTTAATTCCAATCCTCCTAGACCCAGGTATACAGAAATGTGGAATGTAAGAGATGTGCTTATGCTCCTTCGCCAATGGACGCCTATTGAAGCTCTGTCATTGGCCAAAGTTACCATGAAGTTAGTTATGCTCATGGCACTAGTTTCAGCACAGAGAGTGCACACAATGCAGAAATTATGAATAGACAGGATGAAAATAGCAGCAGATGCCATTACATTCTATGTCTATGATTTGCTTAAACAGCGTAGACCTGGGTTCACAGGATGTAAGTTGTTTTTTTCAGCATATCCTATGGATCCACGTCTATGTGTAGTAGCACATTTACGATGTTACATTGAAGCAACCAGAACCTTAAGAGGTGCAGAATCAGCATTCTTTGTCAGCTATAAAAAAATGCATAAGAAAGTGTCGGTACAGACTATTTCAAGATGGCTGAAGCAGGTGTTGGTTGATGCAGGTATTGATACTGACAAATTTAAATCTCATTCCACCAGGGCGGCATCAACATTGGCGGCCAAGGATTTGGACGTTCCAATTGGCGGCCGCAGGATGGGCAAGTGAACGGATGTTTCACAAGTATTACCATAAAGAGATTAAAGATCCTGGGTTATTTGGTGATGCTGTTTTGGATTCAGTATTAAGTTCCGCATTATGATAAAGGGGTTACTATTGTTGTGATAAATAAAACCATTAACTGATTACATTTATGTTGTGGTTATGCATTGTTGATTGCTTTTACTCATTTAGAGTCAATCAATGCAGTGAGATGCCTGGATTTGAATCTACGGCGTGAAATCAAAGAGCTTTGAAATCTTCACGTAGTCACTCACGTGACTCCGAAGTAAAATAGTAAGATTAAATGAGAACTTACCAGTTTGAAGTTTGATCTTTATTTTATGAGGAGTTACGTTGAGGGACTACGTGCTCTCCGCTCCCACCCACATAAAGATCGAGCTGGTAGTTCTAGTCTTTTACGTTTCTTACTATCATACTTCAGTAATTGTTGTCTGTGATTTCACTCCACTGCTTTGAAGATTGACGCGTGTGCGGCTGGACAGGCTCTTCTTCACGTAGTCCCTCAACGTAACTCCTCATAAAATAAAGATCAAACTTCAAACTGGTAAGTTCTCATTTAATCTTACTATTAATGATAAGACCTTTAATAGTATTGATGTTCGAGGGGTCCTGGCATCCAAGTCAGAAACATCTTCCCAGGGAGGAAATGTTAAAAACTAGAGGATATAGCATTAATGTGAGAGGGGCAAAGTTGTTTATACAGAGGATGGTGAGTGCTTGGCACTCGCCACCACAGGTGGTAGTGGATAGGGTAGTGGCATTTAATAGGCTTTTGTAGTCACGTGGATATGCGGGGAATGGAGGTATATGGAACATGTACTATTCTATGCTCTATGCAAATTTACAGTCATTAATACCTTTATTTATTTTTTATTTTTAAATTATTTTTATTAGAAGCGTAAACACATAATAACAACATGGTTTGTTGATCAATTACATTCATACAAAGCTTCTGTTCTTTTTTTTGAATTTTTTGAAAGATAGAACTGAAAAGAAAGATCTATAAACTAATAGAGAGGGAAGAAAAATAAACCCAAGAAAAATAAACAAAAACATTTTTTTACCAATAACAATTTTGGAGATAGGTCTGTAGATTATAAGGCGTAGTTATTCATCCAATCCTGAGCTCAGGTTTCAGTCCAAATTCTGTGTTGAACCAATTTACCTCTTTAAGAAATCAATACATGGAGACCATATTCTAGCAAATAGTTCTGATTTATCAGTTAAGACAAGTCTAATTATTTCCAAGTGTGAGGTCTCAGACATTTCTGTAATCCACATTTTAATTGTGGGGGTCGTTGGGTTTTTCCAAAATCTTAGTATTAATGTTTTCCCAGTTATTATACTGTAATCAAGAACATTTCTTTGATTTGTTGTAAGTTTTATACTTTGTTCTGATATTACCAATATTATTCATTTTGGATCGGGATCCAATTGAATATTAACAACTTCAGAAATAATTTTAAAAATATCCATCCAAAATTTTTTAATTTTTATGCAATTTACCAAGGTATGAGTTAAGTTGGCTTCTAGGTATTGACATTTATCACAGATAGGTGAGATATTTGGAAACATTCTGTTTAATTTTGTTTTGGAGTAATATAATCTAGGTAATACTTTAAATTATATTAAAGAGTGTCTGGCATTTAACGAACAGTAATGTATATGTTGTAAGCTTTCATCTCATATATCCTTCATTATGGATTGAGCCAATTCATTTTCCCATGCTTGTCTATGTGGTTCCGTCGACGGGACTTCAGTTTCTAACAGGATATTATAAATGTAGGATATTAATTTATCTGTGTTAGGATGTTTATTCAAACATTCATCGAGGATTTCTGGGTCCTTAGTTCTATACACTTGTGTATGTGATTTTATATAATCTCTAAGTTGCAAGTATCTAAAAAAAATATTTTGAAGTAGTCCATAGTTCTGTTGTAGCTCCTGGAATGAAAGAAGGATACCCTTTCGATAAAGATGTCCCACTTTTGTAATTCCATAGTTTTTCCATTTTACAAATCCTTTATCTAACACAGACGGTTTAAAAGAGGGGTTATTTAAGATAGGAAGAAGAGTGATAAATTATCCAATTTTTTAATTGTTTCCAGGTTCGCATACCACTATGTATTATCAGGTTTCCACTATAAGTTTTTTAAATCAATTTTGTAGGTGTTAACAAAATCGCGCCAATTTCAAAAGGTAGGCAGTCCTCTTTTTCCATCTTTAACCAATCTGGTTATTGGTCCATATCCTCCAACCAGAAATTCATATTTTTGATATTAACTGCCCAAAAATAAAATTTGGTAAAGCTAATCCTCCATTCATCTTAGATTTACACAGGTGTTTTTTACTTATTCTATGATTCTTGTAGTCCCAAATAAAACTTGTAACAATAGTCAAGTTTTTTTTTTTTTAATTTGGAAGATAGATCGGGTTTGATTGAAATAAGTACAATAATTGTGGAAGGAAAATCATTTTAATGGCATTAATTCTACCAAACATTGAAATGGGGAGTGTTTTCCAATAATGAATTTTCTTATGTAGTTTATTAAGTAGAGGGGGAAAGTTTGATTTAAATAAAGACGCGTATTTCTTAGTCACATAAATTTCAAGGTATTTAAACTTTTCGTAAACTATTTTAAAAGGAGATTGTTGCAATATATATGGGTTTGGTTCCGTTATTGGCATAATTTCACTTTTATTCCAATTCTATATCCCGAAAATAACCCAAATTGCGTTATAAGATTTAATAAATTTGGAATACTAGTTTCTGATTTTGTGATGTATAATAGTAAGATTAAACGAGAACTTACCAGTTTGAAGTTTGATCTTTATTTTATGAGGAGTTACGTTGGTGATTACGTGAAGAAGACCCGTCAGGGCGCATGCGTGTCAATCTTCAAAGTAGCGGTATGAAATCACAGACAACACAATAATTGAAGTAACATATTAAGATGATCAACATGAGAACTACCATTATGACCTTTTTTCTATGAGAGAGGGTTGGGCGTGGCGGGCACGTAATCACCAACGTAACTCCTCATAAAATAAAGATCAAACTTCAAACTGGTAAGTTCTCGTTTAATCTTACTATTTTACTTCGGAGTCACGTGAGTGACTACGTGAAGATTTTAAAGCTCTGTGATTTTTATGCCGCAGATCAAAATTCCGGTTTCTCACTGCATCGATTGACTCTGAGTATCATCAATAATGCTGTAAACATGACATTACATATCATGCAAAAACAAAACAGTTTTATTTTTGGTCATAAAACAACCAATAATCCCTCTTAATTTAGGGCAACAAACAAAACAGAATAGTAAGATTAAACGAGAACTTACCAGTTTGAAGTTTGATCTTTATTTTATGAGGAGTTACGTTGGTGATTACGTGAAGAAGACCCGTCAGGGCGCATGCGCGTCAATCTTCAAAGCAGCGGTATGAAATCACAGTCAACACAATAATTGAAGTAACATATTAAGATGAGAAACATGAGAACTACCATGAGGATTTCGCAAAGCAGGTGAAGGAGCTGGAGGATGAGGCTAAGACACTGGGCTTGATTAAGCAACCAGCAGCCACATATCCACAGAAACGGAAATATCCCTACAAGCGAGGAGACTGGTCCGGGCAAGGGACAAGTCGAGCTACTATGCAGCGCAGTTGGCGTTCGGCTGTAGCAGAGCTCAAGGCCGGGGAAGGATGTCAGGTGGTAATGAGGTATGTGGGTCTGGTTCTCATGTAGACAGATCTAAAGTAATACAATTAAAAGTTGGAGGAAGATTACATCTGTTCTTAGAGGAATGGAAACAAATTACCTCAGATATGTTTATACTGAATGTTATTGAAGGGTTTCGAATAGAGTTTAATGCAAATGCTGATTTACCCATGCAACATGTTCCAAACAGGAGTTTTGACTTCAGTATCACTGAACAATTGAAAGTTCAGGTGGAACTTGGAAGCTTATGTAATAAAAGAGTAATTGCTAAGGCAGTTTACCAAAGCCAACAATTTGTGTCCAATATCTTTCCCAGACCAAAAAAGGATGGGGGAAGTAGAATTATACTGGACCTGACTAGTCTTAACCCTTTTGTACGGTATAGACATTTTAAGATGGAAACGTTTGTGACGGCTAAGCAACTTGTTTCCAGAGGATGCTATATGGCAACTATAGATCTTAAAAATGCATATTACTCAGTGTCTGTTCATTTGCAGGATAGAAGATATTTAAATTCAGCTGGATGGGGCAATTATGGCAATACAATGCACTGCCTAATGGTTTGTCTTCAGCTCCTAGAGTTTTTACAGTTGTTAAAACCTATTCTAGGCATGATGAGAAGTCAAGGGCATGTGCTCATGGCTTAACTAGATGATATCTTGATTGTAGGACAATCAAATGAAACAGCTGAAACATCAGTGGCAGTTGTTAAAACCACTTTGCAAAGAGTGGGCTTCATAACCCATCCAGAGAAATCTAAATTAACACCTGTGACACAAATTGACTATTTGGGTTTCACAATAGACTCAATCAACATGATTGTGACCTTGCCCAGGCAAAAAAGGGTAGAGCTAATTGAGAGCTGTATCAACTTGATTGCTGACACACAGCCTTCAATTAGACAGGTGGCTAGTCTGCTTGGGAAATTGGTGGCAGCATTTCCAGCAGTTCAATATGGGCCACTTCATTATCAACAGTTACAAAGGTCAAAGGAACAAGCACTGAGGATACATTTGGGTCATTATAACAGGCCTATGCGTCTATCAGTAGAGGCTGTTGCTGAGGTACAATGGTGGATTCAGCATGTGTCCACTAGTAGTTCCAAAGTGTTATTGGACCAACCTTCCATGATTTTGCAGACAGATGTCAGTGCACTTAGGTGGGGGTGCTACTGATACGAGATCCAGCTGTGGAGGCAGATGGAATGAGGAAGAGTCATTGCTTCTGCAAACATGGGGAATTAACCATTTAGAGATTTTATGGACTCAAGGCTTATTGCACTAACAAAACCAGCTTGCATCTGCAGTGCCAAATAGACAACACTACAGCAGTTGCTTATATTAATCACATGGGTGGAATCAAATCGTTATCATGTGACCGGTTGGCAAATCAAATTTGGACCTGGTGTATAGATAGAGATATTTGGATTTCAGCTATCTATCTGCCAGGGAAACTCAATGTAGTAGCAAATGCCAGGTCACGAAAATTCCATGATAATACAGAGTGGATGTTGAACCAAGATGTGTTCAAGAACATAGTACTTCAATATGGAAACCCAGATATTGATTTGTTTGCATCTAGGCTTAACCACCAACTGCCAAAATATGTATCATGGGAACCAGATCCAGGGGCAGTCGCAAGTGACGCTTTTTCACTAAATTGGAGTGATATGTTTGTGTACATTTTTCCACCATTCTGCCTCATAGGTCGGTGTTTGCAAAAAATCAAGCAGGATGCCGCTTCAGGGGTTTTGGTGATACCAAATTGGCCAACTCAACCATGGTTCCCTTTGATATTACAGATCGCAACACAACCTCTTTTGCTGATTCCAAAGAGTAGGAATTTGCTGGAGCATCCGGTAACGCGTGAAGTTCATCCGTTATGTGATCGTATTGATCTGTTAATTTGCAGGTTTTAAGAAGGCCTTACATGGGTCGAGGACTTTCTAGGCGAACGGTGGATATGCTCACTGCAGCCTGGAGAAAGAGTACTCAAAAGCAGTATATGACATGTAAAATAAAAAAAAATAAAAAAAAAAGGGAACAATATTGTGTAGGAAAGAATATTCAATATGATACTGTAGTTATTGAAAATGTGTTAGAGTTTTATCTACACTTTATTATGATGAGGTAGCTACAGTGCTATCAATACAGCTACAAGCGCTTTGTCGGCATATCTTGTAGTAGGTACACGGACACATTTGTTACATTACATTGAATCCACAAGGGCTTTAAGACAAGAAGAAACAGGATTATTTGTCAGTTACAAGAAGCCACATAAAAGAGTGGCAGTTCAGACTATCTCAAGGTGGTTAAAGCAAGTGTTGTTTCAGGCAGGAATTAACACTGTTGTGTTTACATCTCATTCCACTAGGGCAGCAGCAACATCCGCGGCCAGGGCGATGGACGTTCCCATCGACCATATATTAAAAGCCGCAGGATGGCAAAATGAACTGGTGTTCCAGCAATACTACCATCGGCCCATTGCCGATGGAGGGCTGTTTGCCAACTCAATATTAAGTGCTGTTGCTATTGTTTAAATTCTGTTTTCAATACTGTTTAATTCTGTTTCGTTTGTTGCCCAAAATTAAGAGGGTTTATTGTTTGTTTTATGACCAAAAATAAAACTGTTTTGTTTTGCATGATATTGAGTGTCATGTTTACAGCATTATTGATTATACTCAGAGTCAATCGATGCAGTGAGAAGCCGGGATTTTGATCTGCGGCATAAAATTCACAGAGCTTTAAAATCTTCACGTAGTCACTCACGCGACTCCGAAGTAAAATAGTAAGATTAAACGAGAACTTACCAGTTTGAAGTTTGATCTTTATTTTATGAGGAGTTACGTTGGTGATTATGTGCCCGCCACGCCCAACCCTCTCTCATAGAATAAAGGTCATAATGGTAGTTCTCATGTTTCTCATCTTAATATGTTACTTCAATTATTGTGTTGACTGTGATTTCATACCGCTGCTTTGAAGATTGACGCGCATGCGCCCTGACGGGTCTTCTTCACGTAATCACCAACGTAACTCCTCATAAAATAAAGATCAAACTTCAAACTGGTAAGTTCTCGTTTAATCTTACTATTCTGTTTTGTTTGTTGCCCTAAATTAAGAGGGATTATTGGTTGTTTTATGACCAAAAATAAAACTGTTTTGTTTTTGCATGATATGTAATGTCATGTTTACAGCAGAATTAAACAGTATTGAAAACAGAATTTAAACAATAGCAACAGCACTTAATATTGAGTTGGCAAACAGCCCTCCATCGGCAATGGGCCGATGGTAGTATTGCTGGAACACCAGTTCATTTTGCCATCCTGCGGCTTTTAATATATGGTCGATGGGAACGTCCATCGCCCTGGCCGCGGATGTTGCTGCTGCCCTAGTGGAATGAGATGTAAACACATCAGTGTTAATTCCTGCCTGAAACAACACTTGCTTTAACCACCTTGAGATAGTCTGAACTGCCACTCTTTTATGTGGCTTCTTGTAACTGACAAATAATCCTGTTTCTTCTTGTCTTAAAGCCCTTGTGGCTTCAATGTAATGTAACAAATGTGTCCGTGTACCTACTACAAGATATGCCGACAAAGCGCTTGTAGCTGTATTGATAGCACTGTAGCTACCTCATCATAATAAAGTGTAGATAAAACTCTAACACATTTTCAATAACTACAGTATCATATTGAATAATCTTTCCTACACAATATTGTTCCCTTTTTTTAATTTTTTTTTTATTTTACATAAGTCATATACTGCTTTTGAGTACTCTTTCTCCAGGCTGCAGTGAGCATATCCACCGTTCGCCTAGAAAGTCCTCGACCCATGTAAGGCCTTCTTAAAACCTGCAAATTAACAGATCAATACGATCACATAACGGATGAACTTCACGCGTTACCGGATGCTCCAGCAAATTCCTACTCTTTGGAATCAGCAAAAGAGGTTGTGTTGCGATCTGTAATATCAAAGGGAACCATGGTTGAGTTGGCCAATTTGGTATCACCAAAACCCCTGAAGCGGCATCCTGCTTGATTTTTTGCAAACACCGACCTATGAAGCAGAATGGTGGAAAAATGTACACAAACATATCACTCCAATTTAGTGAAAAAGCGTCACTTGTGACTGCCCCTGGATCTGGTTCCCATGATACATATTTTGGCAGTTGGTGGTTAAGCCTAGATGCAAACAAATCAATATCTGGGTTTCCATATTGAAGTACTATGTTCTTGAACACATCTTGGTTCAACATCCACTCTGTATTATCATGGAATTTTCGTGACCTGGCATCTGCTACTACATTGAGTTTCCCTGGCAGATAGGTAGCTGAAATCCAAATATCTCTATCTATACACCAGGTCCAAATTTGATTTGCCAACCGGTCACATGATAACGATTTGATTCCACCCATGTGATTAATATAAGCAACTGCTGTAGTGTTGTCTATTTGGCACTGCAGATGCAAGCTGGTTTTGTTAGTGCAATAAGCCTTGAGTCCATAAAATCTCTAAATGGTTAATTCCCCATGTTTGCAGAAGCAATGACTCTTCCTCATTCCATCTGCCTCCACAGCTGGATCTCGTATCAGTAGCACCCCCACCTAAGTGCACTGACATCTGTCTGCAAAATCATGGAAGGTTGGTCCAATAACACTTTGGAACTACTAGTGGACACATGCTGAATCCACCATTGTACCTCAGCAACAGCCTCTACTGATAGACGCATAGGCCTGTTATAATGACCCAAATGTATCCTCAGTGCTTGTTCCTTTGACCTTTGTAACTGTTGATAATGAAGTGGCCCGTATTGAACTGCTGGAAATGCTGCCACCAATTTCCCAAGCAGACTAGCCACCTGTCTAATTGAAGGCTGTGTGTCAGCAATCAAGTTGATACAGCTCTCAATTAGCTCTACCCTTTTTTGCCTGGGCAAGGTCACAATCATGTTGATTGAGTCTATTGTGAAACCCAAATAGTCAATTTGTGTCACAGGTGTTAATTTAGATTTCTCTGGATGGGTTATGTAGCCCACTCTTTGCAAAGTGGTTTTAACAACTGCCACTGATGTTTCAGCTGTTTCATTTGATTGTCCTACAATCAAGATATCATCTAGTTAAGCCATGAGCACATGCCCTTGACTTCTCATCATGCCTAGAATAGGTTTTAACAACTGTAAAAACTCTAGGAGCTGAAGACAAACCATTAGGCAGTGCATTGTATTGCCATAATTGCCCCATCCAGCTGAATTTAAATATCTTCTATCCTGCAAATGAACAGACACTGAGTAATATGCATTTTTAAGATCTATAGTTGCCATATAGCATCCTCTGGAAACAAGTTGCTTAGCCGTCACAAACGTTTCCATCTTAAAATGTCTATACCGTACAAAAGGGTTAAGACTAGTCAGGTCCAGTATAATTCTACTTCCCCCATCTTTTTTTGGTCTGGGAAAGATATTGGACACAAATTGTTGGCTTTGGTAAACTGCCTTAGCAATTACTCTTTTATTACATAAGCTTCCAAGTTCCACCTGAACTTTCAATTGTTCAGTGATACTGAAGTCAAAACTCCTGTTTGGAACATGTTGCATGGGTAAATCAGCATTTGCATTAAACTCTATTCGAAACCCTTCAATAACATTCAGTATAAACATATCTGAGGTAATTTGTTTCCATTCCTCTAAGAACAGATGTAATCTTCCTCCAACTTTTAATTGTATTACTTTAGATCTGTCTACATGAGAACCAGACCCACATACCTCATTACCACCTGACATCCTTCCCCGGCCTTGAGCTCTGCTACAGCCGAACGCCAACTGCGCTGCATAGTAGCTCGACTTGTCCCTTGCCCGGACCAGTCTCCTCGCTTGTAGGGATATTTCCGTTTCTGTGGATATGTGGCTGCTGGTTGCTTAATCAAGCCCAGTGTCTTAGCCTCATCCTCCAGCTCCTTCACCTGCTTTGCGAAATCCTCGCCAAAGAGTAGATTTGCCGGTTGCACTGTGCCAGGCTGGCAGAGTGAAGCATATTTTGGATTTAAGGTTGGTCTTATCGCCGCTTTGCAAAGGCAGTTAATCTCGAAGTGGGCACTCCACAATAGCGCCAGTACCTCTTGTTCTAATTTCGTCATGGCCTCTCCATCTACCATCCTGCCAAAGCTAGTTATGCCTGATGCCAGCAATTTTAAAATATGCTGGAGCTTCACCCCCTGGGCTCGCATTTGTATGCCCATCTGGCCCCAAATCATCCTGTTCACAACAGGCACTTTTAAGAGGGCACAGTTGATTGGGGCTTCATGCTTCTTTAGTGTCTCCTCCATAGTCAGCTCCTGTAGCTGGTGTGAGATTAAGTAATTAATACTGGTGGCTATTTCCTCACCCAGAGGCTCACCAGCTTCCGTCGACTTGGCAAACCGTGCTGCACATTGTGTCAGCTCTGGCTGCTGTCTGTCCTCTGTTTCGAAGTCGTCGGACTCAGGGTCAGAGCTTATCTGCCCTTCTGCACTCACCTCTTGAAAGAGGGTGCTTTCAAGCAGGCCTCTACTAGGCACTGCCGGTGGAGCCTTCCCCACGGCCTCCCGCCCACACAACTCCTGCTGGAGTGTGGCTTTGTGGAGCAGCCCCTGTATGAGCTGCTCCATTTTGGATAACCGCTGGGGCACGGTATCCTGTCCCGAATGGGACTCTTCCTGGCCCGACTCTTGCGAGTCAATGGGCCTGACAGACTTGGGTTTTGCCTTCCGCCCGACTGGCGTTGGCTGTGTACCCGGCTGGGCACTTGGAAGTGCCAAGTCTGTCGCCGCACCGCTACCGGCTTGCAACTCCCCAGAGGTGACAGGCTGCCTTTCAGAGACTGCGCTCCCGCAGCTCTCTCTCACTTTTTCCGTTGCACGCCTGCACCTTGTTGTTTTCTCCATTATTCCTGTATTTTAGAGATAAACACAGCAACAATTTTTCTTTTCTCCTAACTCCTCCAAAGTCTCCCCGACTTTGGTGGAGCTTTTAACTACTCACCTGCAGGAGGAGCTCCGTCTTCCTGCTGCCGAGCGCCAATGCGTCAGACGTAATGATGCGCATGCGCCCTGACGGGTCTTCTTCACGTAGTCACTCACGTGACTCCAAAGTAAACTTAAACAGTATTGAAAACAGACTTTAAACAATAGCAACAGCACTCAATATTGAGTGGGCAAACAGCCCTCCATCGGCAATCGGCCGATGGTAGTATTGCTGAAACACAAGTTCATTTTTCCAACCTGCGGCTTTTAATATATGGTCGATGGGAACGTCTATCGCCCTGACCGCGGATGTTGCTACTGCGCTAGTGGAATGAGATGTAAACACATAAATGTTAATTGCTGCCTGATCCAACTCTTGCTTTAACCACATTGAGATAGTCTGAACTGCCACTCTTTTATGTTGGCTTCTTGTAACTGACAAATAATCCTGTTTCTTCTTGTCTTAAAGCCCTTGTGGCTTCAATGTAATATAAGAAATGTGTCCTTACACATAAACATGGATCTGTAGGATATGCTGAGAACACAATCTTAAATCCTGTCACACCTGGCATGCTTTGTTTGAGCAGGTCATAAATATAAAACAGAACATTCTCTGTAGTCACTTCCATTCTATCTAACTGAAGTTTTTGCAAAGTCTGCACTCTCTGTACTGACACCAATGCAATTAGCATAGCCAATTTCATGGTTAATTTTAACAAAGTTATAGACGTGACAGGGACCCAATGACGAAGCATGTTAAGAACAACGCTTACATCGCAGATTACCATATACCTAGGCTTAGGCGGTTTGGAATTAAAGATTCCTTTCATCAACCTAGATATGAGAGGGTGAGAACCTATACTTTGTGTCCGTGTACCTATTGCAAGATATGCCGACAAAGCACTTCTAGCTGTATTGATAGCAGTATAGCTAAGACCCTCATCATAATAAAGTGTAGATAAAACTCTAACACATTTTCAATAACTACAGTATCATATTGAATATTCTTTTGAACACAATATTGTTCCCATTTTTTTACATGTCATATACTGCTTTTGAGTACTCTTTCTCCAGGCTGCAGTGAGTATATCCACCGTTGGCCTAGAAAGTCCTCGACCAATGTAAGGCATTCTTAAAAACCTGCAAATTAACAGATCAATACGATCAAATAATGGATGAACTTAACGCGTTACTGGATGCTCCAGCAAATTGCTACTGTTTGGAATCAGCAAAAGGAGGTTGGATCGCTATCTGTAACATCAAAGGGAACCATGGTTGAATCGGGCAATTTGGTATCACCAAAACCCCTGAAGCGGCATCCTGCTTGATTTTCTCAAACACCGACCTATGAGGCAGAATGGTGGGAAAATGTACACAAACATATCATCCCAATTTAATGAAAAAGCATCAATTGCCACTGCCCCTGGATCTGGTGCCCATGAAACATATTTTGGCCTTCCATATAGAAGTACTATGTTCTTGAACACATCCTGGTTCAACATCCACTCTGTATTATCACGGAATTTTCGTGACCTGCCATCTGGTACTACATTAAGTTTCCTTGGCAGATAGCTCCAATCCAAATATCCATACTCCAGGTCCAATTTTATTTGCCAACCTGTCACATGATAATGATTTGATTCCACCCATGTGATTCATATAAGCAACTGCTGCAATGTTGTCTATTTGGCACTGCACATGCAAACTAGTTTTGTTAGTGCCATAAGTCTTGAGTCCATAAAATACTCCTGGTTAATTACCCATGTTTGCAGAAGCAATGTCCATCTGTCTCCACAGCTGGATCTTGTATCAATAGCACCCCACCCAAGTGCTCTGACATCTGTCTGCAAAATCATGGAAGCTTGGTCCAATAACACTTTGGAACTACTAGTGGACACATGCTGAATCCACCATTGTACATCAGCAACAGCCTCTATTGATAGAAGCATAGGTCTGTTATAATGACCCCAATGTATCCTCAGTGCTTGTTCCTTTGACATTTTTAATTGTAGATAATAAACTGGCCACTATTGAACTGCTGGAAATGCTGCCAGCCATTACCCCAGCAGACTCGTCACCTGGCTAATTGAAGGCTGTGTGTCAGCAATTAACTTGATACAGCTCTTAATTAGCTCTACCCTTTTTTGCCTCGGCAAGGTCACAATCATGTTGATTAAGTCTATTGTGAACCCAACTAGTCAATTTGTGTCACAGGTATTAATTTAGATTTCTCTGGATAGCTTATGAAGCCCAATTTTTAAAAATGTGTTTTTTACCAACTGCCACTGATGCTTCAGCTGTTTCCTTTGATTGTCCTACAATCAAGATATTATCTAGTTAAGCCATGAGCACATGCCCTTGACTTCTCATCATGCCTAGAATAGGTTTTAACAACTTTGTAATCACTCTAGGAGCTGAAGACAAACCATTAGGCAGTGCATTGTATTGCCATAATTGCCCCATCCAGCTGAATTGTAAATCTTCTATCCTGCAAATGAACAGACACTGAATCCGCATTTTGAAGATCTCCTCAAACGTTTCCATCTTAAAATGTCTATACCATACAAAAAGGTTTAAGACTATTCTGGTCCAGTATAATTCTGCATCCCCCTTCCCTTTTTTTGGTCAGGGAAAGATATTGGACACAAACTGATGGCTTTGGTAAACTGCCTGAGCAATTACACCTTTATTACATAGGCTTGCAAGTTCCACCTGAACTTCCAATTGTTCAGTGATACTGAAGTCAAACTCCTTTTTGGAACATGTTGCATAGGTAAATCAGAATTTGCATTAAGCTTTATTTGAAACCCTTCAATAACCTTCAGTATAAACATATCTGAGGTATCACATTAGATCTGTCTGCATGAGAACCAGACCCACTTACCTCCTTACCACCTGGCATTCTTCCCCGGCCTCGAGCTGGATATCTCACCTTCCCTGGCGCTGCTACAGCCGAACGCCAACTGCGCTGCATCGTAGCTGGACTTGTCTGTTGCCCGGACCAGTCTCCTCGCTTATAGGGATACTTCCGCTTTAGTGGATATGAGGCTGCTGGCTGCTTAATCAAGCCCACCGTCTTGGCCTCCTCCTCCAGCTCCTTCACCTGCTTTGCGAAATCCTCGCCAAACAGATTTGCTGGTTGCACTGTGCCAGGCTGGCAGAGTGAAGCATATTTAGGGTTGATGGTTGGTCTAAAACCATTCTTGCGGAGGCAGTTGATCTCAAAGTGGGCACTCCACAATAGCGCCCCACCTTTTGTTGTAATTTTGTCATTGGCCTCTCCATCCACCATCCTGGCAAAGCTCGTTATGCCAGATGCCAGCAACTTTAAAAAAAATATGCTGGAGCTTCACCTTCTCCTGGGCTCTCATTTGTATGCCCATCTTGCCCCAAATCTTCCTGTTCCCAACAGGAACTTTTAACAGGCCACAGTTGATTGGGGCTTCATGCTTCCTTACTGTCTCATCCATTGTCAGCTCCTGTAGCTGATGTGAGACTTGGTAATTTATGCTGGTGGTAGGTTCCTCACCCAAAGGCTCACCAGCATCCAACGACAGGGCAAACCGTGCTGCACACGGTGTCAGCTCTGGCCGCTGCATGCCCTCCCTTTGGAAGTCATCGTCGGACTCAGGGTCAGAGCGTATCTGCCCTTCTGCACTCACCTCTTGCAAAGAGGGTGCTTTCAAGCAGGCCTCTACTAGGCACTGCCGGCGGAGCCTTCGTCACGGCCTCCCGCCCACACAACGCCTCCTGGAGTGTGGCTTTGTGAAGCAGGCCTCTACTAGGCACTGCCGGCGGAGCCTTCCCCACGGCCTCCCGCCTGCACAACTCCTCCTGGAGTGTGGCTTGGTGGAGCAGCCCCTGTATGAGCTGCTCCTTTTGGATAACCGCTGGGGCATGGTATCCTGTCCCCGACGGGACTCTCCTGGCCCGACTCTGCGGAGTCAATGGCCCTGACAGACTTGGCTTATGCCTACCGCCCGACTGGCATTGGCTGTGTAGCCGGCTGGGCACTTTGCCAAGTCTGTCGCCGCACCGCTACCGGCTTGCGACTCCCCAGAGGTGCCAGGCTGCCTTTCAGAGACTGCGCTCCCGCAGCTCTCTCTCCCCTTGTCCGTAGCACGCCTGCACCTTGATGATTTTCCTTGTTCCTGCATTGTGGGGAAAAAGAAAAACCCAAACAATTTCGCAACTTTTTTTCTAACTCCTCCAAAGTCTCCCCGACTTTGGTGGAGCTGTAACTACTCACCTGTAGGAGGAGCTCCGTCCTCCTGCTGCCGGGCACTAATGCGTCAGATGTAATGACGCGCATGTGCCCTGACGGGTTTTCTTCGCGTAGTCACTCACGTGACTCCGAAGTAAAATAATACATCATCTGCATATAAAGAAATTTTATTAACTGTATCTTTAGTATTGTACCCATAAATTTCTGGATAAGCTCTGATACTTTCTGCAAGTGGTTCAATAGCTAAAGCAAATAGTAACGGAGATAGTGGGCATCCTTGTCTACAACCTCTAGATAGATTGAATTTAGGTGATAACATTTGATTTGTCAATATTCTTGCTGATGGATTAGTATATAGGAGTTTAACTCATGTACAAAACTTCTCACCCAATTTAAATGTTTCCATCACAGAAAAGAGATAAGGCCATTCTACCTGATCAAATGCTTTATCAGCATCTAACGAGATCACTGCTAAATCTACATTAGCTATTCTATTTGAGTATATTATATTAAACAATCATCTCAAATTATAGAATGAATAGCATTTTGGGATAAAACCTTTTTGATTGGGATGTATTAATTTATGAATTACTAAGCTTAATCTGTGGGCTAAGATTTTTGTTAATATCTTCTGATCGGTATTTAAAAGAGCTATTGCTGTATATGAGCCAGGGTCTTCAAGATCTTTATCAATTTTTGGTATAAGTGTTATTGTTGATTCATTTAAAGTTTCTGGCAATACCTGCTGTGTAAAAGCATAATTATATAATGTTGGTAGGCGTGGGGAGATCAAATCAATAATGTTTTAATAAAATTCAGAATTTAGACCATCGGGGCCCGGCGGCCTTTCCATTTTTCAAGGATCTAATGGACTCTTCGATATCTTTCATTGAAATATCAGCACCTAATAATTCTCCCTCTCACAGATCTAATCCTGAAAGATTACATTTCTTTAAGAATGTTTCCATTCTTATTGTACAATCTGTTTTTTTGGCTGAATAAAGTGTCTGATAATATTTCAAAAGATATTAGAATGGTTCTTGATGAATGGAATCACACATAATCCTCTAATTCTAATCATTTTCTGATTGATTGAATTTAAATCCAGAATTTATTAATCAAGACAAATTCTTGACCTTGATATCTGAGAAACCAAAAAGCTAATTATTGAGGAGATTAAGAGTCAAGTCAAGAGTCAAGAGAGATTTATTGTCATGTGTCCCAGATAGGACAATGACATTCTTGCTTGCTGCAGCACAACAGAATATGTAAACATAATACAGAACGGGAGATGTTCAGTGTGCCTATAGACCATAGACCATATATATATACACAATAAATAAACAGATAAAGTGCAATAGTAATAATAGACTGTTATTGTTCAGAGTTTGTTTGATGTCGTGTTTAATAGCCTGATGGCTGTGAGGAAGTTGCTGTTCCTGAACCTGGATGTTCCAGATTTCAAGCTCCTGTACCTTCTTCCCGATGGCAACGGAGAGATGAGTGTGTGACCAGGATGGTGTGCGTCTTTGATTATGTTGGCAGCCTTTTTGAGGCAGCGACTGCGAAAGATCCCTTTGATGATGGGGAGGTCAGAGCCGATGATGGACTGGGCAGTCCATCACAACTTTCTGCAGTCTATTCTGCTCCTGGACGTTCAAGTTGCCGAACCAAGCCATGCTGCAACCAGTCAGAATGCTCTCTACTGTGCACCTGTAGAAGTTCGGGAGAGTCCTCCATGACATACCGACTCTCCGTAATCTTCTCAGGAAGTAGAGGCGCTGATGTGCCTTCTTTATAATTGCATCAGTGTGCTGGGACCAGGAAAGATCTTCGGAAATATGCACGCCCAGGAATTTGAAGTTTTTTTACCCTTTCCACCATCGGGATATAAACGGGATTGTGGGTCCCTATCCTACCCCGTCCAAAGTTCACAATCAGTTCCTTGGTTTTGCTGGTGTTGAGAGCCAGGTTGTTGTGCTGGCACCATTTGGTCAATCGGTCAATCTCACTTCTATACTCGGACTCATCATCATCTGTGATTCGTCCCACAACAGTGGTGTAATCGGCGAACTTGTTGATGGAGTTCGCACTATGTCTGGCTACACAGTCATGAGTATGGAGTGATTACACCAGGGGGCTAAGCACGCAGCCTTGAGGTGCTCCGGTGCTGATTGTTATCAAGGATGACACATTTCCACCAATACGGACAGACTGTGGTCTGTGGATGAGAAAGTCGAGGATCCAATTGCAGAGGGATGCGCAGAGACCCAGATCCGTGAGCTTGGTAGCCAGCTTGGAGGGGATGACGGTATTAGACGCCGAGCTGTAGTCTACGAACAACAGCCAGACATATGAGTTTTTGTTGTCCAGGTGGTCCAGAGCGGAGTGGAGAGCCAGTGAGATTGTATCCACCGTTGACCTGTTGTGGCGGTAAGCGAACTGCAGTGGGTCGAGGTTCTTGTCGAGGTAGGAGTTGATTTGCGTCATAATCAACCTCTCAATGCACTTCATCACCACAGACGTTAGTGCCACTGGTCGATAGTCGTTGAGGCATGTTACCTTGCTATTCTTGGGCACTGGTATAATTGATGCCCTTTCAAAGCAGGTGGGAACCTCAGACCTCTGAAGTGAGAGGTTGAAAATGTCCGTAAAAACTCCAGCCGGTTGGTCTGCACAGGCTTTGAGAACACGACCGGGTATACCATCAGGTCCAAGCGCTTTCCAAGGGTTCACCCCTCTGAAGGATCTTCTGACGTCGGCCTCTGTGACTGTGACCGAAATACCATCATGGCGAATTGGGGCTCGGGAAGGCACATTAGTGTTCTCCCTATCAACGCATTGAGCTCGTCAGGGAGTGATGTTTCGCTGACATTTGAGCTGCCTCCTGATTTTGCCTTGTAGGAGGTGATTGCATTCAAGCCCCGCCACAGCTGCCAAACATCTGCCTCATCCTCCAGCTTAGAGCAGAAGTCCCTTTTGGCTTTTTTGATGGCCTTACCAAGGTCGTATCTGGACTTCTTGTAGACCTCTGCATCTCCAGACCTGAATGCCCGGGATCTGGTCTTCAGAAGAATGTGGATCTCATGGTTCATCCAAGGCTTCTGGTTTGGAAACACTTGGAAGTTTTTTGTTGGAACGCAGTCCTCCACACATTTCCTAATGAAGTCTGTAACCACTGTGGCGTATTAATTCAGGTCCATTGCCGAGTCCTTGAACATTGCCCAGTCTACAGACTCCAAGCAGTCCTGGAGTTGTTCCTGGAGTCCTGGAGTTGCACAAATTACAATTTGTAGACAATAATATTTTTTTGTTTACTTTGAGAAAATTAAAATTGAGAAAATTGGGTGGCACGATGGGTCAGCAGCACAGTGGCGCATCAGTAGAGTCGCTGCCTTACAGCACCAGAGATCCAGGCTCGATCCTTACTACGGGTGCTGTCTGTATGGTGTTTGTACATTCTCCCCGTGACCTGCGTGGGATTTCCCTGGGTGCTCCAGTTTCATCCCGCACTCCAAAGACATGCAGGTTTAAAGGTTAATTGGCTTCGGTAAAATTGTCGCTAGTGTGTGGGATAGTGCTAGTGTACGGGGTGATTGCTGCTCGGCACAGACTCGGTGGGCCGAAGTGCCAGTTTCCATGCTGCATCTCCAAAGTCTAAATTGAGTCTAATTGACAATGTATGAATTTGTCAGTTAGCTGCATCGTTTGCCACTCTGTCTCAGCTGTACCTGGATAAATTATCTGTGTCATCGTGAGTAAGAAAGGAGAGCATTTGTGTCGCTAATTTCAAAATTAATGCTTTCAGACTCGAGAGGAAAATAATTTTGCACATACCTGTGTTATTGAACCCACATCGTCTTAAAGAAAATCCTGACATAACACCCGGAAGAATTGTTATTGTTGATGGAGTCCCTTTCTCATGCTTTTTGAGGGAACAGGTGTGGCTAGGAAGAATCACAAAGACAATACACGACTTGAAATCTTTACAAAAATCAAGAAGCAAGTTTTGTTTTCATTGCTGCTGATAGAGGGTAAATTAGTTGTCCAAACTGTGGGGAAGCGACTCACATAGGGAACATAAAGAAATGTACTAAGAAGTGACATGAAATGATTCCAGATGAAGGGTCTGAGAATACATTCCTCTTTTTAAATGTTTTGATTATTTATTTTGGATGAAAGAATGACTTACCGCTTATCTTTGCTGTGAAATTCCTTTGTTACAACTGCAACTGCAACTGCAACTTTATTTATATAGCACATTTCATACACGAGGCAGACTCAAAGTGCTTCACATAAAAACATGTCATACAATAAAATGAAATATTAAATGAAATAAAATAGTAGAATTAAAAGAAAATAAAAGCAAAGTTAAAAATGCATTATAGAAAAGTGCAAAAGTTAAAAGTGTAATGTAGTTAAGATTTAGCTGAAAGCTAAAGTAAACATAAAAGTTTCAGTCTTGTTTTAAAAGTGGTGAAAGTAGGGGCAAGTCTTAAATCTTCAGGAAGTTTATTCCAGCTATTTGCTGCATAGTAACTAAATCCTGCTTTCCCATGTTTTGTATTTACTCTGGGAATCACTAACAGATTGGTCTCAGAAGATCTTAGCGGTCTAGAAGGCTTATATAGTGGAAGCATGTCAGTGATATACTTTGGCCCTAAACCATGTAGTGATTTATAGGTGAGCAGCAGGATTTTGAAATCAATTCTCTGACATACAGGGAGCCAATGTAAGGATTTAAGAATTGGTGTAATGTGTTCAAATTTGTTGGTCTTTGTTAGAACTCTAGCAACAGCGTTCTGAACAAGCTGTAGCTGCCTGACAGTTTTTTTCGGAAGACCTGCAAGGAGACCGTTACAATAATCTAGCCTACTAGTAATAAAGGCATGTACAAGTTTTTCTAAGTCTTGAGCTGACATGAGTCCTCTTAGTCTTGCTACATTTTTGAGGTGATAGTAGGCCGATTTTGTTACTGATTTGATGTGACTGTCGAAATGTTAATCTGAATCCATAATAACCCTGAGATTTCTGGCTTTGTTTGAAGTTTTCAGGGACAGAGAGTGAAGGTGTTGGGTTACTTTAAGCCTTTCTTTTTTAGCACCAAAAACAATTATCTCCGTTTTGTCCTTATTTAGTTGGAGGAAATCTTGGCACATCCAGTCTTTGACTTGCTCAATGCACTGGCACAGCAGATCTATGGGGCGATAGTCATTTGGTGATAGCGCTACATAGATTTGAGTGTCATCGGCATAGCAGTGGTGGTCAATATTATTATTTCGCATGATTTGCCCTAGTGGGAAACATGTAGATGTTGAATAAAGAAGGCCCTAAGATCGAACCTTGCGGGACTCCACACGTCACGTTGGTTGGTTCTGATACAAAGTCGCCAATGGAAACAAAATAGTTCCTATCTTGTAGATATGACCTGAACCAACATAAGACTGTGCCTGAGAGCCCCACCCATTTTTCCAACCTGTCCAAAAGTATTGAGTGATCAACAGTGTCGAATGCAGCACTGAGGTCTAATAGCATCAATATTGAAACTTTGCCAGAGTCTGTGTTAAGACGGATGTCGTTTACAACTTTAATAAGGGCAGTCTCAGTGAGAAGAAGAGGTCGAAATCCTGACTGGAAGTTGTCGTAGCAGCCAGTTGAAGCCAGAAAGTGATTAAGTTGCTGGAGGACAACTTTCTCAATGATTTTACTTATGAAATGTAGGTTTGATATTCGTCTATAGTTGTTAATAATAGAGGCATCTAGGCTCCGCTTTTTAAAAGGGGTTTAATAACTGCAGTTTTCAAGGCTTTTGGGAAATTGCCTGATTGAAGAGAGCTGTTAACTATTTGCAGTATGTCTATTGCTAGGCAGTCAAAAACATTCTTAAAGAAGTTGGTAGGTAAAGCATCAAGGCAGCAGGTGGATGGCCTTAGTTGTGTCACCGTTTCCACAAGAGTTTTAGAGTCTATGACATTAAAGCATGTCATCATTGCCACGTTACTTTTGCCTAAACAGGGTGGTGATCCAACATTTTTGTTTGAAGCAGAGATATTGATGGCATGTCTGATGCCTTCAATTTTATCAAACTCATTGCATTTCTGCATGGAATGGAGTTCAGGTGGTATTTGTGTTGGGGGGGTTGGTCAGTCTGTCAACAGTTGCAAATAGGGTTTTTGCCTTATTAGTGTTATTGTTAATGATATTGGAGAAAAATGTTTCTCTTGCACTTTTTAAGTCTAAATTGTAGGCACGGAGGCTCTCTTTATAGATGTCATGGTGAATATGAAGTTTTGTTTTCCACCAGATGCGTTCAGCTTTCCGGCATTCTCTTTTCTGGGCTGTTACAAAAGCAGCTTTTCTCCAGGGTGCCTTTTGCTTATCAGAAATCCTTTTAACCATAACAGGTGCAATGACATCTATAACTTTCACAATTTTGGAATTAAAGTTATCTACAAGATCATCAGCAGAACATGGGTTTAGAGGTGGTAACAAGGAGATGGCATTTTTAAAGAGTACATTAGAATGTTCATTTATATACCGTTTTTTGACAGTGTTTGATTTTGTCTGTATGTCGGGAATAAAAGATATATTAAAGAAAACACAGAAGTGGTCAGACAATGAAGGATCAGTCACAAAAATATCAGAAACATTGAGACCCTTTGTGATAATCAAGTCCAGGGTATGCCCCTTGCAATGAGTAGCCTCTTTCACATGTTCAATATAATTGCAGAGTCAAACTATCAAAATGTTATAATAGGCGGAGACTTTAACTGTGTTTTAGATCCGTACTTAGATAAATCAAGTCAAAAACAGAGAGGGAATATGAAATCGAAAACTGGGGAACTCCTCAATACCTACATAAATAACACTAATATAGCAGATGTTTGGAGAATTGTGAATCCAACTGGCAGGGAATATTCGTTTTACTCAATGGTACATAAGACATACTCACGTATAGACTACTTTCTGCTGGATACAAAATTAATTCCCCAAACATCTAATGCAATATATCATACAAATTCAATTTCAGAACTTTCTTTTTAAAACTGGAAGGATTGTCTAAGAATAATTCATTCTGGAGATTTAACTCTCAAATTTTAAAAGATCCACAAGCGAGTATATATTTAAAAGAACAAATGGAGGTCTTTTTTCAAACAAATGATACTTCAGATATATCGCCTACTTTACTTTGGGAATCTTTTAAAGCATACATTAGGGGTATTATAATTTCATATCAAGCTTTTCAAAATAAAAAGAATAAGAATGAACAAAGACAGTTAGAAGAACTTATTAGACAAATGGATATAGATTTTTTTTTTTTTATTTTTTTTTTTTATTTTTATTTATTAGAAGTACATTACATCACAGCCACATACATTAATACTCGTCATTTATATCTTCTTACAATTAATGTACTCCCTTTATTTTTTTTTTTTACGCTAAAGAAAGAAAAGATTGAAAGAGAGAAGAAAGTGAAGGAAAAAGTGCAAGTGTAGAAAAGTGTAGAAAATGTAACAACAAAAAAAAAAAAAGGACGAGGACCCTATGAAAGCGAAATTAAAAACAAAAAAAAAAAAGAGTTAAGAAATAGGCCCTAAGAAAAGAAAAGAGAGAGAGAAAAAAAGAAAAACAAATGTTTTTTTTTTGAGCATCACGTAAATAGGACATACCAACTCTTCAACTATCATCCCCCCTTACCCGACCTCAATTTTTTATTTTTTTAAAGTACTTTTGCACCCTATGTTTGTAATAATTCTATAAATGCAGACCACGTCAGGTGGAAGTGATCTGGTTTACCTGCTAGGAGGAGTCTTATCTCTTCAAGGTGTAGTGTTTCAAACATATTTGAAATCCACATATTTATAGTTGGTATTGGAGCCTTCTTCCAAAATTTTAGTAAATCTATGTAAAATTTTAAATTGTATTAAAGTGTGTCTTACATTAATCGAGCATTTATGTACTTTTAATAAGTATTCATTCCAACTTTCCTTTGAAATTTTAATAGCTAACTCTTGTTCCCAGTCTCTTCTGATACCCTCCGTAGATGGTATTTGTACATTTAAGATAATATTGTACAAATATGATATTAAGTTTGCTGATTCCGCTTTTGTCTGCATTGCCTCGTCCAGTACATCTGCTGGGTTATTATGATGATCTTTTATATATTTTTTCAAATAGTCGCATATTTGAAAGTATTTAAAATATTGATTATTTCCGAGTTTATATTTTATTTGTAATTGTTGAAATGAAAGTAATTTTCCAGTTTCATACAAGTCACCAAGCGTTTTAATTCCTAGTCTATCCCATTGTGTATAAGCTTTATCTATAATAGAAGGACTAAACGAAGGGTTATTGACTATAGGTAATAAAAGTGATAAGTTTCTTAATTTTAAATTTTGTTTTATTTGTTTCCAAATACGGATTGTACTATGAATAATTGGGTTCTTATTATAGTTTATGTTATTCAATTTCATTGGAGAGAGGAGGATCGCTCCAATGTTTCTAGAGGAGCAATCCTCTTTCTCCATTACAATCCAGTCTACTTGCTGGGCGGAGTTATCCATCAGTTGAATCATGTTTTTAATATTTACTGACCAATAATAATACATAAAATTGGGTAGTGCTAGACCCCCCAATACTTTAGATTTATTCAGATGGGTTTTTTGTATTCTATGTGATTTATAGTCCCATATAAAATTAGTGATATCTGAGTCGAGTTTTTTAAAAAACTTCTTAGGTAAGTATATAGGAATTGATTGAAATAGGTATAAAATTTGTGGTAAAAAGATCATTTTTATTGCGTTTATTCGGCCTATTAAAGACATCGGAAGCGTTTTCCAGAATTTAATTAATGTATTCAGTTTATTAAGTAGGGGGTCAAAATTTGCCCTGAGCATACCTTGATATGCTCTGGTAATTTCGATTCCCAAATATTTAAATTTTTCTGTAGCTATTTTAAAAGGGAATTTTAAAAGATGTGTTGAATCTTTCGGTTTTATTGACATAATTTCACTTTTATTCCAATTTATTCTATATCCAGAAAAAGATCCGAAGTCTTCAATTAAATTTAATATATTTGGTATAGTGATTTGAGGTTTTGTAATATACAATAATATATCATCCGCGTATAAAGATATTTTATTATATGAGTCTTTAGTATTATATCCATGAATATCAGGGTGTATTCTAATTTTTTCTGCTAGCGGTTCAATAATGAGAGCAAACAGCTGTGGTGATAATGAGCATCCTTGTCTATTTCCCCTTGATAGTTGAAATTTCGAGGATAATATGTTATTAGTAAGTATTCTAGCTGTAGGTTTGTTATATAGTAACTTAATCCATAAAATAAAATTCTCTCCCAGTTGAAATTTTTGTAATACTTTATCCATATAGTTCCATTCTACTTGATCAAATGCTTTTTCAGCATCCAGCGAAATAATTGATAATTCTTGATCTTCAGATTTGTGTGAGTGCATTATGTTGAGTAGACGTCTCATATTATTAGAAGAATATCTCTTAGGGATAAACCCTGTCTGATCTGGGTTTATTAATTTACTAATGTATTTACTTAATCTTCTGGCTAATGTTTTCGCTAATATTTTTTGATCTGTGTTTAACAATGCTATAGCTCTATATGAGCCAGGATCTTCTAAATCCTTATTTTTCTTAGGTATTAATGTAATCGTTGATTCCGCTAATGTATCAGGTAGTATTCGTTTTTTAAAAGCGTATTGGTACATTTTTTGTAATCTTGGTATTATTTTTTCATAAAAGTTTTTATAAAATTCATTAGTAAATCCATCAGGGCCTGGTGTTTTTCCATTTTTTAGTGAGTTTATTGTATCTTCTAATTCCTTAATTGAGATTTGTGCACCCAGTTCCTCTTGTTCCTTCAGCTCTAACTTTGGAAGATTACAGGTATCCAAGAACTTTGTGATATTATTGGAATCAATTATCGTTTTAGATGTATACAAATTCTCGTAAAATTGCGCAAATCTTTTATTAATATCCTTCGGTGTTGTTAATAATTCCCCTTTATCTGATTTGATCTTTGGTATAGTATGTTCCTTTTCTCGTTTTTTTAGCTGGCGAGCCAAAAGTTTATGCGGTTTATCCCCAAATTCAAAGTGCTCTTGTTTTGTAATTTGAAAAAGTCTTATAAGTTTGGCAGATAATAATTTATTTAATTTAAATTTTAAAATTATTATTTTATTATGTTTATCTATTGTTGGATCTTTAGCATTATCTATATCCATTTGTCTAATAAGTTCTTCTAACTGTCTTTGTTCATTCTTATTCTTTTTATTTTGAAAAGCTTGATATGAAATTATAATACCCCTAATGTATGCTTTAAAAGATTCCCAAAGTAAAGTAGGCGATATATCTGAAGTATCATTTGTTTGAAAAAAGACCTCCATTTGTTCTTTTAAATATATACTCGCTTGTGGATCTTTTAAAATTTGAGAGTTAAATCTCCAGAATGAATTATTCTTAGACAATCCTTCCAGTTTTAAAAAGAAAGTTAGTGGAGAATGGTCTGAAATTGAATTTGTATGATATATTGCATTAGATGTTTGGGGGATTAATTTTGTATCCAGCAGAAAGTAGTCTATACGTGAGTATGTCTTATGTACCATTGAGTAAAACGAATATTCCCTGCCAGTTGGGTTCACAATTCTCCAAACATCTGCTATATTAGTGTTGTTTATGTAGGTATTGAGGAGTTCCCCAGTTTTCGATTTCATATTCCCTCTCTGTTTTTGACTTGATTTATCTAAGTACGGGTCTAAAACACAATTAAAGTCTCCGCCTATTATAACATTTTGATAGTTTGACTCTGCAATTATATTGAAGATTTTATTGAAAAAGTGGGGGTTATCAAAGTTAGGGGCATATATATTTACCAAAGTAAGTGGAGTGTCATGGATTTCTCCATTAACTATTAGGTATCTCCCTTCTATATCTGTTATAATATTCTTTGCTTTAAATGGTATACCTTTTCTTATGATAATTGACGTGCCTCTAGATTTTGAAGTGAATGAAGAGTGGTATGTTTGACCTATCCATTTCGCCCTCAGCCTAACTTGGTCCTGAGGTTTTAGGTGTGTTTCTTGTAGGAAGGTAATGTCAGAATTATACATTTTTAGCTGAGCTAATATCTTACCCCTTTTGATAGGTTCATTAATGCCTCTTATATTCCAACTACAAAATGAGACTCCTCCTAGGTTCTTTTGTGTGGTGTCATGCATTTTGAATAATTATAGTACCTTTGAATCTTGTGGTGCGTCCATATCCCAGGTCTTTAGGTATTGGGGGAGTTTTTGAATTATTAACTTTTGTTGGTATGTCCATATTATTCTTATCACTAAACACAAAACACAAACAAGTGATTTTATGTAATAAAAAAAAAACTAAAAGAGTGAGGCTACAGTGTCTATAGTCGGCACTGTAGCAAGTGACCCACCTGTAGGTGGGAAAAAACCTTATTTTGACTTCCATTGCGTTGTTGCTCAACTCGCTCCGCTCTCTTAGTTAATCATAACATATTAAAATATTAAAACAAGGCCTCACATTCATATATATAATACAATTTTACCCTGATATTTCCTTATAACATATATATATATCAGAGTTTAATTATTAAACCAATATTTTTGATTTCAATAAGAATCAGCTGTTGGTTGAAGGGGTTAACGAGACGTGCTCCTGGACATAAGCCAGGAGCTCGTTTCTCATCCCCTCCTCCTGCTTATAGACAAGGTTACAATTTATTAAAAATTCATATTAGTATGTTAGTTCATTATTTTTTTTGTTTTTTTTGTTAGTATTCTAATCTAACCTGCATAACTTTTAAAGTTGTTAATAGGATAAGTTCTTACAATTGGTTATAACATTTTAATCAATAAGCAATTATTTTCTAATTCATATCCCGTTATAAAGTTGTTTACACGTTTTGAACAGAAAATGTCCTTGCTTCAACATTCCGGAGATAACAGTGTAACTATCCCCAGACAAAACATAGCTGAGAATTATTCGGATCTGCCAAAGCTCCCTTTTATTTCTGTCTTTCAACAATCGTTTGGGCATATTTGAAAGCGTCTTCAGGCTTAACAAATGACTTTTCAAGACCATTAAAAGAAATACGCATTTTAGCGGGATAAAAAACCCCGAATCTGACCCCTTCTCTCCCTCTTAAAAGATCTTTAACCTTATCAAATTTGTTTCTTTTTTGCACAATTTCATGTGGGTAGTCCCTGAATATCTTAATAGTGTCTTTGTCCAGCCGTAATTGTACACCATATTTGATATGGGTCATAACATATTCCAGTTCTGCAGTATCTCGAAATTTCACTATAATATGTCGTGGATAAGCTTTTCCCGCATCAAATCTTTTTCCAAATCTTGGGACACGATGAGCCACTTCGATTTTCGGTTCCTTGGGAAGATTCAACAGTTGTTTCAACAAGCCCATGGCAAATTCACGTACCTGTTCCCCTTCTGCCCCCTCTGAAACACCAAGAATCCTCAGATTCTGGCGTCTAGAACGAGCTTCCAGGTCCAGGCATTTGAATGAGACTTTCTCTAATTGAGTCCCCATTTGTAGTGATGCTTGTTCGTTTTCTCGCCTCATTTGCTCATGTTCTTGCCTCAGTTTCGCCATGTCTTCAACAAGTCGTGCCGTATTTTTCTCCAATTCCGTGATTGTCTGCATACTTGCAGCTACTGTTTCAAGTACAGCCGTGAACTTATCCGTAGTAATTACATCCATCTTATCCATTTTCTCTGATAGTCCATCTTTCACCTCATCAATTCGTTTATTCATAGTGTCCAGTAAATCCGTCATATTCTTCTGGTTACCAGCATTTAAATCCTTCATCATCTTCTGCATTCCTTCCATCATTTTTGCCGAATTTTCCTTCATTTCCTTCTTATCTTCCACCCTATTATCCGAGATCTCATCTTTCAAATTTTTCATTGATTTTTTCAAGTCATCAAAGTCTTTCTTAGATCTTGTATCCATTTCTGCAGCCACTTCAGAGACTTCAGAGGTAACTTCAGTTTCGAACTGTTTCGACAGTTTATTCACAGCTCTCTGAGGGCTCACAGCTGGAGTCAATTTACTCATTTAAAGGGCTTCAAACCACCGTTTAAAACATCGCGTTTAACGATGACGTCATCAGCGCGGTAACCAGAAGCTCCGGTAAGGTTTTTAAAAACAATCCCGATTTTCGGACCCGTTTTACACGATAAATCGTGAAGTTTTTCGGGAGAGGAGCTGGGTGCACGTCTGTTAGTCTAACATGACGCCACCGGAAGTCACAAATGGATATAGATAATGCTAAAGATCCATCAATAGATAAACATAATAAAATAATAATTTTAAAATTTAAATTAAATAAATTATTATCTGCCAAACTTATAAGACTTTTTCAAATTACAAAACAAGAGCACTTTGAATTTGGGGATAAACCGCATAAACTTTTGGCTCGCCAGCTAAAAAAACGAGAAAAGGAACATACTATACCAAAGATCAAATCAGATAAAGGGGAATTATTAACAACACCGAAGGATATTAATAAAAGATTTGCGCAATTTTACGAGAATTTGTATACATCTAAAACGATAATTGATTCCAATAATATCACAAAGTTCTTGGATACCTGTAATCTTCCAAAGTTAGAGCTGAAGGAACAAGAGGAACTGGGTGCACAAATCTCAATTAAGGAATTAGAAGATACAATAAACTCACTAAAAAATGGAAAAACACCAGGCCCTGATGGATTTACTGATGAATTTTATAAAAGCTTTTATGATAAAATAATACCAAGATTACAAAAAATGTACCAATACGCTTTTAAAAAACGAATACTACCTGATACATTAGCGGAATCAACGATTACATTAATACCTAAGAAAAATAAGGATTTAGAAGAACCTGGCTCATATAGAGCTATAGCATTGTTAAACACAGATCAAAAAATATTAGCGAAAACATTAGCCAGAAGATTAAGTAAATACATTAGTAAATTAATAAACCCAGATCAGACAGGGTTTATCCCTAAGAGATACTCCTCTAATAATATGAGACGTCTACTCAACATAATGCACTCACACAAATCTGAAGATCAAGAATTATCAATTATTTCGCTGGATGCTGAAAAAGCATTTGATCAAGTAGAATGGAATTATATGGATAAAGTATTACAAAAATTTCAACTGGGAGAGAATTTTATTTTATGGATTAAGTTACTATATAACAAACCTACAGCTAGAATACTTACTAATAACATATTATCCTCGAAATTTCAACTATCAAGGGGAAATAGACAAGGATGCTCATTATCACCACAGCTGTTTGCTCTCATTATTGAACCGCTAGCAGAAAAAATTAGAATACACCCTGATATTCATGGATATAATACTAAAGACTCATATAATAAAATATCTTTATACGCGGATGATATATTATTGTATATTACAAAACCTCAAATCACTATACCAAATATATTAAATTTAATTGAAGACTTCGGATCTTTTTCTGGATATAGAATAAATTGGAATAAAAGTGAAATTATGTCAATAAAACCGAAAGATTCAACACATCTTTTAAAATTCCCTTTTAAAATAGCTACAGAAAAATTTAAATATTTGGGAATCGAAATTACCAGAGCATATCAAGGTATGCTCAGGGCAAATTTTGACCCCCTACTTAATAAACTGAATACATTAATTAAATTCTGGAAAACGCTTCCGATGTCTTTAATAGGCCGAATAAACGCAATAAAAATGATCTTTTTACCACAAATTATATACCTATTTCAATCAATTCCTATATACTTACCTAAGAAGTTTTTTAAAAAACTCGACTCAGATATCACTAATTTTATATGGGACTATAAATCACATAGAATACAAAAAACCCATCTGAATAAATCTAAAGTATTGGGGGGTCTAGCACTACCTAATTTTATGTATTATTATTGGTCAGTAAATATTAAAAACATGATTCAACTGATGGATAACTCCGCCCAGCAAGTAGACTGGATTGTAATGGAGAAAGAGGATTGCTCCTCTAGAAACATTGGAGCGATCCTCCTCTCTCCAATGAAATTGAATAACATAAACTATAATAAGAACCCAATTATTCATAGTACAATCCGTATTTGGAAACAAATAAAACAAAATTTAAAATTAAGAAACTTATCACTTTTATTACCTATAGTCAATAACCCTTCGTTTAGTCCTTCTATTATAGATAAAGCTTATACACAATGGGATAGACTAGGAATTAAAACGCTTGGTGACTTGTATGAAACTGGAAAATTACTTTCATTTCAACAATTACAAATAAAATATAAACTCGGAAATAATCAATATTTTAAATACTTTCAAATATGCGACTATTTGAAAAAATATATAAAAGATCATCATAATAACCCAGCAGATGTACTGGACGAGGCAATGCAGATAAAAGCGGAATCAGCAAACTTAATATCATATTTGTACAATATTATCTTAAATGCACAAATACCATCTACGGAGGGTATCAGAAGAGACTGGGAACAAGAGTTAGCTATTAAAATTTCAAAGGAAAGTTGGAATGAATACTTATTAAAAGTGCATAAATGCTCGATTAATGTAAGACACACTTTAATACAATTTAAAATTTTACATAGATTATATTATTCGAAAACTAAAATTCATAAAATTTTCCCAAACGTATCATCTATTTGTGATAAATGTCAATCCCAAGAAGCAACTATAGCGCACTCATTTGTCTTCTGTACAAAAATTCAAAAATTTTGGAATGAAATTTTTGAAATCTTTACAAAGTTATTTAAAACAAGACTGATACCCAAAGCAGAATGGATTATCTTTGGAATAACGGAAGATGATCCAGAATTAAATGTGTTTCAAAAGAAATTAATGGATTATGGGTTAATAACTGGAAAAAAGCTAATTCTAAAATTTTGGAAGAAGGCTCCAATACCAACTATAAATATGTGGATTTCAAATATGTTTGAAACATTACACCTTGAAGAGATAAGACTCCTCCTAGCAGGTAAACCAGATCACTTCCACCTGACGTGGTCTGCATTTATAGAATTATTACAAACATAGGGTGCAAAAGTACTTAAAAAAAAAAAAAAAAATTGAGGTCGGGTAAGGGGGGATGATAGTTGAAGAGTTGGTATGTCCTATTTACGTGATGCTCAAAAAAAAAACATTTGTTTCTCTTTTTTTTCTCTTTCTCTTTTCTTTTCTTAGGGCCTATTTCTTAACTCTTTTTCTTTTTGTTTTTAATTTCGCTCTTATAGGGTCTTCGTCCTTTTTTGTTGTTACATTTTCTACACTTTTCTACACTTGCACTTTTTCCTTCACTTTCTTCTCTCTTTCAATCTTTTCTTTCTCTAGTGTAAAAAAATAAATAAAGGGAGTACATTAATTGTAAGATGATATAAATGACGAGTATTAATGTATGTGGTTGTAATGTAATGTACTTCTAATAAATAAAAATTAAAAAAAAAAAAAAAAAAAAAGAATGTTCATTTATATACCGTTTTTTGACAGTGTTTGATTTTGTCTGTATGTCGGGAATAAAAGATATATTAAAGAAAACACAGAAGTGGTCAGACAATGAAGGATCAGTCACAAAAATATCAGAAACATTGAGACCCTTTGTGATAATCAAGTCCAGGGTATGCCCCTTGCAATGAGTAGCCTCTTTCACATGTTGAGACAGTTCAAATGTGTCTAAAATAGTAAAAAAGTTATTTTGCACCCTTGTCATTCAAATCATCAGTATGAAAATTAAAATCACCAGTTATAACTAGACAGTCAAAGTCAGTGGAGATGCTAGACAATAATTCTGTAAAGTCATCGAAAAAATTTGCATAATATTTGGGTGGCATAATAATTAATAGGAGAACTCTGGGGGAACATTTCAATACAGCACAAAGGTATTCGAATGATGGAAAATCACCAAGTGACATCTGTTTCCCCTGAAATACATTTTAAAATATAGCAGCAACCCCTCCACCTCTTTTTCCAGATCTACATACATCAAAAAAGTTATACTTGGGAGGAGCTGTCTCGATCAGAATGGTTGCACTGTTATTTTGTTCTAGCCATGTTTCAGTTAAAAACATAAAATCCAGTTTAGAGGTGGTAATGAAATCGTTGACTAAAAATGATTTGTTATTAAGAGACCTAACATTAAGCAGACCCATCCTGATGGTATTATTGATAGGCTTTATGATTGGTTTTGGTTTGGAGGGAATAGGTATTAGATTTGTTAGGTTAGCAGTGTGTCTAAGTTTCCCTTTGTTTACTCTCTTAGTAGTCACAACAGGAATGCAGAAGGTGCCATACTTTGACGTAGGCGACCTTGGGTTCAGCTGATTATGCGGAACTTCCTTCGTAATGTGTCTACGGCTGACCCCTTTCTTATCTCAATAATATTCAGGACTGCTATCAATACAGGGGGGGGGGGGCTGTGGCGCCCTCCGCTTGGTTGTTATCTCCCTGCGGCCGTGACGTGGCGATGGTACTGATGTAGGGCGTGGGCTGGGCATCATAGACAGATGCAAGTTTAATGCCACCTTTTTCCTGTTTCTTCAATTCATGTGGAAAATCATAATGGGAGGAGACAGTGGAGCTGGTGTTGTTGTGGCTATGGGAGAGATGAGGGTGGAGGTCATCGTCGATGGGGGAGTGCAGAGGAGGGTGGTGGCCGCTCCTCTCCAAGCCAGCATCAGCGGTGGGGGATGGCAGGGGGGGTAAGGGCGCGTCGATGGGGATGGGTGGGTGGGGGGGGGGCTGTTGTCTCTCCTCAAGGTCTGTGGTCTGACTGCGGCCTGTGTGTCAAACAGTGGCAGGGTAGATGTGTGGGGGGGGCTGTTGCCTCGCTTCTCTACCTGTGGTTTGACTGTGGTCTGACAAAGGTATAGAACTGACAGCTGGGCTCCTCTGTACATTTACTCTGACAAATGTGCTCATCCTCCACGACCGACTGATGGAAGTCATCCCCCGGGAAGTCCAAACCATCAAAAATGGGTTCATAACAGGCTGGAAAACAATGAAGAGAAGTTAATAACTTATCTGGAAATTAATAGCCAATTTGAAACAAATGTAAACATTTAGGAAATAATTTAGATAATAGACATTTGCTCATAACACCAGTTCTGGATTTCATCATACTTCATATTCTACTTGGGACACTTACAACACAATGGTATGAACATTAAATTCTCCAATTCTCCAACCCCATTTCTCCCTCTCTTTCCCGCGCACCACCTTTATGCGCACTCATTTCTCCCATTATCCCGCCAATCTTTCCCCTTCCGGTCATCCCCTTCAACTGCATCCCTTCTTCTGGTTCATAATTCATGCCTTGTCTCTCTTTATCTCTCAGCTTTTTGTCTCCTTTTCATCTTCTTCCACCCATCTGTTCATCAATCCCACTCACCGGTAACCAACCATCACTTGCCAGGCTTTTCCTTGCACTCACCTCTCTTCCAGATTTCTCTCATCTACTGCAATCACTTAAGTAAGAGTTCCAACTTGAAACATCACCTATCCATGTTCTCCAGAGATGCTGGTGACCCACTAAGACACTCCAGCACTTTGTGTTTTTTTACTCAAGATTTCAGCATCTGCAGTTCCTAGTGTCTCAATTTCCTTTCAAAGTATTGGCCTGGATTTGACAATAATGATGTTTGCGATTTTACCTACATTTATCACTATTGTGAAATAGACTGCAATTACTCCACTTGCTTAATTTAACACTGAGGGGCGGAATTGCCTACAGTGATCTCACACCCCGCATTATCTTGCTTTTTCAGCCTTCTTCACTGCAATCAAAGGCAATTGTTGGCATATCTGAATTTCAAGCATTGATCTTAAAATTGACCTTAAAATTGATTTAACCCTAATTTCAACTCAGCAAGCTTTGCACTTCTGAATATTTGTTGGATGTCATAATTACTTAGCTTAGGAAATCACAATGAAGGAAACTATGTATTTATAATTACAAAAGTTGACTTCTGATAACTCAGGTTTTATTATAATCTTCTGAAAAGTTAAAACAGTGCAGTATTCTGTGTAATGTTATAACATTTAAACTGCTAGTATTGTTATTCTTTGATATGTAAAAACAAAGAACTACAGATGCTGGCTAGATGCTGGTTAATGCACAAAAGGACACAAAGTGCTGAAGTGACTCAGTAGGTCAGGCAGCATCTCTGGAGAACATGGACAGGTGACGTTTCGGGTCGATATCCCTCTTCGGTGTCTAAAGAATGGTCTCGACCCAGAACATCACTTGTCCACGTTCTCAAGAGATGCTGCCTGACCTGCAGTGTTAAAGGTCTGTCTCACTGTGCGAGTTGACCCACGAGTGACCCCGAGTTTAAAACAAATTTAACTCGTGGTAATCACGTACAATTAACGTAGCGGGAACATCGGAACTCGTGGACGCAACTTAGCGACTCTTGGCACTAACGGGAGGTACACGTGAAACTTGTTAACTCTTGCAAAAGTTCAAACATGTTTGAACTTTTCCACGAGCAAAATGTACTCTTGAGGTTAAAATTTGAAACATTTTAAACTCGTTGTAAGAACGTAGTGGCCCGTGCGTTTAACTTTGTGACTCGTGAGTCTACCGTGGGAACTCTTTTTAGAAACAATAATCAGGGACAGAAATATCAGTTACTTAGACTTTTTAAAGACAAATTCTGCTTAACAAAGTTAAGTAAGTTATTGATAAGGTGACAGAGTGGGTAGAAAAGAAAAAATTGCTTTAAGTTGATATATAAATTTTGTGTATTTGGGACTGAGCTCACAACCTTAAGACAAACCAGTATTGAGGAACAGCGTGAGAACATTTTATGACACTTCATGGCAGCCTAATCTGAGGTTTGCCAGTCACGTCCAGAAGCCATCTCTACCAGTGCTATTGAAGAAGACAGGGTTGTGTTCACCTCTCCTGCACCCCTGTTCAGTAGGACAAAACCAACTCTTTCATTATGCGGATGTTAAAGGCTGGGTTTTATTGTCAAGCCATGATGCCAGATTCCCGATCTCTTTACTGAACTTTACTGAATCAAAGGGTTCTATAGGAGGTGCTGCCTCAAAAAGGCAGCCAGCATTGTCATGGACCCACACTACCCTGGCCATGCTCTCATTTCGTTCCTGCTGAGCAGCAGGTATATGAATCTGAAAACCATGATCTCCAGGTTCAAGAACACCTTCTTCCCAACAACCATTTTGAACGCAATAAATGCTAACTAAACTATGAACTACAAACTGCCTTGTTTGCACTAAGGACTTTGGGATTTTTGCAATAATACTGGATTTTTTAATATATATTTTCTTTGTTTAGTATATTATCTATGAGTATTGTGTTTACTGGCCTGTTTTGCTGCTGCAAGTGGGAACTCTTTAACTCAGAGGGCAGGCAGCATCTCTGGAGAGAAGGAATGGGTGATGGGATGACATTTCCAAATTGGGGGAGGGGGGGTGAGGGGGGTGGGGTGGAGGAGAGAGGGTGGAGAGTGGAGGGAGAGGAGGGGAGGGGAGGGGAGGATGGGGGTGGCTTCATTCACTGGCTGTGGGTGCCTGTCACTGAAACAGGTAGGTGAGATTTCACATCCACCTTGTGTGTGTGTCTCTCTCTCCCTCCCTCCCTCTCACACAGGCTGAGAGACTCTGCCTCTGTGAGTGTACGTCCCTTTCTCCCCCTCTCCCTGGGCTCTATACACTCATTGTTTCCTATGAGAGACTTTGAAAAATAAGAATCACATTTCACACATTGATTTTATGACTTTTAATTCTTAACATGACCATAATCACAATCTTTTACACCACCCATCACCACTCAGTTTTTTTAACATGTGATGATTTTTAAACACTTCGATATACATTGTTGCCTCAAGATTAATGGGAGAGGAACTTGGTACACTCGGGAGACGAACTTGGAACATCGCAGAAATGAGAAGTAAACGGGAAACTTAGACATACCCGTGGGAACTCGGTTAAACTCGGGATCATAAACTTGTAGTATCGTACGCAACCACGAATCTTTCACTCGGGGTCACTCGTGGGTCAACTCGCACAGTGAGACAGCCCTTTTACTCCAGCACTTTGTGTCATTCTTTGATATGATTGGCCTCTCATCCTTTTTGTTGACTTCATAGCTTGTTAATGTTCAGGATTTTCCTGGTAACAAAAACAGGCTAAAAAGACGGTAAGCACTTGAGAGAGGATGTTGAGTTGTTATTTTCAAGGTCAGCAGTTAGCACCATTACCTATCAGCAAAATGTTTAAGACTGGCAAATAAATGATATGTCTTTCGTGTTTCTTATCACAAATGTTCCTGTTTATTCTTGCAATACAATTGTTTTTTCCTTCAAGGATGCGCCAATGACATGATCCTCATAGCCCCTCCAATATGACCTCCCAAATTCATGGCCTCTACCACTAAGGAGACGAAAAGCTTCCCTCTAATCAAACACTTTCCTGACATGGAGCAATATCACAGGCCTTTCATTGTCACTGAGCCCATGTCCTAGACTTTCTCACCAGCAGGACTTCAGCGGTTCAAGAAACCGGCCCACTGATCTCCTCAAAGGCAATTAGAGGTGGACAATAAATTCTGCCCTTGCTGATGTAAATTAAGTCCTAAAAATGACTGTTATTAAAATGGCTGTGCTCATTCATGTCAAGAAACAACTTAAAGGGAAATAAATAAAACCATGTGATTTTACATTTACTTACCACTTATCAGGTCTTTGCACCATTTAAGGGAAAACCCACTTACAACGTTTTGTAACGTTGTCACCCTTGATACTGTTCCAGTTGCAGTTTTCTTTAAATAACAGTAAAATCTGGAAAATATTCAGTTATATTGTTAATTGATGTTTTGCATGAAATGAGAATATCAATAATCACATATTCCACACAACGATGGATAAAATAAATCAGTTAACGAGTGAAAAGAATATAATCCAATCCAATCCAACAAAATAAAACCGATGAAAACAAAGTTTTCCACCCCTTTTCTCATATCCCTGTTCCAGAGCAATGAGAAACACCGTAGAAAAAAATGGACAAACGCTATGAGGAAACAGAAGTGGGGTGGGGTTAACTAGAAAGCTCTTTCAAAAGTGCTGGAGCAAGAATATCGGGCCCAAAGAGTTCCTTTACTCATGCAACAATTGTATGGGAGACTTGAATTTCCTTTTCAAGAAAGAGAAACACAAGGAAATTTCCATTTCAAACGTGTTGCTAAAGAGCTGCCGATACCTTCTTTGGTCAATGTTCCATTCTTTCTTCACAAATGTGAAGAATAAACATTGAGGATGATGAGTGCATATTCTTTGACAGAAGTTTGCATCAGGTGCCAGGACCCACGTGATATCATTTCCAGGGAAATCTACATCTTCAGAAAGATCAGTTCTACATTCTGAAACTAAGCAAAACATGACATGATTTTACAACGCAAAAAACAACAATTGGACATTTAATATAAAATTTAATTAATTTAAATTTTAAATGTAATTAATGTCATTCATTTAACTAAATCTAAAAGTGCAGTAAAATAATTATTTACAGTCACCATGTAAATCATTGGGTTCTTCAGTATTCGTGATATAGCTTATTTGAAAAAAAAAAAATAAGGAGCTTGCAGAATAATGCGTACAAAAGTTGCATTAATACGAGATGTAGCCACAGTTGGAAGTTCTCCCATGTGATCTCTGCACCAGGCATAAATTGTTGGTAAAAAGATGGCTCCAGAAGATTTCCACGATGTCATTCCCAGCCGTACAATATTCACCTCTATTGAAATCACACCTGACGATAAAGCAACATTTCAACTCAAGACCCCACCTTGCGTCACAGAGCCACATAATCATAAAGGATACAAGGATACAAAGGACATTTGTTATCACATACACCAATTGGTGTAGTGAAATTTGACTTGCCATTGCAGCACACAAATAAAGTTAAGACACTACATTAAAGAATTTAGCAATAAACATAAAAACATCCCCCCACAATGGTTCCCACTATGGGGGAAGGCAGCAAAGTCCAGTCCCGTCCCTGTTCACCCATAGTCGGGCCTATTGTGGCCTCTGCAGTCGCCGCTACAGCAGCCCGATGCTTCAGGCCCTCTTGCCGGGAAGATGGAACTCTGGCGTCGGGTGAACACTCCTCAGCGACTTGGAATGTCTGGAGCGGCCGCTTCCTCCCCAGAGACCGCGGCACCCGAAGTCCTCAGGCCACACTGGTTGGAGCTCCGACTCTGCCGATCTCGGATCCCAGGCTCCGCGGTGTTTTAAATCCAGCGCCGCCCGCGGCTGGATGCCCGCAGCCACAGCTCCTCGATGTTCGAGCCGGTGGTCACAGCATTCCGGAGCGTACCGCACGGCGACCCGGTTAAGGCATCGCCCGCTCCGTGAAGGTGTCCCAGCGCAGTGCCGCCACCGAAGCTGGGGTTCCGGCCGGTCCCGACAGGAAACGCCACTCCAGTCCAATGGTAGGCTGCGAGGAGGGGGCGAAGATGTAGCTCGGAGGGAAGCCGTCTCTCCAACTAGGTAGCGACTAGGAAATCAAGTTTCCCCTTTCCCCTCCCCCCACCCACCACATAAAAGACTAGAAGACCTCCAAAACAAACACTTTTAACTCACTAAAAATGTTTTAAAAGGGTGAAAGGACTAACAGCTGCTGGCAGGGCAGCCATACTCGATGGTGCCCCCACTAATCCAGGGAATCCAACCCTTCAACTCCCTGAGTCACCCTGACCATCAACCACGCTCTTCTTACATTGATCCTAATTTTTTTACTCTGCTCACATTCCCATCAACTCCCCTCAGAATCTAACACTTACTTACACACTAGGGGTAATTCACTAACTAACTAATTTACTCATGCACACAGCCATGAAATATGGGAGGAAACTGGAGCACCCGGAGGAAATACACATTCACAGGAGGAACATGTAAATTTCACACAAACGCCAAACCTAGGATTGAACCACTATGATTGATATCGGTATTGATATTGGTATTGTTTTATTATTGTCACATGTACCGAGTACCGAGTGAAAAGCTGGATTTTCTTGCTATACAGTCAAATCATATCATACATGAGTACAATCAAACAAGTACAGGTAGTGCAAAGAGAAAAATACCAGTGTGCAGAGTAGAGTGTTACAGCATTATAGTGTTGCAGTTACAGAGAAAGTGCAGATAAAAAAGGTTGGTTGGATGATGGGGACCACACCAGAGTTTCTGGGAGGGCTCCTCAGCCATCTGGTACCAGCAGAGAAGAAGCTGTTCCTGAATTTGGTAGAAGTGCTTTGAAGCGTTTGTCTCTTTTGCTCGATGGAAGAGGGGAGAAGAGAGAATGACCAGGTGAAAATGGTGCTTTATTAGGGTGGATGTTTACTTGAGGCAAAGTAAAGTGTAGATGGAGTTCATGTAGGGGAGACTGCTTTGCTTGATGGACTGGTCTACATCCATAACTCTGCAATTTCTGGTGGTCTTGGATAGAGATTTTGCTGAACTAGATTGTTGATATCAAGTAGGAAGAAGACACAAAATGCTGGAGTAACTCAGCAGGACAGGTAGCATCTCTGCATAGAAAGAATGGGTGATGATTTGGGTCAGACCTTATATCAACAGGACGATGGTGGAAAGGGTCAAGAACTTCAAATTCCTGGGTGTGCACACTTCTGAAGATCTTTCCTGGTCCCAGCACACTGATGCAATTATAAAGAAAACACATCAGTGCCTCTACTTCCTGAGAAGACTACGGAGAGTCTGTATGTCAAAGAAGACTCTTTCGAACTTCTACAGGTGCACAGTAGAGAGCATGCTGACTGGTTGTATCGTGGCTTGGTTCGGCAACTTGAGCGTCCAGGAGCGGAAAAGGATGCAGAAAGTTGTGACCACTGCCCAGTCCATCATCGGCTCTGACCTCCCCACCATCGAAGGGATCTATCACAGTCGCTGCCTCAAAAAGGCAGCCAACATCATCAAGGACCTACACCATCCTGGCCACGCACTCATCTCTCCGCTACCATTGGGTAGAAGTTACAGGAGCCTGAAATTTATTACATCCAGGTTCAGGACCAGCTTCTCCCCACAGCCATCAGGCAATTAAACTCGCCAACAAACAGACTCTGAACTGTAACAGCCTATTGCACTTTATCTGCTTATTTATGTGTATATTGAACTGAACTGTTCTGTATTTTTGCTTACAATATTCTGTTGTGCCGCAACAAGCAAGAATTTCATTGTCCTATCTGGGACACATGACAATAAACTCTCTTGACTTGACTTGACTTGATCCAGAGATGCTGCCTGTCCCGCTGAGTTACTCCAACATTTTGTGTCTATCTTCTCCTGATATCAAGATTCGTTTCTCAATGTGTATATTAATATATAGAGATATTTTTTAACAAAAAATTGTGATGGAATGACTACTCTCCAGAACATACACTGCACTGCAAATTTTCACTGCACTGCTGTTCCTTGACTGACTGTATTTTTTAAGAACTTGTTGGAAATGCATAATTATCCATTTGATGTTGGAGCCAGGGGCCAACATCAAGTTGATGTTGGAGCCAGGGGCCAACATCAAGTGCACAGGAATCTGTGGATAGCAAATCAACATATAATGAGGACTTTGGGCCCAGATCTACTCAGCATTAGACTGAGGAAGTGCTGGACTGCTGCCACAAGAGGTCCCCATTGAGGCTTGTACCAGTAACTTGCATGCAATAAATCAATTGTTGGTTGGTAATGCTAAATGTGCTTTACAGCAACAATCACACAATTGTACTACTACTCCAGTTCAGATCCATTGACCTTATTGTAGAGTGTGATTTTCTTGCTCCTGACTGGCAAGAAATTTATGGGGGAGTAATAGACAATAGACAATAGACAATAGGTGCAGGAGTAGGCCATTCGGCCCTTTGAGCCAGCACCGCCTTTCAATGTAATCATTACACTAGCATTTTCTGCAAAGAAACATCACTTAAACAATGTGATCGATAACTTAAGCAGCAATCCATGAAGCCTTTCTTTGCAGATTAATTCAAAGATGTTTCGCAACTGATCAATGGTTACCAGCTGATGATAGAATGGTGAGTGTAATCGCTTGGATTTTAGAGAAAAGTAATGGCTGGAAAGAAATGTAATTCATGCGATTCAAGGATTCAGAGAGAATCAGAAATAACAGAAAAGGGCGAAGATTAGATTATGTCAGATTATATGCAGACACAAAGAAATAAAACTGGATTAAGATAATAATGAAACAGAGAAGAAAAGAAAATTAGAATTGAAAATGTAATCTTTTAAAAGTTTATGTGAATGCATTACATGCAGGAATGTAAAGAATAGAATGAATTGCCTAATGTTTGGCCTGAAAAGGTTCATTATTATTGCATTCACAAATGAATGAGTGAATGAATGAATGAATAAGTTTATGAATGAATAAGTTTATTGGCGAAGTATATTCACATACAAGGAATTTGCCTTGGTGCTCCGCCCGCAAGTGACAACATGTCAGACAGTGACAGTTAGGAATAACACATAAAACATTAAACATTCTACATAAACTACTTTATTCTAAAACAAAATTAAATAGAATCTTTCCTAATATCTCTCCTATCTGTGATAAATGCCAATACTCGGCAGCTAATTTAACCCATACTTTTGTAAATTGTATAAAAATTAAAAATTACTAGATGGATATTTTAAAAATAATCTCTGTAGTTGTTAATACCCAACTGGATCCCGTCCCTAAATTAATAATACTGGGCATATCAGAACAATACCTAAAACTTACAACAAACCAAAGAAATTTCCTTGATTACAGTATTATAATTGGGAAAAAATTAATATTAAAATTTTGGAAAAATCCTGCAACCCCCACAATTAAGATGTGGATTATGGAGATGTCGGAGACCTTATATTTGGAAAAAATTAGATATGTCTTAATTGACAAACCAGAATTATTTACTAGAATATGGTCTCCATTTATAGATTATTTGAAGGGGTAGAATGGGCCGGTGCGGAGGCCTGACTGAAACCTGAACCCAGGACTAGATGAATAGTTATGTTCTCTGACCTATGGACCTATCTCCTAAGTTGTATTATTGATAGTTTATCCTATTTTTCTAATTTCTTCTCTTTATTTCTTTATTTTTCCTATCTATAAACATAAATAAATAATTAAAGGCAATGTTAATATGTAACCGATAAAGGAGGACACCAGCTACTTTGGTAACTGGGTCCCCGGAACCCTGGATATTTAATATGTAATCGTTAAACAAAGTCTGTATTGGTTTGGACCATGATATGCAGATGCCTCTAATAAAAATTTATTAAAAAAAACAAAAAAACATTAAACATTAATAATTAAACATTATCGATAAAACATGTGAATTAAATAAAATACCAGAGCAAAGGGAGGCTACAGATTTTTGGTTATTGAGTAGAGCTACTACTCGTGGAAAACAGCTGTTTTTATGTCTGGCTATGGCAGCTTTGACAATCCGGAGTCGCCTTCCAGAGGGAAGGGATTCAAAGAGTTTATGGCCAGGGTGAGAGTGGTCAGAGATGATCTTACCCGCTCGCATGCCACATTAAATGCCTCATATCTTCAAAGATATTTCCACTATTAACGTTCTGTGACAGGTTCAATGGATAATTATGCATTTCCAACAAGTTCTTAAAAAATACAGTCAGTCAAGGAACAGCAGTGCAGTGAAAAATTGCAATGCAGTGTATGTTCTGGAGAGTAGTAATTCCAGAACATTTAGATCCAGTTTGGTTAATCTCTCTTCTTGGACAGCTGCCATAGACTAGCCTTGGTCCCAGCTAAACACTCCTCCGACATCCTGTTCCAGTTTTCAACATAAGCAGATTTACCTTCACCACTAATTTAGGTTTTCCATAAAAATTGCACAAGTGACTGTAAGTGATGTGAACACTGTGATAAAAGAGTAATTGGGAAGCCAAGATGAAGGGTTCTACCCGAGACGTCACCTATCCTTTTTCGCTGAGTTACTGCAGCATTTTGTGTCTATTTTCGGTATAAGCCAACATCCGCAGATCGTTCCTAAATGTCTTGCACATTTGTTGGATGCCAGGCCTCCCGGGTACTGCTCTTCATTTCTGCACTATGATCGCCCCTCCCTACACCTTTGCATGTGGGAACTGCTTTTCAACCCAGTCTCCCCAGCAGACTTGTGGATTCAGTCCTATTCATCATCTGTGATTTTCCATTGTCTCTTGACATTGTGACAAGTGAGACTTGTGGCCCAAGGCAACAAATAATTGTCCAGTAGTTAATCTGCAATAAAATGGGTATGATGCAGTATTGGCACTTACTGTGCCCTAAAGGCACCAACAAAATTCTGAGCTTAGGGTCTCCAGACCATATTCATTTTTTTTCTTACATCCCAGACTACAATAATCACATGGACAGATTGCTAAAATAAAATGTCACAAAGTACATTATTTTGTTACCAGTGTAAAATTATTTTTTCTTTCGTTTAAATTAACAGAATGAGCAGGATCTCATCTCTTTTCCTACCTATGTCGATGTTACCAACGTGCACCTGGTTTCTCACCGTCCACCTTGTGAATGTTCTGCAGTCACTCCAAGCCAGGGCGCACAATGGCGCAGCGGTAGAGTTGCTGCCTTACAGCGCCAGAGACCCAGGGTTTGATCTGACCACGGGTGTTGTCTGTACGGAGTTTGCACATTCTCCTTGTGACCATGTGGGTTTTCTCCAGGTGCTCCAGTTTCCTCCCACATTTCAAAGACATGCCGGTTTGTAGGTTATTTGGCTTTTGTAAATTGTCCCTAGTGCATAGGATAGAACGCGGTGGGCTGGAGGGCCTGTTTCCGCGCTGTATCTCTAACACTAAAAACTAAAACTAAAGTCACCCTACACCTTGAGAATCTTCTGCACTCAGTATAAGACATCTTGGACCCTGGCACCGCAGAGGCAAGACACTATCCTGGAGTCCTGTTTGCGATCACAGAATTTCCTGTCTGATCCCCTTACTATAATGTCTCCTATCACTATGGTCCTGTCTGTAGCAATCTGTAAAACTGTTAAAAAAAAGTGGCTCACACAAAACAGTTGGAGGCCCTGTCATGCTACTGTTATGCATTATGGTAAGGATCATACTGCATGAATTCATTCATTAAGATGCTCTGTCAGACTATAAGATATCGTCCTTACTTGCATAAAATTAAAACTGTTATAAGGAATAAGGAAGATGGAATACAGGTCAGTGAAGGGAATTGATAACGAACTTCTATTTCACTGTTCAACACTTGAAATAACTTTGGACATACCCGATTTATTGACCCCACATTCTCTTAAAGGAAATCCAGATACAACATTCTGTAGAATTGTTATTCTTCGTGGAGTTCCTCGTTCACTCTTTTTGAGATAGCAAATGTAGCTAAAAACAAACAGGGAATTTAAATGCCTTAAAATATTTACAAAACCACTCAACATATTTTCACAGACAAAGACTGAAGAAGGATGCAACCCAAAACATTGCCTATTAATTTCCTCCACAGATGCTGGCTGACCCGCTGAGTTACTCCAGCACTTTGTGTTTTGCTGCACATACTTTCACCCCTTTTGAGGTATCAAAAATATTGCAGACAATAACCCAGTTTATGACGTTTATGAAATCATCAAACATTTCAGCACATGGTTTCTCTGTGGCTTTCACTGGGAAGTGAACTTGCTTCTTGAACTGGTCAAGCATGCTGCAGAGAAACTTTAATCCTTGGCAAGCATTTTCAGGGTTTAAAGAAATGAGTAACAATTGCCAGAGGGAAAAAATAGATAAAATGGCCAAGAATGCCATCCATCACACAAGACTGAGATATCCAGATGATTGGAAAATTGCAAATGTTACCATATTGTACAAGAAGGGAGCAAAGCAGAAGAATGGAAACTATAGGCCAGTATGAGTCCATTATAAAGGATGAGGTTATGGAGTACTTAGAAGTTCATGATAAAATAGCCCAAAGTCAGCATGGCTTTGCGAAGGGGAGGTGCCTGACGAATCTGCTGGAATTCTTTTAAATTGCAGTAAATTGCAGGACAAAGGAGAGCCAGTGGATGTTATTTATCTAGATTTTCAAAAAGCCTTTGATAAGGTGCTTCACGTGAGGCTGCAAAGGAAGATGAGCCCATGGTATCAAAGGGCAGATTCTAGCTTGGATAGCAGGTTGGCTGAATAGCAGAAGACAAAGCGGGGCAATAAAGGGGGCTTTTTCATGGTTGGCTGCCAGTGACTAGCAGAGTACCACATGAGTCGGTGCTGGGGCTGCTACTCTTCACGTTGTATATTAATGATTTGGATGAGGGGATGGAAGGCTATGTGGCCAAGTTATCAAATGATACGAAGATAGGTGGAGGGGCAGGTAGTGTAGAGAACGCAGGGACTCTGCAGAAAGATTTGGGCAGGTTGGAAGAGAGGGCAGAGAAGTGGCAGTTCGAATACATTGTAGAAAAGTATGGAGTCATGCATATAGGATTAAAGGCATAGACTATTTTCAAAATGGGGAGAGAATCCAGAAATTGGAGATGCAGAGGGACTTTGGAGTGCTAGTGCAGGATTCACAAAAAGTCAATTTGCAAGTCGAATCGGTAGTAAGGAAGGCAAACGCAATGCAAGCATTTATTTCATGAGGGATAGAATACAAAAACAGTGATATAATGCCGATGCTCTATTAGGCGCTGGTCAGGCTGCATTTAGAGTATTGTGAGCAATTTTAGGCCCCATATCTGAGGAAGGGTGTACTGGTTCTGGAGAGGGTCCAGAGGAGGTTTATATGAATGGCCCCAGGAATGAGTGGGTTAACATATGATAAGCATTTAATGGCACTGGGCCTCTAGTCGCAGAAGGATGAGGGGGTACCTCATTGAAACTTACAGGATGTTTCCACTAGTGGGAGAGTCTAGTACCAGAGGTCATAGCCTCAGAATGAAAGAACATTCCTTTGGGAAGGAGATGAGGAGGAATTTCTTTAGTCAGAGGGTAGTGAAACTGTTGCATTCTGCCACAAAAAGGCTGTGGAGGCTAGTCAATGGATATTTTTTAGTCAGAGATAAACAGATTATTTATTGGTACGGGTGTCAAGGGTTATGGGGAGAAGGCAGGAGAATGGGGTTAGGAGGGAGAGATAGATGAGCCATGATTGAATGGCAGAGTAGACGTGATGGGCCTAATGGCCTAATTCTGCTTTTATCACATGAACTTTTGAACTTTGTACCTTGCGTCTGAATTGTTTGACTCACCGCTGTCGACTGTTTTGAAATAACCCATTTGCGAAGGTATAAAACTGGCAGTTCGGCTCCTCGGTACATTCTCTTTGACAGTTGTGCTCGTCCTCCACTCTGTACTGACGGTAGTCATTGCCTGGGAAGTCCAGACCTGCAAAAATGGTTCTAAAACAAGCTGGGAACAAATGGGAAAAGGAGATGATGAATAACTGAAAAAATAATAAGAAATATATAACAATCGATTTAGTATCATTAGATTTAGCACAAGTGTACATAATATAGATTTACCAACAGCATTCAAAATTGTGATTCAGCTCCTTTACTCCGTTCTCTGGGCTTTTACACCCATTACATCTTTATGTTTAGGATCACCCATCACCTCCGACCTTGCTCTGGGTTTTTGTGTTCAGTAGCTGGACAAACAAATAATACGGATCGACCATGGAGAACCTGCACCCCATCCATCAACTCCAGTGTGATATCAAGGCCAAATCTATCAGATTTCAGGTTCAAATGGTGCCAGAAAAAGCATGCTACACATTGGATAACCGTACACTAAAGGAAGGGAAAACCACCACACTTTACTTCTATATTCTGCTTCTGCTTCCGCTTGTTTACTGCACAATAGCCAACAGCTGGACTATCTCGTGCAGGTTATGCTCGCAGGAGCACTGGTTGCAACAGGGTTATTTAGATTTTTATGTGGGCAAGTTTGGTGAGATGATCCATGTCCAAGTTGTCGAGCTGTGACTTGAAGAATGACAAGGCTGGTGCACACTTGGTGGTGTCAGGAAGGATGTTCCAATCTGAGATAGTCCATGGATATAGTGACTGTAGATAACTATTTTTGTTTGCTCTAATTCTAGTATAAATAAAGTGACCTGAGGACTGTCTTGTAGATTTTTGGGTATTGGATTGAATGAGGTGAGATATGTTACTGGGGATGATGCCATGAGTCTCCTTGTAGACAGTACATAAGCGGGCTTTGGTGCGTCTTGACTCCAGCGACTCCCAGCTAAGGCGATTGAACATATCTGAAACACTTGACTGTCTTGAGTAGTCGTTATAGACAAACCGGGCTGCACGCCTCGCAACCTTGTCAAGGGTGTCAATGTTATTTTTCTGGTGAGGGTCCCATATTGCCTGGCAATATTCCAACAGTGGGCAGACAAGTGCTTTGTACGCCACCTCCTTAGTTGGTTTGTCACAACCGGATAAGTTTCTCCGGAGAAGGCCCAAAGTTCTGTTTGTTTTTGTGGCAATCTGGTTTATGTGTCTGTTCCAGGCTAGGCCAGATGTGAGTTCAACTCCCAGGTATGGGTGGTGATCAACTTCTTTAAGCAGGCTGTCTCCCATCTTGTACCGGTTCATGTTCGGCTTGGCCTTACGACTAAATCATGGAAAAGCATTTGGTGTGATTGAAACCCATTTGCCAAATGGTTTCCCAATTGTAAAGATGGTTTGTGTCATTTTGAAGAACCTCATCAGCAGATTTGATTTCTCGATACACAATACATTTGTCTGCAAAGAGTCTCACTCTCAAAAGACAGGTTGTCAGGCAGATCGTTGATGTAGATCGAGAACAGCAAGGGCCACAACACCGTTCCCTGTGGAAATTGTTGTGATGACTCACCGTCTACTACAAACTTTTGATGACATTTGGGGAGGAATGAATCAATCCAGGAGTAGATGCTTTTACGGATGCCAATGTGGTGAAGCTTGGCCATCAACCTACGTTGGGGAACAGTGTCGAAGGCTTTGCTAAAGTCCATTATAATAAGATCGGCCTGCCCTCTGTTATCTAGGATGGATTGCAGATCATTAACCAGGGCAGAGAGCTGGGTCTCGCATGACCTGCCTTTGCGAAATCCATGTAGCTGGTCAGCTAGTATATTGTGTATTTCAAAATGCCTCATAACATGGCCATGAATAATATGTTCAAGGAGTTTGCAGACAATTGAAGTCAAGGATACCGGATGATAATTGGCTGGATTTGAGCGGTCGCTCTTTTTGTAAATGTTTGCATTATGCCAGTCACTCGTCAGTTCTCCAGTAGAAATTGATTTCTGGAATAATATCTGGAGGATTGGAGCAATGCTTGAAGAATATGATTTCAAAACTCTGGCAGTCATGCCGTCTGGGACACAGGCTTTATGAGGATTCAATTCAGACAAAAGCTTTTCAACTCCCTCTTTGGTGATGAGCAAGTCACCAATATATGGAACGCTACTAAGGCGAAGATTAGGAAAATCAGATTGTTTTTCTCCGGTAAAAACGGAGCAAAACTGATGACCAAGAGCTTCGGCTTTATCTTTTGTAGCTGAAATGATGGTATTGTTAATGTGCAAAGGTGAAACTCCAGAGACTTCCTTTCGCTTGGATTTCATAAAGTTCCAGAATAGCCGTGTGTTTTCGGTCTTGAGGCTACCACCAATAACATCTCTGATGTAGGATTTATGAGCAATACGAATCTTCCTGTCAATGTGCCTGCGAAGTTGTCTGAAATTAGCCCAGCAAGAAGCAGAGATGTTTTTTTGCCTTATTATATAGACGTTTCTTTCTGTTAATGTCTCTCTTTGTGGAGCTGTTGACCCATGAATAAGAAAAGCGACTGGAGCTCATCTTAGAAGGGATATGCTTCTCTATTGAACTAAGGAGAGCATTTTTATAAGATGTATATTTCTTTAATTGAGCTACATTTAATCAAGTTATCAGTCAAATTGTCACAAAACTGTTCCATGTCACTATCAACTCCTGCAAAGTTGGCTTTTGCATACAGGTAAACTTTGCGTCTTGGTGGTCTGGTGCTCTTCAGTTTCACAACCGCTCCAACGACAACCATTTTGTGATCGCTGATATCACATTTGACGTTAAAAAAGTCTGCAGCAGCAGAAGTGTTCGTAAGGCACAAGTCGAGAATATTACTTTCTCTAGTGGTCGGTCTTTTTTACCAGCTGGTGGAAATTGTGATCATGAAAGAAGTCTATCAAAAACTTACTAATGGCAGGGTGTTAACCACAAGGTTTAAAGGCTACGGTTTCCCAATCGATGTCAGGTACACTAAAATCACCCAGTAACCAAATACTTGCGTTTGGTGGTATTTTGGCAAGGGAATATCCATTTCTTTAACATAGTCTCTGTCTGATGAGGGAGGCCAGTAAAAGGCCCCAATGTACACAGGAGATACATCTTTAACACAAATTGAGATCCATATCAGCTCGCAGTCTATCTGGAGATTGGTTTCAACAGATGCAACAAGGATGTTTTTAACGGCTATGAAAACACCTCCCCTTTTACCATTTTGACGATCATGGCAAAAGACATTGAAGTGTGAAGGGAAGACTTCACCAGTCGCGATGGAGTTGATTAACCAGGATTCTGTACAAATCACCACATTGGTGTCTTCCAGAGCCAAAATTGCTTCAAAATTGAGGAGTTTGGCCATGATACTCCGACAGTTTAGGTTAATTACCTTCAGGTTCATCACAGTTGGCTTCTCTTACACTTCAACCCTAGCTTTAATTTGGTTTACTACGTGACTTCTGAGGCTTGGGGCTTGAGGGAAAAATGGGTTCTCTTAATGCAGCGACGCCAGCACCAGAATTGTCATTGTTGGTTTAAAAAACAATAGAAGTCGTATTCAGTGTTTCAAAACTGTTTAAAAGTTCAATGTCCAACAGGCTTTCAAAGAATGATGTTGAAAAATTTGGCTTGCCAGTTTATACATATCCAAGAGTTTGAAGGATGGTTACTAAAAATGTCATACATGTTGTCATCCATATCTAAGCAAGATGCGTGGAACCAGCCATTACAACGCTCACATTCTATGGCTTTTGGGTCCCATTTGGCAGCTTTATGATACAATTGGCAGGGGTACTTCAGGGGCCTAGGACCTGGATTCAGTTCAATATTTCCGGCCAGTAGTGTAGAAAGACAAATTTAGACCAGTGGTTTGTTTCTAGTGATGCATTGTTTCAATATTTTCAGTCAAGATCCAAATGCAAAATGGAACAATAGACAATAGACAATAGACAATAGGTGCAGGAGTAGGCCATTCAGCCCTTCGAGCCAGCACCGCCATTCAATGTGATCATGGCTGATCATCCCAATCAGTACCCCGTTCCTGCCTTCTCCCCACATCCCCTGACTCCGTTAATTTTAAGAGCCCTATCTAGCTCTCTCTTGAAAGCATCCAGAGAACCTGCCTCCACCGCCCTCTGAGGCAGAGAATTCCACAGACTCACCACTCTCTGTGAGAAAAACTGTTTCCTTGTCTCCGTTCTAAATGGTTTACTCCTTATTCTTAAACTGTGGCCCCTGGTTCTGGACTCCCCCAACATCGGAAACTTGTTTCCTGCCTCTAGCGTGTCCAAACCCTTAACAATCTTATATTTCAATGAGATACCCTCTCATCCTTCTAAACAAACTCAGCTAGTTCACAGTGGCTTCAGTATTGCAGCCAGTGGGTGGGGTAGTCCAGTGATCCAGAATCCAGGGTTGTGAAAGATCAGTGTACACATCATGTATGGTAAAAAATCCCAAGGCATATAAAAATGACAAATGGTAGGTGTAAAGATGCTATAACGACACATCGTTACTTTACTATCTTTATTCATACTGGAGGATTACATATTGCACTAGCTGTACGTGGTCTGTGACAGGAACTAGAGAGCGATCTGTGGGTGGGGAGGTTGTAGTTATACTTGTGATATGGGGAGTGGTTAGTAGTGATGAGGTCACTATATTAAAGGCACATGCATATATCATCTACATCCTTCCCCTTGGAAACGACAGGCAAATACAATGGTGACAGGGCGACCACGGCTCATGTGCTAGGACGGTTAAACAAAATCGCCATAGCGGACCGGCGGTTTGACAACCCGTCCCGACCGGGTTCGCATCTCGCCATCCTCCCTTCCGGCAGGAAGAAGAGGCACCAATGGGGACAGACGAACAGGAAAGGGGGAAACGGGAGGAGACGGAGGAGACCGCGGCACCAGAACCGGAGGTGATGCGGGATCAGGAGCGGGCAGAGCGCGGGCAGGCGAGTGAGGAGTAGCCGGAGTAGGGTGGGACGGAAGAAGTTGATGTGGTGTAGACCGTTGCATGTTAGGAAGGACGGGCAGAGCATCACCCGGACACGGAAACTGCAGTGGGGGAGCAAAGGGATCCGCGGCAGGCGGCCGCGGCTCGTTGACGAGCCGAAGGTGCTGGTGGGACCGGCGGTAAATGGTTCCCGCATGGTCGACGAGATAAGACCTGGGCGACCCCGCAGAGCCGATGACGGTAGCGAGCTTGGAGTGACCGGAAGGGGTCTGCATGCGGACAACTTGACCGGGGTAGAGGCGCGGCAGCGGGTGGCAGGACCTGTCATGGGAACGCTTCTGGGCATCGTGCCTGAAGGCAATGCGTTTCTGAACCGCAGCAGGCGTGAGGACAGAGGGTATGAGGGAGCGCTGGGCCACAGGGAGCGGGAGTCTGGTAGCGCGAGACATGAGCCGCTGAGCGGGGGAACCCATGGCAGAGTCGCGGGAGATGTTGCGGAGGTTGAGGAGGGCCAGATAGAAATCGGAGTTGGATAAATGAAATTGTTCCAGCAAGTTCTTTGCATTGCGGATGGCGCGCTCGGCCAGACCGTTGCTTTGCGGGTACTCCGGGCTGCTGGTGAAATGGTGGAAGTTCCATCTGGAAGCGAAAGCTTTAAACTCGGAGCTCGTAAACTGGCTGCCATTGTCCGACTGCAGGCTTGCCGGGGGTCCAAAAGTGCCAAAATGATGGCCTAACCTGTCGATGACGGCCGAAGAGGTTAGGGAGTGCAGCCGGTCGACCTCGAACCAGCTGGAGTAGGAGTCAACGAGAACCAGGAAGTGTTTGCCCCGCCACTCGAAAATGTCGACGGCAACCACCATCCAGGGCAGTTCGGAGGCAGGCTGCTGCAGAAGCGGCTGACGCTGCTGGTGGGGGGCGAGACTGTTGCAGGTGGAACACGAGGAGACCCTCTCCCGGATGTATTGGGCCATACCAGGCAATAGAACTGGCTCTGGGCGTGAGACACGGTGGCTTTGGCCCCAGGATGTCCGCGGTGAGCGACCTGAAAATAGTGGTCGTGCAGCGCAGCAGGCACGACAACCTTGTGACCCTTCACCACCACGCCGTCGTGTAGTACGAGCTCGTCACAGACCAGGAAGTAGGGCACGGCGCCAGCCGGCAACACGGAACGACGGTCGGGCCAGCCCCGCTGGATGACGGCAGAAAGCTGTTACAGGGCAGGGTCATTGGCAGTGTGTTCAACCAGGGACTTCATCTGCTGTGAAGGGACGATGTTCACTTGGAGCACCATCAGATCAGACATCTCATAAGGGTGGCGAACGGTGGACATTAGCGGGGCGCGAGACAACGTGTCGGCCATGAACATGTCCTTGCCCTTACGATAAACCACATTGAACGTGAAGCGTTGGAGCTGCAGCATCATGCGCTGCAGGCGGGATGAGGCAACATGGATCGACTTGTTGAGAATGGTGACAAGCGGCTGGTGGTCAGTTTCAATGGTGAAAGTGTTGCCCAGGACGTAGTCTTTGAATTTGGAGCAGGCAAACACCACGGCCAGAAGCTCCTTCTCGATCTGCGCGTAGTGCTGTTCGGTGGCGGTCATGGTGTGGGATGCGAAGGAGACAGGCAGCTGTAGGCCGTCATGGACCTGGAGACAGGCGGCACCGAGTCCGAACTGAGAGGCGTCGCAGGTGAGGACAATGGGACACTGCAGGTCAAAGAACTTGAGTGTGGGGGTACTGATTAGCTTGGATTTAAGGATGTCGAAGGCTTTCTGGTGGTGGGGGAACCAAACCCAGGACGTGTCCTTTTTTATCAAATCCCTCAGGGGAGCGCTGAGCTCGCTGAGGTCGGGGATGAACTTCCCCAGGTAGTTCACCATGCCCAGGAAGCGTTGTAGGCCTGCCACATCAGTAGGAGAAGGCATCCCGGAAATGGCAGCCGTTTTTTGCGGGTCCGGTTTCAGCCCCTCGGCGGTGAATACATGTCCAACATAGGTGACCTCCGGGACGCGAAATCGGCACTTCTTGGGGTTCAGTGTCAAGTTGATTTCCCGGGCCCGGTCTAGGACCTGGCGGAGGTTGAAGTCGTGTTCGGCGACATCCTTACCGTAAACGAGGATGTCGTCAACGATGATGGCGCACGGTAGATCGGAAAACAGCTGTTCCATTGTCCGTTGGAATACCTCGCTGGCAGAGTTGATTCCGAATGGCATTCGGAGAAACCGAAATCTGCCGAAGGGGGTGGCGAAAGTTGTCAAGATGGAGGACTGCTCGTCAAGTGGTATTTGCCAGAAGGAGCTTTTGGCATCGAGGACAGAAAAGACCGTTGCCGGACCAACCTGTGCCGCGACTTCCTCTACCGTTCTCATAGGGTAGTGTGGGCGTCTAATGGCCAGGTTGAGGTCTTTGGGGTTGATGCAAATGCGTATCTCGCTTTTGTCCTTTTTCGCGGCAACAACCATGGTGGAGACCCACCTGGTGGGCTCGATGACCGCCTTTAGGATGCCCATTTTTACCATGCTGTGTAGCGTCGACTCCACTCTGGCCTTCATGGCGAAGGAGACACGGTGATGTGCATTGACCACTGGTTCGATCTTGCGGTCTACTGCAATCTTGTAGTTGCAGGGCAGTTTGCCCAGCTCCTCATCAAAGCGGTCGGGGTATTCGGCCAACGGGTCCATGAGGGCCTGCACCTGGTGAATGTCACAGTCGAAGGATACCAGGCCCATTTCCTGGCATGCCTGGATACCCAACAGGGTAATGCATTTCTGATCGAGGAGATAGAAGGTGAGGGGCCGAGAGGACTCCAGTATCTTGCAGCTTAGCGTAGCCTTGCCCACAGGAGTAAGAACCCATCCCCCGTAAGCATGCAAAGTTGAGCTGTCAGAAAAAACCTGCTCATTAGTTCTTATCTTTTTGAAGAGTGTTGTTGACATAACGTTCGCAACCGCCATGGTATCAATCTTAGTAGTGAAGGTCGAGTTGTTCACAGTTACTCGTACTGAAGGGTCTGTTATCATAGCAGGTGCGCCCAACACAGTAAACAGGCTGTTCTCCCCCAGAGAGGAGTCGGATTCAGATACAGACTGTCCGACGAAATAGCACGGGGAGCTGAGCTCACTATCAGCTTGTACCAGGTTGTTTAAAATGCACCTCGGAGCAGCGAAAGGCTTCCCACGGGAACGACAGGCCGCAGCGAAATAGTTCAATTTCTTGCAGACATTACACGTTTTACCCAAGGCAGGGCATACATTGTATTGATGAGTGGTGAAGTTACAATTAGGGCACCTTTGCCGGGCACGTCCCCCGGGAGAAGTTCCGAATCCTGGGGCACATCCCCCTTGAGCAGTGAGCGACCCCGGGGGTCGCGACCGGGGCGTGTTCATCAGACGGCTGGAAGTGCTGGCAAGGTTAATATCATGGTCAGCCGGTGACACCGCCGAGGTGACAGCCTCAGCCAAGCGGGTGGCGTGCATTGCATCGTTAAAAGTCAGATCGGGCCTCCACAAAAGTTCGGCCCTGAGCTTATCGTCGCGGAGACCGTAAACCAGAAGGTCCCTAATAATCTCCTCGGGGGTCAGCGTGTTGAGGCGGCACCACCTGGCCAGGTGCCGCAGCGCAGCGACATAGTTCTCTGCAGATTCCCCAGGGAGCTGACGCCGCGCAGACAGTTTAAAATGTTCTAAGATGCAGTTTGTTGGAATGTCACAAATAGCATTAAACTTAGCCACCAGACATACCGGGTCCCGAGCAGATTCTCCCTCAGCGTAGACGAAGAAGTCTGAGCGAGCCAGGGCCTCGGGACCAGCCAAGTTGAGAAGCAGAGAGGCTGTGAGCTCTGGGGTGGCGGCAGGATGAGCGATCGTGACATAGTGGTCAAAGTCACGTTTGAAGACATCCCATCGATGGGCAATGTCTGAATCGAAAACGAGCACATCAGGCTTACGGGCAGAAGTGGCCATAACGAGGAAATAAGAAGGTAGGGGAAACAAAAAACTGGGACAAAATTAAATGATAAACCGATAGACAGGAGGCGCAAGGTAAGAGGTATGACACCATGTAAAGATGCTATAACGACACATCGTTACTTTACTATCTTTATTCATACTGGAGCATTACATATTGCACTAGCTGTACGTGGTCTGTCACAGGAACTAGAGAGCGATCTGTGGGTGGGGAGGTTGTAGTTATACTTGTGATATGGGGAGTGGTTAGTAGTGATGAGGTCACTATATTAAAGGCACATGCATATATCATCTACAATAGGGTTGACCAATGCTCCCTCAGTAGATACATCACAAATTACACAAAGGTTCAAGAAATTATACACAAAGTCACTAAAATCAACGATATAACAGGTTAAAAATCCACAATGCAATGGCAGTGTGGTGACCACGATAAGAATTTGTATACACTCAGAACGCAAAACAAAACTTCAGTTAAAACAGTTAAAATTCGCTAAAAGCGCTCCAGACACAGTCCAAAAGTATCTTGGAAGGTTAAAAAACAACTAAAATCGATGATAAACTTAGAATGGAAAAAGTAAAGTCTGATAAATAAAGATAAAGAATACAATACAATACAATACAATACGGTTTTATTCGTCACATTGCACATAAAGTGCAAGTGAAATGAATTTGCCAGCAGCGGTACAATAATAAAGAACGCACAATACACAATAAAAATTTAACACAAACATCCACCACAGCATTCATCACTGTGGTGGAAGGCACAACATTTGGCCAATTCTCCTCCATTTTCCCCCGTGGTCGGGACCTCATCTATCCGCAGCCGTCGCTGCGGGCGTCCAGATGGTAAAAAGACAAGGTAAAAGTCCAGGTAAGTCCAGAGTCGGCTCTTCACTACCGGAGACCGCGGCTTTAGGTTGGTGTAGGCCGCAGGCCGGCGGTCGAAGATTTAAAGTTCCCGCCGCGCCGCGGCAAAAAGCACCGCAGATCACAGGGCCAGCGGTCGAAGCTCCCCTCCAGGGGTGATGGTAAGTCCACGCCGGGCCCGCGGTAGAAGTAGGCCATGGGCCGGCAGTGGTGGCTTCTTCTTCTCCCGGGTCCCCCACGAGGGATCCCCGGTTGCGGACGCCGCGCCAGATGGAGCTCTGCAGGCTGCCGGCTGCCGCGGGCCAGCGAAACGGAGCGCTCCCACAAAATCGCGCCAATAAAATTCATTGTAACCAGCTCCCTGTACAACCGCCCGATGCTCCAGACTCCACTCTCTGGGGTCCGTGTGACCCATCCCTTCCTCTCCACAGACTCCGTGGCAACTCCCAGACTCCACCACTGTCTCCCCACCACCTCCACCTCTACCTCCACCTCCCAGTAATGTCTCCCCGATGTGAATCCCTCCGATCCCAGCACACACAGTCTGTCTCTAAACCTCTCCCCGGTCTCAGGGTCATTCCTCTCTCCCCGGTGTCAGGGAGACTCCCCCTGTACTCCTCTCTCTCCCTGTTACGCCCCCTCTCTCCCCCTGTACCCCCTCTCTCCCCTCTGTACCCCCCTCTCTCCCCCCTGTACCCCCTCTCTACCCTGTTAACCCCCCCTCCCCCCTGTACCTCCTCTCTCCCCCCATGTACCCCCATCTCTCCCCCGTTACCTCCCCCCCATACATTGAAGACAAGAGGAACAAAATCCTCTGATCCTTGATCACATCACTTCTACTTGGAATAAAAGGGCAAGTCTTTCATTCTAAGACTCAAAGTGTTGGAGCAAATCAGCCGGTCAGGCGGCGTCTTTGGAGAACATACTGTAGATAGGTGACCTTTCAAGTCGGGACACTTCTTCAGACACGTTCCAACCCAAAATGTTTTCAGCCCAACATCAAGCCAACCAAGATGCCCTTCTATGCTAATCCAACCAGCCCGCATATGATCCATATCCCTCTAAAGCTTTCCTATCCACGTACCTGTCCCAAGTGTCTTTTAAATGTCATTATAGTATCTGCCACAACTACATCTTTTGGCAGCCAGTTCCATATACGTACCACCCTGTTCGTGGAAACGTTGCCCGCTAGTTTCCTAGTACTCATTCCCCTCTCACCTTCAACCTATGTGCTCTGGTTTTCTATTCACCTGGTCTGCGCACATGTAACAGACTCTGTGCATTCACCCGATACACTCCCCTCATGGTTTTATACATCTCTATAAGATCACCCTTCAAGTTCCAGCACTCCAAGGAGTAAAGTCCTAGTCTCCCCAACTTCTCCCATATAGCTTCAGCCCTCAAGTCCATCTGTGATATTGGTTCGGCCTGTATTTTTGTACCCCTTTTTTTTCTCTGGGAGTGAAGGACATGCCTTGCCTAACCTGCCAGCCTTGTCTTCCTGCTCTTCATTTTGCAACTCACTCTTTTGTCCATATTCTCATTTTCCATCTGTTTACAATCACTCGATATCACTAGATAACCTGTTTGCAGCTTGTCTTCTTCATCACCCGATCAGAGTTTTTTTTGCTAACTTTTCAGTACTGACAAACTTTTCAGTACTGACGAACTTTTCAGTACTGTACAAACTTTTCAGTACTTCAACTTCAACAACTCAGTCTTTCTTCTCACGGATGCAGGCTGCCCTGTTTCCAGCATTTTCTGTTTTTGTTTCAGATCTCATTCACTGCCTTGACTTTTACTGGACTTGGCTCTAGATCACCTTTGTTGATCAAGTTTAGTTTAGCTTAGAGATACAATGTGGAAACAGGCCCTTCGTCACACCGAGCCCACGCCGATCAGTGATCATCCGGACACTAGTTCTATCCTACCCACCACGGACAATTTCCAGAAACCAATTAACCTACAAGCCTGCACGTCTTTGGAATGTGGGAGGAAACTCAGTCACAGGAAGAACATGCAAACTCCGTACAGACAGCACCATCATCCGACAGCACAAATAATGCCACCGACAAATGAAGCCTGGAATACCCTGTGAGTCTTGAGCAAAAATTCACTTGTTTTAAGTTTAAATGCTGCGTAGAATGATGAAAATGCAAATCCACAAAACCTGGTCAGAGAAAACAAGATTTATCAAACACATAGCTCCCAAAATTAAACTTCCATATTAAATCTAACTTCCTGGTGTAATCACCAACTCTTGTAATTCATTTATTGACAGTAAATTTCTTCTCGAAACTACAATGAGGAAAGCAATGTACTTGACTGAAAGGCTTGAAGTTACCTCAAGTCGTGATGCTACTTACATTTCTGAACCAGACATATTATAATCCTCATGTGTGGCTTATATGTGGCCGTGGATTCATTCTTTGAATCCCATTTAGGATGGTCCATGGTGGACTAAAGTAACATGCAGATTCTTATTTTGTTAAGAGACCCAGTGTAGAAGAATACCTCTCAACATCTCTTAAACCCTGAAATACTTCTCATGGAAATAAGATAGATGGTAAATACAAATAATTCAATAACAGCAGGTCAATGTTTTACTTACAACTGTATGTTTTGCACTGTTTCAGGGAATAGCCTGATATAACATCCTGTAATTCTGCTTTAGTGGTTGGAGCCCCTTCATTGTTCTTTTTAAGGTAACAATAAAATCTGAAACATAACATGAGAATTATACTAGTCAATATCTAGATTTTTTTCACTGGTAATCTGAAAAATTGTCAATTGGTAAAGAATGCATATGATTTGCTTACTTTCATTGATTGGGGCATTGAGTATAAAAATCAGAAAGTCATTTTGCAGCTTTATGGAAGTTTACCAGAATGCTGCATGGATTAGAAGGTATTAGCTATAAGGAAATATTGGACAGGCTAGGATTTTTTTCTCTGGAAAAAAATCTGGTATGTTGAGGGGAGATGGAAAAAGTATAACCTCGGTGACACAAATAGGGTAGACATTCAGAACCTATTTCCCTTGGTGGAAATGTCAAAGACCATTCAAAGTCAAGAATGTTTTGTTGTCATATGTGCTGACACGGAACAATGAAATTCTTACGTGCAATGGCACAACAGACAGCAAACACTTTGTGAAAATGATGATAAACAACAAAAAGTTCAGTTGTTTTTTTTTTAAACGACAGTGCAAAGCCAAAGACAATGCCCCCCAAGTCCATGTAGTTCAGACTTGGGGGGGCATTGTCTTGGGGGGCAGTTGGAGATTGCAGTGTTTGATAGCCTGAAGGTTGTTAGGAAGAACCTGCACGTTACAGTTTCTGGCTCTTACATCTTCTCCCCAATGGCAGGGATGAAATGAGAGCATGGGCAGTGTGGTTCTGGCTGCCTTTTTTGAGGCAGCAACTCCTGTAAATCCCTTCGATGGTGGGGAGGTCAGTCCCCGCGATGGACTGGACAGTGTTCGCCACTTTTTTTCAATCTTCTTCGTTCCTGGGTGTTCGAGTTGCCAGACCAGGTCATGAAGCAACCAGTCAATATGCTCTCTACTGTACACCTGTGCAGGTTCAAGAGAGTATTCATCAACATACTGAATCTCCTCAATCTTCTAAGGATGTCAACGCATTGTGGGCATTCTTTATGATTGCATCAGTGTGCTGGGTGCAGGACAGATCTTCAGAGATATGCATACCCAGGAATTTGAAGTTTTTGACTCTCTCCACATTGTCCCGTCGATAAAGACAGGTTTGTGGATCCTTGGTCTTCCTCTTCTAAAGTCAACAATCAGTTCCTTGGTTTTACTGACGTTGAGAGCAAGGTTGTTGTTCTGGCACCATTCGGTCAGTCGATCAATCTCCCTCCTTACCTCCGACTCATCATCATCCGTAATTCATCCAACAACACTGGTGTCATCAGTGAATTTGATGATGGAGTTGGAACTGTGTCCAACTACACAGGCATGACTATAGAGTGAGTTGGGCAGGGGGTTGAGCACGTAGCCCTCAGCTCCCATGCTGATGGTTATGGGAGAAGGGGGTGTGGGGGAGGATGGGGTATAGGGGTCATCCATGATAACTGCTGTACCTTTGCTACACGCATCCCTAATTTCCTGCTTCATGCTATCCCCAACCTCCCTACTGCTCTTTGGTGGTCTGTACACAACTCCAACAAGCGTTTTCTGCCCTTGGCTATTTCGCAGTTCTACCCATACTGATTCTACAGCATCCAAGCTAATGTCTCTCTTTACTATTGCCTTAATCTTCTCTTTAACCACCAATGCCACACCTCCTCTTCCTATCTGTCTATCCTTCCTGAATATTGAATACCCCTGCATGTTTAGCTTCCAGCCTTGGTCACCCTGGAGCCATGTCTCTGTAATTCCAACTATATCATATCACCTTGACTACTAACTGTGCATTCAATTCATCCACCTTAGTACGAATGCTCCTCGTATTCAGGCACAAAGCTTTCAGGTTTATTTTTCTTTTCTCCCTTCTACCTTTTGCTTCTGTCCTCCTTTTATGGCCCTCTGGCTTGCATTGGCTGTTCACCTTCCCTCTAGAGAATGTCCTGAAGTCGGTCTGAGACGTCTTGGACCCTGGCACCAGGGAGGCAACACACCATTCCCGAGTCTCACCTGTCGCCACAGAATCTCCTGTCCGCACCTCTGACAATGGAGTCACCCACCCACTATGGCTCTGCCTGATGTCAGTCTCGCCGGTCGAGCCTCAGCGCCACGATTCGAGTCATAGACCTGTCCGCCGCTCAGACTGGAAGTGTCGTCTGCCCCGACAGCTCCCAAGAGGGTGTACCTTTTTCCAAGAGGTACTTCCACTGAGGTCAGTGTTATCTTTTATTGCTAAGCCTTAATATAAATGCTATTTTGTTAATGTTATGGGCAATGATGCTAAGGTCAATATTTAATATTCACCCATAACTGAGCTTCAGAAGGTGCTGGTGGCTCAACTACTTAAACCACTGCACTTTGTATGGTGATGGTAGTCCCACTATGTTCGTGGTGAGGTCCATGACTTTGACTGAAAAATCAAGGGAAGGGTGCAATAGTTCCAATTCACAATGACGTAAGACTTGGAGGGGAACCAGGAGGCACTGATGTCTCCACAACCTGCTGCCCTTGCTGTTCTTGGTGATGCTGATCTTAGTTTAGGATGTAATGACTTGGCATCACTTTTTCACATTCCATTGAGAATTCTGAATGAAGTTGTGGATTTACCTTCGTTGGTCCGTGTTCCAATCTCTTGTCAAATAGGTGAAAAACTGACACCTTTTATGCTCGGTGCACAACTTTTGACAATAGTTGGCATCTGGGGCAAGAATTGACTTGATATCATTTCCAGGAAAATTCATGTTTACAGCCAGCGTTTGTTCACATCCTACGAAGAAATTAGATTAATTTATTTTGTATCAATTATCTGTAAAGAAATTATTATTTGTTGGCTAGTCAGTAGGACATCTAATTTTGATTTCCTGTAAATTCATTTAGAATTTCATTCATGTTGCAATATATTTTGATATGATAGGCTACATAATATAATCTAAAACCCAATTTCTAAATCCAATTAAATATTGCAGAAACTGTAGCATGATCCACATTGGATCATCACTATTGCATCCATGAGCTGCAATGCACAATTACCATATTCCCTAATCTTTTAATATTGATTACAAATGCAGTGAGCCTCAACCATAGAAGCTGGGCTTCACCCAGAAGTTAAAGCTTTCAAATAAGGCCTGTTTACCCATATAGCAGGTCCAATGTTCAGTGTTACATCATCTCATATTTGTATTCACTAAATAATTGTTTGGCAATTTTACCTTGCTTTAAATGTATTCATTTTCAACACAGATTTGTACCCAACAATATAAGCCCTGAGAGCTCATCGTTGTTTCTCCCAGTGTGTGTGTACATATAACCTTGATGATAATAGCTGTTGTTTAGACTTGTTTAGAGATACAGCTTCGACCCACCAAGTCTATGCTAACCAACAATCAACCATACACTACTTCTATGTTAGCCTGATTTTACATCCTACACGCTAGGGGCAATGCACAGAAGCCAATTAACCTACAAACCTGCACATCTTTAAAATGTAGGAGGAAACCAGAGCACCCGGAGAAAACCACGCGGTCGCAAGGAAAACATAAAAACTCCATAAAGATAGCACCCGTAGTCAGAATCAAACCCGGGTCTATGCGCTGTAAGGCAGCAACTCTACCGCTGCGCCACTGTGTTCTTGTAAAATGATATAACACATGGTTCTACAGTAGCTCGTTAAAACATCTTTCCAATTAAATCCTTTTCTTTCCCCAGAAAAATTTCCCCTTCATTTATTTCTTTTATGAAGTGTCCAATGTCATTCTCCAACCTCGTGAGCCAAGGTGTCAGATAAACCTCAGCTTTAATTACAGCACCAAAAATAATTCAAAAAATAAATTTACACTTAATAAATTCTCTGAGTTAAATTGAGTAAGAAAGGAGGAAATTTATACCATATATTTCAAAATAACTGAGTTTAGATCCAAGGCAGGAAAATCATTTTGCACGTACCTGTGTCGTTGAACTCACATTGCCTTAAAGAAAATCCTGACATAACACCCCATAGAATTGTTGTTCTTGATGGAGTTCCTTTCATATTGTTTTTGAGGTAGCAGATGTAACTACAAAGAATCACAAAGACAGTATATGCTTGAAATCTTTTCAAAAATATGAATCAAGTTTTGTTTTTATTGCTGCTGATATTGGGTGAATTAGTTGTTGAAACTGTGCATAGAGCTATTTGTTCATGGCAAACACGAAGAAATCTAGCAAGAAGTGCAGGAAATAATTCCAAATGAAGTGTCTGAAAATACACTCCTCTATTTGAATGGTGTGATTATATATTTCTATGCAGAACACCTGCATAGAAATTTTGACAACAAGATTGCAGGAGTCGTGGTCTGTGAGCAAGTTTTTCAAAGTATCCTGGCGGGATCAGGATCAGCTGCAGAAATGGGCAGGGAAATGGCCGAAGGCGTTTAAACCAAGTGTGAGGTGTTGCACTTTGGGAGGTTGAATGCAAGGAGAAAATATACAATTAATGGCAGGACCCTTACCAGCATTGATGTACAGAGGGATCTTGGGGTCTAAGTCCTTAACTCATTGATAGTGGCAACACAATTAGATAGAGTGGTAAAGAAGGCAAATGGTGTGCTTGCCTTCATAAGTTGGGGCATTGAATCAGAAAGTCATGATGCAGCTTTATAGGACTTTAGCTAGGCTCCATTTAGAGTATTGCGTGCAGTTTTGGTTGCCCCATTACAAGAAGGATGTTGAGGTTTTGGAAAGGATGCAAGGGAGGTTTACTGGAATGATGCCTGGATTCGGGGGTTTCAGCTACAGGGAGAGGTTGGACAGACTGGAATGTTTTCTCTGGAATGCCAGAGGTCAAGGGGAGACGATAGAAGTATATAAAATTGTGAGAGGCCTAGATGGAATAGACAGTCAGAATCTTTTCCCCAGGAAGGAAATATTTAATACTAGAGGACTTAGCTTTGTGACAGAGGCAAAGTTTAAAGGAGGTACACAAAGTTTTTAGTACAGAAGGTGCTGAGAGCCTAGAACTTGTTGCCAGGGGTGGTGGTGGAGGCAGATACGATAACGGCATTGAAAAAGCTTTTGGATAAGCAGGTGGATATGCAGGGAGTGGAAGGATAGAGTTGGTCTTGGCATCATACTCGCCGCAGATATTGTGGACCAAAAGGCTTGTTCTTGTGGTGGAGATTTCTAAGTTCTAATGTTGGTTGAATGATTGACTAACCGCTGTTCTTCATTGTGAAATTCTTTCTTTACAAAGGTAAAAAACTGACAGCTGGGCTCCTCTGTACATTTACTCTGACAAATGTGCTCATCCTCCACGACCGACTGATGGAAGTCATCCCCCGGGAAGTCCAGACCATCATAAATACTTTCAAAACAGGCTGGAGGAAAAAATACCAGAGAAGTTAATTAATGGCTGGGAATCGCTAGCACAACAATGTTTGCCATTTTACCATCATTTATCACTATTGTGAAATGGACAGCATAGTTGAACTTGCTTAGTTGAACACAAAAGAGCGGAATTGTCTGACAGTGATATCACTCTTCAGCACTCTCTTGCTTTTGCAGCTTCTTCACCCAAATTAAAGACAATTGTTGGCCTTATCTACGGTTCAGGAATTCAGGAGTCATACGGCTTGGAAATGGGTCCCTTGGCTCAACTCGCCCATGTTAATCAAGATGCCCCAGCAAAGATAGTCCCATTTGCTCACGTTTGGCCCATATCCCTCTAAATCTTTCCTATCCCTGTACGTGTCCAAATATCTTTCAAATGTTGTTATTGTATCCTCCTTAACTATTACTTTTGGCAGCTCATTCCATACATATCCAACATCCACCGTGTGAAAAAGCCCATCAGGTTTATATTAAATCTTACCCCTCTCACCTTAAATCTATGCCCTCTAGTTCTCGATTCCCCTACCCTGGGAAAAAGACTCCGTATATTCACCATAGCGATTCCCCTTAAGATTCGGTATTCACGAAGGAGAAGGATATGGAATTATGTGAGGTAAGGGAAACGAGCAGAGTAGCAATGGAAACTGTGAGATTCAAAGAAGAGGAGGTGCGGACACTTTTGAAAAATATGAAAACGGATAAGTCTCCAGGTCCTGACAGGATATTCCCTAGGACATTGAGGGAAGTTAGTGTAGAAATAGCAGGGGCTATGACAGAAATATTTCAAATGTCATTAGAAACGGGAATAGTGCCGGAGGATTGGCGTACTGCGCATGTTGTTCCGTTGTTTAAAAAGGGTTCGAAGAGTAAACCTAGCAATTATAGACCTGTTAGTTTGACGTCAGTGGTGGGCAAATTAATGGAAAGGATACTTAAAGATAATATATATAAGCATCTGGATAAGCAGGGTCTGATTAGGAACAGTCAACATGGATTTGTGCCTGGAAGGTCATGCTTGACTAATCTTCTTGAATTTTTCGAAGAGGTTACTAGGGAAATTGATGAGGGTAAAGCAGTGGATGTTGTCTATATGGACTTCAGTAAGGCCTTTGACAAGGTTCCTCATGGAAGGTTGGTTAAGAAGATTAAATTGTTGGGTATTAATGGTGGAGTAGCAAGATGGATTCAACAGTGGCTGAATGGGAGATGCCAGAGAGTAATGGTGGATGGCTGTTTGTCAGGTTGGAGGCCAGTGACTAGTGGGGTGCCTCAGGGGTCTGTGTTGGGTCCACTGTTGTTTGTCATGTACATCAATGATCTGGATGAAGGTGTGGAAAATTGGATTAGTAAGTATGCAGATGATACTAAGATAGGTGGTGTTGTGGATAATGAAGTAGATTTTCAAAGTCTACAGAGAGATTTAGGCCATTTGGAAGAGTGGGCTGAAAGATGGCAGATGGAGTTTAATGCTGACAAATGTGAGGTGCTACATCTCGGCAGGACAAATCAAAATAGGACGTACACGGTAAATGGTAGCGAATTGAGGAATGCAGTTGAACAGAGGGATCTAGGAATAACTGTGCATAGTTCCCTGAAGGTGGAATCTCATGTAGATAGGGTGGTAAAGAAAGCTTTTGGTGTGCTGGCCTTTATAAATCAGAGCATTGAATATAGAAGTTGGGATGTAATGTTAAAATTGTACAAGGCATTGGTGAGGCCAATTCTGGAGTATGGAGTACAGTTTTGGTCGCCTAATTATAGGAAGGATGTCAACAAAATAGAGAGAGTACAGAGGAGATTTACTAGAATGTTGCCTGGGTTTCAGCAACAAAGTTACAGAGAAAGGTTGAACAAGTTAGGTCTTTATTCTTTGGAGCGCAGAAGGTTAAGAGGGGACTTGATAGAGGTCTTTAAAATTATGAGCGGGTTAGACAGAGTGGACGTGGATAAGCTTTTCCCATTGAGAGTAGGGAAGATTCAAACAAGGGGACATGACTTGAGAATTAAGGGACAGAAGTTTAGGGGGAACATTAGGGGGAACTTCTTTACTCAGAGAGTGGTAGCTGTGTGGAATGAGCTTCCAGTGGAAGTGGTGGAGGCAGGTTCGATGTTATCCTTTAAAAATAGATTGGATGGGTATATGGATGGGAAAGGAATGGAGGGTTATGGTCTGAGTGCAGGTAGATGGGACTAGGGGGAAGTATTTTATTTTTAATTAAAAAAATAAATAAATAAAAACATTTTAAATGTTCGGCACGGACTTGAAGGGCCGAGATGGCCTGTTTCCGTGCTGTTATGGTTATATGGTTATGGTTATATGGTTATAATCATCTTGAGTCTACGATACCAACTATTTTAGTGTCACGAGTGAACTTACTAATCATGCCTTGTATATTCTCATCAAAATCCTTGATATAGATGACAAACAGTTCATGACAAAAACAACAGACAATCAGACAAGGGAAAAAGAGGAGGGGGGTTGCATTGTTGGTTAAGGAGGATGTCACGGCAGTGGTCAGAGGTGACATTACGGACGGTTCATCGAGTGAGGCTATATGGGTGGAGCTGAGGAACAAGAAAGGGATGATCACCTTGTTGGGGGTGCACTATAGACCCCCGAATAGTCAATGGGAATTAGAAGAACAATTATGCCACGAGGTTGCAGACAGCTGCAGGTCAAATAAGATTGTTGTAGTAGGGGATTTTAACTTTCCCAATATTGACTGGGAAAATCATAGTGTGAAGGGTTTAGATGGGGTGCAATTCCTCAAAAGTGTTCAGTTGGGTTTTCTCAAGCAGTATGTAGAGGCCCCCACACATGAGAGGGCAACACTGGATCTAGTATTGAGAAATGGGGAAGAGCAAGTTAATGCAGTGTGTGTGGAGGAGCATTTTCAGACCAGTGACCACAGTTCGATTAGGTTTAAGATATTTATGGATAGGGACAGAGTGGGCCCATGTGTTAAAATGCTCAACTGGGGTAAGGCCAACTTTGAGGGTATGAGAGAAGGTCTCGCTCAAGTTGACTGGAGCAGGTTATTTGAGGGGAAAGGAACATCAGCCAAGTGGGATGTTTTTAAAAGTGTGCTGACAAAAGCTCAGGATGTGTACGTCCCTGTTGAGTGAAGGGCAAAACAGGCAAATGTAAGGAAGCTTGGCTGACGAGGGAAATTTGAGGAATTGGTCAAAAACAAGAAGGATGCATGGGACAGGTATAGGCAGCTGGGATCAAGTGCATCCTTGGAGGAGTTTCAGGATCTAAGGGAAAAGGAAATCAGAAGGGCAAAAAGGGGCCAGGAGATAGCTCTTACAGGCAGTATTAAGGACAATCCCCAAATACTTTGTAAATACATAAGGGAGAAAAGGGTAACTAGAGAGAGAATGGGACCTCTCAGGAATCAAAGTGGTCACCTCTGTGTGGAGCCACAGGAGATGGGCAAGGTCCTCAATGAGTATTTCTCCTCTGTATTTATGGAGGAGAAAGTCAGTAGGACGGAGGAACTTGGGGCAGTCAATGGAAGTGTCTTGAGAGCAGTCAGTGTTACTGTCGAAGAAGTACTGAAGGTACTATTGTGTATGAAGGTAGACAAATCTCCAGAGCCTGATCAGATATGTCCGAGGACATTGTGGGAAACTAGAGAGGAAATTGCGGGAACCATGGTTGAAATTTATGAGTAGTCCTTAAATACAGGAGAGGTGCCAGAAGACAAGGTTCCATATGGTAAGCTAAATTACATGGGATCCAAAGAGAGATAGCTAAATGGATAGCAAATTGGCTTCATGGAAGGAAGCAGAGGGTGATGGTGGAAGGTTGCTTCTCGAACTGGAGGCCTGTGACTAGTGGTGTGCCTCAGGGTTCGGTGCTGGGCCCGTTACTGTTTGTCATCTACATTAATGATTTGGATGAGAACATACAGGGCAAGATTTGCAAGTTTTCTGATGATGCAAAAGCAGGTGGTTTTGCAGATAGTGAAGATGGTTGTGAAAGATTGCAGCAGGATCTGGATCGATTGTCCAGGTGGGCTGAAGAATGGTTGATGGAATTTATTTCAGAGAAATGTGAGGTGTTGCATTTTGGGATGTCTAACAAGGGCAGGACCTTCACAGTGAATAGTAGGTCTCTGGGGAGTGTTGTAGAGCAGAGGGATCGAGAAGTGCAGGTGCATAGTTCCTTGAAGGTCGAGTCGCTGGTAGATAAGGTGGTGAAAAAGGCTTTTGGCGCTTTGCCCTTGATCAATTAGAGTATTGAGTATAGAAGATCCCACCACCAGTTGTAACTTCCCCACCCTACCACCAATCCCCACTTTCCACATGACCATGGCCTCAGGGACTCCATGGGCGACTGCACATCAACTCCCCACCCAGCCCTCTCTGAGCACTTTCCCCTACAACACTTTTCCCTTCATCTCGTCTCTCAACATTATTCAGGAACCTAAATGGTGTACCCTTTATCCTTTGTCTATACTCTGTGGGCAGCTAGGTTGTATTCATGTATAGTTTTTTCTTTGACTGGACAGCACACAAACAAAAGCTCTTCACTGTACCTCAGTACACATGACAATAATAAACTAAACTAAACTGAAGATTCCAAAAGAGTGAGTTGTAAAAATATCTCTGAGGCACATTCACTGTTGCAGAAATAGCAGCAAGGTTTGGCTTAACTCAATTGTCTCCATGTTGTAATTCTTGAAACAAAACTCTATGTAATTTTAACTTCTCTACCCAAATGGGATATTTTCCCAAAGATTGGTAAGTGTTAAATTCCATGAAAAGTCTTTCCTCTAGAAAAGTTTGTTTTATTAATTGACTTTTAGTAAATATCAAACCTTCTCATAAAGCAGAATGAAAGATAAAACAACTTACCTTCAATATCTTGTGAAAGAAATTCAGATAAACCCACCGTAAAGCAAACAAGATATATTAACCTCTTCATTCTTTTGCTGTTCAATGCAGATTAGTCCCTTTGGTTAATAACTATTAAAACAGAGATGATGATTTGAACGTGGTGAATTTCTAATGCTTCTATGCAATATGATATCAAGCATTAATTATTCAATTACCCAAATACTGTATTCCCTGTAGAAACAAGCCTTACATTACAGAAAAAGGAATTAATAAAAACTGTAATTAAATTAACTCAATTAACTCAAAAATTTAGATTACTTGAGCAACGGAAGGTTCGAGTGTCCCGACCACAGGAGACAAAGAAGGGAAGAAGATTTAACTTGTTTTACCTTCTAACACAGCATGTTCATGTTAGAAATTTACTTGGGTGTCTTGTTGCTCTTTATTGGTATGACTGTATGGCAATGTGAATTTCACTGTACCTTAATTGGTACATGTGACAATAAATCCACCTTGAACTTTGAACCATGCCCAGAACCCTAGCAGTTCCACTTTGTGACCATTTGATCCATCAAATTATGCTAACTCTCAGAGCAACACCGTTGTGAGGGTTAATGCCAGAGATTCCCTGTTGGATTGCTAACTTCTTTGGTGAAATTTCAAGCCATTCTATATTTTTTTCAATTGATTGATTGAAAGATATGGCATATAAACAGGCCCTTCAGCCCATTGAATTCATGCTGACTATCGATCACTATTTCACACTATCCCATTTTCTCATCCACTTCCAAGACACTAGGGGTACATTTCAGAGGATGTGGGATGTGGGATGAAACCGGAACTCCCTAAGGAAACCTAAGCGGGCACAGAAAGTGCAAACTGCACAAAGTCAATACCCGAGGTCAGGATTGAACCCGAATCTCTGGTGCTGTGTCAGCAGCGATGCTACTGTTATTTTTGTTAATCTAATTCAGAGTGCACCATGAGCATTCCGAGATCCCAGGATAAGTTTTATGACAGACTGAATTAAACTAGCAACACATTGCATTTATGAAGTCTTTCCAAAAACGATATTTGAAAATTTAAGCTAATATTCTAAGTATTGTTCAATGGTTCTTTATTGTCACATGTACCAAACTACAGTGAAATTCTTTTATTGCATACAGTTCAGCAAAATTACTATATATAAGCATAATCCTAGATTAAGTACAGTGTATAGAAATAGCCCACGGAGACAATATACAAGAGTTGCCAGGTTTTGGTACCATTTTCAAAGTCCAAGGTACTTTAAGCGCAGCTGGCTATAAAGGCCCGTTGCCCTGGTGGCGTGGCTGGTCAAGCAAAGTTGTTTACGATAATGCCATTATAAAGAACTGAATTACCTGTATATTTTCTTGTACCAATCCTTTAACAGAGTCTTGTTTGCTACAGCAGTGCTTCCAGAGTGTACTTGCATTACCATGTCCTTTTGCAGACTGGAAAATGGAAATGGTGCTGCAATAGTACTTGAGCAAAGTAGAGGGGCGGAGAGACCTGTATTAAATTTTAACCAGAGTGTATGATGAAATGGTTGTTTTTATCAAAGGCCCGCATGTTTGGTACTGATTTCACTACACACATACCAGTGCGACAGTTTTAAAAGTGATTGGGTTCACTTTCAGTTAGTTCATTTCTAAGTAGTCATGCTACATTTAAATTGGGTTTAATATCCAGCGATGCTGTTTAAAAATGCAGGTGTTTGGATGTTGAGAAGACAATAATTTCAAGTATTTGGGAATATGAACTCCTGAGATCTTTATCTTACAGCCTCTCCTCTAAAATTGACTCTTCTAATTCTTCTTTACCAATCATATTTTACCTGTGCTTAATGATAGCTTCTAACATGCATCAAGAGGGCCACTTTAAATTTACAAAGATTTTTACTGCATACAAAATATACATACATTCCTACCTTTAGTTTCCTGATGAACATCAATAGAATCCTGCTAACTGAGGTCAAGGTGTCCAAAAAGAGCCGTTTTGCAGCCTTAAGGTGCCAGCAGATGACAGAGGGTGGTGAATCTGTGGAATTCTTTGCCACAGCAGGCTGTGGAGGCCAAGTCAGTTGATATTTTTAAGGCAGCTATAGATAGATTCTTGGTTAGTACAGGTATCAGAGGTTATGGTGAGATGGCAGGAGAATGAGATTAGGAAGGAGCGATAGATCAGCCCTTGGTAGATACAAAATGCTGGAGTAACTCAGCGGGACAGGCAGCATCTCTGGAGAGAAGGAAAGGGTGACGTTTCGGGTCGAGACCCTTCTTCTGACTCCGATAGATCTGCCATGATTGAATGGCGGAGTAGACTTGATGGCCGAATGGCCTAATTCTATTCCTATCCCTTATGACATGAGCAGATGTTTGTGCTGCAGGCGTTGTACAGATTCCTTGGATATCTAGAGTTTAATTTTAGGGGTTATCCCCCATTAATATTCCATCCTCAAATAATATTGCTCCATCTCATGCAACAATAAAAAACAGATAACTTTCTATCCTTCCTTGCCACTAGAACATGTATTGGGTGTGACAGCTTATTGACAGCATTTACTTCAGTGTCTGAATATGAATTTCACCCGAAATAAGATAATGTGCATGCAACTTTTGTATGCATTTAAGAAATAAAGTTACAAATGCATTGTTTGACTTGTATGGGAAATTAATTTGAATATTCTATAAACCTGATGCCTAATGAGATTTTGAGACTCATTTGCCTCATTCAGTTTATGGCTCAGTTAAAGCAATTTTGGATATTAAAAAAAAATTCACTTTGACAGCAACTTTAAATATTCTGACAACTTTCCACATTAAATAATCAGTCTGAAGAAGGGTCTCGACCCAAAACGTCACCCATTCCTTCTCTCCAGAGATATTGTCTGTCCCGCTGAGTTACTTCAGCATTTTGTGTCTATCTTCAATTTAAACCAGCATCTGCAGTTCCATCCTACACTTTCCACCTGGAATGTTGGAATCTGATATATTATTATGCATTTTAATCTGTGACACTATTGCATATGTTCCAAAATTATCTGACAACACGGCGGCATGGAGGCGCAGCGGTAGAGTTGCTGCCTTACAGCGGCAGAGACCCGGGTTCGATCCTGACTATGGGTACTGTCTGAAACATAGAAACATAGAAAATAGGTGGAGGAGGCCATTCGGCCCTTCGAGCCAGCACCGCCATTCATTGTGATCATGGCTGATCGTCCCCAATCAATAACCCGTGCCTGCCTTCTCCCCATATCCCTTGATTCCACTAGCCCCTAGAGCTCCATATAACTCTCTCTTAAATCCATCCAGTGATTTGGCCTCCATTGCCCTCTGTGGCAGGGAATTCCACAAGTTCACAACTCTCTGGGTGAAAACGTTTTTTCTCACCACAGTCTTAAATGCTCTCCCTAAGACTGTGACCCCTGGTTTTGGACTCGCCCAACATTAGGAACATTTTTCCTGCATCTAGCTTGTCCAGTCCTTTTATAATTTTATATGTTCCTATAAGATCTGTACGGAGTTTGTACGTTTTCACCATGATCTGTGTGGGTTTTCTCCGGTTTCCTCCCACACTCCAAAGATGTACACATTTGTAGGGGAATTGGCTTGATATAATTGTAAATTGTCCCTAGTGTGTAGGTTAATGCTAGTATACTGGGATCGTCTTGGACTTGGTGCGCCGAATGGCCTGTTTCCCTGCTGTATCTCTAAACTAAACTAAACAGTCAATATGAGATTCATTATCCATCTGCCTGTTTTTGCAACTATTTCCCTCTAGAACCTATAAAAATTGCCGCTGAACATCACCATTTAATGATTTGTTTATGCTCAAAACAAGAAATACCAATTAGGGACCCGACCCAAAACGTCACCTATCTATGTTCTCCAGAGATGCTGCCTGACCTGTTAAGTTACTCCAGCATTTTGTGTCTTTCTTTAATAAACCAGCATCTGCTGTTCCTTGTTTATACGGGTAAAGACAAAGCCTAGTAAATTCACTAAATTGGTTGCTAATCTGGAAAATGATTGAAGCAACTTTACACCTTCACATGAATTGTAATGATTAGAGCCAGGATTTTGCCATAAATGCCATGTGCCTTTTCATGTCTTTTTTGATATTTCACCAGGATAATGCCTTTTTCACGATCGAGTGCCTAAATCAGCCTTTTTTGCCATTTTGCTAAAAGGTCCTGCTATTTTCTCTAGTTGTACCATGATTACAATGACATTTTCTATGTTAACATGTGAATATTAATGTTATTTTTAACATGTTAACATAGTATAACTTACAAGAAAACTTCCACCACTGGGGCAAAACCGGGAGTGCCACTGTCGGTCATTCATTCGTTCGTGCCACTGCCCACTGGTTCAATCTTCTCCAAGATCTATTTAAGAAAGAACAGCAGATGCTGGAAAAATCGAAGGTAGACAAAAAATGCTGGAGAAACTCAGCGGGTGAGGCAGCATCTATGGAGAGAAGGAATATGCGATGTTTAGGGTCGAGCCCTTCTCCGGACTGATGTGGGGGGGGCGGGAAAAAGTAAGGAAGAGGCGGAGGCAGTAGGAATAGGAGAGCTGGGAAGGGGGAGGAGGGAGAAGACAAGGGCTATCTAAAATTAGAGAAGTCAAATACCCAAGCTTGTCTCCAAACTAAATTTAACGCTGGCATCAGTCGCAAATCAGATTTTTCGTGTGATCTGTGCAGGGCATTCATTGATGCTGGAATTCCACTGTGGAAATTGCAAAACAAATCTCTGAGAGATTTTTTAGAGAAATACACAGAGGAACATATACCAAGCGTCATCATTACGGAAAAATTCTGTTTTTTAAAAAAATATATTAATTTTATTAGAAGCAATTGTACAAGGAGAAAGTAATCGACATAACAATTATACAATTTTCGTACAGCTTCAGTTTTAATATTTTATAAACTAATAAGTAAATCGGAAAAAGGAAAAAAGGAAAGAAGGGAAAGGAAGAAGAAAGGAAAAAGAAAAGAAAGAATTTCGAAAAAGGTACGAAAGAGAAAAAAGAAAAACCCCTGAACTAACGAAGAAGTGAAAAAAGCGGAGATATATCCCACTACCCTTCCCTACGCCCGCTCACCCGACCCTAGCATCAGTTTTGAACTTGTGTTCAGCCATTATGTTGTTGAAGAAATTCAATGAAAGGAGACCATATTTTGGAAAATTGATCTAGTTTGTCAGACAAAACAAGTCTTATTTTTTCTAAATGTAGTGTGATCCACATCTTCACTGTGGGAACTGTTATCTTTTTCCAGAATTTAAGTGTAAGTTTTTTCGCAGTTATTAAACCATAGTCAAGGAAGCGTCTTTGGAATATCGTTAACTTAGGGCAGCCCTCTGACATTCCTAATATTATTAATTTTGAATCTGACTCCAATTGAATTTTGAGTTTTAGAAATGATATTGAATATTCCCGTCCAGAAGTTTTGTATTTTTATACAGGATACAAAAGAATGGGTTAGGGTGGCTTCTTGGAAGTGACATTTATCACAGAGAGGAGAGACAGTTGGGAAGATCTTGTTCAACTTGGTCTTTGAGTAGTATAACCTATGCAATACTTTGAATTGTATCAGGCAATGCCTGGCATTTAAAGAACAGTAATGTATGTATAGTAGGCTTTCCTCCCATATATCTTTCGAAATGGGTAAACCCAGCTCATCCTCCCATGCTCGCCTATAAATCTCAGAAGGTGGGGTGTCAATATTTAGAAGAGTGTTATAAATGTAAGATATCAACTTACTTGTATCGGCTTGTCTATTCAAACAATCGTCTAATATATCTAATATAAGAGGACAGTCTTGTGTATATGTTTTCACATAATCTCGGATTTGATGGTATCTAAAAAAATTGTTGGCATTCAAGTGATATTTCTCCTGTAGTTCTTAAAAAGAAGAGAGAGTCCCCTTCTTATAGAGGTCTCCCACAGTATTGATTCCCAGGTTCTTCCATTGAACAAACACCGTATCTAAAGTAGACGGTTTAAACGAGGGATTATTTGCAATAGGAAGGAGAGACATGTTTCTCAATTTAAGACTGAATTTCAGCTGTTTCCAGATACGGATAGTACTATGTATTATCAGATTTTGCTCATACGTTGACTTATTCAAATGTATTGGAGATAGGAGGATCGAGCCTATATTAAAAGGCAAACAATTTTCCCTCTCCATTTTTAACCAATTTACATGTTGACATGTATCGTCCAACCAGAAAGTTATATTTTTAATATTAGTTGCCCAGTAGTAAAAAAGAAAATTAGGTAGAGCTAATCCTCCATTTTCTTTGAATTTGCACAAATGTCTTTTGTGTATTCTATGGGTTTTGTAGTCCCAAATAAAGTTAGCGACAATAGAATAAAAATTTTTTTTAAAGCTTTAAGGGAGATATATCAGTATTGATTGAAATAAATATAAAAGTTGCGGAAGGAAGATCATCTTTATGGCATTTAATCTACTAATAAGGGAGATATGAAGTGTTTTCCAAAATTGAATATAGGCATATAGTTTAGTGATTAATGGTGGGAAGTTTATTTTAAACAGAGAGGAATACTTTCTAGTCACATAAATTCCAAGGTATCTGAACTTTTCAGTAACAATTCTGAAAGGAAATTGTTGGAGTTGAGAAGGGTCTTGTTATTTTATTGGCATGATTTCACTTTTGTTCCAATTTATTCTGTATCCAGAGAAAGAACCAAATTGTTCTATAATGTTTAAAACAATTGGAATACTAACTTGGGGATTAGTAATGTATAAAAGTACATCATCTGCATATAACAAGATTTTATTGGTGGTATATTTGGTATTGTATCCATAAATGTCTGAATGGGACCTGATACTCTCAGCAAGAGGTTCTATGGCTAAAGCAAATAACATTGGAGAAAGGGCACATCCTTGTCTTTTACTCCTAGATAAATAAAATTTAGGTGAAAGCATTTGATTTGTCAGTATTCTAGCTGTCGGGTTAGTGTATAAAAGCTTCACCTATAAAGTAAAGTTTTCTCCCAATTGAAAACTTTCCAACACTGTGAAAAGATAAGACCTTTCCACTTGGTCGAAAGCTTTTTCTGCATCTAGAGAAATAATTGTTAGATCTTCATTTGGCATTCTCTGCGAATATATTATGTTAAACAAACGTCTCAAATTATAAAACGAGTGTTGTTTAGGTATAAACCCAGTTTGATTTGGATGTATTAGTTTACCGATAACTAAGCTTAAGCTACGAGCCAAAGTCTTAGCTAGTATCTTCTGATCTGTATATAAAAGGGCTTTTGCCCTATAGGATCCAGGCTCCTCGAGATTTTTATCTTTTTTTGGAATTAATGTAATAGTTGATTCAGCAAGAGTTTGTGGTAAAGTCTGTTCTTTAAATGCTTGAATATAAAGGGCTTGTAAGCGTGGAGAAATTAAATCATTAAATTTGTTTATTAAATTCGTTACTAAACCCTTCCGGGCCAGGAGTTTTTCAACTTTTCAATGATTTAATAGTCTCTACGATGTCTTTTGTTGTTACCTCTGCTCCTAATTCATCCCATTCCTCATTAAGGAATGGGAGATTGCAATTCTCAAGAAAACTTTTCATCTTTGCAGGATCAGCTGTTGTTTTCGATGAATATAGTGTTTGGTAGAATTGTATGTTTCATTAATATCTTTAAGCAATGTAAGCAGATCTCCTTTTTCAGATCTAATTTTGTGTATTGTACGGTCATTCTCTAATTTGCGGAGTTGACGTGCTAGTAGCTTGTGTGGTTTATCACCAAATTCAAAAAAAATTTGCTTAGTATAATGAAATACCATAATAATTTTTGCAGAGAGAATCTGGTTTGATTTAAAATTTAATGCAGCTATCTTATTATGTTTTGCAATGGTTGGGTCAGCCACGTTTTCTAGGTCTAACTGTTTTATCTGTTTTTCTAATTTCAATTGTTCAGTCTTATTTGTCTTGTTTTGAAAAGCTTGGTATACGATAATACAGCCTCTAACATAGGCTTTAAAAGTTTCCTACAGCAAAGATGGAGAAATACTGGGGGTGTCGTTTGTCTCAAAAAATGTTTTCATCTGTAGCTTCAGATAGTCACAACAACATGCCTCAGCTAGTATTTGTGGACTGAATCTCCAAAACGATTGTTTATTATACTGAAAAAGTGAGAGGACAATGATCCGAAATAATAATGTTGTGATATTTTGGGTTGTAGGTAAAAGGGATAAGTTTGGCATCAACCAGGAAATAATTAATTTGTGTATACATTTTATGAACACCTGAGTAAAAAGAGTATTCTCTTCCAGACGGATTGGCAATCCTCCATACGTCACGTATGTTTGTATTATTTATATGTGTTTAAAAGTTCACTCGATTTTGAAGTACTTTTCCTTTGAAGTGAATATTTATCCAAATATTGATCTAATACACAATTTAAATCTCCCTCATCATCAAATTCTGCTGTCTGAAATTAAATTAAATATTTTATTAAACAATTGGGGATTATCAAAATTAGGAGCATAAATATTCACCATAGTCAATGGAGTTGAATACAATTCCCCGGATATTATAATGTACCTGCCTTCCTTATCAGCTATAGTGGATTTGTGTTTGAATGGTATACCTTTACGAATTAGAATTGCTGTTCTTCTTGCTTTGGAAGAAAACTTAGAATGATATAATTGACCAATCCAGCTACCCTTCAGCCTGTTGTGAGCTCCATTTTTGAGATGCGTCTCCTGAAGAAATATTATATCAGTATTAGTAGATTTTAAGTGGGCTAATACTTTACCCCTTTTAATTGGTTCATTAATGCCCCTAACATTCCAAATACAAAATGTAATTCCTCTTATTTTCCTAGCTACATCATCTTGCATTTTAAAGCTTACATGGTCTCTTTTGATTTAAATGGTCCAACACATTATTTGAAATATTTCCTTTAATTGCTGGGTGGGTGAGCCTTATCCCCTTTTCCCCTATCCCCCAGAGATATCTCCAAGAAAAATGTGCATTAGTAAAGATAGATAAGATATTTAGTAAAGAAATTAGAAAGTGAAAAAGAGAAACAATGGAAATTACAGCATATAGGAATGCTGCTGCTGAATTAGTGGTTGGATTAGTGAAAGCTTTCGTAGGATAGATAATATTAAATAACTCCGCACCTTAAGGAGTTAATAAAAACTAAACAGAACAAGCCTTAACATTTTTTAACAGTATTTAAATCTGTCAGGGAATCAACATTCCCAAGACGTTAGGTATCTTGGTGTGCTCTAACTAAGTAGTTGAATATTGAGAAGTTTAATATGCGGCACTTATTACTTAACTTTCTATTAATACTGTTTTGACATATTAACCGACTCTAAGTCAGTAGATTTATAACAACTTATTGATTACAAACACAGTTTCACACACTCATTTTCTCCCTCTCTCTCCCCCTCTCCCTCTCTCAAGTTCTCCAACTTTCCAAAACATTCTCAAAACTTTCCAAAACTTTCTCAAAACTTTCCAAGACTTTCCAAAACGTTCTCAAAACTTTCCAACGCTTTCCCAACCTGTCTCACAATCATTCTCTCTCTCCCCCTCTCTCTCTCTCCCTTTTTCCATCCCTCCCTCTCTCGCTCTTTCCTTCCCTCTCTCCCAAAACTTTCTCCCACATTCATTCTCTCTCACTCCATCTCCCTCCTTCCCTCTCTTTCTCTCCCTCTACCTCTCTACCTCTCCCCCTCTCCCCCTCTCTCTCAAGTTCTCTGTTTTGACATATTAACTGACTCTAAGTATAAACACAGTATAAACCTCTTGATTATCATCACGGTATAAACTCAATAGAGCAATTACTTATCCCTTGACGGACCCCATAGTGTCCTGGGCAAAGTTGAATGTTTTATCAGGATCGGTAAAAAAGGATTCAGTCCCTTTATAAGTAACTCGCAATTTGGCAGGATATAATAGGCCAAATCGGAGGTCTGGTATGTCCCTCAGAATAGCTCTTGACTTGGAGAAGAGTGCTCTTTTCTTAACGACTTCGGCAGGAAAGTCTCTGAAGATTCGTACGTTTTCACCGGGTTAGGTTTCTGTTGTTGCCAACTTTCAGCAGAATGTCCTCTAGAACATGGCAATGATGTACCCTCAGGATCAAATGTCTTGGTGGGGCTGTGCTGTCTGACCGGGCTCTCAGAGCTCTGTGAGCCCGGTCAAGTTTAGGTTTTTCATCCAAAGCGAGTACGTCTTGAAGTAGTTGAGCTGTGAAATCTCGAAGATTTCGACCAAGTTCTTTGCCTTCTTTCATTCCAACAATCCTTAGGTTCTGACGTTTAGAGCGCCCTTCCAAATCTAGACATTTTTCTGTTACTTTAGCTAGTAACTCGGAGATACGTTCCACCTCAGCCGTCAGCCTTTGTGTTGTCTCGACATTTGAAGCCGCAGTAGTTTCCAATTCCCGAATAACCTCGCTTTGTTTTTATGAAGTAGCAAGAATAGGTTCCAACTTACGGCTGATGTCGGTTTCAAGCCTGTGGATTTCCCCTTTCAGGTCGGAATTCACCTCCTCTATACGGGCATCAATCTTGTCAATCTTCCCACAGATTTCTGCCTTTGCAGCCGAATGCTCCTGACACAGTGCTGAACGGATCTCCTCCACCAAACCCGGAGTTTGCCTTGCTGCTTCCTCTCAGGGGTGTGCCATAATCGAGGTCGAGGCTTCTTCTTGGCCTTCAGTAACTTTTGGTTGATGTTTTGGGCGTTTAGGCAGACGCCTACCTTTCATTTATTAAAAGTACCGGGGTCGCGTTCTGATGACGTCACTTACGCGACTGCTGAACGTCTGCCGGTGAGTATTTTTAGATTTGTCCAGTTTGGATTTTCAGTAGGTTTTCGGCGTTAAACGGTGCGGAGGTGAATAGCGCGTGCCCTAAGCCACCATAGCGCCACCGGAAGTCACGGAAAAATTATGTTGACAGCAACTTCAACATTGTTGTGCAGAAAATTAGAGATGAAGTTGCATACAACAAAATATGGATCTCAACAGATGAGACAACCGATGCTGTGGGGAGATATTTTGCCAATGTGGTCATCGGTACACTGGAGGCATGTCAACCATCAAAGGAGTATTTATTGACATGGGAAGAATTGCAGAAGTCAAACAGCTCAACTATTGCTCAGTTGTTTGCATCTTCACTTGCTGTACTTTGGCCAGAAGGTATAAAACACGAGAATGTTCTTCTGTTTGTGACTTAAAGTTTTATTCCACAAAATGTTGCATTTGACATGCTTAGCTCACGGACTCCATAGAATTGCCGAGCACATACGTAGCTTGTTACCAAATGTCAATCGCCTAGTTTCCAATGTCAAGAAAATCTTCCTCAAAGCACCGTCACATGTGCAGTTGTTCAAGGAAATGGCACCTGAGATTCCGCTACCTCCTCAGCCCGTTTTGACTAGGTTGGGGTACATGGCTATCTGCTGTACTCTACTATGCTGCAAATTTTGAAAAAATAAAATAAATCGTCAGTAGACAAAAATGCTGGAGTAACTCAGCGGGTGAGGCAGCATCTATGGAGCAAAGGAAATAGGCAACGTTTCGGGCCGAAACCCTTCTTCAGACTGGAAATCGTCAACTGTTTTGAAAAAGAAGAATCTGCTGCAGTCAGGATCATCAGTGAAATCATGCAGAAAAAGTCCCTCCACTGCGATCTTGTGTTTATTGCTTCCAATTTTGCAAACTTCCCATAAGCTATCACTTCCCTTAAGAAAAATGGCGAAACATTAGTGAATAACTTGCACGTTTTCAACAAAGTAACTGACGATATTCATAAAGTTCCTGGCAGTGTGGGTAAAGACATACAAGGAAAATGTGAGAGAGTAACAAGTAAACTGGTTAAAAATTGAGAGGGAAGATTGTTCGCCTTTTAATATAGGCGCGATTCTTCTTTCTCCAATACATCTGAATAAATCAACGTATGAGCAAAATCCGATATTTCATAGCACCCTACGAATTTGGAAACAGTTGAAATCAACTCTCAAATTGAGAAATTTCTCTCTCCTTTTACCAATCGCCAACAATCCCTCGTTTAAACCGTCTACCTTAGATAAGGCGTTTGCACAATGGAAAAACTCAGGAATCAAAATGCTGGGAGATCTTTACGAGAAGGGGATCTTCCTCTCGTTTGAAGAATTACAGGAGAAATATCATTTGAAATCTAGTAATTTTTTTAGATATCATCAAATCCGAGACTATGTGAAACACACAAACAAGATTGTCATTCTATGGGCCCAGATATATTAGACGAATGCATGAATAGAAAGGCGGATACAAGTAAGTTAATATCCTACATTTTCAATACCCTTTTAACTGCACACATCCCTTCTTCTGAAATGCTTAGGCGAGCATGGGAAGATGAATTGGGTTTACTAATCTCAAAGGATAGTTGGGAGGAAAGCCTTTTATACATACATTACTGCTCTCTTAATGTTAGGCACTCCCTGATACAATTTAAAATACTGCACAGACTCTATTACTCAAAGTCCAAATTGAACAAGATCTTCCCAAATGTCTCTCCTATTTGTGATAAATGTCTCCTCCAAGAAGCGACTACAACCCATTCTTTTGCTTCCTGCACAAAGTTATTAAACTTCTGGAGGGGAATATTTGATACCTTTTCCAAAATACTTAAAATTAAATTGGACCCAGATACAAAACTGATCATATTAGGTCAGAGGCCTGCTCTAAGCTAACGATATTTCAAAGACGTTTCCTCAATTACAGCCTAATAATGGCGAAAAAATTAATACTTACATTTTGGAAACAGACAACAGTCCCCACAGTGAAGATGAGGATTACAGATATGTCCGAGACACTACACTTGGAAAACATTAGGCTTGTCTTGGCGGAAAAACCAGGTCAATTTCTTACGACATGGACACCCTTTACTGAATTTTTACAACAGAATGGTGAAACACAAATTTAAATCTAAATCCGATGCTATGATGGGTGAGGGGGGGAGGTATATCTCCATCTTTTCTTTTCTTATTTCCTTTTCTTTCCTCTGCACTGCTTTGGTAGCTTAGGGGTCTTTTTCTTGTTCTTTTCTACTTTATCTCTTCATTCTTTCTTTTCTTCTTTCCTTGTTTTCCTTTTTTCTTTTTTTTTAAATTTAGGTTATAAGGTTAAAAATGAAGCTGTACAATAATTGTATAATTGTGATGCCAATCGTTTTATCCTTGTACAATTGCTTCTAATAAAAACTTTTAAAAAAAAATTTAAAAAGAAAATGTGAGAGTGATTTTAGCTCACAAAGATCTTGAAGAAATGGAAAACATAGCTAATGTATTCGAAGGTAGTTGTAATGCACAAGATATCAACATGAATATAGAGTCTGTAGCTTGTTTCGGGTATGCACCAGTGACCTCAGCTGAGGTAGAAAGACGTTTTTCACAACTGAAGCATATTCTGTTTGACAGACAGTATAGTTTAACATCAGATAATTTGAAAATAATGCTAGTAATTAAGTGCAACCAGGCAACTTAGGTCATTTAATGTAATATACCTTTATATTATCATTTTAAACCATATTTTGGTGGTGGAAATAAATGCCTGTGTGCCTTTTTTTGTCAATAAATGCCTTTTTCGTGCCTTTTTTGTAATTTTATTATGCCTTTTTGCCTGCCTATTTCAGTTTTTTAGTGCCTAAACATCCTGGCTTAGATCCGTACTTAGATAAATCAAGTCAAAAACAGAGAGGGAATATGAAATCGAAAACTGGGGAACTCCTCAATACCTACATAAATAACACTAATATAGCAGATGTTTGGAGAATTGTGAATCCAACTGGCAGGGAATATTCATTTTACTCAATGGTACATAAGACATACTCACGTATAGACTACTTTCTGCTGGATACAAAATTAATTCCCCAAACATCTAATGCAATATATCATACAAATTCAATTTCAGACCATTCTCCACTAACTTTCTTTTTAAAACTGGAAGGATTGTCTAAGAATAATTCATTCTGGAGATTTAACTCTCAAATTTTAAAAGATCCACAAGCGAGTATATATTTAAAAGAACAAATGGAGGTCTTTTTTCAAACAAATGATACTTCAGATATATCGCCTACTTTACTTTGGGAATCTTTTAAAGCATACATTAGGGGTATTATAATTTCATATCAAGCTTTTCAAAATAAAAAGAATAAGAATGAACAAAGACAGTTAGAAGAACTTATTAGACAAATGGATATATATAATGCTAAAGATCCATCAATAGATAAACATAATAAAATAATAATTTTAAAATTTAAATTAAATAAATTATTATCTGCCAAACTTATAAGACTTTTTCAAATTACAAAACAAGAGCACTTTGAATTTGGGGATAAACCGCATAAACTTTTGGCTCGCCAGCTAAAAAAACGAGAAAAGGAACATACTATACCAAAGATCAAATCAGATAAAGGGGAATTATTAACAACACCGAAGGATATTAATAAAAGATTTGCGCAATTTTACGAGAATTTGTATACATCTAAAACGATAATTGATTCCAATAATATCACAAAGTTCTTGGATACCTGTAATCTTCCAAAGTTAGAGCTGAAGGAACAAGAGGAACTGGGTGCACAAATCTCAATTAAGGAATTAGAAGATACAATAAACTCATTAAAAAATGGAAAAACACCAGGCCCTGATGGATTTACTAATGAATTTTATAAAAGCTTTTATGATAAAATAATACCAAGATTACAAAAAATGTACCAATACGCTTTTAAAAAACGAATACTACCTGATACATTAGCGGAATCAACGATTACATTAATACCTAAGAAAAATAAGGATTTAGAAGAACCTGGCTCATATAGAGCTATAGCATTGTTAAGCACAGATCAAAAAATATTAGCGAAAACATTAGCCAGAAGATTAAGTAAATACATTAGTAAATTAATAAACCCAGATCAGACAGGGTTTATCCCTAAGAGATACTCTTCTAATAATATGAGACGTCTACTCAACATAATGCACTCACACAAATCTGAAGATCAAGAATTATCAATTATTTCGCTGGATGCTGAAAAAGCATTTGATCAAGTAGAATGGAATTATATGGATAAAGTATTACAGAAATTTCAACTGGGAGAGAATTTTATTTTATGGATTAAGTTACTATATCACAAACCTACAGCTAGAATACTTACTAATAACATATTATCCTCGAAATTTCAACTATCAAGGGGAAATAGACAAGGATGCTCATTATCACCACAGCTGTTTGCTCTCATTATTGAACCGCTAGCAGAAAAAATTAGAATACACCCTGATATTCATGGATATAATACTAAAGACTCATATAATAAAATATCTTTATACGCGGATGATATATTATTGTATATTACAAAACCTCAAATCACTATACCAAATATATTAAATTTAATTGAAGACTTCGGATCTTTTTCTGGATATAGAATAAATTGGAATAAAAGTGAAATTATGTCAATAAAACCGAAAGATTCAACACATCTTTTAAAATTCCCTTTTAAAATAGCTACAGAAAAATTTAAATATTTGGGAATCGAAATTACCAGAGCATATCAAGGTATGCTCAGGGCAAATTTTGACCCCCTACTTAATAAACTGAATACATTAATTAAATTCTGGAAAACGCTTCCGATGTCTTTAATAGGCCGAATAAACGCAATAAAAATGATCTTTTTACCACAAATTTTATACCTATTTCAATCAATTCCTATATACTTACCTAAGAAGTTTTTTAAAAAACTCGACTCAGATATCACTAATTTTATATGGGACTATAAATCACATAGAATACAAAAAACCCATCTGAATAAATCTAAAGTATTGGGGGGTCTAGCACTACCTAATTTTATGTATTATTATTGGTCAGTAAATATTAAAAACATGATTCAACTGATGGATAACTCCGCCCAGCAAGTAGACTGGATTGTAATGGAGAAAGAGGATTGCTCCTCTAGAAACATTGGAGCGATCCTCCTCTCTCCAATGAAATTGAATAACATAAACTATAATAAGAACCCAATTATTCATAGTACAATCCGTATTTGGAAACAAATAAAACAAAATTTAAAATTAAGAAACTTATCACTTTTATTACCTATAGTCAATAACCCTTCGTTTAGTCCTTCTATTATAGATAAAGCTTATACACAATGGGATAGACTAGGAATTAAAACGCTTGGTGACTTGTATGAAACTGGAAAATTACTTTCATTTCAACAATTACAAATAAAATATAAACTCGGAAATAATCAATATTTTAAATACTTTCAAATATGCGACTATTTGAAAAAATATATAAAAGATCATCATAATAACCCAGCAGATGTACTGGACGAGGCAATGCAGATAAAAGCGGAATCAGCAAACTTAATATCATATTTGTACAATATTATCTTAAATGCACAAATACCATCTACGGAGGGTATCAGAAGAGACTGGGAACAAGAGTTAGCTATTAAAATTTCAAAGGAAAGTTGGAATGAATACTTATTAAAAGTGCATAAATGCTCGATTAATGTAAGACACACTTTAATACAATTTAAAATTTTACATAGATTATATTATTCGAAAACTAAAATTCATAAAATTTTCCCAAACGTATCATCTATTTGTGATAAATGTCAATCCCAAGAAGCAACTATAGCGCACTCATTTGTCTTCTGTACAAAAATTCAAAAATTTTGGAATGAAATTTTTGAAATCTTTACAAAGTTATTTAAAACAAGACTGATACCCAAAGCAGAATGGATTATCTTCGGAATAACGGAAGATGATCCAGAATTAAATGTGTTTCAAAAGAAATTAATGGATTATGGGTTAATAACTGGAAAAAAGCTAATTCTAAAATTTTGGAAGAAGGCTCCAATACCAACTATAAATATGTGGATTTCAAATATGTTTGAAACATTACACCTTGAAGAGATAAGACTCCTCCTAGCAGGTAAACCAGATCACTTCCACCTGACGTGGTCTGCATTTATAGAATTATTACAAACATAGGGTGCAAAAGTACTTTAAAAAAAAATAAAAAATTGAGGTCGGGTAAGGGGGGATGATAGTTGAAGAGTTGGTATGTCCTATTTACGTGATGCTCAAAAAAAAAAAAAAACATTTGTTTCTCTTTTTTTCTCTTTCTCTTTTCTTTTCTTAGGGCCTATTTCTTAACTCTTTTTCTTTTTGTTTTTAATTTCGCTCTTATAGGGTCTTCGTCCTTTTTTGTTGTTACATTTTCTACACTTTTCTACACTTGCACTTTTTCCTTCACTTTCTTCTCTCTTTCAATCTTTTCTTTCTCTAGTGTAAAAAAATAAATAAAGGGAGTACATTAATTGTAAGATGATATAAATGACGAGTATTAATGTATGTGGTTGTAATGTAATGTACTTCTAATAAATAAAAATTAAAAAAAAAAAAAAAAAAAAAAAAACATCCTGGCTCTAGTAATGATGAATATTTATGGATATTTACTTCCACCTGCGTTTAATCTTTTGTTTTTGTCAGGTGTTTATAAATCCAGATTTTGTTTCCCGTCAATATAAACTTTGATTTGCTCTCTCCGTTTACTACCTATCACACTTTTACAGCAGATTAAGCACTCAGGTTAAAATCAATAATCTTATACACATCTGGGAGTATAAATTAATCTGGGCATAGACATAAAACAGGCATAAGCAAATTGATATTCCATTATGTACTTTGCTCAAATTTCCATTCACTTCAGGGGGAAAAAGTGAGACAGACCCATTATTGCTAGCTTTTGAGCTAAATGGAAAAATTCTACTTTAATAAAAAAAGAGGCTTCAATCAGATTTTTATTCATATTTGAAGTGTGCATTATTATAATTTATCATATAAATATATGTGCAGTTCTGATTTATGAGAGATGAATGGCAATTTTTTTTTCAATCGAGTTAGATGAAGGAAAGATAAATAAACAAAAGAAACATAACAATTTCAAAAGGAACATTTATTTATAAGAATATACAAAAATCACTGAACTCCTGATATAATTCCTGACATGATTAGTTTTCCCTGCAGTGGTTATGCTCTGCAATTTGTAATCCAATGTTCATTGAAATATTGAAATTTTAATGACAATATCATTCTTTAATATGAAGATTGCAGAAAGCATTTGTACGGAAGCTGCACCTCATTGACTTCCAACCATCAGGTTTTGCAACAATGTAAATGTGTTATTAACTTTATAATGCTCATCAGTGCAATGTACTGGAAAAAATATTAAAATCAAGGAAAAAAATAGGAGAATTTTTAGGCTAGAGAATTTTTTGAATTTATAAAACTAGTCAGAGGAAAATTACACATATTTCCCTGCAGCAGTTTAATCAGTTAGTTTGTTCTGTGGTGAAGTTCTATCCAGATACCATCTCTTGGACGCAGAATTAATTCTCCCACAAGATGGAGATCGTCGCAACTTTGCTTTGCTTCTACTTGGAATCGGCGAAGAATAGACGATAACAATACTTTCTCTTCAATCAGTGCAAATTTTTGTCCTACATTGAGTAAAAAGTCAGTTGGGTTATTTCAAGACATAGCCTCAACTGCACTATGTTAGTGCCTTTAATACTGTATAATAACGCAGTTCAAGACATTTTGTAAACGTATGCAATAAAACCACTGATGTACTCCAAGCCCACAAATCAAGAGCTAAGATGTGAAGAAAACCTACATAGTTCTATTTTATTCAGAATGGATACATTGAATTGACTGGTCACATTTAACTTTCTAAGAATCTATGATTACACAGCAGAAGGCAAGCACTTGTACACTTGGCGAAAGAGGATCTATACATAGGAAGATAATTAGTCATATAGTTATTCGACAACAAACAGCAACATTTTGATTCCTAAGCACTAGAGAAGAAGCAGCAATGGAAAATATCAAAGGAAAAATTGAGTGGATTTGGAGCAGACTGGGATATGGCTGACATTATTTTTTGACAGATTGCTGTTAAAAAAGGGTCGTGTAAGAGATCAAGTGGTCAAGGGCCAGCTGCAGTCAGGGGTATTGTGTGGTGGAATGAGCTGAGAATAGGTGCAGATCATGTGGTGCAATTAGGAAAAGAAAATGCTTGACTTGTTCATTCCACTTACTATCTATGTAAAGTTTACTGTTCAGACTCAAGAGGCCCTGAAATGTACCTTTTGTTGAACTTTTGCCTGTAATGGAGATTACAAGGATGTGCAGAACTAGATCTATTCGCTAATATGTCTCTGCAAATTGGCAATAAGTACAGATGTGTACAGTTTATATTAAGCTTTCCCATAACACTGCAGATCACAAAAGCAGGAAAATAATATATATACTATTATCATTTAAGCTGTGATGATCTTCCACTGTTCTCGTGTGCTGAAGGGTAGTGATTTAATTAGAAAGAAACTCGTGGAAAATTGCTCAGATGGACTATCTTCTCATATCTCAGAGGCATCACAAAGCAATGCAGAGAGTGTTTTGGGAGGTTCCTGCAAGAGTAGAGAAATTGGGCTTGTGGGCCAATGAACACTGAATTTAATTTTACACTCTTGTTCATTCCGGCCACCAAAGGAAAAACATCACTTATTTTCCTAATTACCCAGCAGCCAAGAAATGATTTTTCACACCAGTAATTTAAAAAATGACTTTCACTTCCTTAATGGGGAAATAAAGTTGTAACCAATTGAATTCCCAGGTGCAATTTTTTTGCTAAAACCCATTGTCATCGTTATTAATAAAATTGCTGGAGGTTACCACTTTCAATGCATTAAAGAGTCATAGAGCTGTACAGCATGGAAACAGGACCTTCAGCCCAACTCATGCATGCTGACTAAGTTGCCTAAACAAACAAGTCCCATAGCCTCTGCCTGCCCGATACCCCCCCTAATCTTTCCTATGTATGAACCAATGCTTTAAATGCGTGTTGTACATGCCTCTACCCCTTCCTCTGGCATCTTGTTCCATATACACATCACCCTCGGTGTGAAAAAATTGGCCCTTGGGTTCCTTTCAAATCTTTCTTCTCTCCCCCTGAACCTATGCCCTCTAGTTTAGACTGCCCTATCCTGAGGAAAAGACTTTGGCTATTCTACTTTTCTCTGCCTTTTATCATTTTACAAACGTCTATAAGATCATCTCTCAGCCTCTCATGCTCCATGAAAAAAAGGCCTGACCTATCCAACTTCTCCTTATAACTCAAACCTTCCAGACTCAGTAACATCCTCATAAATCTCTGTTACACCCTTTCTAGTTTGATGACATCAATTAATATATTTTCATGAATAGAAAAAGGATATTCTACTATACTGCTTGCTTGCACAGGTTCACAGAAATTTCCACGACAAGGTTTATACAAATTAGTCTGGACCAAGCAAAAGGAAGGGTCTCCACCCGAAACACCACCTATTCCTTTTCTCCAGAGATGCTGCCTGACCCGCTGAACTACTCCAGCATTTTGTGTCTATCTTTAGTCTGGACCAAGACTTGAGTCATATCTGCACTTTTGAAGAACTGGTGCCATTGCTCTCAGTGTTATACCTCTGTTCAAAGTAAAACTTCCATCCATCTGTTTTTAAAATATTAACATTACACTAGAATGCTGCTGTTATAATCTGGATAAATAGTTCTACACAATGCAAGTTACATGTGTTGGATCTGAGGTACACGTACCTATGCAGTTCCGAGGTCCACCTGAAAATGGAATATATGCATATGCATTCTTTTTATCTGAATTCTCTGGCATAAAGCGCTCAGGCCTAAACTCCTCAGGATCAGGAAAATATCTCGGATCTCTGTGCAGTGCATAAGGAATTATCATTGCATTGACTCCTTTGGGTATCTTAAACCCTCCTGAAAAACAAAAGTTGAATGTTACAAAATGATTGTTTTGATTCAGCAAATTGTCCGTATGAAAATATTATGCAGGTACATAGAATCATTATGTAATTGTGTAATTATGTAATGCCTAACTTGGTGTGAAAATTTGACCTTAAAACAGTTAAACACATTTTGCTAGTAAAAGGTGAAAATGCAAGTTCAATTCAGGGGCAGTGATCAGATTTATTGGATTTCATATCTTCATACATTTACTTTGGAAAAATTTGAATTAAATGTTTCAAAGGCCGATTTAAAAACCAAATACACATGATATGTACACAGTAAATCCTCGGTATTACAGACCTCATTATAATGGATCTCGGTTATAGCGGACGGACCTTCTGACCGTCACCGCCAGGCCAGGTTGCCGATGCGACTCAAAGTCTGCACTGCCACCTCGGCTACTTCCAGACCGGATGCCACCCCCGGCCCGCACCGCCACCCCAGCCGTTTCCAGGCCAGACCGGTTCTCACAGCTTCCTCGGCTGCTTCCCCTGCCGATCCTCACCTCAACTCACCTGGATTCCAGGAACCAGTTCCAGACGAAAAGGGTCTCGACCCAAAACGTCACCTATTCATATTCTCCAGAGATACTGCCTGAGCCGCTGAGTTACTCCAGCACTTTGTGTTCTTTTGTGTATTAACCAGCATCTGCAGTTCTTGGTTTCTATTACTTATACAATGATACTCTATTACTCAGTAATCCCTTACTCAGTTATAGTGGACAATCAGTAATAACAGACACCATTCCCTCCCCTATGGTCCGTTATGGCGAGGGTTTACTGTATTTATCACTAAGCTGCAAATATCAGTTGTGGCTGAACACTCCTTCAAGGATTTAACAATTCCCTCAGCCAAAAATAGAAGAGAAAAGAGTTAGAAATGGAGCTAAGTCACTTGACAACCATCCAACTGGACCATGATCCAAATCAAGAACTGGATACTAGAAGCCACTTCAGATAGACATCCCTTTCTTTGATGGATCTATATTGATAAATTAGGAGGGATGTACAGAGGGATCTTGGGGTCCAAGTCCATAATTCCCTGAAAGTGGCAACACAAGTACATAGAATGGTATAAAATGCATATGGTATGCTTGCCTTCATTGGTCAGGAAATTAAGTATAAGGTTAGGCCGTATTTGGAGTATTGCATGTAATTCTGGTCTCTCCATTACAGGAAGAATGTGGAGGCTTTGGAAAGGGTGCAGAGGAGGTTTACCAGAATGATGACTGGATTAGGAGTTACTAGCTACAGGGAGTTGGTCTGGAAATCCGGAGGTTGCGAGGAGACCCAATGGAAGTATATAAAGTGATGAGAGGCATAGATAGGGTAGACAGTCAGAAGCTTTTTCCCAAGATGAAAAAATCAAATACAAGAGGGCATAGCTTTAAAATGAGAGGGGTAAAGTTTAAGGAGATGTGTGTGGCAAGCTTTTTTTACACGGAGAGTTGTGAGTGCATGGAATGTACTGATGTGGGTGGTGGTTGAGGCAAGTATGATGGTGGCATTTAAGCGACTTTTGGATAGACATATGGATGTGCAGGGAATGGAGGGATATTGATTATGTGCAGGCAGATGCTGGTCTTGACATCATGTTGGGCACAAACATTGCAGGCCGAAGGGTCTGTACATGTGCTGTTCTCCTCCATGTTGTGGGACTGTAAATAACCTCCAAACACTCATTGGCTAGGCACACTGATACCTTTCACAACTCAATTCAAACTTTCTAGCCACGAATTTCTAGCTGATATCATGCTCTCCAGCAATTATTCTGTAAATATTGGCAACTCTCAGAGAAACCCGTTCAGTGGTTTTGTGGGGCTCACTTGCCCATGGGAACATTAACGTTTCCAAGAAGTTGTCAACACCCAGTTCATTCTGATCATGCAATGAAAAAGATCAGGTGCTGTGTAAATTGGACTCCCCAATTTACTAACAGCCTGTATTGCACTAGTGATATTGTTTCTAGGTATTATTTATTGTCAGGCATGGGGTCTTTGGTTATGTAACATGATTAGGGCATGACAACGAATATGTCAGAATATATTCTGAATATACATAGCATCCATTTATGTATATTCTGGTGGCACAGTGACACATCTGGGAGAGCTGCTGTCTCAGAGCGCCAAAGAGTTGGGTTCGATTCTGACCTTGGGTGGCATCTGTATGGAGTTTGCACATTCTACCAGTGACCCCATGGGTTTCCACCGAGTGCCCCAGTTTCCACCCACATCCTAAAGACGTGTGGGGCAGTAGGTTAATTGGCCTCTATAAATTGCCCCTGATGTGTAGGGAGTGGTTGAGAATGTGAGTTAACATAGATCTAGTGTGAGTGGGTGATCGCTGGCCAGCATGGACTCGGTGGGCCAGAAGGACTGTTTACATGCTGTACTTCTAAATTAAAGTAGAGACATATGACATCGCTAGTCAGTACTGCCTCATTTAAAAACACTAGATATTCTTCGGGCAAGTATTTCTACTTCAACTAAATATGACAGTAGAAAATATGGCAATTGCTAAAGTGAATGGAAACTAATGTTACAAATATCCAGCTACTGCCCAATGAATAGATGAGCAGTCAGAAAGTTGCCAAGGCTTATGTGTTCCTCATATAGTCTTGTTTGAATAAAATATTACGCACGAGTAAAGTAAAATTATGTTGAAAATATAATTTGAACCCAAAAGCCTTGAACTAGAGATACCAATATTGAGATACATCAAATGCAACAAACATGTTTATTTGCATTGCTCAACAGAATAAATATTGGCCTTACAAGTAAAGCTCTGCTCCTCTCTATCGGTCGTGTTCAGTATTTGGGAGGGTAAAGTGCAGGGTATTCAGAAAAAGCAGCACCGATCGCTGAAACTAGTAGTTACACAACAAGAAGATGGTGCTGTTCTAGGTGTGCGAGTGCGATGATTCGCAGGGGGGCGAACAGATACATTTATCATGGATCCACAGCTGGGAAATCCATTGGGCACAAAGATACTAAACAGGTGTTGCTGTGAGAGAGCTTGCAAAGAAAATCTGATGTCTGAAGGCTTCAGTCAAGGCCGTGGAGAGTTAGCTGGGAGAAAAGCCAAGGCTCAGGGCTAGAAATCAAAAGAGTAGGGGTTAACACTGGTCGATGTTCAGAGCTAACACAAGACTTTGTGGAACCTGCATGGTCTCTGAATTTCATGCTGTGCAGTTTTTCATTACAAAACTTGATCACGTAGTACCCAAAAATGTGGCATTAAGTAATCCAATGATCAGGTCTGGATATTTAGTTTAATTTAGTTTTGAGATAGAAACAGGCCCTTCAACCCGCCAAGTCCATGCCAACCATTGATTCACACTAGTTCTATGTTATCTCACTTTCCCTACACCGTAGAGGCAATTTACAGAGGGCTAATTAACTTAGAAAGTTGCGCATCTTTGGGATTTGGGAGGAAACCGGAGCACCTGGAGGAAACCCACACAGTCACAGCAAAAACATGAAAACTCCATGTATGCAGCACCCAAGGTCAGTCTGAACCCGGCTCTCTCCGCAGTGGCTCCAGCAACTGCATCACTGTGCTACTCTATTTATCTATTTCTTAGATACAAAACTCTGCATTGTTTGTATGCCCAATAATAGCCCGAAGCAAACAAACCTTTCCACACTGTCAGAGAAGAGATTAAAAACAAGTTGACAAATAGATTCAAGGATGAACTCAAAGCCGTCTTGAAGAAATGCAGCATCCCAGGGACTCAGAGAATCTCTGGTCCATGGCCACTATAAGTGGAGAAATAACAATCAAGGTGCCATTGAGAAATTCTCGGCCACACGTTGTGAGCACACACAGGTCCTGTACAGGTGGCAGAAGAATAGTGCTCCACAAACCACTGAACTGGCCAAGCCATCAACAATCAACTGCCCCATCAGTTTGTAGAGTCCACAGTTCACACATCGATCTCATCGGCCATTTCAGAGCACACAAAAGCAGACTGCAAGCAAATCATCCTCATTCCCTAAGAGCTGCCTAATGGGCCTGACCCACTTAGGTGACTTTTTAGGTGACTGCAGGAGACTATGCAGTCGCCACATGGTCGCTACATGTTCGCGGGTGGTTGCCGGGGAGTTGCCTTCTTGGTCGTGAGGAGTTCCCGCAGTCTGGGAACTGGTCGTGGCCTCATTATGGTCGCCGTGAATTTTTCAACATGTTGAAAGATTAGCGGCAACTAGAATGAAACCGCCATGGAGGCAGCGAGAATTCTCGAGCCGTAGGTGGGTCGCCAGGAGGTCCTAGTGGGTTGCCAGGAGGTCGAAGGTTCTCTGAGGTTCTCGTAGGTTGTAGCTGGTGCTCATTGGCTCATTGGGGGGAAAAAAGGTAAGCAGTAGTTTTCAGAACGAAGGATAACCGACCGGTAATGTTAAATGTCCGCCGAGCTTCACAGCCGTGTATCTCTGGCTTCTTAAAAGTTGTCTCCACTCCTTCTCCCCCCTTCTCCCCCCTCTCCTCCTCTCCCCCCACCCTCTCCCCCCTTCTTTTAAAGGACTTACCGTACACTGTGCTTTAGCCGTCTTTTTACAGCGCCAACCTTCCTGTTCATCACGGTGTGTGTCTGTATCACCTTGGCTTTGCACCATGTGATTTTTTAGGCAGGGCAAGCGTGGGGGAGCGCTGTCTAAAAAATTCACAAGGGCTGGTGAAGGAAGCAAAATGTTTGTGTGTTCCACTCTGACAGTTCCCGGTTTTTCAGGCGACTGCCGGCAACTTGACAGTCGCCGGCAGTCGCCTGAAAAATCGCCTAAGTGGGACAGGCCCATAAGAAGAAGCAGCTGCACAGTTTATAAAAAATCCACCCAACTTAGGAATGCTCGACTTATGTACAGTCTATGCACAAGAAACAGCCTTTGGGATGTATTTGCCAGCTACTGTGGGACTGCACGCATTGTCTGTCATGTGTGAGCTCAGTTCATGGCCACATTTCTGACTTGTTTGTACAAGTTAAAGCTCTGCTCCACTTTAGCAGAAAGAGGACAGTATTTGGCTGGGTAAATGCCGAATATGCAATAAAAGAGCACCATTACATTAAGTAGTAATGGTACCATTACATTAAGTAGTTACAAGAAGAGTAGGAGCTGCATCGCTAGGCGTGTGAGTGCAATGGTTCACAGGGAGCAAAAGGTAATTTGTTTGTGGGCTCACTGTGTAGTAATGCAATGGGCACTATACTAAGCAAGTCTTGTAAGGGTTAGGAACAGTTCTCAGGAACAGAACCCTGACGTAATCTGGGGTGACCTGTACGGAGAACTGTGGAAGAAAATCAGACACCACGCAACCTGCATTCTCACCGATTTGCAATTCTTTTAGAAATTGGATCACAAAGTACACAAATATTTGATGGCACTTGATCAAAGTTTGATATCATTAAGAAAGAAAACTCAAAACAGAATTACAATTTGGAGGGTTTTCAAGAATAGCACAAGGTACCCCTCAGACTATGTAGACTGTTTCTGTGCTGCAAATTACATAATTCCATGAAACCATTTAATTTTTAATATCAATACTCCAATCCAAATGTTATCGTAACACAATTCAAGTTACTCCACAAAACAATAGAAGTATAAGGGAAAAGTGAGATCATGCCAACATACCAATATAGCAATCCTCGAGCAAAGTGCGGCCAAAAATTGGAACAGAGGGGAACAATCGTAGAGATTCCTTAATAACACACTGAAGATACTGCAGATTCTTCAGATCTTCCATCGTAGGAGGATGATCAGTATTACCTGGCAATACCACAATTACATTCAAAAATAATTATCAAGTCCATTGCATATACATATTTATACATATTTCTGCACAATGATTTAGCCAAGCTGGGTAGTAGTCATGTCTATGGAAGGAGTGGAAATTGTTGCAGGGGAAGAAAGGAATGGGGACACCAATCGTCACTGACAGAAAGAGTAGATAGAAGGGGTGAAGTACCATGTTCTTAAAAGTTAGTTTCGATAGGTCAGAAAGGCACTGTACATTGTTTATCTGTACCCATAATTATAAATTGCTGTTAATTAACCTTATTGTAATAATCTCAGACAATTTTACTGCAGTAACTTCTATCATCTGCAAAATCATATTGACTACATTAATTCACAGACTTTTCCTGATATATCTCGACTTTTTCTCGGTATTTCCTAATATATTAAAATATTTCAGAAGTTTTAAGTTACTATGATACACCAATGAAGGACCAATAAAAATGAATTTCTGTAGTGGTGGTGAATCTGTGGAATTCATTGCCAGCGATTCATTGCATGGAGGCCAAGTCATTGGGTATTTTTAAAGGTGCAAAGAGATTGATAGATTCTTGATTAGTAAGGGTGCCAAAGGTTATGAGGAGAAGGCAGGAGAATGAGGTTGAGAAGGAAAGATAGATCAGCCAAGATCGAATGGCAGAGCAGACTCAATGGGCTGAGTGGCCTAATTCTGCTCCTATATCTTATGAACTTATGACTTTTAATATTTTTTAATTAAATGTTGGAACTTACCAAAAACATCATCCAGCTCTTCTTGAGCTTTTTTGAGGACATCTGGGTGGGACCCCAAGAGATGAAGAGCCCAGTTTATTGCAGCAGCTGTTGTATCATGTCCCTGATGGAAGAACAAGAAAAGTAGATCGTTTTTAAGATATACAGCTTTAGACAAATTCATCCATCTTCTAAAGGGTGGGTGCATTTTCACAGTCCTCTGAACATGCTTACAAACAGTTGCCAGCATAATTAAATCAATTTGAAAATTAAATAATCTATTCAATAAATGTAAGTTTATTTGTCAAAAATGACAAACAACAATTGGGGTGGGAGATTGCAACCTTCACATGGTCCACCCTGTTTCGACGAATGCAATCAATCTGGCGTGCACTAACAGAAGATCAAACAGAACAAGTTGTCTTACAACTTTAGGCTGTGCACGCCATACGCAAGAAAAAGAAGAAGACAAACAACAATTAATCCTTTAAGTAAAATATTCCATTCTTTAATGGACTTTCCTTTTCAATTTATTTTCTAAACTAGCAAATATTTTCTTAAACTCAGATACTGGGTAATTCTTCCAGTAAACATATATTAAATACAGATTATCAATTTAAACTTTCTATAAAAACATAAAACAGTGTCATGCAAATTATTGTGGGCAATAGAAAAGCAAGAAACAATTTCCTTGAATACAAAAATACTTGAAGGCTTTGTTTATACACGTTTTAAGTTACTTACCTATTAGAATTTACCATAGTTTAATTTTAGTCTAGTTTATTGTCATGTGTACTGAGATACAGTGATAAGCTTTTTTGTTGCATGTTATCCGGTCAGTAGAAGGAGTATACATGATTACAATCATGCTGTCCATAGTGTACAGATACAGGGTAAAGGGAATAATGCTTAGTGCAAGATAAGTCCAGTAAAGTCCAATTCAAGATAGTCCGACAGTCTCTGATGAGGTAGATGGTAACTCAGGACCATTCTTAGTTGGTAATAGGATGGTTGGCCTATCGTTAAGGTCGTTAAGGCATGAGATCCAGCTTTTACTCGGTGCTGGGATAATTAATCTACTGACACATCGTTGGGATGTGGGAAGTGCAGAAATCCAAACAGTGAGAATATGCACATTCTACGGCAACAGCACTTTATGTAAAGTCGAACCCCAGTCCCTGGAGCTGAAATGCAGTAGCACTATCTGCCATGCCACTTTCTCTTCTCTCAAGATTTTGTAAATAATCCTGTCATCATGGAGTCATAGAGTGACACAGTGTGGAAACAGGCCCTTCAGCCCGACTTGCCCACACTGGCCAATATGTCCCAGCTACACTAGTCCCACCTGCCTGCGCTTGGTCCATATCCCTCCAAACCTGTCCTATCCATGTACCTGTATAACGGTTTCTTAAACATTGGGATAGTCCCAGCTTCCTGTGGCAGCTTGTTCCCTATACCCACCACCCTTTGTGTGAAAAAGTTACCCCTCAGATTCCTATTAAATCTTTTCCCCTTCACCTTGAACCTATTTCCTCTGGTCCTCGATTCCCCTACTCTGTGCAACAGACTCTGTGCATCAACCCGATCTATTCCTCTCATGATTTTGTACACTTCTATAAGATCACCCCTCATCCTCCTGCACTCCAAGGAATAGACCCAGCCTACTCAACCTCTCCCTATAACTCATGCCTCTAGTCCTGGCAACATCCTCATAAATCTTCTCTGAACCCTTTTAAGCTTGACAATATATTTTCTATAACATGGTGCCCAGAACTGAACACAATATTCTAAATGCGGTCTCACCAACATCTTATACAACTACAACATGACCTCCCAACTTCCACACTCAATACTCTGACTGACGATGGCCAATGTCCCAAATGCCTTTTTGACCACCTTATCTACCTGCGACTCGACCTTCAAGGAACCATGCACCTGCACTCCTAGATCCCTCTGCTCCACAACACTCCCCAGAGGCCTACCATTCACTGTATAGGTCCTGCCCTTGATAGATGTCCCAAAATGCAACACCTCACACTTCTCTATTAAAATCCATCAACCATTTCTCAGCCCACCTGGCTAATCAATCCAGATCCTGCTGCAATCTTTCACAACCATCTTCACTATCTGCAAAACCACCCACTTTTGTATCATCAGCAAACTTGCTCATCCTGCCCTGTATGTTCTCATCCAAATCATTGGAATGTAGATGACAAACAGTGACGGGCCCAGCACCGAGCCCTGAGGCACACCTCTAGTCACAGGCCTCCAGTCCGAGAAGCAACCTTCCACCATCACCCTCTGTTTCCTTCCATTAAGCAAATTTGCTAACAATTCAGCTATCTCTCCTTGGATCCCATGCGATCTAACCTTCCAGAGCAGCCTACCTTGTCGAATGCCTTACTAAAATCCATGTATACAACATCTACAGCTCTGCCCTCATCGACCTTTTTGGTCACGTCTTAAAGAAAATCAATCAGATTTGTGAGACACGTCCTCCCACGTACAAAACCATGCAGACTATCCCTAATCAGCCCTTGCCTGTCCAAATGCCTGTACAACCTTTCCCTCAGAATACTCTCCAGTAACTTACCAACTACAGATGTTAAGCTCACCGGCCTATAGTTGCCAGCATTTTTGCCCTGCAGCCCTTCTTGAAAAGAGGCACCACATTTGCCACCCTCCAGTCTTCCGGCACTTCTCCTGTACTTAAGGATGACTTGTAAATTTCAACCAGGGCTCCCGCAATTTCCTCTCTGGTTTCCCACAATGCCCTCAGATATATCTGATCAGGCCCTGGAGATTTTTCACCATACATACATGATAGTACCTTCAGTACTTCTTTGATGGTAACACTGACTGCTCTCAAGACACTTCCATTGACTGACCCAAGTTCCACCATCCTACTGTCTTTCTCCTCGGTAAATACAGAGGAGAAATACTCATTGAGAACCTTGCCCATCTCCTGTGGCTCCACACAGAGGTGACCACTTTGATTCCTGAGAGGTCCCACTCTCTTTCTCAAGTTACCCTTTTCCCCCTTATGTATTTATAAAATCTTTTGGGATTGTCCTTCATGGTACCTGCCAGAGTTATCTCCTGGCCCCGTTCTGCCCAGATTTCCTTTATCAGTTTACTCCTTTGTTCCCGAAACTCCTCCAAAGATGCACTTGATCCCAGCTGCCTATACCTGTCCCATGCATCCTTCTTGTTTTTGACTAATGCCTCAATTTCCCTTGTCAGCCAAGCTGCCATATATTTGCCTGCTTTGCCCTTCCCTCTAACGGGGCATTACATCCTGAGGTTTTGTCAGCACACTTTTAAAAAATCCCACTTGGCTGATGTTCCTTTCCCCTCAAATAACCTGCTCCAGTCAACTTGAGCGAGACCTTCTCTCATACCCTCAAAGTTGGCCTTACCCCAGTTGAGCATTTTAACACATGTTCCTATTCATAACTATCTTAAACTGAATCAAACTGTGGTCACTGGTCCCCAAAAGTTCCTCCACAACACTTCATTAACTTGCCCTTCCCAATTTCCCAATACTAGATCCAGAGTTGCCCTCTCACATGTGAGGGCCTCTACATACTGGTTGAGAAAACTCTCCTGAAAACTTTTGAGGAATTGCACCCCATTTAAACCCTTCACAGTATGATTTTTTCCCCAGTCAATATTGGGAAAGTTAAAATCCCCTAGTACAACAACCTTATTTGACCTGCAGCTGTCTGCAATCTCCTGCACATTTGTTCTTCTAATTCCTGTTGACTATTCGGGGGTCTGTAGTACACCCCCAACAAGGTGATCACCCCTTTCTTGTTCCTCAGCTCCACCCACTAGACGAACCATCCGTAATGTCTGTGACATCCTCCTTAACCAACAATGCAACCCCCCCCCCTCCTTTTATTTCCTCACCCTGTCTCTCCTGAAGCTCCTGTACCCCGGAACATTGAGCTGCCAGTCCTGCCCCTCCTTAACCAGGTTTCAGTAATGGAATGTCACTTTATCTGGAATGACATGAATACAAGCAGACACCTGCAAAACCAAGCTGCATTAAACTTACCAGGTATCCATCGGAGCACCCCTGTCCCCACTTCTGTGATTTAACATATTTGTCTCACAAATTAAGGGATGTAATTAGGCTTTCAATGTATATTCAGACCACATGGATGTGCCATAGTTAGCCTGGAAATTGCATTATAACAGTATCTGCAGATAAATACTCCACAGGTTCACGTTACATAGTTGTCGATATTAAAAATAAGTTGTGTTTTTTAATTTTTAACATTACTAAGAATATACAAAGTCTCACCTAACTATGGCAAATGTTGATGGTATTCTCAGCCATAGTGTTAGTATTTGGTCCACAAACACATAAACTGAAGGCATAAAACAGCTAGCTGCTTATTATATCTTACATACCTCAAATAGGAACGTATTCACTTCTTCATTAATGTCCTCCTCACTCAGCTTTTTTCCATCTTCGTAAGTCGCATTGAGCAGCACATCAAGAAAGGTATTGTACTTCTTGTTCTGTGAATTGGAGTCCGATTCAGAACTGGACTGCTTGACATCTTCATTATTCTCGATTTTATGAATCCTCTCAGCGACTACCTAAACATAACTCACAATTAATTTCTTTGGACTTTAGACTTTAGAGATACCGTGCTTTGGCGCACTGAATCCTCGCTGACCACCGATCACTCATACATGAACAACATCCTACACACGAGGGACAATTTACCAAAACCAATTAGCCTACAAATCTGTACGCTTTTGAAATGTGGGAGGAAACCAGAGCATCCAGAGAAAACCGACGCAGTGATAGGGAGAACATACAAACTCCGTACAGGCAGCACCCATAGTCAGGATTAAACCCGGGTCGCTGGCGCCGTAAGGCAGCAACTCTATCGCTGAATCTCAGCGCCACCCCCATTCCAATTTCATTGGAAGAAATTGGAATGGATTATGATTGTTGTACAACAGCCAAATCCCAAGTCCTTCACCTTACTACTTCCACAGCTAACAGACATCAGATCCCCAAATGATCCAAACCAACACAGCGCAGATGTTAGAATGTTGAAATTAAAAATATAGAAATATATATTATATATTGCTTATATATTATTTATATTTATATATATAAATAAAAAAATATAGGATATAATAAAAAACACAGCCTATCAGCACCAGTCTGGACTCCAGGGGCCTAAGCAACAGAGAGAGGTTGGGCAGGCTAGGGCTTTATTCCTTGCAGCATAGGAGGCTTAGGGATGATCTTATAGAGGGGAATATCCATGAGGGGAATAGAGCAGGGTGAATGCAGAGTCTTCTTGTCAGGATAGGGGAATCAAGAATAAGAGGGCAAATGTTTACTGTGAAGGGGAAAGATTTAATTGGAATCTGAGGGACAAGTTTTTCATACAGAGGGCGGTGGATATATGGAGTAGCTGTCAGAGGAAGTAATTAAGGCAGATGCAATAACAACATAAAAAAAATATCAGGACAGGTACATGTGTAGGAAACATTTAGAGAAATATTGGCAAAACCCAGGCAAATGGGTAGGACACAAGTAACTCGGTGTGTCTGGCAGCATCTCTTGTTAGTCTAGTTACTCCAGCACTTTGTGTTCCAGCATCTGCAGTTCATTATGTACTGGAAAAGGGGACCAGCTTTGCTGGGGCATCTTGGTTGGCATTGACGAGTTGGGCAATAGGGCCTGTTTCCGTGCAGAATGATTCTATGACTATACCCATCCCAAAAATACAAACTGAGCCCATTCCCCTAGAAAAAAGAAAAAAATGTTAGAAAATTAGTGTGTTTTAATTTTATATAGATGTTTAAAAGGGTGCAATCTAGATTGATTCTTTGTTGAAGGCCTCAAGAGTAAATATACAGGCTGGGTGTATTTACACAGGAAAATGGCAATAGAGTTATAAATATCCAATTCACTATTAAATCAAAAAATTATTCTAAGACGAGTGGATATTTAATTCTTAAATATCAACACTTTTTTCAATACACCTAAAGACTATCTTACTATTTATACATCTTATAAAACGCTTTAATAATATCAGTCCCAACCCAAAACTTTGCAAGCCCATTTCTTCATAGATGCTGCCTGACCCGGTGAGTTCCTACAGGACTTTGTGTTTTGCTCAAGATTCCAGCATCTGCAGTTCCTTGTGTCTCCTTATTAACATCCTTGTTCTTCCCTTCAAAATTGGTAATTTATGAAAAAATTAAGAATACAAATCAGAAATTAAATCAGCAGAAACGTAGGCGATGCATCGTCTTTGGAAAATTTAAATTCATTGCCTAATGCAGAACATAATCAGTGGTTCAGCTGCAATATAAGTAATTAAGTAAGTAAGTAAGTAAGTAAGTAAGTTTATTGGCCAAGTATTCACATACAAGGGATTTGCCTTGGTGCTCTGCCCACAAGTAACAACATGACATACAGTGACAGTTACGAATGACTCAGAAAACACTAAACATTAATAATAATAAAACATTAATGATGAAACAAATGATTTCAGTTTTAACTATGGATTTGTTAATCCCTCTTTTCTCAGTTGCAATTTCATCTCGTGAGCGCTTTGGAAAATTTATAAACCTACCTTTTCTGTGAAGGAGTGTAGGATTTTTAGTGCCTTTTCATGTTCCTTTCCCTCTCCAAATATGTTGTAAAGAAGGTCAGGCCAAAACCAGGGCATTTTCTGTCTGCGGTGTACCAAGTCACTCATCCTAAAAAAAGTGTAGCATTTACTTTTATTATCCAACACTCAAGCTCCACTCTGCACAATTGTTCACAACTGTGGAAAAGATTTCTTTTATCAGCCATCCGTCACAAAACATCTTCTTTCAGATATCTTCAGTTATTCCCCATGAGTCATCTGATTCCGGTTCTGGTGACGCTGCGAGTCGGCTGCCTCGCCTGCAGCGGGTTCGTTGTTTTGACTTTATTTGTTTTTTTAGTATGACCAAAAGTATGTTTTAGTGTTTCTCTGTATGTCTAGTGTGGGGGGTGGGGGGTGGGGAATAGGGGGAAACCGTTTTCAGGCACCTACCTCGAGACTTTCTTCCTTGTCGCTTCTTCGCCTCCCTCCTCGTGGTTACAGCTGGTTTGGTGTGGCCTTTCCCGGAGTTGGGCCCAGAGCTTCAGCAGCAGCGCAGCGGTGACTTTAACATCGCGGCCCCAGAGCTTCAGCGGCGGCGCAGCGGGGACTTTAACATCATGGATCGGGGTGACACCTTGCCGGGGGTCGCGAAGAAGCGCTCCGACCGCTGGCCTGTGGCCTACAACATCTTGGAGCCTCGGTCTGTGGAGCTTCTGGCGGCAGGCGTGGAGCGGACCTTCCATCGTGGAGCGGCCAATCCCTTGCCGGGGATCGCCGGAGAAGAGCTCCGACCGCTGTCCTGCGGCCTACAACATCTTGAAGCCGCGGTCTCCGGTAAGGAGGTGGCCGATTAGGGGGCTCCGGGCCGACCTGTGTGCTCGACCTGTGTTTGACTTGTCCCGACGTCGGCGTTCCGACCATCCCGACCAGAGGGCTTGAACATTGGGCCGTCCGTAGCGGCGACTACAGGGGAATCAGGGCCCCGACCACGGGTGAACAAGGGAGGAGGAGTAGGGGGACTGACTGAGCTGTATTGCCTTTCACCACAGTGAAGAATGCTGTGGTGGATGTCTGTGTTGAATTATGTTGTGTATTGTGTCCTTTTTTAATTGTAACGCTGCATGGCAAATGACATTTCACTGCACCTTATGGTGCATGTGACAAATAAATTTGAACTTGAACTTGAACTTGATCTATTAAAACATCCAGAATTTTCTGCTTCACGCCTTTGACAAAACGCCATTACCGCACCAGCAATCCAAACATTCTACTTTAGAGATGGTTGATAAAAGCATTCCATTCAGAACATAAAAAATACAGCATAAAACCAGATATAAATTTATAAACATTTAAACTTCACAGCGCAAAATCAATTGTCAGTTTCACAAACATGTATGACTGCATGTGTCATTACAGTTTGTTCACAGTGTGCTTCAGGCATGACTTTCTTCTATGCATATGTGCAGTTGTGGGAGAAACAGGACATGAAATCCATAAATATTGAGAAACATTGAATAAGGATTAGGTTATAATTGAAAGTGTGGTTCTTAGATCCACATGCATCTGCCAGGAACTGTGTTGGCGACATGACTAAATGCAGCCCACATTTAACTGATGGCCACTTCATAATCCTGCAGCAAGTGGAGGAGAGGTTGTCCCAGGAAATGTGATAGGGAAATCCTTTAAATTTTCTTAATTCAATTCTTCTGAAAGATTATTGTTCAAAACAGCAAAAATCTTATGATTCTGCATCAGAATATTTTAAAAAAATTTAAAATCAGCAAAGTGTTAAAATAAAGCATTTAGAAAGTTCCAGTAACTTACTTGTAAACTGCCTGGATATATTCTAAGTCACTGTTACTCTGGGCAAAGATCTTCTTATCCATGGCAGTTTCTAGAACAATATAAACATATTGTAAGCAGACCACTTAGCTAATTGAATTGTTCTTGACAAAGTTTTTCCATCTTAATCACTCTGCAAAGCCAGTCGGCTTAAAAGTTAGAAATACTGGTAATATGGAACGGCCATGAATAAATTGCATGGAAACCAAAGAGAACACATCAGCTGACCATAGAGCCATAATCGTAAAGAACAGAAGCAGATCCCACTGCCCACCATGTTTATACTGTCTAACAAGCACCTATCTGAACTAATCCCACTTTATCTTCTTGCAGCCCCATCAACTCTCCCTGATTCTATAACATCCTGAAGCCGCGGTCTCCGGTAGGAAAGTGCCGATTCGGGACCTGTGTTTAACCGTCCCGACGTCGGAGTTTTGATCATCCTGACGAGAGGGCCTGTACATCGGGCCGTCCATAGCGGTGACTACGGAGGGTTTATGGCCCCGACCACGGGAGAACAAAGGAGGACGACTGACTGAATTTTGTTGCCTTCCACCACAGTGAGGAATGCTGTGGTGGATGTTTGTGTTAAATCTTATTGTGTATTGTGTGTTCTTTATAAGTATATCGCTGCTGGCAAATTCATTTCACTGCACCTTCGGGTGCATGTGACAAATAAAATTGACTTTGACTTTTCTCCCACCGGCACACCAGGAGTAATTTATAGCAGCAAATTAACCCACCTACCTGGTACACCTTTGGCCCATGGGAGGAAACCAAGGCACCTGCAAGGAACCCATGGTCACAGGGAGAATGTGTAAGCTCCACGCAGAGATCAGGATTGAACAGCCGTCAGGATCTCTGCGACAGTAATGCTAACTATTGTGCCACTGTGATATTAGCAGTAAATCCACAAATCATTCAGCAACATCACTGTCTGCCAGAATATATGAGGAGCAGCTTTGATTTATGGCATATTTTTGGTTTAGTTTAGAGATTCCGCATGAAAACAGGCCCTTCCGCCCACCAAGTCTATGCTGACCAACAATCACTCGTACGCTAGTTTTACGTTATCCCAGATTCACATTTCACAACAGGGGCAATTTACAGAAGCCAATTCACCTACAAAACTACACATATTTGGAACATGGGAGGAAACCGGAGCACTTGGAGAAAACCCATGTGGTCACAGGGAAGACGCACAAACTCCGTATAGACAGCACCCATAGTCAGGATCGAACCTGGGTCTCTGGCGCTGTAAGGCAGCATCTCTAATTCTGCGCCACCGTGCTGCCCAAATACAAGGAATTACAAAGAAACTACAAGGAATGGCTGTGAGCATACCAATCATTATTTGAGTATAGGAGTAAAGAGGTCCTTCTGCAGTTGTACAGGGCCCTGGTGAGATCACATCTGGAATATTGTGTGCAGTTTTTGTCTCATAATTTGAGGAAGGACATCCTTGCTACTGAGGCGGTGCAGCGTAGGTTCACGAGGTTAATCCCCCGGATGGCGGGACTGTCATATGAGGAAAGATTGGAAAGACTGGAATTTAGAAGGATGAGAGGTGATCTCATAGAAACATATAAAATTATAAATGGAAGCTGGATGCAGGAAAAATGATCCCAATGTTGGGGGAGTCAAGAACTAGGGGCCACTGAGTAAGAATAAAGGGGAGGCCATTTAAAACTGAGATGAGAAAAATCTTTTTATCCAGAGAGATGTGAATTTGTGGAATTCTCTGCCACGGAAGGCAGTGGAGGCTAATTCACTGGATGAATTTAAAAGAACGTTAATAACCGTCAAATTTTAGACAGTGATCAACATTCAAGAACCAATTTTATTCCAGACAGGAATCAGGGATATGATTGCCTGGGGAGATAAATGGTTACAAATTAATTTGATGACTTGACAGGATGAGCCAGAGAGAGCATCTTCCCTTCTACATCTTTCACACAAGCACTTTACAATAGTTCTTTCAACATCATCCTACCACAGCTCTCAACATACAATTGAGTTGGCACAATTAAAACACCCGCTGTAAACACACTTACCTCTGTTTTATCTTCACACTGTTTTCTACTCTCATACTACCACCTGTATAAAAAAAACTATCAACTAATCCATTCACGAATGGTTTTTCAAGTTTCAATCGATTTTCTTTATATTTATCAAATTAACTCTTTCTTCATCTCTACCAGATGGACTGTTTCCTGTTAAAGGACCTGTTTCCGTGCAGAATAACTCTATGACTCTACCCAACCCCAAATACTAACAGAGTTCATTCCCCTAAGAAAAAGAAAAGATTGTTAAAAAATTAGTGTCTTGTAATTTTATATGGACCTCAAAAAGGGAAGAATTTAGTTTCATTCTATATTGGAAGGCCTTAAGAGGAAGTATACAGGCTGGATTTTTTTTTACACAGGAAAATGGTAATATAGTTATAAACATCTGATTCACTCAAAATTGTCTCAAAAATTAATTCTATGAAGAGTGGATATTTATTTCTTAAATATCAATCAATTTTTCAATACCTAAATATTGTCTTAGTATTTATACATTTGATTATAGTTGAAACAGTTGATTATATAGGTTGACATTGGGTAAGAGCAGTAAAACAGATACAATAGGCCAATTATCCTCCTACGGTGGCGCAGCGGTTACGATGGCACAGCGGTAGAGTTGCTGCCTTACAGCGAAGGCAGCGCCGGAGACCCGGGTTCGATCCTGACTACAGGTGCTGTCTGTACAGAGTTTGTACGTTCTCCCCGTGACCTGCGTGGGTTTTCTCCGAGATCTACGGTTTCCTCCCACACTCCAAAGACGTCTAGGTTTGTAGGTTAATTGGCTTGGTATAAATGTTTTAAAACAATTGTCCCTAGCGGGTATAGGACAGTGTTAATGTGCGGAGATCGCTGGTCGGCACGAACCCCGTGTATCTCTAAACTAAAAACTAAACTACTGAGTTTCAAATTCTTACACTTCCCTGCAGTTTCATTTCAATAACGCCACCCAACTTACCGAAGATTATGTCCAAAGCACATAGTGTGATATCATTGAAGCAGTTAAAAGGTCCCTTTCCCACTTGTTTCTCCAGTTTTCCCAGTAATATATCAGTCTGTTCAATCATAACCTCAAGATATTCCGTCAGAATTGTGAAGTGAAATGCTGGAGTTATTAATTTTCTCCTAGCACGCCATTTATTTCCTGTACTAGAAAACAAAGATTTGGGAAGTTGCAAAGACAAATTCACTTTAATAAAATAACTGCAAAGAGAATACCATACCAACACCAAAATGAATATAGAAATACTCAGCAACTTAGGGTCCTTAGGCAGGCAGTGGCGAGTGGAGTGCCGCAAGGCTCGGTGTTGGGGCCGCAACTGTTTACCATATATATTAATGATTTGCAAGAGGGAATTAGGAGCAACACTAGCAAGTTTGCGGATGACACAAAGCTGGGTGGCAGTGTGAACTGTGAAGAGGATGTTAGGAGGTTGCAGGGTGACCTGGACAGGTTGAGTGAATGGGCAGAGGCGTGGCAGATGCAGTATAATATAGATAAATGTGAGGTTATCCACTTTGGCGGCAAAAATAAGGGGGCAGATTATTATCTCAATGGGGTTAGGTTAGGCAAGCGGGAGGTGCAGCGAGACCTGGGCGTCCTTGTACACCAGTCACTGAAAGTTGGCGTGCAGGTACAGCAGGCAGTGAAGAAAGCTAATGGAATGTTGGCCTTCATTACAAGAGGATTTCAGTATAGGAGTAAAGAGGTTCTTCTGCAGTTGTATAGGGCTCTGGTGAGACCACATCTGGAGTATTGTGTCCAGTTTTGGTCTCCTAATTTGAGGAAGGACATCCTTGTGATTGAGGCAGTGCAGCGTAGGTTCATGAGATTGATCCCTGGGATGGCAGGACTGTCATATGAGGAAAGATTGAAAAGACTAGGCTTCCATTCACTGGAGTTTAGAAGGATGAGCGGGCATCTTATAGAAACATATAAAATTATAAAAGGACT
>CM075977.1:300858155-301040655 GCA_038087875.1 Malacoraja senta | reverse complement strand
GCTGTACCTGCATGCTTACCTTCAGTGACTGATGTACAAGGACACCCAGATCTCGTTGTACTTCCCCTTTTACTAACTTGACACCATTCAGATAATTATTTGCGTTCCTGTTCTTGCCACCAAAGTGGATAATCTCACATTTATCCACATTAAACTGCATCTGCCATGCATCTGCTCACTCACCCAACCTGTCCAAGTCACCCTGCATCCTCATAGCATCCTCCTCACAGTTCACACTGCCACCCAGCTTTGTGTCAACTGCAAATTTGCTAATGTTACTTTTAATCCCTTCATCTAAATCATTAATGTATATTGTAAATAGCTGAGGTCCCAGCAGCAAGCCTTGCGGTACCCTACTAGTCACTGCCTGCCATTCAGAAAGGGACCCATTAAGGGCCTGTCCTACTTACGTGTCCCTGGCACGCAAATTACGTGACCTTGTGGTCGCGTTGAGGCGCACGGGCATCGTATGGCCGCGTGGGGCCGGTCCCACTGAGAAGCACGGAGGGGTATGTAGTTGTGCGTGACATCGCGCAGGGCTCCGAAATTTTTGTGGCGAACAAAATCTTTGCGCGCCAACGGCCTGTCGCGGAACTGACGGTCAAAGTGGGACAGGCCCAAGAACCTGGCGCGACGTCTCACCTCCAACAGCAGCAGAAGCAGGCAAACGATCACCGAATTCGGCCTGGGGCTCACAGCCGTTGCGGTCCGGATCCGCCCCCACTTCTATTCCCAGAGCGGGGCCAAGAAAATCGAAGATAGACACAAAATGCTGGAGTAACTCAGCAGGACCGGCAGCATCTCTGGAGAGAAGCAATGGGTGACGTTTCGGGTCAAGACCCTTCTTTTCAGACTGAAGAAGAGTCTCGACACGAAACATCACCCATTCATTCTCTCCAGAGATGCTGCCGGTCCCGCTGAGTTACTCCTGCATTTTGTGTCCATCATCAAATGACGTCACGCGCTCCAGACGGTTGTGCGTACGCATGAAATCGCGCCCGACCTTCGCGGGACCGTCGCGGCTCAACGCGACCACAAGGTCGCCTAATTTGCGTGCCATGGACACGTAAGTGGGACAGGCCCTTTAATCCCTACTCTTTGTTTCCTGTCCCATACCAATTTTCTATCCATGTCAGCACTCTACCCCCAATACCATGTATTCTAATTTTGCCTACTAATCTCCTATGTGGGACTTTATCAAAGGCTTTCTGAAAGTCCAGGTACACTACATCCACTGGCTTTCCCTTGTCCATTTTCCTAGTTACATCCTCAAAAAAATCCAGATTAGTCAAGCATGATCTCCCCTTCGTAAATCCATGCTGACTCAGACCGATTCTGTTACTGCTATCCAAATGTGCCGCTATTTCATCTTTTATAATTGACTCCAGCATCTTCCCCACCACCGATGTCAGGCTAACTGGTCTATAATTCCCTGTTTTCTCTCTCCCTCCTTTCTTAAGAAGTGGCTACCCTTCAATCCACAGGAACTGATCCTGAATCTATAGAACATTGGAAAATGATCACCCATGTATCCACGATTTCTAGAGCCATCTCCTTAAGTACCCTGGGATGCAGACCATCAGGCCCTGGAGATTTATCAGCCTTCAGTCCCATCAGTCTTCCCATTTCCTTCCTAATGTGAATTTCCTTCAGTTCCTCCGTCACCCTAGGTTCTCTGGCCACAAGTACATCTCGGAGATTGTTTGTGTCTTCTTTAGTGAGGACAGATCCAAAGAACCTGTTCAACTCGTCTGCCATTTCCTTGTTCCCTATAATAAATTCACCTGTTTCGGTCTTCAAGGGACCCACATTTGGCTTAACTATTTTTTTCCTCTTCACATACCTAAAGAAGCTTTTACTATCCCCCTTTATATTCTTGGCTAGCTTACCTTCGCACCTCATCTTTTTCCCCCGTATTGCCTTTTTAGTTATCTTCTATTGCTCTTTAAAAGTTACCCAATCCTCTGGCTTCCCACTCATCTTGGCTATGTTATACTTCTCTTTTACTTTTATACTGTCCTTGACTTCCCTTGTCAGCCACGGTCACCTCTTACTCCCCTTAGAATCTTTCTTCCTCTGTGGATTGGACTGATCCTGCACCTTCTGTATTATTCCCAGAAATACCTGCCATTGTTGTTCCACTGTCATCCCTGCTAGGGTCTCTTTCCAGTCAACTTTGGCCAGCTCCTCACTCATGCCTCCTTAGTCCCCTTTGTTCAACTGTAATACTGACACTCCAGATTTTACCTTCTCCCTCTCAAATTGCAGATGAAAACTTATCATATTATGGTCACTACCTCCTAATGGCTCCTTTATCTTGACTTCCCTTATCAATTCTGGTTCATTACAAAACACTAAATCCAGAATTGCGTTCTCCCTGGTTGGCTCCAGTACAAGCTGCTCTAAGAATCCATCTTGGAGGCACTTCACAAACTTCCTTTCTTGGGGTCCAGTACCAACCTGATTTTCCCAGTCTACCTTCCCAGAGAAATCTCCCAAAAGCACCATAGCATTACCTTTGCCTAATGCCAATTTTAACATTTGATTCAACTTGCACCCTATATACAGGCTACTGTTTGGAGGCCTTTAGATAACTCCCATGAGGGTTTTTTTACCCTTACAATTCCTCAGTTATATCCCTACTGACTACATCTCCTGATTCTATGTCACCCCTCGCAAGGGACTGAATTTCATTCCTCACCAACAGAGCTGCCCCACCCCCTCTGCCCACCTGTCTGTCTTTTTGATAAGACGTATACACCTGAATATCCAGTTCCCAGCCCTGGACCTCTTGCAGCCATGTCTCTGTAATTCCCACAACATCAAACTTGCCAATCTCTAACTGAGCTTCAAGCTCATCCACTTTATTTCTTATACTTCGCTCATTCATATACAACACTTTAACTTTGGTATTCACCTCCCCTCTCACACTATTTCCCCTGACCTTACTGTCTTATCCCTTCTTGAACTTTGCTTCCCATTAATTCTGGAGTATTTTGTAACTTTTCATGTACTCACTTCCCCTTTAACTCCATCTTTATACTCCTAAATTGTCAACTCCTCCCCCCCTGCTATTTAGTTTAAACCCACATGTGGAGCACTAGCAAACCTGCCTGCCAGAATCATCAAAGGGAAAGTCTGTATATAAGGAGCAGATGAATCTTATATGAATTCAACAGTTAACAGCTCTCAGCTGCTAATGCAACTAATGTAATTGCCATATGGTGACACTATGCTAAAAATCCTAAGGACTAAAGATCGACTCTATTCCCTTCAAAACACCTCAGAAAATTAACCTGCAGTGATTTTAATCTGTTATAGCTTAATTAGACAAATTTGAAATCAAGTGCATAGATGCAGGAACAATACCTTGTTAGCAATCCAGTACCAAGCCATGGATGAAGAAATTTGTAGGCATATGATTTATCAAGATGCTTAGAACTGCTGAGTACCACCTAGAGAAATACAAGATGGCATACTGTAAGATGTTAGTTCTATTGATGGGTCAGACCCAGAACATTAATTATGCTTCTATTTCCACCTTGCTGCCAGACTTGTTATGTGGTTCCTACATTTTCTGTTTCTTTTTTGGATTTCCAGCATCTGCAGTCTCACTTGATTCTTCATTGCTTGTACTTTTATATAATACATGTATGTTAAATGGCTGGCAAGTTCTGATTAGGTACAAAAACTGGCCCATAAATACACCGTGAAAACTCATAAATTCTGAACTCATGTTGGATTCTGCAGTTTGCTGACTCTATAAATGAATAATAGTATGATCAGGAATAACTTTCCAGATATTCTGCTAATTCCTGAAAATTTTACTTTAGAAGTGAATTACTGAAGTTAAATCAGACAGAACATGTTGGAAACAATCAGTAGGTCAAAGAGCATCTGTGGAAAAAGAAAGTGTTAATATTTCACGTTAATTACCATTTTGACAAAGGGTTTAATTCACAAATGTTGCCTTAAAAAGAAGCAGGCAGAAATCACTACAACTTCCTCATAAATCTCCAGTACACTCACTGAGATAAATAAGTATGTGGACCAGAACTATAAACAACAGTCAATCTGTGCTCTAATCAACCTTGTATACAATTCTAGACCCAATAGTAGTGAAATAGGACACACTGGACTGAACTAGACAGAGAGGTGGCCTGATGGAATTGGTGGATGGAATATTTATCCCATCATAGGGGGTATCAAACACAGGAGGGCAGAGGTTTAAATTCAGTAGAAAGAATTTTAAACTATATTTGAGGAAAAGGTTTTTTTCTACACAGGCACATTTGGTGTTTGCTGCTAAAGGAGGTGGTGGAGTCAGTTGCAATCACTATCGGGACCGACATCGGGAACTCCAAGCCACAGGAACTTCGACCACCCCGACGCGGGAGCTTCGATCGCCCTGACGCGGGAGCTTCGATCGCCCTGACGCGGGAGCTTCGATCGCCCCGACGGATTGACTGCCACGACCGCGGGAAAATAAAGAGGAAGAAAATTTGACTTTTTTGCCTTCCATCACAGTGAGAAATGTGGGGAATCCGCTGTGGTGGATGTTTATGTTAACTTTTATGTAGTTGTGTGTCTTGTGCTTTTTTTTTGTATGGCTGTATGGTAATTCACATATCACTGCACCTTAATTGGTACATGTGACAATAAAAGACCTTTGAAACCTTTGACTCATCTCCTCCATTTCCTGGTTAAGTGTAGTTCCAACAACACTTAGAATCTCAGTAGCAACCATGACAAAGCATTTTGAGTGTGTACTCCTTCCACCACTAGGCCAACATGATTACAATGTTAGACAGAAAATGATGGAGTAACTCAGCGGGTCCGGCAGCATCTCTGGAGAAAATGGATAGATAACCTTTTTGGGTCGGGATCCTTCCTGATCCGAAACGTCACTTATCCAGTTACCACATCCAGAGATGCTGCCTGACCCGCTGAGTTACTGCAGTATTTTGTGTCTATCATTAGTATAAACCAGCATCTGCACTTACTTTTTATTACATGATTACAATGTGCTCTGTGTAAAAAATACACAAGATCCACGCATGAAAGATTCTTCAAAAGCACCTTCCAAACTTTCTGTTCCTCTATTGTCACTGAAATTAAATTCTTGAACTCCCTACTCTATATTCCTTCAGGAGCACCTTTACCACATAGACTGCTGCACGTCAAGGCGGCTACTCATCATGACATTAAGCAATGATTTAAAGTTCAAGTGAGTTTATTGTCATGTGTCCCTGATAGGACAATGAAATTCTTGCTTTGCTTCAGCACACAGAACATAGTAGGCATTTACTACAAAACAGATCAGTGTGTCCATATACCATTATATAAATATATACACACATGAATAAATAAACTGATAAAGTGCAAATAACAGATAATGGGTTATTAATGATCAGAGTTTTGTCCGAGCCAGGTTTAATAGCCTGATGGCTGTGGGGAAGTAGCTATTCCTGAACCTGGTTGTTGCAGTCTTCAGGCTCCTGTACCTTCTACTTGAAGGTAGCAGGGAGATGACTTGGTGGCCAGGATGGTGTGGGTCTTTGATGATGCTGCCAGCCTTTTTGAGGCAGCGACTGCGATAAATCCCCTCGATGGAAGGAAGGTCAGAGCCGATGATGGACTGGGCAGTGTTTACTACTTTTTGTAGTCTTTTCCTCTCCAGGGGTCATCTTTATGACCAAATTTACATCTTCTTTGGTCTAAAAGAAAAATATTCCCTTACCTTGCCATCCTTATCCTTTTTTACTGGAACATACCAGTCCGAAATTCTAATCAGCTGCCTTTAAACAACTCCCACGTGTTAGCTGTGGACTAACCCAATAGCAACTGCTCTCAATTTACTCTTCCTAGCTCCTGCTTAATAATGCTGTAACCTGTCTTACCCTAATTTAGTGCTCCTACGCAAGGGGAGGAGACAGCAAGGGCTCCCGGTCATAACTATCTTAAAACTTAGGGAGTTGTGATTACTGTTCCCAAAATAATCTTCCACCAGTCACCTGGCCCTTCTTCAAGTGCACCTACTATTTCAGAAAACCCTCTTCTTCAAAATACTGCAGTAACTCAGGGCTTGCTGAATGTCATGATGAATAACTGCCTCGAAAACCCTCTTGAAACAAATTCTGCCCCATCTAAACCTTTTGCATAAAAATATAGCTTCAGCAGCAACATTGATATCTCATGCATTAATAACTAATATGTCATTTTTAAATGAATCCCAAAACTGAAGGCTAATTAGCTGGTCCTTACCTCCACCGTCTCTGCATGAAACAACACGACAAATGGTAATGTTCCCAACCATAATTTCATCAATGGTTTATCTCTGAATTTGGAAGTAAATTCAATCAACTGAAGAAAGAAGTCTAAAGAGCCAAAGGAAAACAGTTGGAAATGTTAAAAAACAATGTACACAATAAAGACATTCAATGAGCACTTTTAAGGTGCAGAATTATAAAGCAACCAAGTTTCACCTTTCCTTAAAATCTAAGTAATTCAATACAAATTTATTCACAATAATTCTGAAACATTAGGCATCCTAGAAATTCCAAAGCATTAGACCATATACTTTGCAAGGCCCAGTTGAACAATCTAGGTGGGGCTCATGTTGTCGACCTCCCCGTGGTGAGCCCTGTCAACTGACCTCAGTCAGGCCAACGACAACAAACAGAGACAGCAGCAGCGCCGCAGCTTGGCGCCAACCCGGAGCTTGCGCCCTTTGTAGGGCGGGCACCTATGGATGGCATTACCCTGCTGCATTATTATTTGTACATTATTTTGTTAACCTGGGTCCAATTGCAAACCTACTCACGTTCCTCACGCCCAGTAATATCTGGCTGATCTCACAAAGATGCAGGGATAGCAAGTTTGCAGATAACAATGAGTGATCTGATGTCAATCTATTAGGATTTCAGAATAATTGGATCTGTTGTCAGAGGTTTGCTGTATTCCCAGAAGATCTACACAATTTATCTTCATTCTCTGCCCAGATCAAAATATGTAAACAGTCAGAATCTGGATCAAATTTTGATGTTTGACCTTCACGTAGTTCAGTTATAACATGATTGTTGTGTTTCGAAGAAATATTTTGTTCTGGTAAATTGCTCTATAAAAACAAGTGTGTCAATGGAGAAAGGGGGATAGGAGCCAAAGTGTTTCACTCACAATAACAAAGTTATTCTTACCCACAGGATTTTCATCTGTAATGGTATTTTCAATAGCAAAAAAGTTTATTTTTGTTACTGTAAGCTAATCTATCTATGCTCTCATCGTATTTGTTTGTTTGTTTGTTCGTTTGTTTGTACGCGCGTGAGTTCCCGAAATACAGCCAAAACGGTACACGATAGCGCTCCAATCTTTGGCCCACCTTACTCACCATTGTCCTGCGGTGTGCACTAGCCAAGTTTCATTCAGATTGATGTTATGTTTTACATTATTGACATTTTAAACTTTAAAACATCACTTTTTCACTTCCCCTACCCGTCAGCCACGTTTGACGTCACCGAAACTTTGCCAAAACGGTACACGATAGCGTTACAATTTTTGGCCCACCGTACTCACCATTGTCATGGGGTGTGCATAAGCCAAGTTTCGTTCTGATTGATGTTATATTTTTCAAGTTATTGACATTTTAAACTTTACAAAAAACACTTTTCCACTTGCCCTGCCCATCACAACAAAAGGGGGTGGGATAGGGGGGGAGAGGAGAGGGGAAAGAAGAGGGGGGTGGAGGAGGGGAAGGGAGTGCTGGGAAAGAGGGGGAATGGAGGAGGATAGGGGTAGGAAGAGGGATGGCGAGGTAATGAATGAGGGGAGGGAGAACAGAGAGGAGGGGCGGCATGGGGTGAGCGGAGGAAGCAGAGGAGGGTTGGTGAAGGATGGGGAGAGGGAGCATAAAGGAGGAGGGGAATAGGGGACTGAAGAGGGAGAGTGAGATGCGTTCACTTTGATTTTATATTTTACAAGTTATTGCCATTTTAAACTTTAAAAATGTCGCAGTCGCGCTCCCACGTGCCGGCCGCACCTGTGCAGTTGGGGAGGGTTTCCATGACTCGCATCACAATGGGGATCTCTGGCATCACAACGGCAACCCATCAGCCGTGCCTGCGCAGTTGAGAGCTGTGGGCCAGTGGTGGAATATTGCGTTGGGAGACCGGGCCCAACGGGTCCGCACTTGGTCTAGTAAATATTAAATATGTTATATTGTTTATTAGAGTATGATTGAACCAGTGTCAATGGAAGCGATTGCTTGTCAATTTGAATGGCTACCTGCCTTTAAACTAGCAGTTAATTTCTTAAGAGACAATGGTGTCTGATTACTGCTGGGAGGTTACATGGAAACAGATTTTTTGTCCCTTCTAGTAAACTAAGGGTATTGTCTAATCTCCAAACCTACCTCAGTGTGGGCTTTTTGAACTTTTTCCTGCACCTGTAACACTTTACCACTCTAACACTATATTCTCCGGTGGGATTTATTTCTTTTTGCACTACCTGGTATACTTGTTTATGACTTGATTGCACTCATATACAGTATAATTTGACTCTATCGCACGCAAAGTTTTTCCACTGTATTTCGGTACACGTGACAATAATAAACCAATACCATAGTTTAAATCCAAGACAGCGTTTTTTCTTGCTTGTCAATTTCCTAGTAACTCTCTGTTACTAAGTGGTTCTCTCTTGTTCTGTATCGAAATCGCTTGACAACTAATTTGGCCCGTGTAATGCAAATAATGTTCCCAAATTCATCACTCGCACTATCTTAAAGATAGCGGAGTGAGAGGATATGGGGAGAAGGCAGGAACAGGGTACTGATTGTGGATGATCAGCCATGATCACATTGAATGGCGGAGCTGGCTCAAAGGGCCGAATGGCCTACTCCTGCACCTATTGTCTATATCTAATTCACAATTATTGAAGCACGCGTTAGTTCAGAACTACTTATACTAAATTATTAAATTGTGTTTACAATATTTGGAGTTCCTCGATGGTCAAGAACCAACATTTTCACCAAAGCAATCAGTTCCTGTATATTACACAACCTCAGACTGAAGGTCTGAGGAAGGGTCACGACCCGAAACGTCACCCACTCCTTCTCTCCAGAGATGCTGCCTGTCCCGCTGAGTTACTCTAGCATTTTGTGTCTACCTTCGATTTAAACCAGCATCTGCAGTTATTTCCTACACATATTACACAACCTCCTTCTTTACTGAACATTAAACACTGATTGCATAAATAATTCAAAGAGTGCGCCTGCTCAAAGATCTGGGACTGTGACGAAATCTCGTTACACTGTGTTTACAAAGTATCAAAAAAATAATTCAGGAGCACAAGAGAGTGCAGATGCTGGAACCTGGAAGAAAGGAGATCTGCTGGAGGAACTCAGCTGGGCGAAATGAAGTATGTTGTGTTAAATGGCACTCGCTGTTTGCAGGCCGTCGCTGGGAAATCTTACCTTCGCCGCTGGGTTTGAAGAGCAATGCGTTGCCCAATATCGGGAATGTCGGGCTGAGCCCGGGGATGCGCTTCAGCTTGAACCACGTTCGGACATAATTACCGAGCAAGTGGAAAGCGATGAGAACCAGGAGAGTGAGGATCGCGGCTGCCAGCACAGCGCCGGACACCAGCACCACCATCCCGGCTCGCTCGGGGAAGGAGAGGGAAGAGGGAAGAGACGGGAGAGTGGGACGGACTCTACTGAGCCCGTCCTCATTCTTATCAAACTGTCACCAGAGTTTCCACTATTTACTACAACAGTGCGCAAGGGTTTCCCAACCAGAGTGCGAGTCATCGCTGCTTGAAGGCGTTCCCTGAGCTTTGGCCACATGATGTTTGCCAGTGTTGTCGCGTTTCTTCCTCCTCGCAGCGAACTGATTTCAAGCCGCCCTGAGAGAAATGAGAGTAGAGTCCAGGGTCAGGGTTGAGATTCAAGATACTAGTATCTTTGGTTGAGATCACTGTTGACTGCGAGTTGAGACACAGGGCCCATACTAATACTTTCAAATTCTGAAGATAAAATTCAACCTATTTAAATTGTGGGGACAGTAGCAGAAATGCGAGGGCTGGCGGCGAATGGGATTTAATGGACCAATTCTCTGGTATGAAGTGGTTGTATAAACTATGTGTACAATCGGGCCATTGGGGTAGAGGGACGAAGCCTGTGTGTGTGTATAAACCTGCATCTGCAGTTCTTTGTTTCTACCTTTGGAGGCGAGAGTGGGTTAAGTTTTTCATTAAAAAAGGCGACTGGGGTCTTTATAAACAAAGGCTTCCTGCAGGAAACACTGACATTAGGGGGTCGCTTGCCGTCACCACACATCGCACCGCACAGAAGGGGCGACGCAGCGGTGCAGCTGGTAGAGCTGCGCCAGAGATCCCAGTTCGATCCTGACCTCGGGTGCTGTCGGTGAGGAGTTTGCACATCTCCCTGAACGCTTGCTTCAGCCCATGTCGGTAAATTATCTATATCCCGCTGTATATTTTGACAGCCGTTTCCACGGTCCCAGCAATCTTAATGTCATCTGCAAACTTCCTCACCAACTCGTCTACTTTTATATCCAAGTCATTTATATGATTTTTCTTTAACACCTCAATAAGCGAGTTTGGTATTCCAAAAAACGCAAGGAATCATGGGATTTGTCAAAGGTCACAAGCGATAAAAACTCTCGGCAGCCATGCCACGGTATGGACATAGACCCGCGCCTCATCTGCAGCCAGGAACAAACCCGTGTCTCCGGCGCCACAATCGCTGCTGAACCGCCACTGGACCATCCCCGTCCCCTCCCAAGTGCCCCCCCCAGAGACGTCGGGAGTCAGAGGGGAGCGGCGACCAGGGCCCACAGCCAGCGCGGAGAAGCAGCGCTAAATCCAGCTCAACTCTGCTTGTCTTGCCGGGTTAACCTACCTACAGCCCTGGCGGGACACCAGCCCGGAGTCGTGGAGTTAGCGTTGCAACGACGCGCTGGCTGTAAGCCTGGGCCATTGTTTCCGTAAGTCCAGGCAGGGCCAGTAGGTTAACCCGGCGAGACAGGCAGAGTTGAGCTGGATTTAGCACTACTTTTCCGCGCTGGCTGTGGGCCTGGGGGCGCCGCTCCCGTCTGACGTCGATGGCCGTTCCCCGGACAGGGGAGGGGGGGCACTCGGGAGGGGACAGGGATGGTCTAGTGGCGATTCGGCAACAATTGCGGTGCCGGAGACCCGGGATCGATCCTGGCTGTGGATGAGGTGCAGGTCTGTGACAATGCTGTGGCACGGCTGCCGAGAGTGTTTTTCACATGTGACCTATGACCTGAGCATGCGCAGTCGGAATACCGAACTCACTTATAAGATTACCCCTCAGCCTCCTGCACTCCAAGTAATAAAGTCCCAACCTCTCCCGATAGCTCAAACCCTTGAGTCTTGGCAACATCAAACACAAAGGAGATGGTTGTCGACTTCAGGAGGGCGCAGCCAAAGCATGCACCCCTTAACATCAGTGGCGCCACAGTGGAGAGAGTGGAGAGCATAAAGTTCCTCGGGGTGCAAATTACGGACAGCCTCACCTGGTCCAGAAACACCACTGGGACCGTCAAAAGGGCCCATCAGCGACTGCACTTCCTGAGGAAACTAAAACAGGCCTCACTCCCCACCAACATCCTCAGGACTTTCTACAGGGGTACGGTGGAGTCTGTACTCACGTACTGTTTAAATACGTGGTACTCAACCTGCAACTGCTCGGACAGGAAGGTTCTGCAGAGGGTAGTGAGGGGAGCAGAGAAGATCATTGGCGTCTCCCTACCCTCGGTACAAGAACTGTTCCCGAGCCGCTGTCGGAAAAAAGCTCAAAATATTGCCAAGGACAAAATGCACCCTCTCCACATACACCTGGATCTCCTGCCATCAGGCAAGAGATATCGCAGCATCAAAGCCCGGACTACAAGACTGCTAAACAGCTTCCTGCCATATGCTGTGAGGCTGCTAAACAGCCACTCTGTACTCACAGTCACCTGATTCTGCGGCTTGGCACGGACACTATAATAACTGGCACTGGCCACTTCAATAACTGGCACTGGCCACTCAAATCAGCCACCCGGGACATGTTTATGATTGGTCTTACTGTATTTTAACGTTGTTTGTATCTATTTTAACTTATACTGTTCCATCAGGGACTGGATTGTTTTAGTGTTGTTATTATTATTATTATGTGTGAAATGTTTTAAACGTCATGTGCGATGCTCCGGTATTCCCTGGGAAACGTCTTTTCGTTTTGCATTGCACAACTGTTGCTTGCAAGATGACAATAAATGAATTGAATTGAATCCTCATAAATTTCCACTGAACCAAAATTGAATATAACACTCCAAGTGGAGCCTCACCAACATCTTGGACAACTTTAACATAACGTCTCAACTTCTATATCATTTCCCTGACTGACAAAGACCAACATATCAAAAGCCTTCATCAGCCGATCTACCCATGATATGACTTTCAGGAATCTGCATGGATTCTGTGGTATTCAATTTTGGTGCATTGTGACAGATATGATGTCATCATTCATTTGGTCACACCTGGGCAAATAGCCCATCCAGGGAAATCCAGACTTATTTACAACCAAGTGGTCAAATATCAGCAGTTCCCTTTTGCAAATGTAGGCTAATGCCAGCAAGATTCAGACGTAAATTTCGCTCATCACATTTCAGATCCACACACAGTTACAGGTACGTTTAAGATAGTCAACAATTTTCTGATTCACTGTTCTCAGTGCATTCTAATATCCATACTTAATGCCATGTATCAGCACATGCATGGTCATAAATTCTTTAACAACACAGACTCATGCTGTCTCAAATGTTCCTGGTTTGGCATTCCATTTCATCTCATGCTACATTTGGCATTTGAACAAAATATTTCTCCTACTTCTTTGAAGCCTAAAAATTGCAAACTTAAATGTTAATACTCCTCTGGATCTTTCTCCCTTCGATTTCCTCTGATCCATTTTCTTTCCCAATCATACCCCTCTGTGTCCTTAAAGGACCTGTCCCACTTGCCGATTTTTTTGGCGATTGCCGGCATCATTGACTGACGTATCAGATCAACGAAAAAGTCGCGGCGTGATGACGTATTGACGCGCGATGTCTCCTAAAGTGTCGCAACATTTTTTTTGTCGCTGCTGGATTTTGAAATGTTCAAAATCTTTTGGCGACCCTGATACACCAGTTAATGACACCGGCTATCGCCAGAAAAAATCGCCAAGTGCCCTAAGTTTAGTTTAGAGATACAGCTTGGAAACAGGCCCTGCGGCCCACTGAATCCGTGCCGATCAATGATCTCACGTAAACTAGTTCTATCCTATACAGTAGAGACAATTTAGAAGCCAATTAACCTACATCCTGCAAGTCTTTGGAATGTGAGAGGAAACTGGAACATCCGGAGAAAACCCATGCGATCACAGGGAGAATGTACAAACTCCATACAGACACCATCCGTAGTTAGGATCAAACCCAGGTCTCTGGTGCTGTAAGGCAGCAATTCTACTGCTGCACCACTGTGCTGCCCTATGGAATGTCTAAATCAAAACCCCTACCTCCACTGTTCCAGAAGAAACATTCTCAGCAGAGGCTTTCGCTTCTTATCCCTCCCCCCGCAACTTCATCTAAATGAATTCTGAGGTAAGAAATTATGTCGAGCTGTTCTTCTACCACTTTTGACCGTCCATTTCTTTGGCTAAGACTATCCACCTCAGTCCACACATCCTCTCTTGTGTTATCAGAATTCTTGATATATCTGATACCCTCCTTTGACAGAGGGTAAGCAACATCTTTCTGACACTTTCTCACACCTCCAGGACAGGTGAATAGGTCAAAGGACGTTTCCATGATAGGACGCCAAGTAATATGGGTTAACAGAGTCGGGTGGAGGGCTGGTTATGCTTTTTTGTTCATGTTGTGTGTTGCTAACATCAGGGTGTGGGACAAGCCCAGCAAATCAGGCTGTACTAATCAGGCAGTACTGTACTAATTTTTCTGTAAAAACAATGTTTCTGTATAATTAATATTGATGCAAGTACATCTTAAAGCACTTAATAAATCAGTAGTGAACCATAAAATAGCTTTAGTAATGACTTCAATGTCTAATTCATGGAAATGGGGCCAAGTTTAGAATTCCATCCAAGGTAAGGTCATACAGCATGGAAAAAGGCCTTTTGGTCATGTCGACCAAGATGCCACAACTATGCTTGATCCACCCGCCTGCATTTGGCCCATATCCCTCTAAAGCGTTCCTATTTCTTTTGAGCAGTCTCTCTGCATTAATCTGTGTCTTAGATAATATAGTGATCTTTGCACTGAAAATCAAACTCTTAAATCTTTGACCTTTGCAAACAGTATGCCAATTGAACCAAAGTGACACCAAGTTATTATTCATTAAGTGTGCACACATCTACTTGTATCGCTGAGAAATTGTATCTACTTTTCATCTCAGTGAAAATAAATGCAGAAGCTACTTCTTATTGGATCATGAAACATTGTTTATTTACACAAAGACTTAAAGAAAGATTTCTGAAATAACAAAATTATTTTGTAGCTATAAAAACATATTTTATGACTCACCATAAAATCCAAACAGTATTAGTCAGAGATTACAATGGTGGTCATAGTTTACAATGGTGGTAAAGACACTTAAAACACATACTGTAATTTCTGTGAAAGGTGTTCTGCTTCAACAAAGGCAATGGAAATACACAACTAAAATAAGTAGCAGAGGAATATCATACAAATGAATTAAATATTCATCTGCCAATATCACAAACTGTACATTTTAAAATCACTGTATCTACACGCGCACAGTTCCAAACTAAATTTGGCAAATTAATGCTTCAAAGCACAATCATAACTTGTCTCGACCAATTACAAAAAGCAGTTGATCCTCACTTCACTGTATCTTTATTAAATCATGGGCCAAATCTTTCTGGAAAATTAAACAAAATTGAACAAGAATAAAACAAACAGATATTAGTACACAAATCAGCCAATCTGTTGAGAAAATTGAAAATATGCTGTTGCACATTCCCAATCCTTGGTGATTGATTTATATTACTTTGTACAAATAGCATCTTATCCTTGGCATTTCTTTTTTAAGCTAGATCACCCATTAATTGTCCATTTATCTTCACCATAGAAAGTTATGATTCTTAATTGAAAGCATGTACTCTTTGAGCAAGATACCCTTCTTCAGTAAGATTTGGCCTAATAAATTAGGATTGAGTGATCAATTTAAAATTTGAATCCACCATTCAATCCCAACATGATAAAATTTGAACAAATTAGGGGGAAAGATTATTGGCTTCCAGTGTTTACGAGCTCCGTTGTTGTTATTGCATAGAGTATTTGAATACAATATACAATAAATAGATTATGTAACATTAAATACATTTGGGAATGAAATGTGCAAGACATTATTAAAATACCTTAGAAACATATTTTTCATTTATAAATAATATAAATAAAATAAAACTCATGTTACCAGTGAAATTTGAGAGAAATGGCAAATGCATGCCATAAATTTGTCTTTGCATACTGATAATCTACAACATGTTGCATTCGTCTAAAAAGGAAAAAAATTCTGTGGCTTAACTACAAACTAAATATTTCCCTTTAGCTTGCTCATATTGCATTCAATAAGCATAAAGTTTCAACAATAACTATTCTGTTTTAGTTAACACATGATGTACTAACAGTAGCTGCCTTTCTGTAGGTTACCTATTGAGGTATTAACAGTATATTAGAACCAATATAAAGTCACAGAATAAAGATGTAAGGCAGTGTGGAGTTAGCTTCTCATGTCAGAGGATTGAGTTTTGCTGCCGTTCAGTATGTGCAAGCTCAGGCAGTTGCCCGGGTATAACTGACTAACCCCACACGCTACCCCAACACCAATCCTGTCTGTCTCTACCTATGGAGTCAGGTTTTCCAATACGATATCTGCAAATGCTACAATCCCAGAGTGAATTGCCTAAAGTCCTGACAAATTGCCTGGATAGTTCCTGTAAAAAATATGCTTTGGTTGCATAGTTTGCTTAATGGATATTAATTAATAGGAAGACAACTAATACTCTGTGTATCATTAATTGTTTGAAACCATTGAGGATCATTGAAGCAAGTATTTTCACTTCAAACTCTTTGGATTTTCATCTTGTTTTCTTTAAGTCAGGTGTCTTCTGAGTGTTGTGACCTCACATTGTCTTTGTCACCTCTGTAGTCTCATTTCTCCAGTCAGTTGACTTACTGTACCTACGAAACCACCTGGGATCGCTTTTTTGAATTTGTAGGAAATCGGTTGAAGGTTTTGGACTGTAGATGTACTTGTGGACCTATAATGATTAAAATTAGAGAAACAGGTGAGAATAAACTTTATTAGAGTGTCAAGAGTGTTTTATTGTCACCTGTCCTGAAACGGAACAATGAAATTGAGTTTAGTTTAGTTTAATTATACAGCGAGGACCTTTGGCCCACCGTCCACACCGACTAACGATCCCTGCACATTAACAGTACCCTACACACACAAGGCACAATTTTACTTTTATACCAAGCCAATTAACAAACAAACCTGTACGTCTTTGGAGTGTGGGAGGAAACCGAAGATTTTGGAGAAAACTGTTTGCTGACCACAAGGTCATGTTGCAGCAGAATGTGGACATGTGGGGCCCCAGTACAACCCCGACACTGAAGTAAGTTTTATGATATAGAACCCCTTGACAGCTGACAAGATCAAACTCACTGTCCCCTCAATTGCTCAAACCAATGGATCGTAAAATAATGACAAATATATACTTTATGGAATTTCAGTTTAAATAATTATTTAAATTACTTACCTAGTCGTGGCTGTTACTTTATTTCAGACAAATATTTATCTTATACTTAAAACAATGTAGGAGGCCTTTGTAGCCTGGTGAGCAAACCTATTAGTTCTTTTATTTCCCTGTACCCCACATGTACTCTCTCATACAAGCCCATCAATTCCCCCGTGATTCTTTTTGCATGATTATATGGAGTAATTTACAACAGCCAATTAGCACAGCTATTTGTTGCCTATTAGCACAGCTATTTGCTGAGATTATGAAAATGTAACTGCATGGGACATTCATTTTGATGGTAATATTGTTGCTAAACACCAAGGATGTTTGATAGCAAACAATGTCAGTAACAAGGAGTCCATAACCTTGGCATTACTGGATCTTAGTGAGCAGGTTTTTTTAAGATGGTCTGCATCAAACAGAGTCGCAGATTAAAAAATCCAGACCTGCATTATTGAGGAAAGTCTTCAAGTTTTTTCTCTTTTGTATTTTGATTCTAGTGGCGAGTCATTAGATTCAAAACCAAGCAAAATTATTCTTATGCTATGCACTAAAGTAAAGGCACAGCATATTCTATGGAGACGTGTACAGGTCAATAGATCAACTTAACTAGTCACTGAAACTAAGATTAAAAATTGAAAATATAGCTTCATGCCAGCATTTTTTAAAGGATAGGCTACCCTGGTTCTACACCTCAATTTATTTCATTAAAAAATGATTATATATTGAAGGATATAATTTTTGAAGTAGGGAGCTCAAAGCTTCATTATCACAATTCAGTTACATTTAATTAATTTAATTGATGATGAATCATCTAGATAGTGAGTGCTTGAATGAATTGTCGAGAAAAAAAATGTAGGGCCAATATATTAGTGTCATGTTACCAGACGTAGCATGTAGTTCAATTAGTTCCCAAAGGCAAAATACGTAACACATGAATTGGCAACACAACTAAAATTTTCTCCATAATTTGGCCTATTTAAGGACACTAATATGAGCCTACACCTAAAAATTCAAAATTTACCATATCCTCGGCTTACAGGTTTATATTGTGTCTTAAGATTATAGAGGTAACATTTGGTGTCATCCTAACATAATAGTTATTTGTTATCTTAACAATGCACTTTTCTCCTGAAAGGAACTGAATTGCTCTATATTATTTGACAAGAATTATAAGTATCAGTACCCCACATTGTTCGATATTCTTCCTCATCTCCTTCTACAGGTGGCTGGCTTGACAGGTGGTGATGATGATGTACGAAATCAGTGTGATAATTGGAACTAGAGGCAGAAATTCCTAAACTGATGCCAGTCACACCAATACCAGCACGATCTGTAAAAAAAAAGTTACAGCACTGGTAATGTCAAATGGCTTTAACTTCCACTGGTAAAATCAAATTTGATCCTAAAAGTGTCAGTAGTTGACACTGGGAAATGTTCCAATGCTGCTCTTTTTCAATTCTGACAAAGGATCTCAGACCTGAAATATGTATTATTTTTCTTTCCACAGATGCTGCCTGACTTGCTGAGGGTTTCCAGCAGTGTTTGCTTTTGTTTCAGATATCTGACAAAATATCTCAGATCTGAAATGTGAATTGCTTTTCTTTCCACAGATGCTGCCTGGCTTGCTGAGTGTTTCCTGCAGTGTTTGCTTTTGTGTCAGATTTTCAGTATCAGCAGTTTTTAAAATTTTCATCTTCTGCCAGTTAAATGGTTAAAATCCAGGTAGATTTTTTGGCAGATTGGCAGATGTTATAATTCAATATTACCAGAGGGACAGAATTCAAAACCCCACACTCCAAGTGTATAAAGTATGATTAGCACAATGTTGCTCATTTACCTGTAAAGGAAGCCCGCCCTAATCGTGCTTGGCTGGCATAGTCCATAGGTGTAAACGACCTCTTGAAAGGCGTATCAGACTGAAATACAATGCATTTTGCAACAGTTAACAGTTCCATTGTTCCAGCTCAAGTCAACAATTCTCAATTGTAGTCATTAGCTCTTCTATTATAACCATAAGACGATTTTCATCCATAAATCAAAGTTTAGACAATGTCCCATAGCAGGCTCTAATCCTTTGAAAGAATTACCAAAATGCCAACAGACACGGTAGAATTGCTAGTAATTAGGGATAAGCAGCACTGTTGTATTAATTATTTGACCCAGTGCACCGTGTGTTCCATCTTGGGAGCATGATTCTAGCATCCAACCAGCACTAACTGTCAGTTGTTACAGCACATTGGCAGTCAGCCCATTTTCTTGCGTAGTTAGTAAGAGTTCAACTTTGCTTGCAGTTCTTAAAGCCAGCCTGCTACTCATACAAGAAGGGACATTATCATTGTAGCAAGTGTTTCTATCGGATAAAATTGCAACTTCAGGCAAGAGCAGCACCTCACAGGAGAGAATGTGCTCTGTGGGTCGAGTCTAAGGATACAGAAGGGGTGCACAAAAGTAAGTAGTGCACCTTTAAATGACACACCACTAATCAATCACTCAACTACTTACCATCCCTAAACAAGCATCGGTCAGAACTCTGACCAAATATTCATATGCTTTACCACGTTGGTATTCCAAGCTTCACGGCCACATTTCATAGTCTGCATTCACTGCTATGTTACAAATACACCATGTTATCTAAGGTACAGATACACGCTCATCATCCAAACATATTGTGTGAGACCCACGGGCAACCTTGTCTCTCTTTTGTAAACAGGGTACAATTAGTGCTTACAGCAGCTACTGGGATGAACAGGCACAGGCAAAGTTCCCCTGGCTATCATGCCCAACAGCAAAGTACAGATCAAAGATGATACCATAGTCCAAAGTACAGAAAGATTAGTATTCTAATACTAAACCACCTTTTCATATCCTACTTGAACCTCAACTACACTTTCAAAATTACAAACTGAAAATACTGTAAAGTTGCATCTCTGTCTTTCATTGACATTTTCTCACTTTGCGAAACATGAACTCGAGAGTCCAAGAATAGAGCAAAAATGAAAACACATACTTTAACACAGCTGCTACATGACATTCACTGTATGCACACTTCGCGGGTATATGGCCTGCGCGCTTCCATCAGGTCGGTTGTACTCTTTGATCAGCCTTTTTCCATGCAGTCTAACTCTGACACTATGACTCTAACATCCGCTCATTAACAAAGGTAGATCTTTACATTGAATGGCAGGGCCCTGGGGAATGTTTTGGACCAGAGGTATCTTGGAATCCAGGTACATAGTTCCCTAAAAATGGTGTCACAGGTAGATAGGGTGGTCAAGAAGGCTTTTGGCACATTGGCCTTCATCAGTTACGGTACCAAATATAGAAGTTGAGATGTTATGTTATAGTTGTACAAGATCTTGGTGAGGCCGCATTTGGAATATTGTGTTCAGTTTCAGTCATTCTGCTATGGGAAGGATGTTGTTAAACTGGAAAGAGTGGAAAGAAGATTTCCAAGGATGTTGTCAGGTCTTGGGGGGCCTGAGCTAAAGGGAGAGGTTAGGCAGATCGAGACATCATTCCTTGGAGGGTAAGAGGATCTTATAGAGGTGTTTAAGCTCATGAGGGGGGGGTCAAGGAAAGAGCGTTCACGTCGCGGCCCTGTTTCCACCAATCTCACCACCACCACACACAAGACCGACACCATTGTATGCTGATGCCGAGAAGTGTGTTCAGCTCTGCCTGAACAGTTTCTAATCTTGATGTGGACTCGATAAGAAGAAACTCATGAGCGGAAATGCATGTTTTTTTACCCAGAGTGGGGAAATCAAGAGGCATATATCAGATTATATCACACCCAGTCGAGGCATCTCAAATATCTATGGTGTCAAGGAATGCCTCAATGAATGTAGTTACATAACTGCCTAATTACTGGACATTGGCCAGGATGAAGTTGTGGGCATGGTCATGCACCAGCTGGACATTCAGGAATTTTTTCCAGTTGTCGTACATCTTGCTGTTTAGGCATTGCATCAGCGGACCAGTCAATGTCAGACGGCAATATTGGGAAACATAAAGTACCAGCAAATCTACATGCTTGCTCTCTCTATTATTCTCATCCAAGCGTCAGTGAAATGTACTCAGCTCTCTTGTAACATCCATGACTTCCCTTAAATAATTTGGCAGGAGGGCAATGAATAGAAATTGGTGGAAAGTGTAGCCTTATGGGCCTGTCCCATTTAGACGATTTTTCACTCGCCTGAAAAAACGTCAACTGGAACGGCGACTGTCAGAGTGGAACACACACACACAAACACATCGCAAGCGGGGGACAGGGCAAGCTGGCGAGCGCTGTCCAAAATTCAAACGGTGCAAAGCCAAGGTGATACAGACACACACCGCGATGAACAGGAAGGTTGGCGCTGTAATTAAGACGTTGAAAGCACAGTGTGCAGTAAGTCCTTTAAAAGAGAGGGGGGAGAGGAGAGGGGGGGAGAAGGAGTGGAGACAACTTTTAAGAAGCCAGACAACATTTAAGAAGCCAGAGATACACGGAAGTGAAGTTCGGCGGGCATTTAACATTACCGGTCAGTTATCCTTTGTTCTGAAAACTACTGCTTACGTTTTTTTACCCCAATGAGCTAACGAAATTCACCGGTCAGCACCGGCTACAACCTACAAGAAACTACGAGAACCTTTGACCTCCTGGCAACCCACTAGGACCTCCTGGCAACCCACCTACGGCACGAGAATTATCTTTACTCTCCATGGTGGCTTCATTCTAGTCGCCGCTAATTTTTCAACATGTTATTCAACATGTTGAAAAATTCACAGTGATCATAATGAGGCCACAATTATTTCGCAGAATGCGGAAACTCCTCACGACCATGAAGGCGACTCCCCGGCAACCACCCACGAACATGTAGCGACCATGTGGCGACTGCATAGTCTCTTGCAATCCCCTAAAAAGTCGCCTAAGTGGGACAGGCCCATTAGCAGCCATTATTAGCAACTCAAATGACTACGATTTTAGTTGTGACTGGAATACTTTGCATACTTCAGCAAGGACTGCATTGTGAAATCATTGCATCTTATGCATTGGTTCTAACTGGAGTGGACAAATAAACATTCTCTAAATACTCCATGGGGAAACAGGCTATGTCGTCCTCAGGAAGATGCCCATCCACCTCTTCCCTTTTCTCATCTAGAAAGCTGTCTGCACCCTCTCTGTTGCATTGCAGCCAAAGATAACGATTACAGTACCTGTTGTGCAACAGCAACTAGAATCAAAGACCCATAAAGTCGTAGTGCAGAGGGAAATGTGCCTTTCCACCCAGCATGACCAAGCAAACTCCAAATGCCAGACAGACTGCCAGTACAGTTTACAAAAACTGCTGTAGTTTAGAATCATCAAACTCTTCCTTACTAAAATCGCACTTAAACTACATGTGATTCATGGTCTCTGAATGTAAGAAAGGTGGGGGGGGGCACAAATGCATTTGATACACTGAGAACTGAAAACAGGATATCAGTTGCACTGTTGAAGTCTATTATGGTTAATTTAGCATTGCACCGTGATAAGTGTTATGACTTGCATCATTTACATATTTCTGGTGGAAAAAAGCATTGTATGTGCTCGCACTCTTTACAATTGGAATTAAGACATTCGGCCCATCACGTCCACTCTGCCATTCAATCATGGCTGATCTATCTCTCTAACCCCATTCTACTGCCTTCTCCCCATAACCTCTGACAGCCAATACTAAATCAAGAATCTATCTATCTCCGCCTTAAATATATCCACAGACTTTGCCTCCACAGCCTTCTGTGGCAAAGAATTCCACAGATTCACCACCCTCTGACTATAAAGAAATTCTTCATCTCCTTCCTAAAAGAACGTTCTTTAATTCTAAGCTATAACTTCTAGTTCTAGACTCCCCCACTAGTGGAAACATCCTCTCCACACCCACTCTATCCAAGCCTTTCATTATTCTGTACGGTTCAATTAGGTCCCCCCTCATTCTTCTCAACTCCAGCGGCCCCAGTGCCGTCAAACACTCATCATATGTTAACCTACTCATTCATGAGACCATTCTTGTAAACCTCCTCTGGACCCTCTCCAGAGCCAGCACATTCTTCCTCAGGTATGGTGCTCAAAATTGCTCACAATATTCCAAATGCGGCTTGACCAGCGCCTTATATAGCCTCAGCATTACATCCCTGTTTTTGTATATAATCCCTCTCAAAATAAATGCTAAATAGTTTGCTTTCTTAAGACTGATTCGACGTGCAGATTAACTTTTTGGGACCTTTGCGCCTCCGATTAATTTCTGGATTCTCCACATTTCTAAAATAGTCTACGTCTTTATTCCTACTACCAAAATGCACACTCCACACTTTGCTACACTATATTCCATCTGCCACTTCTCTTCCCACTCTCCCAACCTATCCAAGTCCTTCTGCAGAGTCCCTGCTTTCTCTACACTACCTGCCCCTCCACCTATCATCCGCAAACTTGGCCACAAAGCCTTCAATGAAAATAAAATCTGTCACAAAACATCACAATTAATAAAGATTCTGTATGTTACAACAGAATTGCGTTCATCCCAGATTCATAAAGTATCTGGTTTTCTAACTACATGCACCATAAGCAAAGTGAACCTATGGACAGTTTGAATTGCACATTATCGCTAATGTTACTCGAGAAGAGCGAGTTTGTGCTGAAGTTGAGCCGTTCAAGGATGCATTTTACTTGATTTGAGTTGGCCTTTGGAGGTAAAATAAACTATGAATTGTTCTCTTCACATCTCTGACATGTATTGGTTCAGGAAATGTGCACTATAGATTGATGCTTAAAGCATAACAAACAGGATCCCTATCCATGTTCTGACCCGCTGAGTTACTCTAGCACTTTGTGTTTATTTGAATAACATATAAATGTCAATTCTAACATGTCACCTTGGTGAGATACAAACTAAAATGTTTTTTGGTAAGATATATTTATGCTGGCCAGGTTAGCTTTGGTATCTAAAGCCAATTTGAAATGTTGGTTAAGAAGTTAAGCCATGGTTTACTTGGGGTTCCAGATGCACAAAGATGGCACTATTTTGCAAAACTGAGAATGTCCCTCAACTGGCAACACTAAAATCAGATTATCTGCTTGTTATCATATTGCTTTTTTCCTGTAATGTGCAAATTGGATGACACATTTTTGACATTAAAACAGTGATTGCCTTTCAAAAGTTCTTCACTGGCTAGAGAGCTTTTTGGAATTATTTTTGAGGTATCAAAAGTCAATATATAAATGTTAAAAACAAACTATGAAAGGAACTCAGTGGGTTAAGCAGCATCTGTGGAGGAGAAAAAGGTTGTTGACATCCAAGGTCTAAACCCTGCATTATGATTGAGACCTGAGAGGTAAGATCACCGGTATAAATGGAGAGGCAAAGGGTAAGGCAGCATACAGAACATTTTGGACAGACTGAAAAGGGGTGAAAGATGATGGGGCGATGGGGGAGGAGGAGGAGTTGGGAGACAGAGGCTGGTAAGTGACAGGTGGAAGTAGACAAAGAAAAAAAAAGGCAAATGGACCCAAGGGAGGGGAGGAAAGGAGTAGGTGGAGACATCTGCTGGCGAGTGATTATGGGGACACAAAGACTGCAAGCTCCAGAATCTGTTAAGTGTGGGTAGCGCGTGACGGGCGCATGGAGTGATGTGGAGGAGTGTGGACTTCGTCCTGAACGAAATCTTCGCGCGCCACCGGCCTGTCGCGTAACTGACGGCCAAAGTGGGACAGGCCCAAGACCCTGGCGCAGCGCAACGTCTCGCTTCCAACAGCAGCAGAAGCAGGCAAACGATCGCCGAACTCGGCCAGGGGCTCACGGCTGTTGCGGATCCGGATCCGCCCCCACTCCTACTCCCAGAGCGGGGCCAAGACGATTGGAGATAGACACAAAATGCTGGAGTAACTCAGCGGGACCGGCAGCATCTCTGGAGAGAAGCAATGGGTGACGTTTCTGGTCGAGACCCTTCTTCAGACTGAAGAAGAGTCCCGACCCGAAACATCATCCATTCCTTCTCTCCAGAGATGCTGCCTGTCCCGCTGAGTTAATCCTGCATTTTGCATCCATCTTCAAATGACGTCATGCTCTCCAGACGGCTGTGCGGACGCGTGCGACCATCGCGCGTCAGTCACTACCGGCCCGTCACGTAAATGATGGCCCAAGTGGGACAGGCCCTTAAGGTATGTGATAATGGGAACCTTAAAGAGAGGGATGATGGGCAGTTGGAACCATATGGGGAGGGATCCAGACAGTGAAGTGCATAGACAGAGATGGATGGAACCAGAAGGGGGGGGGGAGGGGAAAACAAGTGCAAGTTTGACTTTTTTTTTGGTAAAAATTTAGAAGTCCATATTAGAATTGTGCCAGGTTCTGCAAGTTTTCCCTCCATTTAAACTGGTGAAAAGACATTCCTCTTCTGTCTTTCTCATATTTCCCCCATCTTTAAGTCTCCTGGGTCACTTTAACATTGATCTCAGTTATGTTCAGGTCACACAAACACAACATTACTTATTCATCCTCTAGTATCATTAATAGCTGGCTTTAAGTTTGCTGGCCTTGCATTAGGTAGTTTATTTTCATATAAAAATCATACCCGAAATGTGTGCGTTGTATTCGGCCTTGAAGATGTGTCCAAAGCAATTGGTCTCTCCCTGAGCGGTCGACGGCCTGAGCCTTCTCCAACTGCACTTGACACTCGACTATGTGGGAATCTTCCTCTCTGTCAGAGAATACACATCATAAATCTTTCTTAAAATGAATTAATTCATCAATAATTTAAAACTCGTAAAAGTAGAAGTAGCTCTATGAACTGGTTAATAAATCTATACTAGAAGAGTGCAATCAAAGTCACCTGTCACATTGATTGCTTGTGCCAACATTGTCAATGGTCAATACTTAGGGTTATGGGTTCAAGTTCAAGTGAGTTTATTGTCATGTGTCCCTGATAGGACAATGAAATTCTTGCTTTGCTTCAGCACACAGAACATAGTAGGCATTTACTACAAAACAGATCAGTGTGTCCATATACCATTATATAAATATATACACACATGAATAAATAGACTGATAAAGTGCAAATAACAGATAATGAGTTATTAATGATCAGAGTTTTGTCCGAGCCAGGTTTAATAGCCTGATGGCTGTGGGGAAGTAGCTATTCCTGAACCTGGTTGTTGCAGTCTTCAGGCTCCTGTACCTTCTACCTGAAGGTAGCGGGGAGATGAGTATGTGGCCAGGATGGTGTGGGTCTTTGATGATATTGCCAGCCTTTTTAAGACAGCGACTGCGATAAATCCCCTCGATGGAAGGGAGGTCAGAGCCGATGATGGACTGGGCAATGTTTACTACTTTTTGTAGTCTTTTCCTCTCCAAGGCGCTCAAGTTGCCGAACTAAGCCACGATGCAACCGGTCAGCATGCTCTCTACTGTGTGGGTTCAAGTCCCACTCCAGAGAGTTGGCAAAAATAAAATCCAGGTTGACACTTTGGTGCCACACTAGTGATATGCAATACTATCAGACATTGTATCTTTTGGGAAATACATTAATACAAGGTCCCATGTGCTCCCCGAGGTGAAACTAGAAGACCAGTTTTAAGAGGATGTTATCCCCTTACATTTACCTCCTTTTTGTTTTGAGAGATTGCTGTGCTGAAGTTGACTGTCTTCCACCCTGCATTAGAACAGTTTCCTCAAAATTACTTTATTGGTTTTAAGGTTCTTTGAGATGTTTTAAAGATAAATGGGGACATTAAATAAATCAAAGTCTTTCCTTACTGATTTTTCTTCCTCCAAAATAGCTCTTCACAAATAGTAATCTAGAGGTACTTGGTATTAGAACATAGAACGGATCAGCACAGGAACAGGCCCTTCGACCCACAATGTCTGTGCCAAACATGATACCAAGACAAACTCATTTCTGCCTGCACATAATCCATGTGCACCTCATGGAAGGTTGGTTAAGAAGATTAAATTGTTGGGTATTAATGGTGGAGTAGCAAGATGGATTCAACAGTGGCTGAATGGGAGATGCCAGAGAGTAATGGTGGATGGCTGTTTGTCAGGTTGGAGGCCAGTGACTAGTGGGGTGCCTCAGGGGTCTGTGTTGGGTCCACTGTTGTTTGTCATGTACATCAATGATCTGGATGATGGTGTGGAAAATTGGATTAGTAAGTATGCAGATGATACTAAGATAGGTGGTGTGGTGGATAATGAAGTAGATTTTCAAAGTCTACAGAGAGATTTAGGCCATTTGGAAGTGGGCTGAAAGATGGCAGATGGAGTTTAATGCTGATAAATGTGAGGTACTACATCTCGGCAGGACAAATCAAAATAGGACGTACATGGTAAATGGTAGAGAATTGAGGAATGCAGTTGAACAGAGGGATCTAGGAATAACTGTGCATAGTTCCCTGAAGGTGGAATCTCATGTAGATAGGGTGGTAAAGAAAGCTTTTGGTGTGCTGGCCTTTATAAATCAGAGCATTGAATATAGAAGTTGGGATGTAATGTTAAAATTGTACAAGGCATTGGTGAGGCCAATTCTGGAGTATGGAGTACAATTTTGGTCGCCTAATTATAGGAAGGATGTCAACAAAATAGAGAGAGTACAGAGGAGATTTACTAGAATGTTGCCTGGGTTTCAGCAACTAAGTTACAGAGAAAGGTTGAACAAGTTAGGTCTTTATTCTTTGGAGCGCAGAAGGTTAAGAGGGGACTTGATAGAGGTCTTTAAAATTATGAGCGGGTTAGACAGAGTTGACGTGGGTAAGCTTTTCCATTGAGAGTAGGGAAGATTCAAACAAGGGGACATGACTTGAGAATTAAGGGACAGAAGTTTAGGGGTACCATTAGGGGGAACTTCTTTACTCAGAGAGTGGTAGCTTTGTGGAATGAGCTTCCAGTGGAAGTGGTGGAGGCTGGTTCGATTTTATCCTTTAAAAATAGATTGGATGGGTATATGGACGGGAAAGGAATGGAGGGTTATGGTCTGAGTGCAGGTATATGGGACTAGGGGGAAGTATTTATTTATTTATTTGTTTATTTATTTTTTAAATGTTCGGCACGGACTTGAAGGGCCGAGATGGCCTGTTTCCGTGCTGTAATGGTTATATGGTTATATGGCTATATCCATCTATTCCCCATATATCCACGTCCAAAAGTCTCTTAAATGACACCATCGTATCTGCCTCCACCACCAGCCCTGGCAAGGACATCTAGACACCCGGTGTGCAAAAACAGTTGCCTTGCAAATCTCCTTTAAATTTTGCCCTTCTCACCTTAAAACTATGTCCTCAAGTATTTGATATTAGCATCCTGGGAAAAAAGGCTATGACCGTCTATCCTATCCATATCTCATAATTTGTTATACTTCTATCAGGTCTACCCTCAATGTCTGGCATTGCACAGAAAACAATCCATGTCTGTCCAACCTCTCCTTGTAGCTATACCCTCGAATTCAGGCAACATTCTGGTAAACCCCCTCTGCACCTTTTCCAACGCCCCCACATCCTTCCTGTAATGGGGCAACCAGAATTGCACACAACACTCTAAATGCAGCCTAACCAATCATATAAAGTTGCATCAAGACTTCCTGTAACTTAATGCCCCAACCAATGATGGCAAACAGACCATATGCCTTTTTACTACTCTATTTACTTGCGTTGCCACTTTCATGGAATTATGGACTTGGACCTCAAGATTCCTCTGTACATCAATGTTGATATTAATTGTATATATTCTCCTTACATTCTACCTCCCAAAATGCAACACCTCATATTTTTATGAAACTACATTAAACTGCATCTACCATTTCTGTACTTGATCTATATCCCACTGTATACTTTGACAGCCTTCTTCACTGTCCATGACTCCAGCAATCTTGGTGTCATCTGCAAGCTTACTAACTAACCCACTTACATTTATGTCCAAGTCATTTAACAATATCACAAACGACAGATGTCCCAGCACAGATCCCTGCAGAACTCTACTGGTCACAAATCTCCTTCCACCTCAACCCTTTTCTATATTCTATATACCTTCTATATATCTTCTGTATTGATCTATCTTAACACTGTACCTCGGTGACTGCCGATCACCCACCCACTCCTCCCACCAGGAAAAAAAAAATACTATGACTGTATGCACGTAAATAGATTTATTTATTGCTCATATTTATGTCGCTCTTCTAGGGAGATGCTAACTGCATTTTGTTGTCTCTGTACTGTACACTGCACAATGACAATAAAGGTGAATCTGAATCTGAATCTGTATTCTATCAAAAAGCAGTTATAAATGCATAAGACCACATCACTGTTAAATGTATGTATCTTAATCTTCTGGATCAGCCTATGATGGGCGACTTTATCAAATGCCTTATTAAAATCTATGTAGATAACAACCTGCTCTCAACTAGTTCCACAATTTAAATTGTGAATTCCCAGCAACAAATTAATGTGGAGCATTCTGGAAATAATTGGCAATTTTGAAACTTCTTTGGAGAGAAACAGCTCTGTCTTACCTGTTTGCGGTCATCGGCGGTGAAGCGCGGCGTCGCCGGTAGCGAGGACCGCGCGGCAACGGCGAGAGCGTCGAGCCTATCCACCGGAGCGCCGCACGGATGCTGCGCGGGGGCCGAGTTAATTCAAACACGGCGGGTCCCACGTGCTTGCGGTAAGTAAATAAAAGGGCGGGCCGACTGCGATGACGTCGGCCCGCCGCACGTGACTCACCAGCGGCGGCTGTGGCAGTGGAGGTTTGACGCACGGCGCTCGAGCCATACTGGCGGCGGCCCGTGCGAGCGGCCGTGCCTCACTGGCGGCGGCACGTGCCTCACTGGCGGAGGCTGTGGCAGTGGAGGTTTGACGCACGGCGCTCGAGCCATACTGGCGGCGGCCCGTGCGAGCGGCCGTGCCGCACTCGTGCATCACTGGTGGAGGTTGTGCGGTGAGTATTTAGTTTTGGACATTGTCGATTTTATTTTAGCACCGCGCGGTGTTGGGAACACCGCCGCACGGCCCGGGAATTGTACTTTCTCACGAGTGCGCGGTCTATGGCGGCAGATTCTTCCCGTTTCGCCGCCATAGACCGCAGACTCGTGAGACAGGCCTTTTACCTTTCAAGTTGATAAGCATTCAACAGAATCTAAGAAAACAGACATAAAACAAGTTTTTCACTCCATGGTTGCCGCCAGACCTGAATATTGACAGCATTTTTCTCTGTTTATTTCTGATTTCAAGCAACTGCAGTTTTTTGCTTTATTAAAGCTTAAACATTCTACGGGAGTTTGACGTAATATTTGGCCACAGGCATACTAACGTAACTGACAAAACATGAAACTATGAAGGCTTTCCACCTTACCAATTGTTGTCTTGATACAGGCATGGGAAAGTGCATTTCTGCCGAATCTGAATTAATAGGTGGTAATTGGTTATGCCGAGTTGTTTGTGCTGAAGGAGAAGAGAGTTGCTCTAATCCAGTATGTCTAAATAAATGAGAATTAGAAACCTTTTTAGCACAGTGAATAAAATCTGCAATTAAAATTAGTTTAATGATACGAGTTAATAATTCCATTTCCCAATAATCAGTAACAGCGCAGAACTAAAACAAAAGTAGATAAAGGATAAAAGATCAATTCTAATACACAGATAATATACCACAGGAATAGTGGAAAAAAGATTCTTCAACCTTTTAAACCAATTAAAGGTAAAAATAGCAGTGTGTATTAAATGAAACGATTGTAACCTAAAAGATGTTTGCAATTAATCATCTAAATATTTTCAGCAAGGCTTGGGCAGTTTAAAATATTCTGAAAAAATATTATATAGTAAAAAGTATCTTCAGGATTGCTATGTAGTAGTCTGATATTTAACTAACTTGCTTCCCTTGTTGCTTGCAGTTGTTAATGCAGTACTGATTGAAAAGCCCTATCAGTGCAGTAGCCAGCCACAAATTGGGTAAAGTTCAGAGGAAAGGCAAGGAATAATATTTATCATGCTAAGAATTGGGACTCGATCAAATATATTACTGAAATAATCCATGGGTGCTCCTGAGAGACGGTTTAATTGCAGGGTAGTTATGATTTAAATGCAATTAACAAGCCACTCAAGCCAAATGGCCAATGCCGGGCTTATGCCGGGCAAGGACAAAGGACATTTATTGTCACACACACCAATTGGTGCAGTGAAATTTGAGTTACCATGCAGCACACAAATAAGATAAACACAACACTATAGAATTTAACATAAAACATAAAAACATCCCCCACAGCGGAATCAACGTTTCCCACTGTGAGGGAAGGCAATAAAAGTTCAGTCCTCTTCCTCTTGTTCACCTGTGGTCAGGGCCTATTGAGGCCTTCGCAGTCGCCGCTACGGACCGCCCGATATTTCAGGCCATCTCACCGGATGATGGTATTCCAGCGTCGGAAGAACACTCTCAGCGGCTTCCGAATCGGCCGCTTCCTACCGGAGACCGTGGCTCCCGAAGTCCACAGGCCGAGCTGGGCGGAGCTCCAACACTGGCGACCTCGGCGAAAGATCCCAGGCCTCCGCGATGTTAAAGTCAGTCCCGCCCGTGGCTGGAAGCTCCGCAGACCACAGCTCCACGGTGTTAAAGTCGGCAGTCCCAGCACTCCGGAGCTTCCAACACGGCGACCCTAGTCAGGCATCGGCCGCTCCGCGATGGTACTTCAGTGCTGCGCCGCCGCTGAAGCTCTGGCCGGTCTCCGGCAGGAAGCCGCGCCAATCCAAATGTTAGGCCACGAGGAGGGGGCGAAGATGCGGCTCGAAGGAAAGACGCATCCTCGACCCAGGTAGCGACTGTGAAAAACAGTTTCCCCCTCCCTCCCACATAAAAAGACTAAAAGACCTCCAAAACAAAATTTTTGACGGACTAAAAATTAAAAAAAGGATGAAAGTACGAACAGCTGCAGGCGAGGCTGCCACACCCGATGGCACCACCACTCGGGCTTATACCCAATACTCACCTGCCTACTCTTCAGCCTGCTCTTCCTCGGGATTATTACTGAGACCCCTGGAAATAGGTAAATGTCACCAAAGGGAGAAGAAACACATGGATAAGTAATGAGCAGATGGAATCAGATTGGGCGGAAAAGATTGAGGGAAAATAATTTATTGAGCAATTGCAAGTGGACCTGGGCAATATTTAATCAATGATATTTGAAATTCAACACTATAAAAGTAATTGAGGAGATTACAACTAAAGAGAGACATAGTTAATGAATGATATTACACTAACTAGATTTCTGAGTGACAGCAATATTGATTTAATATCTTCACCATTTCCCTGGTACGATGCACTGGTCAGCTCCAAACTAGATAAATATTTCCACTTGTGTTCATGTAACTAAATGTATTTATTCATAGGCTTGTCAACACATCATCAAATCGGGAAATTTGTGAAATGTGTTGTGTACAGCCCTGCCAATGGAAGATAACTGGACAGTAACATTAAGAATCATAAAACTAAAATTGTTTTGTATAGATAAGAGCTTTACAGTTTAGAGATACAGAGTGGAAACAGGCCCTTGGGTCCACCGGGTCCACGCCGACCAGCAATCCCCGCAGATTAACACTATCCTACACACACAAGGGACCATTTTTACATTTACCAAGCCAATTAACCTACATACCTGTACGTCTTTGGAGTGTGGGAGGAAACCAAAGATCTCAGAGAAAAGCCACGCAGGTCATGGGGAGAACGTACAAACTCCGTACAGACAGCACCCATAGTCGGGATCCAACACGGGTCCACGGCGGTGCATTCGCTGTAAGGCAGCAACTCTACCATTGCGCCACCGTGCCGCCCAAGGGACACTTTAATCTCTACTTCAAACCAAACTCCTCCTCTAAATCATTTTTTCAATATTACATAATGCTCATCTGAGTCATAGAGTAGTACAATATGGAAACAGGCTCTTCAGCCCATCTTATTCATGATGAACAAGTTGGCATGTTGGGTTGGTCTCTTTTGCCTGTATTTGGCTCATTTCATTCTAAATCCTTCCGATCCATATATTTGTCCAAATGCCTTTTAAAAGTCATAATTTAATCCTTTTCTAAAGCTTCCTCTGACACTTTATTCCAGATACAAATTACTCTCCTATCCCTTAGCTTCCATAATCTTCCCCTCAGTAAAAACAGATGAGAACAAATAATGTAATATATCCCCCATCTCTTCTGGTTCGATACAAAGCAGACACTTCTACAAAGACAGACACTTATTATCTCTCAACTAAACTCAAGGTGGGATTCTCTACATCGTGATTGCCTAAATCTGACATATACCTCCTTTTCCCTGACGAGAGACTCAACATCTCTTGTCAACCAGGATTCCTTAAAGTTGCCCGCCTTGTCCTTCACCCTAACAGAAACATGCTGCCCCTGCACTCTTGCTAATTCACTTTTGAAAACCTCCAACTTGCCAGCCATTCCCTTGCTAACAGATTCTCCCAATCAATCTTCGCAAGTTCCCTCCTAATGCGTCCAAATATTTGGCCTTGCCCCATTATAGGACCTCAACTTGGGGACCAGTCCTATCCTGCTCCATAACTACTTGGAAAATAATAGAATGATGGTCACTGATCCTAAAGTGCTCCCTCATTGACATTTCAATCACTTGCCCAATCTTTGTCCACAATAGGAGCTCCATTGTTGGGCCCTCTCTAGTAGGCCCCCTATATATTGACTAAGGAATCTTACTTGATAATAATTGCACCCTTTCAACTCCTTTATATTTTGGGAGACCCAGTCAATATTAAGGAAGTTAACATCTTCCACTAACACTAACTACCCTATTAATTTTCCAGCTATCTGAAATCTCCCTACACATCAGCACCTCTAATTCATGCTGACTATTGAGGAACCTATAATACAGTTCCATCAGAGTTACCATTTCCTTCCTATTTCTCAGTTATACCCATATAGCCTCACTGGACAATCACCTATGAATACCCTCTCTGAACACTATGGTTATGTCCTCACTGATCAAAAAGGTAATCTCCCTGCTCACTTATCCGCATCTCCATCACGTCTGTGGTACCCATAATCTGGAATATTGCGCTGCCAGTCCTACCCCTCTTTCAGCCATATTTCTGCTACGGCTACAATATCCCAGTCCCCCAAGCCAAACCATGCCCTGTGTTTACTCGTCTTACCTGTTAAGGCATTGAAATAAATACACTGTAAATACACTTCGGTCTTTTCTCTCTTCACCGTGCATCTGGCTGTCCAGCTAATCTTGCTCTCTTTGACTACGGTATTTGACCCCAACCTTTTATCTGTCTCCTTTCTGCTCTGGAACCCTCCACCCTGCCAATTCGGTTAGAATCCTCCTGACCAGCACCAACAACTCTCCCTTTTAGGAATTTGGACCCCTCCAGTTCAGATGCAACCCCTCCCTCTTACATAGGTCATCTCTGCTTCAAAGTGGATCCCAATAATCAAAAATGAGGCCTCCTGCCTCAGCTACTCAATCACATATTCCTCTGGCCTATTTCTGCCCTCACAAGCACATGGCACCAGAGATTACTACCCTTGAGGTCCGGCTTTTTAACCTCTTCCCTAACTCCCTATATTTACTTCGCAGGTCCGCATCACTTTTCCTACCAATGTCATTGGTACCAATGTGCGTATCAGGCTGCTCATCCTCCCCCTCGAGAATGTTCATCATTTGGCCAGACTCTTGTTCTCAATTAAGACAAAGTTCAGATATAACCTGATTAATATTTAATCTTACCTCTTTAGTGTGAAGGGCTGATATGCTTGATGCCTTGCAGCACTGTGGGCTTTTGCAATTACTTCAACATGTTGAGAGCTCTTGTAAGTTGCAGAAGCATTTGTACTGTGAGGAGAAGTAGAAAAATTACTTTGGTATGCCCACTGATTCTTGTGTAATAATTGACATTTTTTAGGCAGTGAATGATGAGCTCAGTGAAATTGACTTATCTCCTTTGTTTCTGAGATTTTGAGTGGGAAATGAAAGTTAATTTCATGTGCTTGCGTGTTTCAATGTGTCTGGCAGTGGTTTGGTAAATATCATAAATCATAAACTGTACCCAAATATTTTATATATTTCCCACTAATTCATTTAAATCCATTCAAATTCAGTAACATTATCAAGCACTCCTAACTCCTTCAGTGATTATTTAGTGAGAATAGAAATAAATTAATTTGTTCACAATGAATCAGAGATTTCTCTTTTGATTCCATTGGCAAAGAACTGCAACACATTTTTCAGAGCAAGGTATCAGTAACCTCGACCTCAGCGTTTTACTGTACACGAGCATAATCCAGACATTGGTATAATTTTTAGTTAGTACTGATGGAATTGTTCCACCACTGTCACTGTAAAGACCAGATCATTAATTATATTGTTACTAACACAATTATATAGTTACAAATATATTTTAAGTTACCCGTTCAATTCTCTTAGTTCTGCACCAGAGATTTTTTTTTAAAAAGGTACCACTACTACTGTAAAGACCAGATCATTAATTAGATTGTCACTAACACAATAAATAGTTACAAATATATTTTAAATTGGAATGACCTGTGAGCTTATTCCAGCTCAACTTTTTTGGTTCTGCACAAGAGATTTTTAAAAAGGTACATTTTTCACACAAAGGGTGATAGGTGTATGGAATGAGCTGCCAGAGGAGGTAGTCGAGGCAGGTACTATCGCAACGTATAATAAACATTTACACAGGTACATGGATAGGATAGGTTTAGAGGGATCTTGGCCAAATGCAGGCAGGTGGGACTAATGTAGATGGGAATATGTTGGCTGGTGTGGGCAAGTTGTGCCGAAAGGCCTGTTTCCTCGCTGTAAGACTTTATGACTCCATAGAGTTGAGGTGGTGTACGCACACTGCTCATGTCATAACTTCACAGGCATTTCCAGAAGAATAATACGAAGTACTGCATAATTAGGTGTGCCATTAGTCACATGACATGTTAAGCCAAGTTCCAGTTGCTTGCCCACAACAGGAAAAGTTTCCTAGAATAGGCACAAAAAGCTGGAGTAACTCAGTGGGACAGGCAGCATCTCTGGAGAGAAGGAATGGGTGACGTTTTGGGTCAAGAGCCTTCCTCAACCCGAAACATCACCCATTCCTTCTCTCCAGAGATGCTGCCTGTCCCACTGAGTTACTCCAGCTTTTTGTGTATCTTCGGTTTAAGCCAGCATCTGCAGTTCCTTGTATGTTCAGTCCAATATTTCAACACTACCAATTGTTTTACCCTGATAATCAAGTCATCTGTTATTTGTGACTCCTAATAAAGTGCAATTTGGATTGCGAGAAAAATGTGCTTGAAATATTCTATCATGGTGAGCTGTGGTGTTATATAAACATATATTCTTCCTTTGCACTTTAAATCAATTTTAAGTTGTGTCTTTATAAACTTATCCAGTGTTCTCCAGGTACCACTCACAATTTAGTTACCCGAAGAATCTCATCACTGTAAACATTGGCGGCTTTCAATTTTAGCAGTTCTGAACTAAGTGATGGCAGCTTTCGTTGTGTCACCGTCTTTCTTGCAGATGCCTGAATGATGCGGGATGCTGAAAGAACACTGTGTTCCGCAGTCCGTCCCACACGATTTCTTGCAGTAGACAAAACACCAGAGCCCGTACTTAACTGTTTATCATCTTGGTCACATCTTTAGGTGGAAATTAAAAAAAAAAGATCAAGATATAATATTTGGCAGATATTGTTGTCGACCCCCATCAGAGGAAAATCCATAATATCAAAGTATCAGATGGATCCCCTCAGTCCAAATGAGTTTTTGCAAATTTACACCTTCTAGTTCCCCACTTCAGGTTGCCTCAGAAGATTAGATCACATGGGATTCAGGAAGAACCACCTAATTAGACACATAATTGGCTTGTTGTTAGGAGATGGAGGTTGGTGGTGAAAGATTGTTTTTCAGACTGGACGCCCGTAACTAATCTTATGTACAAGACATACGTGTGCATGTACAGTTTGTATGTACAGGAGTCAGTATAGGACCCATGATTGTCTATCATCCATGTCAAAGATTTAGATGAGAATGTGCAAGGCATGATTAATAAGTTTGCAGATGACATGAAAATAGGTGGTATCATAGTGAAGAAAGTTATCAAGAATAATAGCGGGATCTTGATCAGCTGAGTAAACGATTGGAGGAATAACAAATTGAATTTAATTCAGATCAGAGCAAGATATTGCATTTTGGGATGTCAAACCAGGGCAGGACACTCAGAGTGAAATGTAGAATAGTGTAGAACAGAAGGACCTAAGAGTACATGTATAGTTCCCTGAAAATAGCATCACATGGACAGATGGTAAATAAGGCTTTTAACATTCTGGCCTTCATCAGTAAGGCACACAATACTTTATGAGTATAGAAGTTGGGATTTTATGTTGCAGTTGTACAATATGTTGCTGAAGTGCTGTTTGGAGAATTGTGTGCCGTTTATGTCACCCATCTATAGGAAAGACACCATTAAGCCGGAGAGTGTGTAGAAAATATTGCCAGGACTCGAGGGGCTGAGCTTCATGGAGAGGTTGGGTAAGCTTGGACTTTTATTCCTTGGAGCATATAAGATTGAGGTATGGTCTTAAAGATTTGTAAAATCACAAGGGACATAGATTGGGTGAATGCCCACAGCCTTTTTCCCAGGATTGGGGAATCGCGAACAAGAGGGTATTGAAAACTAGAAGAATTAGAACTTCAAGGTGAGAGGAGAAAGATTTAATGGGAACCTGAGAGGCAACTTTTTCCACACAGAGGTGGCACATATATGGAATGAGCTGCCAGTGTAAGCTATTGAGGTAGGTACTATAACAATACTTAAAAGACATTTGGACAGGTACATGGATAGGAAAGGTTTAGAGGGATACGAGTCAAACAAAGGCAAATAGAAATGATGCAGATGGGCACCTTGGACAGCATGGATGAGTTGGAACAAAGGTGGAGGAAGGAACTACAGATGCTGGCTTAGAAACATAGAAACAGAGAAAATAGGTGCAGGCGTAGGCCATTCGGCCCTTCGAGCCAGCACCGCCATTCAATATGATCATGGCTGATCATCCAAAATCAGTACCCCAATCTGGCTTTTTCCCCATATCCCTTGATTCCCTTAGAGCTAAACCAAAAATAGGTGGTATCATAGTGCTGAAAGTTATCAAGAATTATAGCGGGATCTTGATCAGCTTAGTAAATGAGCGGAGGAATAACAAATTGAATTTAATTCCGAAACTACCCATTACTCTAACAATGGGTAGACACAAAGTGCTGGAGTAACTCAACGGGTCAGGCAGCATCTCTGGAGAGAAGGGACAAGTGAAGTTTCAGGTCGGAACACTTCTTCAGACTGAAAGTTCCTTTTCTCCAGAGATGCTGCCTGACCCGTTCAGTTACTCCAGCACTTTGTGTCTACCCATTGTTAGAGTAATGTGGATATGACACAGCAAGGGACTTTGTAGAGTCAAACTATCAGGTGAGTGAACATTTGGAAGGAGATAGAGAGGTACAGTGTATTCTTGTAAATTTTGCAAGCACAAAATGATCAAGTGTGTTTAATACTGTCACCTGACACGCAGTGGTTCAAGATGGTGTCTCAGAGCATCTCCACAAGGACATTTAAAGAAGGGCAATTAATGTTGGTCAAGACAGTCAAACAAATAACCCATAAATGATTAACGGAACATAACTATTGAATTTCAAAATCTTTGCCCAGAAAGGATAATACAGTAGCAAAACATGTCACCATTGTAACGCCAATAATTAATCTAATTAATTTACAATAAACAGAAAAGCGCATGGCAGCTATTTTTTGAATTAATTAGCAGCAGCTGCTGTACCTTTAATTAAATCACAAAGAAGAATAAACAGTTTTAAAGATGAGTAACCACTTAGCTGTATGACCCAATTACTATTTAGGACCTTTTATTCCTTTCAATCATCTCTCTTGAATAAAAGCGCCCAACAGTAAATTAAGAAGGAGCAATACAAATGAACTCAGGATGTTGCAAAGGGATTCGGCAGATTGAGTGGATAAAATTACAGCTGAAGGCATTTAACATGGACAACTCTAGATGTTAGGAAGATAAATTGAGTTATTTACTAAACTGTTGGATCAAACTATAAATCATTTAAAGGTAAGGTAGACACAAAATGCAGGAGTAACTCAGCGGGTCAGGCGGCATCTCTGGAGAGAAGGAATGGGTGCCGTGTCGGGTTGAGACCCTGCTCTCGACCCGAAACGTCACCCATTCCTTCTCTCCAGAGATGCTGCCTGACCCGCTAAGTTACTCCAGCATTTTGTGTCTGCCTTCGATTTAAACCAGCATCTGCAGTTCTTTCCTAATTATTTAAAGCTACTGGACAGGTACAAAACACCATCAATAAGAGATTGGAATCATATAATTTATCTTGTCAGGGCTGAATTACCAGGAACACAGAGGTCTATCATTTGTCAAGATCATGACTGATCTACACCCGCTCCATGCCCATATCCCTCTATTCTCCTAACATTTAGGAATCTACTAGACTAAGTGGGACCCGTTGGGTCCCATGTTCACATGTGAGGGCTGGTCCCCCAAAGCAATATTCCACCTCTCCACCAATTCCAATATTGGTGGCCAGTGGGAGGGGCTTTCTGGAGCGCTAGTATGGATGTTGTGGGCTGAAGGGACTGGTTTCCAAAGGGCTAGTATGGACATTGTGGGACAAATGCATTCTTGGGGTGGCAGCTCAGTCACTCAAGCCTGATGTGCTGGCAGCTCACTCACGGCTGGTGGGCTGGCAGTTGACTCACGGCTATTCCTTGAAATTCCATTTCAAGCAGGGTGCAAGGCCACCAAATTCAAATGCAGTTTCCTACCATTTCAAGCAGGGTGCAAGGCCATCAAATTCAAGTGCAGTTTCTTACCACTTCAAGTAGGGTGGAAGGACACCAAATTCAAGTGCAGTTTCATACCACTTCAAGGCCACCAAATGCAAGTGTAGTTTCATGCCATTTCAAACAGGGTGCAAGGCCACCAAATGTAAGTGCAGTTTCATGCCATTTCAAGCAGGGTGCAAGGCCACTGAATTCAAGTGCAGTTTCATACCACTTCAAGCAGGATGCAAGCCAACCAAATTCAAGCGCAGTTTCATACCACTTCAAGCAGGATGCAAGGCCACCAAATTCAAGTGCAGTTTCATACCACTTCAAGCAGGGTGCAAGGCCACCAAATTCAAGTGCAGTTTCATACCATTTCTAGCAGGGTGTAAGGCCACCAAATTCAAATGCAGTTTCATACCATTTCATGCAGGGTGCAAGGCCACCACATTCAAATGCAGTTTCATACCATTTCAAGCAGGGTGAAACCACCATAAAACCCACCATAAAACCACACAAAACACCACATAAACACCACACTCACAGTTCAGTAGACATTCAGTGTGTTCAGTTGATTCACAGCTCAGAGTCGTGACCTCTCCCTCCCCCATCTTGCAGAGACTGAGCCACACCCACACTTCTGTGTTTTATAATCCCTCCCCCCTCCCACCGGAAGGGGCATGGCCTTCTTGGCGTGATTGACAAGAGAGAGATTCTCAACATTTTTTAATCACTAATAACACTTTTATTTTTCATTGATGGGAAGAATCCTCTGCACCTGATGAGCGGAGGGGGGATGAGTAAGATGGCCAAAAATCACAGACGTAAGTGGTAGCGTTTTAACTAAAATCAATATACAGTGCAAACATGAAGTTGTCAAGTTTAGACTTTTAATCGTGCTTTAGTTCAAACCTCAACCACCACCAACCATTTGCCGTGCTTTACTTCAAATCTCAACCACCACCAACCATTTGCTGTGCTTTAGTTCAAACCTCAAACACCACCAACCATTTGCCGTGCTTTAGTTCCAACCTCAAACACCACCAACCATTTGCCGTGCTTTACTTCAAACCTCAACCACCACCAACCATTTGCTGTGCTTTAGTTCAAACCTCAAACACCACCAACCATTTGCTGTTCTTTAGTTCAAACCTCAACCACCACCAACCATTTGCTGTTCTTTAGTTCAAACCTCAACCGCCACCAACCACTTGCTGTGTTCTAGTTCAAACCAACCACATTTTCATTTTCAAACCACATTAAGGGCACTCAAGGTCAGTAAAACCACACTCACAGTTTAGTGGACATGTGTCAGTGTTATTCACAGCTCAGACTGAGAGACGTGACCCTCTCGCTTCCCCCATCTTGCAGAGACTGACTGAGGCACTCAACACTTCCGGATTTTATAGTCCCTCCAGAAGGGGCGTGGCCTTCAGGAGTGAGAATCTCAAGATTTTTTAAACACTAATAACTCTTTTATTTTTCATCGATGGGAAAAATCCTCTTGTCCTGCGCAGCGGAGGGGGACTCTGAGTAAGATGGCCAAAAAGACAGACAGCCGTAAGTGGCAGCATTTTTTTCTAAAATCAATATACAGAACAACAGGAAGTGATCAAGATCAGACTTTTAGTAATATAGATAATTCTCCATAATGACTGTGCTTTTGCAATCCTCAACATAGAGAATCATTAGTCTCTGCATGGATAAAATTCCCCTTGCACCTCCCTGCACCCCTAACCCAATTTGCCACTTAATCTTAGACATCGACCCATGATTCCAGACTCCACAGCCAGACAAAATATCTTCTCTGTACCCTCTCTGTATATCCCTATAGCAAATCTGTCCATTTCAATGAGATCTCTCATTCTTCTAACCCAGAAGAATACAGTCTGCTCAATCTCTCCTCATTCAGCAAATCTGCCATCCTGGAACCAATTTAATGAATCTTCGTTAAATGCTCCAAGGCATGTACACAATACTCCAAAGCATGGTCTCACCAAGGCCCTACACAATTGTCACTTCAGTCACTTACCCCTCCCAATTTCTGTTGAAAACTATGTTTTTCATGCTTTTTTGAATAAACAAAATCTTTCAAAAGTGAATCAGAGAATAATCTGCATTTATACAGCACTTTTAATGAAAAAAGTACATTGCAATTAGCAGAGGCAAATAAGATGAAGAGGGAAAGATTTAAGGTGAAGGAGGAAATATTTCATAGGAATCTGAGGGGTAACATCTTCGCACAAAGGGTGGTGTGTGTATGGAACGAGCTGCCAGAGGAGATAGTTGAGGTAAGGACTATTGCAATGTTTAAGAAATTATTAGACAGGTACATGGATAGGATAGGTTTAGAGGGATGTGGGCCAAATGCAGGTAGGTGGGACCAGTGTAGATGTTGGTCGGTGTGGGTAAGTTGGGCCGAAGGACCTGTTTCCACGTTGTATGACTTTATCACACATTAAGTAAAATGGACATAGAGCAGAAAAAAAATTGTATGAGTTGGCTTGAAGCTTGTGCAATAAATGAGTATATACATAGGAGGGTGGGGCTGAGGGGTGAAAGGGCTAAGGGAAAGAAGAGAATTTAGGAAACTTCCCATGAAAAATTGCTGTTTTCTCCCCCCTCACACATCTCCTGATATAGTAACATCCCCAGTTTACAAACACCCAACATATGTACAACCCATACATACTGTAGTAATGAGTGTTTGGGAAACATGTGGTCTAAATTTTCAGGCTGTTGAAGGTTTACAGGTATCTTCTGTCATGTGGGAATCCATCTTGTGGCCACATTTTGGATTTGCAAACTGTTCAAATCATGATCAGGTCATGGGAGAGGAACCCTACATAAACTATGGCATTATGTGTTATGTATTTCAGAGTCATGAGGCTTGTTATTTACCAAATCTGTCTTCTCATTCACGGACAGCACAAATTGCAAAATAATATTTATTGATGTTTAAAAAGAGAATTACTCACAGTAATTTCACACCGCAAATAACAATCTTCTGCAAGTATTTTTTTATTCCATCACTTACTGTGCTTTTTCAGTAAATCCCACGTGTCTCTGTTGAAGCGGCTTGGCTTGAATCGTCATGACACCATTTAAATTATTACGAGAAGAGTTTGCCATACGATGAGCCTAGAAGTTGTAACAAAAAGTTTACTTAATGTCAGTGTGACTGCCAGTTAATTATCAGTTTATTAATACATAGAAACAGGTGCAGGAACAGGCCATTCGGCCCTTCAAGCCAGCAACACCATTTAATATGATCATGGCTGATCATCCTAAATCAGTATGCCGTTCCTGCTTTTCCCCATATCCCTTGATTCCATTAGCCCTAAGAGCCATATCTAACTCAAAAATAGTTTATCCTCTTTAAAATGGTTTGGGTTCCTGGACTGTTTCTTATATGTAGGTATGTTACAAAACTTACCTTCAGCGGCGCTGTAATTCTGTCACTGGCCGTGTGCGCGATTTTGGCGCCTTTAAGGGGGGGCGGGGTTAAAACGCGGGTTTCTCCTCCCTTGTCCTGATTAATATTTCGTTGGAGTACAAGCGTTGGCTGAAGAATCGTTCCTAGTGGCGTTTTGTGTATTTTTTATTTTTATTAAATCGTCAATGTCAGCGCTAGAGTAATTTTAAAAGCAGCTCCTGAAGCGTCAACGCTGATAACGGGGACGGATTTCACACACGGGACAGGTAAACGAAAGTGGTTTCTTTAAATGTATAAAAGTGCTTCTTAAGAAGCCTTTAATTCACATTTTTTCATGCGACACGGTAATTTTATTCCCCGAACTAACGGCAGTATTTTTCATGCCAATACGGGGTTAAATTCACCGCAAATGAACGTTCCAAAAGATCGCGTTCCAGAAATCCTCACTCACAAGATGATTTAAATGCCCATTAATTTACAGGTATTAAACATTCAATTCCTTCCATTTGGCCTGTAAATTCATGAAAATGAGATAAAAAAATTATGTTATATTGTGAATTATTGTGTGAATGTTATTTGGACACTTAGGCTATTTAAAAATGTTAATCTATTCTTAAGAAATTGATAGATGTTTAGATCTAGTAATTGAATTTTGTAATTAGCTACAATTAGGTAACTAACTAATTATATGCTTTACTTTCATGTCTTCTAAGTAAGATTGTTTCATATTTTTTTCAGAATGCTTCAATCTATAATAACTGAAAATTTCTTTCAGTTATCTTAATTTTTAAGAACGTTTTGGCTTTTAACTGTCCTCGATCACAGCTTTTGTGTTAAGTCAATGGAAAAGCAATAGGGAACAAGATGCTAATTTCCAAGTATGAAAATGGCCATAACTTCTTTAATACTGAAGATATGAAAGTGAATTAGGTGTCAAATTAAACTTCTTTTTATGCTTTATCTGATGGGATAAATTGCAGACTTTATTTTTTAAATCTCAAAATTTTGTAACATTGCTATTATATGGTAACTTTTGTTATTCATGGCTCTTTGCCTGTTAATTCTCTTAAGATCCAAAAACTGGGGCCTGTTTATTCTATTTAGAAGGAAGTTGTTTCCCTTCCTTCTGTTTTTACAGTGTTTTCTCCTCGAGAATATTCAGTTAACAGAAGTGCCAAAGCAAATACAAGGTTAGGAACTGATGGAACTCAGGGCATTGGGCCAGATCATCCTAAGGATGAGTTTATATTTCCTGGCCCCCTTGGATCCATAGGTCCTCCAGGTCTTATTACCAAGACTGCCCCCACCAAACACGGCAGTTCGGGAAAGGTAAATGAGCCCTAGATGATGCTAAGCCCTGATAATTAGAGACATAAAACATAGAACAATACAACACAGGAACAGGCCCTTCAACAATATTTGTGCCAAACTTGATGTTCAGTTAAACAGATAGCATCTGCCTGTACATGATCCATATCCCTCTATTTCCAGCACTTCCATCTCAAAGCCTCTTAATCGCTACTATCATATCTGCCTCCACCATTAAGCCCTAGCAATGCATTCCAGGCCCCTATCACTCTGTGTAAAAGAACTGCCCAACACATCTCCATTAAGCATTCCCCCTCTTACCTCATTACTATGCCCCCTGGTGTTGGACATTTCCACCGTGGGAAAAAGGTTCTGACAGTCTACCCTACCTATGCATCTCAGAATTTTAGATACTTCTATCAAGTCCTGACATCGTGGAGCTCGCGGTCTCTGGTTAGAGTCTGACTTCGGGAGCTCCGAGCCGCAGGAGCTTCGACCGCCCCGACACAGGAGCTCCGATTGCCCAATTCGCGGGAGCTTCAACCGCCCCGATAAGGGGAGCTTCGATCACCGGCTGTGGGAGCTTTGATCACCCCGACTGCAGATGGTTCGACTGCCCTGACCGCGGGAGAATAAAGAGGGAAGAAGATTAGACTTTATTGACTTCCATCACAGTGAGAAATGTGGGGAATCCGCTGTGGTAGATGTTTATGTTAACTTTTATGTTGTTGTGTGTCTTGTTGCCTTTTTTAGTATGGCTGTATGGTAATTCGAATATCACTGAACCTTAAATGGTACATGGGACAATAAAAGACCTTTGAACCTTTGAAGTCTCCCCTCAACCCCTGATGTTCCTGTGAAAACAATCTAAGCCGGTCCAAACTCTCCCTATAGCTAAAACTCTCTAATACAGGCAGCATTCTGGTAAACCTCCTCCACATGCTCTCCAAAGCCTCCACATCTTTCCTGTAATGGGACGACCAGAACCACATGCAATACTCCAAATGCGGCCTAACCAGATAACCAAAGATATTTAACAATTATTAAATAAACCTAATTACAATATATTTAAGTTATTGAAATCATACAAAACGTTATGATTAAATAAAAGGGGAGGAAATCATAATATTTACCTACAATCTTTTTAATCTAAGTTCACAATGCAAACAGTGTTTAGTTATTTAACTCTGTACATCCAAACTCGTCCCTTGGATGCAGAGCTGGGGACAGGGGATCTAAAGGAACAGGGGATCAAAAGGAACAGGGGATCAAATGCCTTCTCCTAACTTCAGTGTTGCAATGTACAGATCACCAAAGCACAACACTGGCCTCTCGTTTGGCTAGCAAGCAAACTAATCCCAGCTATTAATTAAAAAGAAAACATAGATAGAACAGAAGAATATGGATTCAGAACTGTTTAAGAAGGAACTGCAGATGCTGGAAAATCGAAGGTAGACAAAAATGCTGGAGAAACTCAGCGGGTGCAGCAGCATCTATGGAGCGAAGGAAATAGGCAACGTTTCGGGCCGAAACCCTTCTTCAGACTGATGTAGGGTGGGGAGAAGAAAGGAAAAAGGAAAAGGAGGAGCCCGAGGGCTGAGGGGGAGCTGAGAAGGGGAGGAGAAAGCAAGGGCTACCGGAAATTGGAGAATTCAATGTTTATGCCGCTAGGGTGCAGACTGCCCATATGAGGTGCTGCTCCTCCAATTTCCAGTAGTGCTCACTCTGGCCATGGAGGAGGCCCAGGACAGAGAGGTCGGATACGGAATGGGAGTGGGAGTTGAAGTGCTGAGCCACCGGGAGATATGGTTGGTTAATGCGGACCGAGCGGAGGTGTTCGGCGAAAACGATCGCCAAGCCTACGCTTGGTCTCACCGATGTAGATCAGCTGACATCTAGAGCTGCAAATGCAACAGATGAGGTTGGAGGAGATGCAGGTGAACCTCTGTCGCACCTGGAATGAGTGCTTGGGTCCTTGAATGGAGTCGAGGGGAGAGGTGAAGGGACAAGTGTTGCATCTCTTGCGGTTGGAAGGGAAAGTGCCAGGAGAGGGGGTGGAGCGGGAGGGAAGGGAAGAATTAACCAGGGAGTTACGGAGGGAGCGGTCTTTGCGGAAAGCAGACAGGGAGGGAGATGGGAAGATGTGGCGAGTGGTGGGGTCACGTTGGAGGTGGCGATAATGACGGAGGACTATCTGTTCTATGTGACAGCTGGTGGGGTGAAAGGTGAGGACTAGGGGGACGCTGCCCTTGTTATGAGTGGGGGGATGGGGAGAGAGAGCAGTGTTACGGGGTATGGAAGAGACTCTGGCGAGAGCCTCATCTATAGTAGGGGAGGGGAACCCCCGTTCCCTGAAGAATGAGGACATTTCCGATGCCCTGGTGTGAAACACCTCATCCTGGGAGCAGATGCGGCGTAGACGGAGGAATTGGGAGTAGGGGATGGAGTCCTTACAGGAAGCAGGGTGGGAAGAAGAGTCGTCAAGATAGCCATGGGAGTCAGTGGGTTTATAGTGAATGTTGGTCAGAAGTCTATCACCTGCGATGGAGATGGTGAGGTCAAGAAATGGTAGGGAAGTGTCGGAAATGGTTCAGGTGTATTTGAGTGCCGGATGGAAGTTAGTGGTGAAGCGGATGAAGTCAGTCAGTTGTGTGTGGGTGCAGGAGGTAGCACCAAAGCAATCGTCGATGTAGCGGAGGTAGAGGTCGGGGATGGGGCACTGGTACGCCTCGAACAAGGATTGTTCGACGTACCCGACAAAGAGGCAGGCGTAGCTGGGGCCCATGCACGTGCCCATAGATACGCCTTGTATTTGGAGGAAATGGGAGGAGTCAAACAAAGTTTGTGGATTTTGGGGAGAAGGTAAAATCGGGCCGTGCGGAGCTGGGGAACGATGAGGTTGGAGGCTCAGGGGGGCAGGGAACCGGAGTGGATGAAGTCAGTCATGGTGCTAAAGATAGTGGCCTGGTGCTCTGTGGGGGGACATCAACCGCCACAACTTCTACACTTCCCTGTCTCACTCCAATCTCTCCCCCCCCCTGAACATACTGCCATCGAATCACTCCGCAACAACCCAGACTGGGTTATCAAACCCGCCGACAAGGGAGGTGCCGTGGTAGTCTGGCACGTCGATCTCTACAAAGCTGAGGCCACACATCTCCTCCTGCTTACCCCTGGACCATGACCCCACAGACCACTATCTCTAGCCCCATCACTGACTTCATCCACTCCGGTTCCCTGCCCCTCCTGAGCCTCCAACCTCATCGTTCCCCAGCCCCGCACGGCCCGATTTTACCTTCTCCCCAAAATCCACAAACCTGACTGTCCTGGTAGACCCATTGTCTCTGCCTGTTCGTGCCCTACCGAACATATTTCCACATACGTTGACTCCATCCTATCCCCCCTGGTTAAATCCCTCCCTACCTATGTTCAAGACACCTCAGACACTCTCCGTCATCTCCGGGCATTCCATTCTCTAGGCCCCCATCCCCTCATCTTCACCATGGACGTCCAGTCACTCTACACATCCATCCCCCACCAGGATGGTCTCAAAGCCCTCCGGTTCTTCCTCGACCGGAGAATCACCCTATACCCGTCCACTGACACTCTCCTCCGCCTAGCGGAGTTGGTCCTTACCCTCAATAACTTCTCATTTGACACCTCCCATTTCCTCCAAATACAAGGCGTAGCTAAGTGCACGCACATGGGCCCCAGCTATGCCTGCCTTTTTGTCGGGTACGTCGAACAATCCTTGTTCGAGGCGTACCAGGGCCCCATCCCCAACCTCTAACTCTGCTACATCGATGATTGCTTTGGTGCTACCTCCTGCACCCACACACAACTGACTGACTTCATCCGCTTCACCACTAACTTCCATCCGGCACTCAAATACACCTGGTCCATTTCCGACACTTCCCTACCATTTCTTGACCTCACTATCTCCATCGCAGGTGATAGACTTCTGACCGACATCCACCATAAACCCACTGACTCCCATGGCTATCTAGACTACACTTCTTCCCACCCTGCTTCCTGTAAGTACTCCATCCCCTACTCCCAATTCCTCCGTCTACGCCGCATCTGCTCCCAGGATGAGGTGTTCCACACCAGGGCATCGGAAATGTCCTCATTCTTCAGGTAACAGGGGTTCCCCTCCCCTACTATAGATGAGGCTCTCACCAGGGTCTCTTCCATACCCCGTAACACTGCTCTCTCTCCCCATCCCCCCACTCGTAACAAGGGCAGCGTCCCCCTAGTCCTCACCTTTCACCCCACTAGCCGTCACATACAACAGATAGTCCTCCGTCATTTTCTCCACCTCCGCAAAGACCGCTCCCTCCGTAACTGCCTGGTTAATTCTTCCCTTCCCTCCCGCACCACCCCCTCCCCAGGCACTTTCCCTTGCAACCACAAGAGATGCTACACTTGTCGCTTTACCTCCCCCCTCGACTCCATTCAAGGACCGAAACAGTCGTTCCAGGTGCGACAGAGCTTCACCTGCATCTCCTCCAACCTCATCTATTGCATCCGCTGCTCTAGATGTTAGCTGATCTACATCAGTGAGACCAAGCGTAGGCTTGGCGATCATTTCGCCGAACACTTCCGCTTGGTCCGCATTAACCAACCTGATCTCCAGGTGGCTCAGCACTTCAACTCCCCCTCCCATTCCGAATCCGACCTCTCTGTCCTGGGCCTCCTACATGGCCAGAGTGAGCACCACCTGAAATTGGAGGAGCAGCACCTCATATTCCGCTTGGGCAGTCTGCACCCTAGCGGCATAAACATTCAATTCTCCAATTTCCGGTAGCCCTTGCTTTCTCCTCCCCTTCTCAGCTCTCCCTCAGCCCTCGGGCTCCTCATCTTCCTTTTTCCTTTCTTCTCCCCACCCTACTTCTGAAGAAAGGTTTTGGCCTGAAACGTTGCCTATTTCCTTCGCTCCATAGATGCTGCTGCACCCGCTGAGTTTCTCCAGCATTTTTGTCTACCTTGGACTCAGAACTGCTCTACTATAAAGGACAACTGGCTGAAGCTCCAAGGAAGAGTGATCATTTAGATTTAACAATTTTAAGTGGTTGTAGAATGTAGGAGCAATCTACTCATGAATAAACCACCAAAGAGTAATTCCCAACACAAGACATTGCAAATGCCGGAATCAAGAGCATAAACAATTTGCTCGAGGAACTTTACAGTTGTTCAAATGATACCACCTTTCACAAAGTTTTCAAAGCATTATTTTCCCCCCTCACAGTAAACAGGGTTATTCACCCAAGATCAACTTCTACTATCAATACCATCCCACTTCTCCATTGACTCAGACTTTTGACAAGCTTCTATCTCCATTGTCCCATCTTCCAAACAAAAAAAGATTTCTTGCAAAAGCTAATCAAGAGGAAATATTAACCTTATTTTGTATTCTGAACCAATGTCATCTGTTCTGCTGAATGTTTCTAGACTTTCATATTATTTTGTCAAATTTCCAACATTTCAAGTATTTTGCTTTTAGATTTCAAAGTGATCAAGAGTAGGAAAATTGCAACAATAAACAGTGTGGCACAAAAAGGTCCCTAAAGTAGATTTAGGCCATCCACAAAGGAAACTAGTGGCATAATAATTTCCTATTGTTCTTTGTAATATCTAGTTTTTCTTTGTTTCCTGTTTATGTATTTGTTCGTTATCTGATTTTCCAGCTTTCTCCTCCATCTTTTCTATTCCCATTGTATCTTTGAGCTATTTCATGAAAGAAAACTTTTGAAAAGGTATTTTTTAATAGAATATCCTCAAAGAAATGCATCATTTTCTTTTATGCTCTATTAAATCAATTTTACTAGAAATTGAATTACTGGAGTAATTACCCTTATGGAGTAAATACCCTTCTTCAGACAAGTCAGGGGAAAGGGAAACGAGGCATATAGACGCTGATGTAGACAGATAAAGAACAATGAATGAAAGATATGCAAAAAAGCAATGAGACCTCAGACAGAAAGGTCAGTGTGGGAATGGGAAGGAGAATGAAAGTGTTTAACAACCGGGAGACCAGGTAGGTCCAGGCGGACTCAGCGAGGGCGTTCAGCGAAACAATCGCCCAGTCTACGTTTGGTCTTGCCGATGTATAAGAGCCCACATCTTGAACAATGGCTACAGTAGATGAGATTAGAGTAGGTGCAAGTGAACCTCTGCCTAACCTGAAAGAACTGCCGGGGTCCCTGGACAGAGTCGAGGGAGGAGGTGTAGGGTCATGTGTTGCACCTCCTGGGGTTGCAGGGGAAGGTACCTGGGGAGGCGGTGGTTTGAGTGGGAAGGGAGGAGTTAACCAGGGAGTTGGAGAGGGAACGGTCTCTGCAGAAGACGGAGAGGGGTGGAGATGAGAAGATGTGACTAGTGTTGGGATCCCTTTGGAGGTGGCGAAAATGTCGAAGGATTATGTGTTGTATGCGACGGCTGATGGGGTGAAAGGTAAGGACTAGGGGGTAGGGGGACTCTGAATCTGCTGCGACTAGGGGGAGAAGGAGAAGGAGCGGAGTACTAAGGAGACACGAGTGAGGGCCTCATCTATGATGGGAGAGGGGACCCCCGTTCCCTAAAGAATGAGGACGTCTTGGATGTTCTGGTATGGAACACCTCATCTTGGGTGCAGATGCAGCGTAGATGGAGGAATTAGGAGTAGGAGGGAGTCTTTACAGGAAGCAGGGTGGGAAGAAGTGTAGTTGAGTTAGTTGTGGGAGTCAGTGGGTTTGTAATAGACGTCAGTCGATAGTCTATCTCCCGTGATGGAGATTGTGAGATCAAGAAAGGGGAGGAAGGTGTCTGAGATGGTCCAAGTGAATTTGAGTTCAGGATGGAAATTAATGGTGAAGTTAATGAAATCCATGACTTAAAGTAACCCTTGCTTTTCCTCTCTCTCCATCCCTCCCCGTCCTAGTGCTCTGATTAGTTTCACTCTCCTCCTGACCAAATATTACTGATTGTATGCCTTGTTGTTACCTTCCCCTCAGCTAACAAAGTACCATTCTACATTTTCTTGACCATCATCCCCTTTGATCAGTGTTTTCACACCTTACTCTTCCACATCTCTGTCTCCCTCGACTCTCAGTCTTGACCCAAAACATCACCCATTCCTTCTCTCCAGAGATTTTTTTTTTTTTTTTTAATATTTTTATTTTATTAGAAGTACAATTGTATACAATCATATTTTCATAATACCTTTTATGTACAGCTTCTTATTTTTTAAATTTTTTGTAATAAAGAAGAAAAAGAAAAAAGTTAGATAATGAAAAATAGAAAAATGTGAGATATATAGTGTGTGAAAAAGAAAAATAAAGAATGAAAAAAGAAAGTTGAGACATAGAAAATAGAAGAAAGAGAATAAAAGAAGAGAAGAGAAGAAAAGAAAATAGAAGGAGATCATTTATAATCTTGACCATCCGCAGTCACTCTTCTCTCCAGAGATGCCGCCTGCTGAGTTACTCCAGCTTTTTGTATCTATCTTCGGTTTAAACCAGCAACTGCAGTTCTTTCCTACAAAATAAGCAGCAGCCAGAAGCAGCGAGAGCGAGTATTGACTGGAAGTATGTGAGACAGAGGGAAAGAAGATTTAAAAACAGCACCAAAGGCCCAGGTTCTAGTAACTTACAAATTAGCCCTAAAGTAGTTGATTAGGTAACAGATAAAGAAGCTGTAGCAGAGCGGCCTTGTTAAAGTTAAGTGCCTTGGTGAGTAAAGTGTGAGTCTTTGGCTTGAGAGTTTTCGGTGAGGAGGCTGAAGCAAGGAGGCACACGGGATCGAAATTTGTAATTTGTGATTTTTGTCCACTGAAGAAATGGCAGGCAAGTTGGTGCAGTGTGTTTTCTGCAGGATGTGGGAAGTCAGGGACACCGCTGGTGCTTCTGGAAACTACACCTGCATAAATTGTGTCCAGGTGCAGCTCCTGAATGAACATGTTGGGGAACTGGAGAAGCAGCTGGATGACCCCAGGGCCATCGGGAAAATTAGAGTTTCCTGGACAGAAGGCTGCAAAGCAGGACTTCTAGGGTGGTTATCTCTGGATTGCTTTCTGTACCTCGTGCTGGTGAGGGCAGGAACAGGGAGATAGGGGATCTGAATGTGTGGCTGGGTGCTGGTACAGGGAGCAGGGATTTAGATTTATAGACCACTGGGATATTTTCTGTGGTAGGGGTGACCTGTACAAAAGCGATGGGTTGCACCTTAACTGGAGGGGGACCAACGTTCTGGCAGGCAGGTTTGCTTGTGCTACTCGTGTGGATTTAAAATAAATAGAGAGGGGGAGGGCTTGACAAATTGGAAGTATAAAGTTGGAGTTAAAGGGGAAGTGAGTACAGGAAAAGTTACAAAAGACTCCTGAATTTATGGGAAGGAAAGTTCGAGAAAATATAGGAGAGTAAGGTCAGGGGCAATAGTGGTGTGAGAGGGGAGGTGAATACCGAAGTTAAAGTGTTGTATATTAATGCACGAAGTATAAGAAATAAATTGGATGAGTTTGAGGCTCAGTTAGAGATTGGCAAGTTTGATGTTGTGGGGATTACAGAGACATGGCTGCAAGAGGACCAGGGCTGGGAACTGAATATTCAAGGGTATACGTCCTATGGAAAAGACAGACAGGTGGGCAGAGGGGGTGGGGAGCTCTGTTGGTAAGGAATGAAATTCAGTCCCTTGTGAGGGGTGACATAGAATAAGGAGATGTAGAGTCAGTATGGATAGAACTGAGGAATTGTAAGGGTAAAAATACCATAATGGGAGTTATCTACAGGCCCCCAAACAATAGCCTGGATATAGGGTGCTAGTTGAATCAAGAGTTTAAATTGGCATGTAGCAAAGGTAATGCTACGGTGGTTATGGGAGATTTCAACATGCAGGTAGACTGGGAAAATCAGGTTGGTGCTGGACCCCAAGAAAGGGAGTTTATGGAATGCCTCCGAGATGGATTCTCGAGCAGCTTGTACTGGAGCCTACCAGGGAGAAGGCAATTCTGGATTTAGTTTTGTGTAATGAACCGGATTTGATAAGGGAACTCAAGGTAAAGGAGCCATTAGGAATTAGTGACCCTAATATGATGTTTTAATCTACAATTTGAGAGGAAGAAGGTAAAATCGGAAGTGTCAGTATTTCAGTTGAGCAAAGGGGACTATGGAGCCATGAGGGAGGAGCTGGCCAAAGTTGACTGGAAAGAGACCCTAGCAGGGATGACAGTGGAACAACAATGGCAGGTATTTCTGGGAATAATACAGAAGGTGCAGTTCCAGTTAATTCCAAAAAGGAAGAAAGATTCTAAGAGGAGTAATAGGCGACCGTGGCTGACTAGGGAAGTCAAGGGCATTATAAAAATAAAAGAGAAGTATAACATAGCAAAGATGAGTGGGAAGCCAGAGGATTGTGAAACTTTAAAAGAGCAACAGAAGATAACTAAAAAGGCAATACGGGGAGAAAAGATGAGGTACAAAGGTAAGCGAGCCAAGAATATAAAGGAGGATAGTAAAAGCTTCTTTAGGTATTTGAAGAGGAACAAAATAGTTAAGACAAATGTGGGTCCCTTGAAGACAGAAACAGGTGAATTTATTATGGGGAACAAGGAAATGGAAGACGAGTTCAACAGATACTTTGGATCTGTCTTCACTAAGGAGGACACAAACAATATCCCAGCTGTACTAGTGGACCACAGGACCTAGGGTGACGGAGGAACTGAAGGAAATTCACATTAGGCAGGAAATGGTGTTGGGTAGACTGATGGGACTGAAGGCTGATAAATCCCCAGGGCCTGATGGTCTGCATCCCAGGGTACTTAAGGAGGTGGCTCTAGAAATCGTGGATGCATTGGTGATCATTTTCCAAGGTTCTATAGATTCAGGATCAGTTCCTGTTGATTGGAGGGTAGCTAATGCTATCCCACTTTTTAAGAAAGGAGGGAGAGAGAAAACAGGGAATGATAGACCAGTTAGCCTGACATTGGTGGTGGGGAAGATGCTGGAGTCAATTATAAAAGATGAAATAGTGGCACATTTGGATAACAGTAACAGGATCGGTCCAAGTCAGCATGGATTTACGAAGGGGAAATCATGCTTGACTAATCTTCTGGAATTTTTTGAGGATGTAACTAGGAAAATGGACAAGGGAGAGCCAGTGGATGATGTGTACCTGGACTTTCAGAAAACATTTGATAAGGTCCCATATAGGAGATTAGTGGGCAAAATTAGAGCACATGGTATTGGGGGTAGGGAACTGACATGGATAGAAATTTGGTTGGCAGACAGGAAACAAAGAGTAGGGATTAACAGGTCTCTTTCAGAATGGCAGGCAGTGACTAGTGGGGTACCGCAAGGCTCAGTGCTGGGACTGCTGCTATTTACAATATACATCAATGATTTAGATAAAGGGATTACAAGTAACATTAGCAAATTTGCAGATGACACAAAGCTGGGTGGCAGTGTGAACTGTGAAGAGGATGTGGGTGGCAGTGTGAACTGTGAAGTGAACTATGACGGGGAATTACAGACCAGTTAGTCTAACATCGGTAGTGGGGAAACTGCTAGAGTAAGTTATTAAAGATGGGATAGCAGCACATTTGGAAAGTGGTGAAATCATTGGACAAAGTCAGCATGGATTTACGAAAGGTAAATCATGTCTGACGAATCTTATAGAATTTTTCGAGGATGTAACTAGTAGCGTGGATAGGGGAGAACCAGTGGATGTGGTGTATCTGGACTTCCAGAAGGCTTTCGACAAGGTCCCACATAAGAGATTAGTATACAAACTTAAAGCACATGGCATTGGGGGTTCAGTATTGATGTGGATAGAGAACTGGCTGGCAAACAGGAAGCAAAGAGTAGGAGTAAACGGGTCCTTTTCACAATGGCAGGCAGTGACTAGTGGGGTACCGCAAGGCTCAGTGCTGGGACCCCAGCTATTTACAATATATATTAATGACCTGGATGAGGGAATTGAAGGCAATATCTCCAAGTTTGCGGATGACACTAAGCTGGGGGGCAGTGTTAGCTGTGAGGAGGATGCTAGGAGACTGCAAGGTGACTTGGATAGGCTGGGTGAGTGGGCAAATGTGTGGCAGATGCAGTATAATGTGGATAAATGTGAGGTTATCCATTTTGGTGGCAAAAACAGGAAAGCAGACTATTTTCTAAATGGTGGCCGACTAGGAAAAGGGGAGATGCAGCGAGACCTGGGTGTCATGGTACACCAGTCATTGAAAGTAGGCATGCAGGTGCAGCAGGCAGTGAAGAAAGCGAATGGTATGTTAGCTTTCATAGCAAAAGGATTTGAGTATAGGAGCAGGGAGGTTCTACTGCAGTTGTACAGGGTCTTGGTGAGACCACACCTGGAGTATTGCGTACAGTTTTGGTCTCCAAATCTGAGGAAGGACATTATTGCCATAGAGGGAGTGCAGAGAAGGTTCACCAGACTGATTCCTGGGATGTCAGGACTGTCTTATGAAGAAAGACTGGATAGACTTGGTTTAAACTCTCTAGAATTTAGGAGATTGAGAGGGGATCTTATAGAAACTTACAAAATTCTTAAGGGGTTGGACAGGCTAGATGCAGGAAGATTGCTCCCGATGTTGGGGAAGTCCAGGACAAGGGGTCACAGCTTAAGGATAAGGGGGAAATCCTTTAAAACCGAGATGAGAAGAACTTTTTTCACACAGAGAGTGGTGAATCTCTGGAACTCTCTGCCACAGAGGGTAGTCGAGGCCAGTTCATTGGCTATATTTAAGAGGGAGCTAGATGTGGCCCTTGTGGCTAAAGGGATCAGAGGGTATGGAGAGAAGGCAGGTACGGGATACTGAGTTGGATGATCAGCCATGATCATATTGAATGGCGGTGCAGGCTCGAAGGGCCGAATGGCCTACTCCTGCACCTAATTTCTATGTTTCTATGTTTCTAGGATGCAGGGTGACTTGGACAGGTTTGGTGCAGATGTGGATAAATGTGAGGTTATCCACTTTGGTGGCAAGAACAGGAAGGCAGATTATTATCTGAATGGTGTCAAATTAGGAAAAGGGGAAGTACAACGAGATCTGGGTGTCCTTGTACATCAGTCACTGCAAGTAAGTATGCTGGTACAGCAGGCATTGAAGAAAGCTAATGGCATGTTGGCCTTCATAACAAGAGGGGTTGAGTATAGGAGCAAGAGGTCCTTCTGCAGTTGTACAGGGCCCTGGTGAGACCACACCTGGGGTATTGTGTGCAGTTTTAGTCTCCAAATTTGAGGAAGGACATTCTTGCTATTGAGGGAGTGCAGCGTAGGTTCACGAGGTTAATTCCCGATATGGCGGAACTGTCATATGTTGAAAGAATGGAGCGACTGGGCTTGTATACCCTGGAATTTAGGATGAGAGGGGATCTTATTGAAACATAAGATTATTAAGGGATTGGACACGCTCGAGGCTGGAAGCATGTTCCCGATGTTGGACGAGTCCCGAACCAGGGGCCACAGTTTAAGAATAAGGTGTTGGCCATTTGGAACGGAGATGAGGAAAAACTTTTTCACCCAGAGAGTTGTGAATCTGTGGAATTCTCTGCCTCAGAAGGCAGTGGAGGCCTATTAGAAACATAGAAACATAGAAATTAGGTGCAGGAGTAGGCCATTTGGCCCTTCGAGCCTGCACCGCCATTCAATTTGATCATGGCTGATCATCCAACTCAGTATCCCGTACCTGCCTTCTCTCCATACCCTCTGATCCCTTTAGCCACAAGGGCCACATCTAACTCCCTCTTAAATATAGCCAATGAACTGGCCTCGACTACCCTCTGTGGCAGAGAGTTCCAGAGATTCACCACTCTCTGTGTGAAAAAAGTTCTTCTCATCTCGGTTTTAAAGGATTTCCCCCTTATCCTTAAGCTGTGACCCCTTGTCCTGGACTTCCCCAACATCGGGAGCAATCTTCCTGCATCTAGCCTGTCCAACCCCTTAAGAATTTTGTAAGTTTCTATAAGATTCCCTCTCAATCTCCTAAATTCTAGAGAGTATAAACCAATTCTATCCAGTCTTTCTTCATAAGACAGTCCTGTCATCCCAGGAATCAGTCTGGTGAACCTTCTCTGCACTCCCTCTATGGCAATAATGTCCTTCCTCAGATTTGGAGACCAAAACTGTACGCAATACTCCAGGTGTGGTCTCACCAAGACCCTATACAACTGCAGTAGAACCTCCCTGCTCCTATACTCAAATCCTTTTGCTATGAAAGCTAACATACCATTCGCTTTCTTCACTGCCTGCTGCACCTGCATGCCTACTTTCAATGACTGGTGTACCATGACACCCAGGTCTCGCTGCATCTCCCCTTTTCCTAGTCGGCCACCATTTAGATAATAGCCTGCTTTCCTCTTTTTGCCACCAAAATGGATAACCTCACATTTATCCACATTATACTGCATCTGCCAAACATATGCCCACTCACCCAGCCTATCCAAGTCACCTTGCAGTCTCCTAGCATCCACCTCACAGCTAACACTGCCCCCCAGGTTAGTGTCATCCGCAAACTTGGAGATATTGCCTTCAATTCCCTTATCCAGTTCATTAATATATATTGTAAATAGCTGGGGTCCCAGCACTGAGCCTTGCGGTACCCCACTAGTCACTGCCTGCCATTGTGAAAAGGACCCGTTTACTCCTACTCTTTGCTTCCTGTTTGCCAGCCAGTTCTCTATCCACATCAATACTGAACCCCCAATGCCATGTGCTTTAAGTTTGTAACCATGTGCTTTAAGTTTGTATTCTCTGGATGCTTTCAAGAGCGAGTTAGATAGAGCTCTTAAAGATAGCGGATTCAAGTGATATGGGGAGAAGGCAGGAACGGGGTACTGATTGTGGATGATCAGCCATGATCACAGTTAATGGCGGTGCTGACTCGAAGGGCCTTCTCCTGTACCTATTGTCTATTGTCTATAAACTGAAGAAGGGTCCTGAGCCGAAACGTCACCTACCCATATTCTCCAGAGATGTTTAAGAAGGAACTGCAGATGCTGGAAAATCAAAGGTAGACAAAAATGCTGGAGAAACCCACTGGGTTTCTCCAGCATTTTTGTCTACCTTCTCCAGAGATGCTGCCTGACCTGCTGAGATGCTCCAGCACTTTGTGCGTATTTTTATATAAACCTAAACTTAAGCCTGGTTAACTTCTCTCTTTCCGAGCTGAGGTACACCAAGGCAAATCACAAAGCTACAAGGCCACCAAAGTTGAGACTGGATATGTGATTCACATTGTCATTTGCGGTCTGTCAAGCATTTACTGTGCAATTTAAAAGATAGGTTTTCAACATGCAAAGAACGCAGCTACACACGTATAATATGCGCTGTGACGTACCTGAGAATGGAAAGAGGAGGTACCTAGTGCTAAGAATCGTGCCTCAGAGCCTCTTGATGGTGGAACGCTACAGTTTGTTAGAATGAATCGCGAGTCGTTGATATGAGACAGTTTACTCATTATTGAACTCTGCATGGTTGCTGCTTGCTTTGTCTCATCTGCAGCCAGTGAACAATGCAAAAAGAAATCCAACCATTATCCAGGGCATTATTACATGGGAGGATGATAACATAATCTGCAGTGCAAAGTTTGACGTTTCAAAATGTTATATTAATACTAACAGGTTAATAGGTTAATTCTATCAAAATAACTGAAGCGCAGCACATATTTGCAGCTAAAAATATTTTATTACAAGAACTCATTAAAATCCAACTTGAACATCCATTTTCATGGCGTCAGTGATTCTCAAGCATTTGTCTAGTTGAAATTAAGGGTTTCCTACAGTCTTTTTTACAAACATACAGAGAAGTGTGAGGTGTTGCATTTTGGGACATGGAACAAGGGCAGGACCTACACAGTAAATGTTAGGCCTATGCGTAGTGTTGTAGAGCAGAGGGATCTAGAAGTACAGGTGTATGGTTCCTTGAAGGTCGAGTCGCAGGTAGATCAGGTGGTCAAAAAAGCTTTAGCCACTTTGGCTTTCGTCAGTGAGAGTACTGAGTATAGAAGTTGGGAGGTCATGTTGCAGTTGCATAAGATGTTGGTGAGACCGCATTTAGAATATTGTGTTCAGTTCTGGGCACCATATTATAGGAAAGATATTGTCATGCTTGAAAGGGTTCAGAAAAGATTTACGAGGATGTTGCCAGGACTAGAGGATGTGAGCTATAAGGAGTGGTTGAGTAGGCTTGGTCTATTCCTTAGAGCGCAGGAGGATGAGGGGAAATCTTATAGAGGTGTACAAAATCATGAGAGATCGGGTAGATGCACAGAGTTTTTACACAGTAGGGGAATCGAGGACCAGAGGACATAGGTTCAGGATGAAGGGGAAAAGATTTAATAGGAATCCGAGGGGTAACATTTTCACACAAAGGGTGGTGGGTGTATGGAACAAGCTGCCAGAGGAGGTAGCTGAGGCTGGGACTATCCCATCATTTAAGAAACAGATATACAGGTACATGGATAGGACAGGTTTGGAGGATTATGGACCATGCGCAGGCAAGTGGGACTAGTGTAGCTGGGACATTGTTGGCCAGTGTGGGCAAGTTGGGCCGAAGGGCCTGTTTCCACACTGTATCACTCTATGACTGTGCAGATACATTAATTGAAACTCTATGCTTGATCATAATTCTAGATGTGCATATATGCCCCTTTCCTTACGTATTTTCAACCTATAATCTTTGTTCTTGATATAAATACTAGGATCTATGAAAATAACATAAGCACAGATCCACAAGGAAGGAAGAGAAATATGGGAATAAATGGACAGCAGGTTAAAAGACCTTGGCAGAGCCAAGACAAGCTGAAAGACCTCCTTTTTTCTGCTGCATGATCTCATGATTTCACAATTCCAGCTGACAGAAAGTCACTCAAGACGATAGCTACTTTGCATGGAAATAAAGAACAGGAGTCGACCATTTTGTCCTTGAAGCCTGCTTCTCCATTCCATTGGGATCATGGCCAATTCTTTCGCTTAACCTCATATTCTGACACTCATCCCAGATGCCTTGAGCTTTTTTTTTTTTTAATCTCTAAATGTCTTTCTCCTTCTAAAATAAATTCAGTGACTTGGTCTCCACAGCCTTCTGAGGTAAAGAATGCCACTGGTTAACCACACTGAGTGAAGACATTACTCTTCAAATCTGTCCTAAATGTCTTATTATTTATTCCAAGATGACGATCTGCAGTTCTAAGTGACCGAGCAAGGAGAATCATCCTTCCTGCATTTAGCCTGCCAAGCCTGGTCAGAAACCCGTATAATGGATTCTCCTCTCCTTCTTCTGAATTATAATGAATTCAAGACTAGTCGACCCAACAATCCTTGTACGAGTCCCACCATCCCAAGAATTACTCTGGTGAGCCTCTGCTGCAGTCCCTCCATGGCAAGCATATCCTTATGTTGGTAAAGAGACCAAAACTGCACAAAATATTCTCAGCTAAGGCCCTAGATATTGGCAGTAAAAATCCTTGCCCCTGTACTCAAACCCTCTTGCAATGAATACCTACATATCACTTGGCTTCTTAACTGATTTCTGCAAAGCAACATATTTTGTTTTCTGTGGTTAGTGTACAAGCACATCCAGATCCCTTCATACATCAAGATTTCTCAGCCTGCCACAATTTAAATCATTCTTTTATTTTTTTCTCCAAACATAATGGATATTTATCCACTTTACACTGTTTTTTCACATGTATTTGCTCACCTTGAAGAAACATAACTTAATTACAGCTGCTTCTCAGGTACCCAACTATCATAGGAAATTGCCAAATGCAATTGAATGCATTAATGCAGAGGAAGAAATGCCATAACCTGGCTTATAACATTAGCTGATAGCTCTTTATAAAGAGGCCTTATAAATTCCAGGCAAGCATATATCCCTCAAGTATACAGGCCTTAATCTCTAGTTGTCTATTTGCTCCGCTGGGCAGGCCAGAATCTGTGGATCCAATAGTATCGGCAACTGAAGGACTCGCAGGATGAGGAGGATATCCTGTGTCTGCCTCTAATGATGCTAATTTTGGTTAATGGAAGAACTTTCACCCGCAAACAGTCCCCACATAAACTACCAATATACTCAGGTTGCTGCTCGCTGGAATAACAGTACTACTTTGCAATTGCACTGGGAAGACTGGTGCCATTTCCAGTAGCATTTAATACCTTACATACACTTCACAGTGCCTATCCAACCAATAAGTTGCAATTTCCCAGCCATTTACTTAAATTGTGAATTTGAAATTTTGCACTAATAAGGGTTACGTAGTCTCCTGTTCGCTAAATGTTCATAAATTGCACCGTGGCAAAACAATTCAGGAGGTTGAGGGGTGATCTTACAAGGGTGTATATGATCATGAGGGGAATAGATAGGGTGAATGCGCAGAGTAGGGGAATCTCGAACCAGAGGACATAGTTTTAAGGTTAGAGGGGAAAGATTTAATACAAATCTGAGAAGTAACTTTTTCACACAGAGGGTGGTGGGTATATGGAACGAGCTGCCAGAGGAGGTAGTTGAGGCGGGTACTATAACAACATTTCAAATACATTTGGACGTATTTGGATAGGAAAGGTTTAATGGGATGCGAGCCAAATAAGCAGGAGGGATTAGTGTAGATGAATGAATGACCTCATATTTTTATACAATTATTCCACAACCATAAAACTACATGGCTTGTGTTTCCTTTTTCTGATGAACACTGAGCAGCAAACCATCAGCATGTCTCTGGCTGAGGTGTGTAATTATTTAGGAACAAGCCTCATTGTATTTTATCAATTTACAATACAACTTCAGGCAGTATGGTGCCTGCCCACAGTATGTTATTCTAGTAACACTGAAACCAATATAAGAAAGATAAAAATAGTCACAACCCAATTTATCTGATCTACACAGGTTAACTATAATTAGGACCTCCAATTATGATAATTAACTGGAGGAAGACCTGGGCCAGAAATTGCCATTACCTGTGAACGAACATGACCTTGTCTCTTCCCAATGAATTCTCATGAGCATTTTCCCAGTGAGTTCCGACCACTCAGAAAATGAAACAGGGTAGCATTCTTGAGAAAGCATATGAAACCTGTCTGAATAAGCCATTGTCCTGGCTCGTTTTAAACATTTAACTGCTTGAAATACTGCAAACAAACATTAAGGAATCAAGGGATTTGGGGAAAAAGCAGGAACGGGGCTACTGATTTTACATGATCAGCTATGATCATATTGAATGGCGGTGCTGACTCGAAGGGTCGAATGGCCTACTGCTGCACCTATTTTTCTATGTTTCTAAAGTCTGAACCAGGAATAGTCCATTCAATATTGCAAATACAGGAAAAAAAATGAGAAGGTTAAAGTCGGGATAGAGAAAAAGAAAGAAAAATAGAATAAAATGTAACTCGTGTTTTAAGAAGATCTCTGACAACAAATACGATTTCATGGCTGTTGAAGATAGTTTTCAGTGCCAGATATTGTTTAGCAAAGGTAAGGATCAAAGGTAAGGATCAGTGGCAGACTACTTAAGTGGAGAGGAGCTTAGCCTTCTATGGCTAGTTTGCTCTACAATTTAACACAGATTAATAGCAATTAAATTATTTGAGTGGAAAGATGGCAAAATTCCACTTAGTTAGATCCACCTTATGTCAGACAAGAAAAAGACACAAAGCAACATCTTTTTTCAGAGCAGTGTGTCCAGGAAAACAAAAATGAATAAATATGAATCAATAATGGCTGAATTATCAGTAAGACATGATCATCAACCTTGGTAATTCTGTATTTAATTGGTAATGGTAGACAAAAATTTTGGAGAAACTCAGGGGGTGAGGCAGCATCTATGGAGCAAAGGAAATTGGCAACGTTTCGGGTCGAAACCCTTATAATGGTGGATTTATATAGCTCCATTTTGAATTGGCTGTCTAACGTTAAATCAAAAGTGTGCTCCAAAGAAAAACACCATTGAATTGTCTAACCTTTGGCTAGGACATCTGGTATTGCTAATAAAGATCCCAACTGGCTGTAATTACTAATGGAACTGTACATTTTAAAACCCACATGTATTAAAAGAACTACTTTAAGTTTTAAACTTCCGAAAATTAATTCAGTATAACATTCTAAGCAGTTAAAAGGTTTCTTTGACCTCTCGTACCTGAAATGTTGTTTTCCCAGTGTTTCCTGATCAGCTCTTCTAATACATCAATCACATCTCGCCAGATATCATTAAATATCTCTGCAGATACAGCATCTTTAATGCAGGCATTGGGAGAAATGGGAGGAATGCCCCGTTTACTTCTCCTCAGAGCAACTTGATCTTTCTTTTGTTCTAAACTCTCATCTTCGCTAATACTGTAAGTGAAGCACAGTGATATTTAAATGCCTAATGATGCCATTCTTCATAAACAGGTACTTAGTACTACAATTTACTGAGATTATACAATTTAAATAGAAAATAGACCCTTTTCTGTTGCTAGTATTTTATATAATCTTAGTGAATTAATCTTAAAATTAGAGTAGTTTAAGCTGTTTGAGAGGCTCCTTAAACCGATTGCTCCTGATAACTCTTCTTCTAAAACATTATGGTGACATTTTATGCAATGATTTTCATAACTCTTGTAAACTTCTTTTCATTCCCATTTTCTTTCGCTGTTAGTTTTCATTTTGTCACATTTCGGTGCTCCTTGCATCTTTTCCCGTCACCAGGATCTGTGCTGTTTTTGCCTTTGTAAATGGTTTTATTATCGTCCAAATGTTCCCTATTTTTCATGACTAATTTTGTCCAGTACAACTCTTGACCCTCATCAGGTACATACTGATTCTGCACCACATTAAATGCTTTTTGATCACCCATAACTTACTTTGGCCAATTTGCTCAGCGCAATCTGGGCAAGTAGCGTTTAGATGTAGGCTTTTAGATGGGCACATGGATATGCAGGGAATGAAGAGGTATGGATCATATACAGACAGATTAGCTGTTTTTGGCATCACGGTCTTCGGCGACCTTTCTGTCCTGGGCCTCCTCCATGGCAAGAGTGAGCACCACCGGAAATTGGAGGAGCAGCACCTCATATTCCGCTTGGGCCATCTGCACCCCATCGGCTTGAACATTGACTTCTCCAATTTCCGGTAGCCCTTGCTGTCTCCTCCCCTTCTCAGCTCTTCCTCAGCCCTCTGGCTCCTGCTCTTCGTTTCTTCTATGCATCAGTCTGAAGAAGGGTTTCGGCCCGAAACGTTGCCTATTTCCTTCGCTCCATAGATGCTGCTGCACCCGCTGAGTTTCTCCAGCACTTTTGTCGACCTTTGTTTTTGGCATCACATTCAGTACTAACATTGTGGGCCAAAGGGGCTGGTTCTGTACTGTTCTATGTTCTAATCTCGCTGTATTTAAATCTTTGTAACTAACTTTAAATGTTTAGTAGCTGTTTCATGTTTTCCCTTTCAACTACACATTAAACTTGATGGGCTAGATGCTGGACCCCACAGCTCAAATGGCCGCCTGTAGTCCTAGCCGGATGATCCCACTGGCTCTCTGCACCTGAACATTGGCAAAGTCGCAGGCCAATGTTCCCACCCAAAAAACATCCCCTGCACTCTTTGGCAGGAAGTAAACATGACATGGAGCTTTGTAAACCTCCATTTAAATATTTCTAATAAACCACCATCAACTACTCTAGGACAGAGCTCCAGAGATTCACTACCCTCAAGAGATATTTTAATGTACCTTGGTTTTAGGTGACCAGGCCCTTACCTAAAAACTATGTCCTCTTGTTTGAGACTCTCCCGGAAATAGAAAATATCTCAACATCCTGTTATGTCCCCTTGGGACCTTATATGTTTCAATCGATCACCCCTCAATCTTCTGAACTCCAAAAGAATACAAAACCAACCACTCAGCCTCTTTTAAGAGGAAAATCCTCTCATTCCAGCAATGGCCAGGTGGATCTCCTGTGGAATGCCTCCAACTCTACCGTGTCCTTTCTTTAGGCACGGAGGCCAAACCTGTGTGCAGCACTGCAGGTCTGGTATTTTACACCGTACAATTGTAACAAAATTTCCCCACTTCTTAAACCCAAACAATGTGTCATTTGTCATCTTCAATACTTGCTGCAACTGTCTACTAACTTTTTGTGAATCATGCACAAGGACACCTAGTCCATCTGCACTTCATTCATTTGCAGTCTCCTTCCGCTTGGATATCAGCTGGCTTTTGATCCCTCTCACTCACATCCCCACATAAAATGCCATTTGCTACGTTTTTGCCCTCTCACTCAAATCTACCTATATCTCTTTGCAGAGTCAAAATATCCTATTGCAACAAGCAGCAAACTTAGATACCTTACACTCTGCCCCTCTTCCAATTCATAAATATAAATAGTAAATAAAAATGGGCCAAGTACTGATCCCAAAAGCAAACCATTAAAAAATTTCAAATTAAAGCTGATTGAAATGCATTAACAAAGAGAGTTAGATTTAGCTCTTGGGGTTAAAGGAATCTAGGGATATGGGAGAAAAGCAGGAACGGGGTACTGATTTTAGATGATCAGCCATGATCATATTGAATGGCGGTGCTAGCTCGAATAGCCGAATGGCGTACTCCTGCACCTATTTTTCTATGTTTTCTGTTTTTAATTAAAATAGAGCAAAATAATTAAAATGTTATTCCCTTTTGTCTCAGCCTAATTTAAATGAATGCATTCTCATATCCTGAAGCAAAGCTGATGACGGCAAGATCTGAGAAATAAATCCTTAATGTATTGCTAGGAATTTCCAGCAAAGTCCACCCATTTTTTGACTCCTAGGGCCCATCCTGTAGATTAATTTATGCTGTGACATATTCAGCATATGATGGCATCAGCAAGTTACAGACTCAGCATTTGATGGCATCAGCTCCCGAGTACAAATCCAGGGCATACTTCAATGTGAATGGCTCAATGCCCAGTAATTCTGCCACAGTCAACACAATGCAGCACAAAGTGTCACTGTTAGATAAATATCCACACACCCATTTAGATCGTAACTAAATTTGTCTAAATTTTTACTTGGGTGACTTGAGGGATAGTGTGTACTCACTCAGGGAAAAAAAATAGTAAGGGAACAGAATATTCCAATTTATCCTGCTAAATGCCATCACCTGTTATGAAGTAAAACTAAAGTGGGCAGTGAAATACTGAAAAGTGTTACAACAACGAATTGAAGTTACAGTGCCCTCCATAATGTTTGGGACAAATACCCATCATTTATTTATTTGCCTCTGTACTCCACACTTTGATATTTGTAATAGAAAAAAATCACGTGGTTAAAGTGCACATTTCAGATTTTATTTAAGGCCATTTATATACATTTTGGTTTCACCATGTAGAAATTACAGCTGTGTTTATACATAGTCCCCCCATTTCAGGGCACCATAATGTTTGGAACACATGGCTTCACAGGCATTTGTAATTGCTCAGGTGTGTTTAATTGCCTCAATGCAGGTACAAGCAAAGATACTAGAGCGAAGCAAGATAGTCCACTCGACGAAAAAGCCGTAGTAGGTAATGGGTAATCTTTAGCGCCATTTCCATAACCGGCTTCCGTCTCCGCTCTAGTATCTTTGCTTTGGTCATGGCGTCTTCATATTGCTATTATTTTACCGAATACCACACAAATCATCTTTTTTTTTCTCAGCTGCAGGTGATCATTTTGATATTCCTGCCTAGTCTTCCTTATTAACTTTGAACCTACAAAATATTGCCATTAGGAAGGAGCTCCAGAACATCCTGCACCCACTCAAGCCATCTTCCCCCCCCAACCCTTCCCTCCGACACGGACATGGAGCGATCGCCGGACCCTTTTTTTGGTTAAACATCTATTTCCTTCAGGTGGGTTTTTTTTTTAAATTTCCCCGTTAAATTTCCGTACTTTTTCGATAGCTGCCATGACCCGTTTGATGTCATCCTTCGCCCTGCTCCTGGTCTCGGCCCGCACCGATCTGCGGGACATGCTGTGTGTGTGTGTGTGTGTGTGCGCGTGTTTGTTTGGCGGAGTCTGAGGGGAGAAGCGCCGACACCAAGAGCGAGCGAACGCACGGACAGACGGACGAAAACAAAGATCATAGAGTGACATTTCGGGTCGAGACCCTTCTTCAGACTGAGTCAGGGGAAAGAGGAACAAGAGATATAGACGGTACTAAGGACAAATGAATGGAAGATATGCCTATATCTCCCGTTTCCCTTTCCCTTGACTGTCAGTCTGAAGAAGGGTCTCGAACCAAAATGTCACCTATGCCGCTCTATGATCTTTGCTTTCGTCTGTCTGTCCGAGCCAAAGATACTAGCGTTCGCTCGCTCTTGGTGCCGGCGCTTCTCCCCTCAGACTCCGCCAAACAAACACACAGACACACACACAGCATGTCCGGCAGATCGGTGCGGGCCGAGACCAGGAGCAGGGCGAAGGATGACATCAAACGGGTCAAGGCAGCTATCGAAAAAGTCAACCCAAAATATCACCTATTCCTTTTCTCCAGAGATGCTGCCTGATCCGCTGATTTACTCCAGCCTTTTGTGTCTGTCTTCGGTTTAAACCAGCATCTGCAGTTCCTCCCTGTACAAGGTTTGTGCCGTTTTAACTGAATACATAACTGACAGTGGAACAACAATGGCAGGTATTTCTAGGAATAATACAGAAGGTGCAGGATCAGTTCATTCCTATGGAATGATCCTGAGGAAGAAAGATTCCAAGGGGAGTAAGGGGTGACCGTGGCTGACAAGGTACATCAGGGACAGTATAAAAATAAAAGAGAAGAAGTACAACGTAGCAAAGATGAGCGGGAAGCAAGAGGATTGGGTAATGTTTAAAGAGCAACAGAAGATAACTAAAAAGGCAATACGGGGAGAAAAGATGTGGTACGAAGGTAAGCTAGCCAAGAATATAAAGGAGGATAGTAAAAGCTTCTTTAGGTATGTGAAGAGGAAAAAATTAGTTAAAACCAAAGTTGGACCCTTGAAGACCGAAAAAGTTGAATTTATTATGGGGAACAAGGAAAGGCAGATGAGTTGAACAGGTACTTTGGATCTGTCTTCACTAAGGAGGACACAAACAATCTTCCTGATATAGTAGTGGCCAGAGGATCTGGGGTGATGGAGGAACTGAAGGAAATCCACATTAGGCAAGAAATGGTGTTGGGTGGACTGATGGGACTGAAGGCTGATAAATCCCCAGGGCCTGATGGTCCGCATCCCAGGGTATTTAAGGAAGTGGTTCTAGAAATCGTGGATGCATTGGTGATAATTTTCCAATGTTCTCTAGATTCAGGTTCAGTTCCTGTGGATTGGAGGGTAGCTAATGTTATCCCACTTTTTAAGAAAGCCGGGAGAGAGAAAACAGGGAATTATAGACCAGTTAGTCTGACATCGGTGGTGGGGAAGATGCTGGAGTCCACATTTGGATAGCAGTAACAGGATCGGTCCGAGTCAGCATGGATTTACGAAGGGGAAATCATGCTTGACTAATCTTCTGGAATTTTTTGAGGATGTAACTAGGAAAATGGACAAGGAGAGCAGTGGATGTAGTGTACCTGGACTTTCAGAAAGCATTTGATAAGGTCCCACATAGGAGAATAGTGGGCAAAATTAGGGCACATGGTATTGGGGGTAGAGTGCTGACATGGATAGAAAATTGGTTGGCAGACAGGAAACAAAGAGTAGGGATTAATGGGTCCCTTTCAGAATGGCAGACAGTGACTGGTGGGGTACCGCAAGGCTCGGTGCTGGGACCGCAGCCATTTACAATATACATCAATGATTTGGATGAAGGGATTCAAAGTAACATCAGCAAATTTACAGATGACACAAAGCTGGGTGGCAGTGTGAACTGTGAGGAGGATGCTATGAGAATGCAGGGTGACTTGGACAGGTTGGGGGAGTGGGCAGATGCATTGCAGAGAAGTTTAATGTGGATAAATGTGAGGTTATCCACTTTGGTATCAAAAACAGGAATGCAGATTACTATCTAAATGGCATCAAGTTGGGAAAAGGGGAAGTACAACGGGATCTGGGGGTCCTTGTTCATCAGTCAAGGAAAGTAAGCATGCAGGTACAGCAGGCAGTCAAGAGAGCGAATGGCATGTTGGCCTTTATAACAGAGGAGTCGAGTATAGGAGCAAAGAGGTCCTTCTGCAGTTGTCCAGGGCCCTAGTGAGACCACACCTGGAGTATTGTGTGCAGTTTTTGTTCCATAATTTGAGGAAGGATATATTTGCTTTTGAGGGAGTGCAGCGTTGGTTTACATGCTTAATTCCTGGGATGGCTGGACTGTCATATGCTAAAAGAATGGAGCGGCTGGGCTTGAACACTCTGGAGTTTAGAAGGATGAGAGGGAATCTTATTGAAACATATAAGATTCTTAAGGGTTTGGACATGCTAGAGGCAGAAAACATGTTCCCGATGTTGGGGGAGTCCAGAACCAGGTGCCATAGTTTAAGAATAAGGGGTAAGCCATTTAGAACGGAGACGAGGAATCACCTTTTCTCACAGAGAGTTGCGAGTCTGTGGAATTCTCTGCCTCAGAGGGCGGTAGAGGCTGGTTCTCTGGATACTTTCAAGAGAGAGCTAGGTAAGGGCTCAAAGATAGCGGAATCAGAGGATATGGGGAGAAGGCAGGAACGGGGTATTTATTGGGGATGATCAGCCATGATCACATTGAATGGCGGTGCTGGCTCGAAGGGCTGAATGGCCTACTCCTGCACCTATTGTCTATTGTCTCAGTCGGATCGGGTCAAAGATATGGTCGGTTTACTGAAATGGCGGAAGGTACGCTCCATTGCGTACTACACGTTAGTCCATTGGATTTTACAGGATTGGTCTATCTTGCTCCGCTCTAGTATCTTTGGGTACAAGAGAGCTCTCAGCACCGAGTCTTTCCTCCAGTCTTCCCATCACCTTTGGAAACTTTTACTGCTGGTTATCAACATGAGGACCTAAGTTGTGCCAATGAAAGTCAAAGAAGCCTTTATGAGACAGAGAAACAAGAATAAAACTGTTGGAGACATCAGCCAAACCTTAGGCTTACCAAAATCAACTGTTTGGAACATCACTAAGAAGAAAGAGAGCACTGGTGAGCTTACTAATCGCAAAGGGACTGGCAAGCCAAGGAAGACATCCGCAGCTGATGACAGAAGAATTCTCTCTATAATAAAGAAAAATCCCCAAACACTTGTCCGACAGATCCGAAACACTCTTCAGGAGTCAGGTGCAGATTTGTCAATGACCACTGTCCGCAGAAGACTTCATGAACAGAAACACAAAGTCTACACTGCAAGATGCAAACCACTGGTTAGCTGCAAAAATAGGATGGCCGGGGTACAGTTTGCCAAGAAGTACTTAAAAGAGCAACCACACTTCTGGAAAAAGGTCCTGTGGACAGATGAGACAAAGATTAGCATATTAGAGTCATGGCAGCAAAGTATGAAGGAGAGAAGGAACTGCCCAAGATCCAAAGCAAACCACCTCATCTGTGAAACACAGTGTTATGGCCTGGGCATGTATGGTTGCTGAAGGTACTGGCTCGCTTATCTTCATTGATGATACAACTGCTGAAGGAAGTAGCATAATGAATTCTGAAGTATATAGGCAGATCCTCTCTGCTTAAGTTCAAACAAATGCCTCAAAATTCATTGGCCGGCAGTTCATTTTACAGCAAGCCAATGATCCCAAACATACTGCTAAAGCAACAGTTTTTCAAAGCTACAAAATGGACAATTCTTGAGTGGCCAAGTCAATCACCCGATCTGAACCCAATTTAGCATGCCTTTTATATGGTGAAAAGAAAACTGAAGGGGACTAGCCCCCAAAACAAGCATAAGCTAAAGATGGCTGCAATACAGGCCTGGCAGAGCATCACCAGAGAAGACACCCAGCAACTGATGATGTTAATGAATCGCAGACTTCAAGCTGTCATTGCATGCAAAGGATATGCAACAAAATACTAAACATGACTACTTTCATTTACATGACATTGCTGTGTCCCAAACATTAATGGGGGGGTGGGGGGGGGACTATGTATAAACACTGCTGAAATATCTACATGGTGAAACCAAATTGTATAAAAATGGCCTTTATTAAAATCTGTCAATGTACACCTTAACCACATGTGATTTTTTCTATTACAAATCTCAAACAGTGGAGTACAGAGGCAAATAAAAAATAATGGGTCTTTGTCCCAAACATTATGGAGGGCACTGTACATGTAACCACTGTACATGTAACACAAGGAATGCAGTTCTTGATGAATGGTTACATTTGGTTCTTTGTACCATTATACATTTAAAAACATAAACACAATAAAATGGTCTGGGTCTATTTATTTCTCAGAAAGAAAACGCTGATTAAATTTGCATAAACTTGTTTAAAAATGCTTTCAAATTTTGTTTATATTGAATGCGATTTAATTAAAAAGTTAATGATCCAATCTGAAGGCAATAAAAACAACTCAATGTCGACAATGAGGAATCCTTGCACACTCCACTTAGGCTGTTTGCAATTGTTTAATTTGGATTCTGGAATAAATTTTATGGAAAAGTTACCTTCAAAGCCATATTCCAATTTCTAACTTCAAATGATGCGCTCATTTTCATTTGCTCATTATTACATTTTGTTATCCCAAATTTGTTTCTTAATTTCATTTTATCTCAGATCTGTGCCTTACATTGAATTTATTTTCAGATTCCAAATGAATGCTGCAGAGATGCAATGTGCATTTTCTATAGGGGAGTATTGTGCACTGGTGAGTGATGTGATGCAATAAATGTAAATAATATACTTCTGCCTACAGTAAAATAGATTCCTTTTCATCCAATAACACAGCACAGAATTTATACGTGGACAAGGTGAACATCCAGCAGAAAGTACTGAAGTTCTTCTGCACATCGCAAATTAGTGTTCCATGTTATTGGGACTTGTCACCAATTTAATTAATGGTATGCATGGAAAAGTCATTGTGCTTTAACCCCCAGGTGAAGTTCAGGATTTAAGGAATTGTAGTGAACCGACAATTGCAGTTTTGAAGAGAGCAGCCGATTTAACAACCTTCCCATGACATTCAAAAGCACTATTGCTACTGAAATCCACATTAGGAAGTCACATTTGCCAGAAATGTAACTGGACCAGCACATAATAATGAGGCAACAGAACAAAGCAAAGTTGGGCGAGCTGAGGCGTGGCTTGGATCCTCACACACCAAAACTTTTCCATCAGCAATAAGGCACATCGGAAATGCGATGGAACTCTATCCCTAGTATGCCCTCTGCATATTGCCAGAGGAAACTTTCCTGATACATTTGACGAATTACATCCCGTCTACGTTTTTGGCACTATGACAGTTCCAGTCTATATTGACAATGTTAAAATCCCCTACTATGGCAACCTTGTTAGTTTTCCAGCTACCTGCACTCTCCCTCACCCCATATCATCAATGGTTTGATTGCTTTGGCCAGAAATATGAAATGAAAGATTCAGCAGGTCAGGCAGCATCCATGCAAGAGATACAAAGTTTCTGAGGTCAATGAACTTTCATCAGAATGGGGAAAAGTTTGTGATGAAGCTAATTTTAATTTGCAAGGATTGGCCTCTGCACATTCCTAAAAGCAGTAAAGCTATTGTTAGATAAACCATCAGTTTGTTTCACTCCAATTTTCTGGTTATTTGTAAACCACACTGTGCACAACATGACACAGTACATGTGAATCCCTTGCTTGTATGGTTTATTAACCACCCACTTACCATTCTTTATTGTCGTATGCAAAATACTCCTCAATTTTACCATCCACATCATAAATCTCCTCCTCCAGGAATGAGAAAACAGAGCAATCCGAGTCAAGGGAACTCATGGTGGAGTTTGAGCTGTTGAAGGGAGAGTGTGTAGGAAGCAGACGTACTCCTGAGAGGCTAAGCCTGAAAAAGGAGGGGAAATATCTTCAACAGGAATTTATTCAATGCTAACGTCCAGAATTTTAATTTATAACATGATTTCCATCCCTTCATCAAGCACCTTGCAACCTCCATCTAGTCCTCCCAATACCAGACTTCTTCTCCTTGTCATGAGGGCCATACAATATCTCACCAATCGTCCAGCCCCCTGACCCCACGGTATACACTCACCACCATTCCCGCAGCCCTAGTCTTAATGTCTTGATGTACCATCCTCCTGCAAACACCCAATTCACCACAGCAGAAGCCCACTCACCCTCCCTTCTAAACAGTCATAGGTTTTAATGATCTCCCAATCTCAGGTCACAGTACACGTCAAATTGAGCCTATGGCTACCAACCATTATAACCACCAGTACCTTGGCCAAGTCATTGAAAGTCATTGAAAGGCACGGCATTTCTTTCCATTGCTACGCAGATGATACACAACGCTACCTCCCCCTGAAGCCCAAAAAACAATCAAATCTGTTTAACCTTACCCACTGCCTCGAGGATATAAAGTGTTTGATGGCCCAGAACTTCCTCCAACTAAACGAGAGTCTGAGGTCATCCTTCTCGGCCCCTCGGACTCAATCAAAATGATAGCAGGCAGCCTTGGAAGCCTTACCCCACTACTCAAACCTCACGTCAAAAACCTTGGCGTGATATTTGACTCAGCACTGAAATTTGACAAACAAGTCAATGCCGTGGTAAAAGCTAGCTTCTTTCAGCTTCGGATAGCTAAAATAAAACAATTCCTCCAGTTTGATGACCTCGAAAAGATCATCCACACATTCATCTCCTCCCGCCTAGATTACTGCAACTCCCTTTACACTGGCATCAGCCAATCTTCCCTGTCCCGCCTGCAACTGGTCCAAAACGCCGCAGTGAGACTCCTGACAGGCACCCGAAAAAGGGACCACATCACCCCGATCCTGGCCTCTCTCCACTGGCTCCCTGTACAGTTTCATATAAACTTCAAGATCCTCCTCTATGTCTACAAAGCCCTCAATGGGCTTGCCCCCACCTACATTAAAAGTCTTCTCACCCACCACTCCACCTCCAGGCCCCTCAGATCGGCCGACTTGGGGTTGCTGAATATCCCGCGGTCTAGGCATAAGCTCAGGGGCGACCGCGCCTTTGCGGTTGCAGCCCCTAGACTGTGGAACAGCATCCCCCTTCCCATCAGAACTGCCCCCTCCATCGACTCTTTTAAGTCAAGACTAAAGACTTAACTATACTCCGAAGCCTTTCCTGACGTCCTCTGAGTGAGGGATACATGTATGTATGTATGTAGTTTGTTTTGTTTGTGCTATTCTTATAACAAATGTAAAGCACTTTGGCCAACGAGAGTTGTTTTTTAAATGTGCTATATAAATAAATGTGACTTGACTTGACTTGCAGCAGAGGACCAAGAACGTTCTTTAATTCTGAGGCTATGATATCGAGTCCTAGACTCTCCCACTGGTGGAAACATCCTCTCCACATCCACTATCCAGGCCTTTCATTATTCTGTACGTTTCAATAAGGTCCCCCCCTCATTCGTTGAAACTCTAGCGAGTACAGGCCCAATGTCAACAAACGCTCATCATATGTAGGTCAACCTATTCATTACTGGTATCATTCTTGTAAACCTCCTCTGGACCCTCTCCAGAGCCAGCACATCCTTCCTCAGATATGGTGCCCAAAATTGCTCACAATACTCCAAATGTGGCCTGACCAGCACCTTATAGAGCCTCAACATTACATCCCTGTTTTAATGTTGCTAACATTCAGCAGATCATTCAATATATGGGAGAACAAACACATCAGCTGAGATCAGAACTGGAAAAAAAATCAAAGATGAACAATATTTTAAAAGAACTATCAGTTTGATTATCAAATCGATATCCGAAGAAAGGTGTCGACCCAAAACGTCACCCATCCATGTTCTCCTGAGTTACCCCAGCACCTTGTGTCATTTTTTTGTAAACTAACTTCTGCAGAACCATGTGTCCCTGTTTGAAAAGAACTATCAGAAAGAGAAGACAGACACAACATTTTGGAGTAACTCGGCAGGTCAGGCAGCATCTCTGGATAAAAGGAATAGGTGGCGTTTCGGGTCGAGACCCTTCTTCAGACTATCAGAAAGAGAAATTGAACTTAAGAAAACAGGATAGCCATCCACCATTACTGTTCAGTTATAGCTTCCAGTTACGGCAAATGCTCCATAACAAGAATAATTGACCTTCTTTTCTCTCCTCATATGATTTAAGAAATTCCATTATTGTCTGAATTTGTTTCATTATTAACTGAAAAATATTTTAGCTTTTGACCTATCATTGTGCAGTCTGCTATTTATCAAAAGCGTCAATGTATTTAAAATAAACAGCTTAGTTCCTATACAAAAACAATGGAAAAAGGAATGTCTTATAGTCACATAATCATCATCCCCACATTTTATCCAAAGTAATTTCTAACATTTCAATTATTTTCAAAATAAATACCAGCAAAATTTGGTAGCTGCAAATAATTTGTCAGATAAAACTGAAAAGGAGTTTTGTGAAAATTGCACAAAAGATCAGTGACTGGTAAATTCATTCATTAATTAATTAGTCCATCTGTGAACATAATGATCTGGGAGCTTACTCTTTCACATCGCTGGTGCTTTCACAGGAACTAGGTAACGTCCTAGTTACCATGGAGCTGTTTCCTCTGCTCTGGAAATGCTGGAAACCTTCATCTTTTGGCAGCAAGAGTTGGGTTCCCAATATCCTGTACAGGGCACACGAAGAGATAGCAGATCCAAATCTCACAGTTAGTTAAATTATTTTTCATTCATGCTTCACTCGTAGGCCATTTTCTTCCACTAGAATTATTTCTTAATTTTTTCTCCCTTCCTCCTCTACATTAAAAATTGCATAAGATCAAATATGCAAGGACTCAAACAGGGATATGTTAATATGGTGCCTTTGTTGTAGTGGGACATCCTAAGGCACGACTCTGGAGCATTTACAAACACAAATTTGCCAATGGGCTCAGAGGTAGATAATTGGACTGAAAACCAAAACAGACAAAATAGATTTTGAACATAAGATCTCGGGAGCAAAATGATCGATCAGCAATAATGGATGTTTCGAAAAATTCAATCAAACTGGTCAGACAGGATCTCACCCAAAGAAAAGTATGTTGAATATATTTGATTAATCTCTGGCTTTCAAAATCAAAATTAATCCTATCCCCCAGAATATTTTAAAATAGTTGCTTCCCACTGACTCACCGGTCTGCAAATACCTTTTTTATTCCTGTTCTCACTCAACATAGGAAGCACATTTGCCGTCTATAGATGCCTGGCACCTCAACTATCGCCAGTAATTTTTTTTTAAATCAATGTCACGTCCCAGCTAAATCCTCTCTGCAGGTCCTGGACATTGATCCACTTTTCACTTGCTGAAATACCTAATACCTGCTTTTTAATGATAGCATGTTCTTGAATTTCACCACCCATCTCCCTGAGTTATCAATCTGCAATGTTCTTCTCCTGATTTAATACAGATCATAGGTATTCATTTAACACCACACTTGGTCTTCTGTTTCCTTGCACAGATTGCTATTTTTATCCCTAATCAGCTCTAATTCTCCTTGGTTACCTTCTTGTCATTAATATTTCTAAGGATTTTCTTTAATCTAGTTTGTCAGTGATACTTTGTGCCCCTTCTTTGCCCTCCAATTCTGGTCCTTTAAAAAATCCACCGCCACCTCCTACAAACTACACAGTTTCTATACTTCCAAAGGTCTTCCAAGCTCTATATCTGCCTCCTCTTTTTTTCTTTATTGAGCCCTCAATATTCCTTGAAATCCAAGTTTCCCTGGACTTTCATTCACCCTTCTTGTACCTCAATGTACCTCAATGTCTCTGAACTCTCATTGTTTCACTTCAGAATGTATTCCACTTGTTGGACATAATTAGCTGCAAGTACCTGCTTCCAGGTTACTTTTCAAAGGTACCTTCTTATGATATTGAAATTCGCCCTCCCAAAATTCAGGGCCCTTGCATCATCAATTTAACGCAATTGGATGAACATGGATGCAAATGTATCAGCTTTGTCCCTTGGCACTCAATCAGTGGGCATAGCCTTTAGCTGTTAGCTGAAAACACATGACATTCTATTAGTCCGAGCACTCACCTAAGCTGGGGCGAACGTTCTGTCCATTCTCGACACTCGGTTTGAATGCTTTCAGTACGACTGCTCACCTTTCCCTCAAACAACATCTCATCGATTTCCCAGAAAAGTTGATGTACTGTCTGCGTGTTTGCTTTGTCAAATTCCTAAAATTCCACACGCAAATAAAATTACCTGTCAGCAATACTTTCCCAAAAAAACACAAACGATTTCTGACCAGATGAGAATGAGAACAGCTGGGAATCTGAGTTATCTGAAGTGATCCAACCTGAGCCAGTTCAGCTAAAAGTTAAGAATTCAGCTGCAGGACACAATAAAACATCAGATATGAGAAACCAAAATATGTACCCGACCTTTCACAACAAAAATTAACTGCCAGCTGAATATATTCAAGTCTGATTAAAGCCCTCCAAATAATGGACATAGATTGTCAGTGCTGAAGCTGTGCTACAGACTTCAAGTAGTCCCAGGATACCGTCTCTGGGCGGCACGATGGTGCAGCGGTAGAGTTGTGGCCTTACAGCAGTTGCAGTGTCCGGCGGGTGCTGTCTGCGCGGAGTTTGTACGTTCTCCACATGACTGCAAGGGTTTTCTCCAAGATCTTCGGTTTCCTCCCACATCTCCAAAGACGTACAGGTTTGTAGGTTAATTGGCTTGAATAAGTGTAAAATTGTCCCTAGTGTGTGTGTAGGATAGTGTTAATGTGTGGAGATCACTGGTCCGTGCGGACTCGGTGGGCCTGTTTGCGCGCTGTATCCGTAAAGTAAACTAAAACTAATCTTGTCCCAGGGCTGCCAGGAAAATTGGATTGGGTGTTACATGTGTGCTCTAATATAGGCCAGCCCATGTACATAACCCCCTCCTAACATTTGGTTCTATTAAAATCTATGGAATCAAATATCGATGGTGCTACAATAGATGGGCTGAATCTTCCACAGCCTCTTCACCCTGCCCAAAACTATTCTCCTTCATGATGCTGCCTATAAGGCTATAATCCCATCATTTAGTTGCGTCTATATCTCCCATCATCTTGTTCACTCTGTCAATAACTCCAGCACCCTTCTTGAGTTTATAACCCAACATCCTTTTCATGCAATCTTAAATCCCTAAATACAATCCCCAAGTCCAGGCAATACTCACGTCATCTCTCCAGGAGTACACTGAACTACATTCAGTGGACAAGCTTGTCGTATAGCTTTGAATTCCAAACCAGGAATTGTTAAGGTCTGTTGGAGGACTATGGCCAGCAGACGATTCTGATGCAATGGATTCACTACTGAAGAGAAAATTAAAAGCGCTGTAGAGCAGGGGGATCTCAGAGTACAAGTACATAGTCCCCTGAAAGTGGCATCACAATTAGATTGAGTGAAGAAGGTAGCTTTTCGTATGCTGGCCTTCATCAGTCAGGGAATTGAGTATGGAAGTTGGAACATTACGCTACTGTTGTACAAGAGGCGCATTTGAAGTATTTACGTAAGTTCTGTTCTGGTCACCCTGCTGCGGGAAAGATGTCATTAAGTGGAAAGTGTGCAGAGAAGATTTATGAGGATGCGGCCAGGACTCAAGGGCCTGAGCTAGAGAGTGTGTTTGAACAAGCGAGGACTTTATTCTTTGGAGTGCAGGAGGGTGAAGGATAATGTTACAGAGGTGTATTAAAACATGAGGGGTATAGATTGAGTGAATGCATAGACTTTTTCGCAGGGTGAGGGAATCACAAATGAGGAGGCATGGATCTAAGATTGAGAGTAGAAAAATTTAATAGGAACTTGAGGGGTAAGTTTTCCCACACAGAATGTAGTGGGTATATGCAACAAGCTGGCAAAAGACGCAGTTAAGGCAAGCACCATATCAACATGTAAAAGACATTTAGACAGGTGCATGGATAGGACGGATATGGGCCAAATGCAGGCCGATGGGACTAGCTTAGATGGGGCATCTTAGCCGGCATGAACGAGTTGTGCCAGATGGGCTGATTCCTTGCTGTTCGATACAAAAACTGACAAATTCATAATAAATTTCCTAATGAACCCAAAATAACTCAACTAGAAGTCAACAAAAAAATTAATTACAATTAAAGTAATGGAGCAAACTGTAATATTCCAGAGTTTGAAAAGTGGGAAAAGATATGTTGCAATTAAATGTAGTGACAATCTTTTTATTTACATAGAAACATAGAAACATAGAAAATAGGTGCAGGAGTAGGCCCTTCGAGCCTGCACCGCCATTCAATATGATCATGGCTGATCATCCAACTCAGTATCCTATACCTGCCTTCTCTCCATACCCACTGATCCCTTTAGCCGCAAGGGCCACATCTAACTCCCTCTTAAATATAGCCAATGAACTGGCCTCAACTATCTTCTGTGGCAGAGAATTCCAGAGATTCACCACTCTCTGTGTGAAAAAAAAAAATCTCATCTCGGTCCTAAAAGATTTCCCCTTTATCCTTAAACTGTGACCCCTTGTCCTGGACTTCCCCAACATCGGGAACAATCTTCCTGCATCTAGCCTGTCCAACCCCTTAAGAATGTTGTACGTTTCTATAAGATCCCCCCTCAATCTTCTAAATTCTAGCGAGTACAAGCCGAGTCTATCCAGTCTTTCTTCATATGAAAGTCCTGACATCCCAGGAATCAGTCTGGTGAACCTTCTCTGTACTCCCTCTATGGCAAGAATGTCTTTCCTCAGATTTGGAGACCAAAACTGTACGCAATACTCCATGTGTGGTCTCACCAAGACCCTGTACAACTGCAGTAGAACCTCCCTGCTCCTATACTCAAATCCTTTTGCTATGAATGCTAACATACCATTCGCTTTCTTCACTGCCTGCTGCACCTGCATGCCTACTTTCAATGACTGGTGTACCATGACACCCAGGTCTCGTTGCATCTCCCCTTTTCCTAATCGGCCACCATTCAGATAATAGTCTACTTTCCTGTTTTTGCCACCAAAGTGGATAACCTCACATTTATCCACATTATACTGCATCTGCCATGCAGTTGCCCACTCACCCAGCCTATCCAAGTCACCTTGCAGCCTCCGAGCATCCTCCTCACAGCTAACACTGTCCCCCAGCTTCGTGTCATCCGCAAACTTGGAGATGTTGCATTCAATTCCCTCGTCCAAATTATTTATACTGTAAATAGCTGGGGTCCCAGCACTGAGCCTTGTGGTACCCCACTAGTCACTGCCTGCCATTCTGAAAAGGACCCGTTTACTCCTATTCTTTGCTTCCTGTTTGCCAGCCAGTTCTCTATCCACATCAATACTGAACCCCCAATACCGTGTGCTTTAAGTTTGTATACTAATCTCTTATGTGGGACCTTGTCGAAACATTCAAACATTACACATTCAAAACAGGCACAATTATAGCACGTGCCTAGTTAGGACAACCGTGCAGAGTATTCAATAATCACACCTGGCTTCAGGACTAAACTAATCCTATCCTGTGTACATTAATCATTCATTACTGTGCAGTTTCTCTCTAATTATCACTTGAATAATGCATGAAAACATTTTACCTGTTGTAACTATGAATTGCTCCTTGGACACGTTTTGTGAAATTAGTTGGAAGAGAATCACTTGTTTTCTCAGGAAGATAGTCAGTGTTTCCTTTTGATAAACCCTTCCTGTTGGTAATGAATAGGTTCATAATTAAATATCATTAACTCCTTGGTAAAATGGTTTAAAAACTAGTCCCAAAATCATATTTGAGCAGAGCCCTGTGTGAGTTCAGTTTTGTTTAGACATACAGCAGGTAGAGGGTAATGACACAGTGTGATGTGCTCGTGGTCAGGGCCAGCATGTCAGGCTGTACTAATGGAGAAAGGAAAACTAAACCAATATCACAGGGATCTCTTGCAGAATGGAGAAAGCAAGTCACCTGAAGCTGCAGGATTCAGTATCATGTCTGGAAGGCTGCAATATGCTTAGACGGAAGTTGAGTTGTGCTCCTCAAGCCTGAATTTTGGCCTTGCAACAGTCTGAGTGGGAGTCGGATTGAGAATTAAAGTGGCATGTACCAGCAGAGTTTCTGACTCGCAATAACAAAGCTTTTTCTCTCCAGGAGGATTTTCAAAACAAAAAATGCGGCAGTGGCGCACCAGTAGATTTGCTGCCTTACAGCACCAGAGACCAGGGATCGATCCTGAATATGGGATCTGTCTGTACAGAGTTTGCACTTTCTCCCTGTGACTGCATGGATTTTCACCGGGTGCTCCAGTTTCCTCCCATACTTCAAAGACGTGCAGGTTTGTAAGTTAATTGGCTTCAGTAAAAACTGTAAATTGCCCCAAGTGTGTAGGATAGTGTTCGTGAATGGGGTGATCACTGGTCGGCATGGACATAATAGCTTCAAGTTTATTTTTGTTACTGCAAGCTAAAAATACTTAAGGCTGTATGTTGTGTTGTTTAATTGAGTATTATTGTACAAGTGTCAATAGAAGCAATTGCTTGTCAGTTTTAATGGCTACCTGTGGTGATAATGACAGACTGTTTTTGTAAGCGACAATCGTATCTAATTACTGTGGGGAGGTTGGACTTAAAAAAATCCCCCCTGGAGTTTTGTTTTGCTAGATATCTTTTTTCTGCTTGTTAATTTCCAAAATAAATTTTGTGGTTCAGCTATGTCCAACTATATATCTATCCAGATTCATAGAGTCATAGATTGATACAGTGTGGAAACAGGCCCTTCGGCCCAACTTGCCCAAACTGGCCAACATGTCCCAGCTACACTAGTCCCACCTCCCTGCATTTGGTCCACATCCCTCCAAACCTGTCCTATCCATGTACCTGTCTAACTGCTTCTTAAACATTGGGATGGTCCCAGCCTAAATTACCTCCTCTGGTAGCTTGTTCCATATACTCACCACCCTTTGTGTGAAAAAGGTACGCCTCAGATTCCTATTAAATCTGTTCCCCAATACCTTAAACCTAGGTCCTCGATTCATCTACTCTGGGCAAGAGACTCTGTGCATCCACCCAATCTATTCCTCTCATGATTTTATGCATCCTCCTGCACTCCAGGGAATAGAGTCCCAGCCTACTCAATCTCTCCCTATAGCACAGACAATCTAGTCCTGGCAACATTCTTGTATATCTTCTCTGTACCCTTTCCAGCTTGACAACATCTTTCCTATAACATGGTGCTCAAAAATGAATACAATACTCTAAATGCAGTCTCACCAACTTCTTATACAACTGCAACATGACCTCCCAACTTATATTAGATCCACAAGATGGAGTCCAGCTTTAAAAGGCTTACGCACAGTGAATACCTAATGTAATACTAGCATCACACTGTAATCATCAAAATTTCATTAACCAATGTTGAGTATTTCATGAAGTTATCTTTATTAATAAAATTAATTAAACTAAAACTATGACATTAATGATGCAATTATAGATGCGTTGTCCCGATGTGCAGCCTGAGTTACTCCAGCTTTTTGTGTCTATCTCCCAACTGCTATACTCAATACTGATGAAGGCCAATGTACCAAAAGCCTTTTTGATCACATATACCTGCTACTGGACCTTCAATTAACCATGCACCTGCACCCCTTGATCCCTCTGCTCTAGAACACTTCCCAGAGCCCCATCATTCACTGTGCAGGTCCTGCCCATGTTAGACGCCCAAAATGCAACATCTCACATTTCTCTGTATTAGAAACATAGAAACATAGAAAATAGGTGCAGGAGGAGGCCATTCGGCCCTTCGAGCCAGCACCGCCATTCATTGTGATCATGGCTGCTCGTCCCCAATCAATAACCTGTGCCTGCCTTCTCCCCATATCCCTTGATTCCACTAGCCCCTAGAGCTCTATTTAACTCTTAAATCCATCCAGTGATTTGGCCTCCACTGCCCTCTGTGGCAGGGAATTCCACAAATTCACAACTCTCTGGGTGAAAAAGCTTTTTCTCACCACAGTCTTAAATGGCCTCCCCTTTATTCTAAGACTGTGGCCCCTGATTCTGGACTCGCCCAACATTGGGAACATTTTTCCTGCATCTAGCTTGTCCAGTCCTTTTATAATTTTATATGTTTCTATAAGATCCCCCCTCATCCTTCTAAACTCCAGTGAATACAAGCCTAGTCTTTTCAATCTTTCCTCATATGACAGTCCCGCCATCCCAGGGATCAATCTCGTGAACCTACGCTGCACTGCCTCAATCACAAGGATGTCCTTCCTCAAATTAGGAGACCAAAACTGTACACAATACTCCAGATGTGGTCTTACCAGAGCCCTATACAACTGCAGAAGAACCTCTTTACTCCTATACTGAAATCCTCTTGTTATGAAGGCCAACATTCCATTAGCTTTCTTCACTGCCTGCACGCCAACTTTCAGTGACTGGTGTACAAGGACACCCAGGTCTCACTGTACCTCCCCCTTACCTAACCTAACCCCATTGAGATAATAATCTGCCCTCTTGTTTTTGCTGCCAAAGTGGATAACCTCACATTTATCTATATTATACTGCATCTGTCACGAATCTGCCCACTCACTCAACCTCTCCAGGTCACCCTGCAACCTCCTAACATCCTCTTCAGTTCACACTGCCACCCAGCTTTGTGTCATCCGCAAACTTGCTAGTGTTGCTCCTAATTCCCTCTTCCAAATCATTAATATATATGGTAAACAGTTGCGGCACCAACACCGAGCCTTGCGGCACTCCACTCGCTACTGCCTGCCATTCTGAAAAGGACCCGTTCACTCCTACTCTTTGCTGCCATTTTTAAATTCCATTAACCATTCCTCAGCCCACCTGGACAATTAATTGATCAAGACCCTGCTGCAATTTTTCACAACCATCTTCACTATCTGCATTTTGGTTTCAAACTCATTTTATCTGAACGGGTCAGACAACATCTCTGAGGAAAGGGTAAGGTTAATTTAAATGCTTTTAATATGTCTTAAATGCAAAATTGACTTTTTGTGTTTTATAAATAATTACACAATGCATCTATAATTGCATCGTTAACACAATCATATTTTTAGTTGAATTAATTTTATTAATAAAGATTCATGAAATATTCAACATTGGTTAGAATGAAACTTTGATGATTACAGTGTGATGCCAGTATTACATTAGGTATTCACTGTGCGTAAGCCTTTTCAAGCTGAGCTGTATCTTGTGGATCTAATATAACACAGGGCTCGAAATTAGCGGTTGCCCGGGTGCCACTTACCACTCAAAGCGCCGACGGGCAACCTAAACACTGAGTCATTTTGCCCGGCTTCGCAACCAGATACTGGTTTGTACCGAAAATAGACACAAAAAACTGGAGTAACTCCGCGGGTCTGCAGCATCTCTGGAGAATAGGAACGCGACGTTTCGTGCCAGCGGCGGCTGTGCGGGGCAAAGATACTAGGTGCGGGGTGAGGAAGGGTCGGACCAAATGACGGGCTTTGCACAGCGGCAGCAGCGACCGCGATAGCGGCTCCTCCGCCTCCTCCTCCCGCACCCCGCCCGCCCTGATAAGGGCTGCTGCCTGCCACTCCGCTAAAGGCGATAACCACTTTCGAAACAAACCCTCCCGCACGCCGAGGCCGGGAGGAGGGAGAGAGGGCGAGGCCTCGGCGTGCGGGAGGGTTCGTTTCGAAAGCGGTTATCGCCGTTAGCGGGTTTGCAAGCAGCGGTCCTTATCAGGGGGGGCGGGGGGCGGGGGGCGGGAGGGGGAGGCAGTGGAGCCGCTGTCGCAGCCGCTGCTGTTGCTGCCGCTGTTCGGGGCCCATCATTCGCTCCCACCATTCTGAAGCAGCTGCACCAAAGATCCTATAGTTATAGAATCTCTGAGCTGCACCGCCCGGCCCCGCACCTTGCTGTTGGCAGGCGGAGGAGGTAGGCGGTGGCGAGGAGTTCCCAACGGCCAAGGCAGCGGGGCAATGTTGTCCGAGGAGCGCTGACCTTCCTTCCTCCCCACCTCGCCCCCCTCTCCCTCTCTCTCTCTCTCTCTTGTACGCCCCCTCCACCCCCTTATCCTGGGACCCCTCCACTCCATCCCGCACTGATCCCCATTCCCGCGTCTATTCAGTCCTCACCGACATCCCCTGTGCTCCTCTCCCCATCTAACCCCCCCCATCTATTCATCCTGCGCTGATCACCCTATCCATCTCGCATTGATTCTCCTGCCACCCCCCCCCCATCCATCCTGTACTAATCCCCCATCCATCCCGTACTGACCAACCCTCCATTTACCCTGCACCTTCCCCCCGTCCCCTCATTCATCCTGTAGTGATCCCCCATTCATCCTGCACACACCCTCCGATCCACACTGTACTGACCCCCCCCCCCCCCATTCATCCTGCACTGATCTCCCCCCCCCCATCCATCCTGTACTGATCCTCCCATTCAAGAAGAATGGGGGGAACAGTCTGAAGAAGGGTCTCGACCCGAAACCTTGCCGATTTCCTTCGCTCCATAGATGCTGCCTCACCCGCTGAGTTTCTCCAGCACTTTTGTCTACCCCCATCCATCCCGTACTGAACCCCCCCATTCAACACCACTGACATCCCCCATGCTCTCCCCTCATAATTTTACCTACTCCAACCAACACGTACTAATTCACCTGCCTCAATCCATCCATTCTGCACCGACTGCCTTCTAACCCCCCCTCCACCCCCGCCATCTATCCACCCCGCACTGATTCACACACACACCCCCCTCCCTGACCTTATTGTGCTGGAAATGTCTTCAGAGCGAACATTGACTATGTTTGATAACGGAATGCAATCAAATGTGTTTTAATTCCCAATGTTATTATTTGTTTTAATCCATAAAGATGGATTAATTAAATTGTGAACACGTGAAAATTTAAAACCGCAGTGTTCGATTGTCACTGCTACCATTGACACGTTATTACAGAATTTATTTAAACGGCAAATCAATGCTCTTAATATGGAGTATCAGTACTGTAGTTATTTAATGAGCAACAATCACAACTATACGTACGCATATATTTTACCATGGTCCAGGATTTATTGACACAGGTTGATTATACGCTGAATAATCCAACCACATTTTTGTTTGGAAGTGGAAAGAACTAATAGAAATTGCATTAATTGCAATGTGTAAAAAGAGTTGAGATACTGTCTTATAATTTTGCTGCATGTCATTGTGGGATATATCATGTCTTGATTGGTGAATATGTTTAGTTTGTGACTTTATTTGAAGCAGAAATAATATGTGAATGCTTCATTGAGTATAATTCCGACTGGTAACTACGCACTTCGTCCGAGCACATTATCGCACGCGTCATGCAAGCCATCTTAAATGACCACCTAAACTGTCATTTGGCAACCTAAAAAGCTGCCAAGGTTGCCCGGCTGGCAACAGGGAAAAAAAGTTAAGCGAGAGCCCTGTAACAGCTCTCTATTTACCATAACATTAACCAATACAATTTTACGGTCATGCTTCCTGAAATGATATGAATTGTTTATTCCTTAATCCTATCATTTCCAGAAATTCGAATAAATTCCCCAACTGATTTTCAGAGAATGATTACTTTTGTACATTAACCGAGGTCAAAGGGCAGTCACATTTTTCTTTTGTACTTCAAAGCACTTCAAAGTACATTATCACTTTACTTAAAGGGATTATAGCTTCCACAGGCCAGAAGATGCTACTTAACCCATTGGGGTTTTCTAGCATTTTCTGACTTTATTCAAGATGATTACAAGTTTGGATTTCAGTTTGTGTAGAATTATAAAACCCGTCCAGTGATCGCCCTTTAGCAGTTTACAAATAAAAAAGTCACATAAGGTTTTCACTCATCATCATACAAACAAAATAAATAATAACAACATGGGCATATTTTGCCTTTCAACCTGCTACATCATTCAACAAGATCATGGCTGACCTTCAATCTCAATGTCATTTTCTTGTGCTATCCCATATCCATTGATTTCATTAATACTCGTAAATTTTGTATTTTGAATTAATTCAACAGCTGACTCTTCATAGACTTCTACAATAGAGAATTTCATAGAATTGTCACCTTCTGAGTGATTTCTAATCCAAGTCCTAAACAGACTACACCTTATTCTAAGATGGTGACCCCTGGTCCTCAACACATCATTGTGGGCCAAAGTGGTTCCTGTGCTGTACTGTGCCTGAGGAAGTATGCTTCATCTATCCAGCCTGCTGAGCATTGCAAGAATTGTTTAATTTTTAGTGTGTCCCCTTTCATTTTTCTCAGCAGAAAGGAGCACAGACTTACACTATTCAATCTTTCCTCATATGGCAAACCCACCACCCTTCAATTCAATGAAACTTCACTGCATTCGCTCTACTGGTATATCCTTTTTAATGTAAGGAGATCAAAACTGTACTTAATACTCCAGGTGTAGTCTCACCAAGGCCCCGTATAATCTATTTCACTTTCGACGTTATCAGATACAGGTCCACCAACGATTTTCCAGGAACTGGGGGGTCCATACCTCCTTTAATTTGGACAAAATTCTGAATGCATACTTGAAATCACTCTGGAAGTTCCCCCGAAAATGTGGTGCCTAGGTTGGGTGAGGCGGACGATCTCTTCCTCATCGGGACTTCCTCGCTGATCGGTGGGTCGAATTTCCCCCCTACTGCCGAGGCTTTGGTACTCCGGCCTGGCCAGAGCCGGCACATCTGTTCCCATCGCCAACCTCCGAGTCAGACTTTGCGGGCTGGTATCTTGGTTCCCCCGGTGGCCCTTTTCCAGTACTGTTGGACTCCTCTCAGAGGCCGTGACCTCTGTTGGTCTGGCAAAACAGATAATCCAGAAAGGCTCTGGCACCAAGGGTGCCAGAAAATCGGTGGTGGACCTTTATATATGTTCTAACCATTATTCAGTTGCTCTTATAATGTAACTATAGATAGGTGTTTTTGCTTCCATGGTTGTTCACAATTCCAGAATCCAGGGTTTGCAGTTATTGGCAGCAGCAGGAAGCATTATATTGGATGTTATTGCCAGAGCGATCGATCGCTGGATCTTCATGTGGAGCTCTCTCTGAGGTTGACAACAAAGCCATTATTTCACTCCTCACCAAAAATTCTGATCTTTTTTAAACTTACCTCTAGCTGATATTAATACTAATATTCCAGATTCATGGGTAGTTTCTTCCCAGCTGTTATCTGGCAACTGAACCATCCTACCAACAACTAGAGAGCAGTCTTGAGCGACCTCTACCTCATTGGAGACCCGCAGACTATCTCTAATCAGACCTTACTGGACTTTATCTTGCACTAAATATTATTCACATTATTTCCCTTTATCATGTGCCTGTACACCATGGATGACTTGATTGTAATCATGTATTGTCTTTCCGCTGACGTGTTAACACACAAAAGCTTTTCAATGTACCTCAGTACAGATAACAAAAAACTAAACTAAAGTAACAATCTTTCTACGAAACTGCCCAAAATAACCTATTCATGAGCAAGAAAGTTTAAGACTTATTTTACTTGCTGAGTTGGGAAAAGCCATCACCTCCGCATGGTATCTCCCTAATTGATGCCTGCTATTGCACGTTTTGTAGTTGTGAGCTGAAGCCACTGAGACCATCATAGCTCGTGGGATTATTGTACGCCAAAGCCATGACAAGGTCATTGAATTAATGATTAATATTAATAGGTCATAGTCAGTAAATGCCAACTTATTTCAAAGTGCACTTAAGAAAAAAAGTTGTAAAGGTGCGACCTCAGTGTAAAACTGGTGCTGTGAATTAACTCTAACTGAACTCCATTGAAATGATCACAAAGGGTTAACATATCCACAATTGTGAAGGTAGATACAATATCTATGTTTAGGAGAAATTTAGCAAAGCACTTGAATAGGCAAGGTGCAAAAGGATACTGTCCTAATATGGGCAAATGAGATTGTGTACAATGGTAAAACAGTTGCATGGACTTGATGGGCAACATGTTTTTGTACTATACGACTATAAAGTAGGTATGTTACAATACTTACCTTCAGCGGTGCTGCAATTCTGCCACTGGCCGTGTGCGCGATTTTGGCGCCTTTAAGGGGGGGCGGGGTTAAAACGCGGGTTTCTCCTACCTTGTCCTGTATTATATTTCGTTCGAGTACAAGCGTTTGCTGAAAAATCGTTCCTACGGGCGTTTTGTGTATTTTTTATTTTTATTAAATCGACAATGTCAGCGCTGGAGTTATTTTAAAATCAGCTTCGAAAGCCGTCAACGCTGACAACGGGGACGGATTTCACACACGGGACAGGTAAACGAAAGTAGTTTATTTTTTTGTATAAAAGTGCTTCTTAAGAAGCCTTTCATTCATATTTTTTAATGCGAAACGGTGATTCTTTTCCCCGAACTAACGGCAGAATTTTTCATGCCGATACGGGGTTAAATTCACCGCAAATCAACGTTCCAAATGATCGCGTTCCAGAAAACCTCACTCGCAAGATGATTTAAATGCCCATTAATTTACAGGTATTAAACATTAAATTCCTTCCATTTGGCCTGTAAATCCATGACAATGAGATTTAAAAATTATGTTATATTGTGAATTCTTGTGTGAATGTTATTTGGACACAGGGTATTTAAAAATGTTAATCTATTCTTAAGAAATTGATAGATGTTTAGATCTAGTAATTGAATTTTGTAATTAGCTACAATTAGGTAACTAATTATATGCTTTAATTTCATGTCATCTAAGTAAGATTGTTTCATATTTGTTTCAGAATGCTTCAATCTATAATAACTGAAAATTTCTTACAGTTCTCTTAATTTTTAAGAAAGTTATGGGCTTTTGACTGTCCTCGATCACAGCTTTTGTGTTAAGTCAATGGAAAAGCAATAGGGAACAAAATGCTAATTTCTGAGTGAAAATGGCCATAACGTTTTTAATACTGAAGATATGAAAGTGAATTAGGTGTCAAATTAAACTTCTTTTTATGCTTTATCTGATGGGATAAATTGCAGACTTTATTTTTAAAATCTCAAAATTTTGTAACATTGCTATATAAATGCTAGCTTACAATGAGATGTTGATTTATTAATTCCTATATTTAAATATGTAACCATTGCAAACCATGCACAGCTCTTTCAAATAGTTTAATATGCAAGTTGGGGACCACGTAGATTCAATCATGTGGCATTTTTTCTTACATTTAAGCTAAAGATTTAGGTTAAAACCAGTCACCAAGTGGACAATAGACAATAGGTGCAGGAGTAGACCATTTGGCCCTTCGAGCCAGCACCGCCATTCAATGTGATCATGGCTGATCATCCCCAATCAGTACCCCGTTCCTGCCTTCTCCCCATATCCCCTGACTCCGCTATTTTTAAGAGCCCTATCTAGCTCTCTCTTGAAAGCATCCAGAGAACCTGCCTCCACCGCCCTCACAGAGAATTCCACAGACTCACAACTCTCTGTGAGAAAAAGTGTTTCCTCATCTCCGTTCTAAATGGCTTACTCCTTATTCTTAAACTGTGGCCCCTTGTTCTGTGGCCCCAACATCGGGAACATTTTCCTGCCTCTAGCGTGTCCAAGCCCTTAACAATCTTCATTTACAATCAGCATTTCACAGTGCACATGATGGAAAGCTGAACCTTTTCGTGCAAAGGACGTGTCCATGCATAGGCCCACTGGGCATATTGGAGTGAGGTCAATCAGCATGCAATGCGCATTTAGTACTGTTGCTCCAACAACAGAGTGCATGTAAATGACTGAAAAACAGCCAGGACCTCAACCAGAAATAGCCGAAACCTAATGGAAGTTAGGAAGGCTTGCTTGAGTTTACTTTTAAAATACAGACCTTACTTCATTGACAGCTAGAAGGGAACAATAGATTCTTCTCTGATGCACCAATGGATCAAGTACCCAAGTGTAAATATAACCAACAACTTGGCCTAGTCCAAAGACATCGACAGTATAACCAAGAAATACATAATCACCTCTACTTCCCCAGACGATGAAGAGAATTTGACATATCCCCAATCATTCATACGACTTCCTGCAGGTGCATCATAGAATGCGTCCTATCAGGATGCATCACAGTTAGGTATGGCAACTGTTGTGCCAAAGAACAGCAAAAATTGCAGGGAGTTGTGAATACAGCCCAGTCCATCACGCAAAGCAGCCTCAATAGACCTTTCCCTCTGCTTGGGAAAGCAGCCAACATTGTCAAGCACCACTTACATCCCAATCATTCCCTCTTCTGTCCTCTTTTGTCAGGCACAAGACACAAACGTTTGAAAGTATGTACCACCTGATTCATGAACACCTTCTTCCTCACTGGTATCAGACTCTTGAACAGGCCTCTCATATTCTAAGGATGTATTCCTGATCTGCAAATTTGCCTCGTTGCAGCCCTTACACTTTTTTTAATCTGCTCTTTCTCTGCAGCTGTAACAGTATATTCTGCACGCTGTTTGTTCTCTTTTCCACTGCTTGGTGCACTCATATGAAGTATGATTGCACTCGTGTAAGGTACGGTCTATCTGGATAGCACACAAAACAAAGTTTTTCACGAAGATAGACACAAAATGCTGGAGTAACTCAGCGGGACAGGCAGCATCTCTGGAGCAAAGGAATGGGTGACATTTCGGGTCGAGACTGAAGAAGGGTCTCGACCCAAAATGTCACCCATTCCTTCTCTCCAGAGATGCTGCCTGTTTTGCTCAGTTACTCTAGCATTTTGTGTCTATCTTCAATTTAAACCAGCATCTGCAGTTCCTTCCTACACAAAGTTTTTCACTTCATCTCAGTACAAATGACAATAATAATAAACCAGATGCATCAATATTTTGCATGCAAGAATTTAGTTTAGTTTAGAGATACAGCACAGAAACAGGCCCCTTGGCGCACCGAGTCCATGCCAACCAGTGATTCCCGTACTCTAGCACTATCCTACACACACTAAGGATAATTTATAATCTTTACCAAAGCCAATTAACCTACAAACCCTATACATCTTTAGCTAGTGGGAGGAAACCGGAGCACCTGGAGAAATGTCATGGGGAGCATACAAACTTCGTACAGACCTTAGTCAGGATTGCACCCATAGTCAGGATTGAACCCGGGACTCTGGCGCTGTAAGACAGCAACTCTACCGCTGCACCACTGTGCTGCCCGTGAACCACCGCCGCTTCTACTTTTGTTGGGAGTACGTCAACCCCACCAGAACTCCCCAACCCCCAAATCTCTCCGATCTTCAGCTGCAATCCCTACTTTTGCCTCCGAAATGTCCTATCAAATACTGGGAAGCAGATCGGTCATTTGCAGCCAATTCTCCTCTCCTTGCATAAAGTGATTCAAAAGCACTCCACTGGATATTCCACGATGAAATCAAGACCTCATGGCAGGGTGGGACATTCCACAACTAAGCTAAATTTCTCATGCAACTCCTGAAATATGCTCAGTCACTGTGTATGGGTGCTAAAGGCTGAGGAATTAGGCACTTTTTAAAAATGATTTGCCCCGCAAGCCCAGATAAACTGATATGTAACATTTCAGCACACATTTCTCTATGTGAAGCATTTTCTAGTCTGAACTTTCTATTTGAGGTATCATGTTCTGTGAGAAATTATTAATGCACATGTACATTTTTCCTCAGTGCTCTTTTTAAAATTAGTCAATCAACTAGTCAACCAGCAAAAGGCTTAATAAACCAACAATGGTTAGATACATTTTTTCCCCCACCCAATTTGGAAGAGAGGGCCAGATTTGTCATGAAATAATGACAGAACTTTACCAGATGCGGTAAAGGAGAAATATGCATAATCTTTGACTGGGCAGGGATGTAATCATATAAATCCTAACGTCATGCTTGGGAATTTGCAGATAATTCATTTTGTCTTTTGCAAACATTAGAGAACCATTATTTAAGAAAAATCTCCCGAATTTGACGGGAGCAGCAAATATAACATGATTAAAATGGCTCAGTGAATCTATAATTAATTAACACTTTGCATGCCTGCTTTATAAGATGCAGGATCTTTATACGAATATCCGGTAAAAGTTTTACAATGTGATTATAAGCTTGTACTTACCCTATTACCATAAGACTGAGATTTTTGTTCAGCTCACTCTCTTTACAGCTACACTTATACAGAAGTTGGACATTACTGGAATGGCACATCAAACCGGGAGGATACACATCGCTGGAACCAGGCATCAGTGAAGCGCTAAATCTTTCATTTTTCAGATCAAAGAAGGAGGACACATTTTCCAATGCAGTTCACGCGGCACAAATGGTAAGGAAGGAGGCAAATATTGCTGCAACGTGTGATCAGAAGCAGCATTTATCAGCCTGGCCGTCTGCAGGCTTACACACAACCTGCAAAGTGTAGATGTAGCATTCCAAAGGATTCACCGTTTGCAAACATCAAATGCTCAGGCCACCGAAGTCAGTTCTTCATAATGATCAGAGCATTGCTCTTCCTCACCCACTCTCCATACACTGTGCAATAGTCGAATTCCTGAGCACATGGACACTGATGCCAGAGATGAAAGACTTGTCATATCAAAAGAGTGTTTTGTGCGCGCGCGCGCATGTGTGTGTTGGCTAGTATTTATTCTATTGGTTCTGCATGAAGCAAAATGTTCTGCAGTAACAGCCTCACTATGACTCACGGCTACATCAATATAGGATGGTTATTTATTTTCTCCGAGTGTTCCCCCCCTCCCCCCTCTAAAGCCTCGGGCAAACAGCAAACCGCACTAACAGTTGCTGAGAACTGCATGGAATTGTTCATCCATGAAGCTGTTAACACAGGGTCACAAAGCACTGGCAGCATTGAAGCAAGCTGCTGGTAGCTTATGTTAGAAAATAAGCATTGGTCTTTAAAAGCACAATTCAAACTAATTGTTTTGCACCAGCACAACTGAGGGCAATGAGTGCCAAGGATAATACCCTCCTGCACTACAATGGAGGTGAAAGCTGCATTCACAACTGTATTCTTATGATGAATACACAATTTTACTCATGCTTTAAAAGGGTCTGGCTGAGAAAAAAACACAAAAAGTATTTCCAAAATTACAGATTTAGGTTTATAATTGTTTAGGTGTGCCGAGGTCCAGTAAAAAGCTGTTCTTTAAGTGCTATCCAAACAAATCAGATAACACGATACATAGATCCAATCAAGTCATACATAATGATAAAAGGTAGAATGAAGAAAGGTTGGAGAATCAGGCTAGACCCAAGCTCATGGAAGGACCATTCAGAAGCCTGATAACAGAGGGGAAGAACCTTTTCACGAGTCTGATGGATCACATTTTCAAGCTTCTGTATATTCTGCCGATGGGAGCGGGGAGAAGGAGGAATGACTGGGGTGGGAAAGGCCTTTGGTTATGTTGGGTGCTTTCACAAAGCAGTGCAAAGTGTAAATAGAATCAATGCTGGGGAGTCAGGTTTGTGTGACGGATGGGGCTACATCCACTACTCTCCCGAATTTCTTGCAATCTTCGACAAATCCCAAATCAGGCAATGATGCATCCCGGCAGTATGCTTTCTGCAGTAAACCTGTGGAAGTTTGTAAGAGGTGTTGTAGATGAATTAAATTTGCTCAGCCTCCTGAGGAAATATATTAGCGTAGTGTGCTCTTTTGACTGCCGCTTCAATGATTGTTGGTAATATTTACGCCTAGGAACCTGAAGCTCTCAACCATTTCCACTGTGCTTTGGCACCATTGATACTTATTAGGCCATACACCACCTTGTTTCCTGAAATCGATAACTGGTTCCTTTGTCTTGCTGACATTGAGGGAATTTTTTTTTGTTCTGACACCATCTTATTAAACTCCCCCTCTCCTTCCTATACTCAGTCGTGTTATTGTTTGTGATTCGGCCCACTGCAGTGGTGTCATCTGCAAACTTGTAAATGGAGTTAGAATAGTATTTGGCCACACAGTCATGAGTGTATAGGGAGTATAATAGATGGCTGGATGGGACTATGCTTTCATAGGCGGACCTATAGTCAATAAATACAAGGCTGACATAGGTGTTGCCCAGGTGTTCCAGAGATGTTTTTTTTCTCAGTTCAGTTCAATTTAGTTTATTGTCACCGAGTAGTGAAAAGCTTTTGTTGCGTGCTAACCAGCTAGCGGAAAGACAATAATTGATTACAATCGAGCCATTCACAGTGTACATGATAAGAAAATAACATTTATTGCAAGATAAAGCCAGTAGAGTCCGATCAAAGATAGACCGAGTCCTCAATGAGGTAGGTAGTACTTCAGGACCACTCTCTGCTTGCGGTAGAATGGTTCAGTTGCCTGAATACAGCTGAGAAGAAACTGTCCAGGGTTTAGGGTCAAGGAGATAACATTTGCTGTAGACCTGTTTCGACAGTAGGCAAACTGCAGTGCATCGAGGCTGTCTGAGAGGCTGGAGTTAATGTGAGCCATCACCAATCTCCCGAAGCACTTCATGACGAGCCACTGGATGGTAGTCATTAATGCACGCAACCTTGCTTTTCTTCAACATGATGTTGATCATGGTCTTCTTAGAGCAGATGGAGTTGTGAGAGATTAGAGATGTCTGTGAATACCTCTGCCAACTGCTGGGGACTCTATCCAGGCCAGTTTCCATTTTACGGATTCACTCTCAGGAAGGCGATATTACACCTGCCAGCATGACCACAGTACAGGCACACCAAAGGCTGGAGATATCTTTCCACCGACCTTCTATTCAAAGTGAGCAAAATAATGCCTGTGATGCCAAAGGCAGTGGGGGTGCAACGTCCAACTCCACAAAAATAATGTTGTAGGAAGGAACTGCAAATGCTGGCTTAAACTGAAGATAGACACAAAATGCTGGAGTAACTCAGCGGGACAGGCAGCATCTCTGGATAGAAGGGATGGGTGAGGTTTTGGGTCGAGACCTTTCTTCAGACTGAAAAGATTCAGTATGAAGAAGGGTCTTGACCTGAAATATCACCCATTCCTTCTATCCAGAGATGCTGCCTGTCCCGCTGAGTTACTCCCAAATTTTGTGTCTATCTTCCACAATAATAATGAGCTGCTGCCAGCTTGGCTCCCGCCACTCTCCATTGCCACATTGTTTTGCATTGAATTCCAACCAGTCAATCTAGTCAACCCAGACCCACACCAGGTATATCTGAACAAAGAGCTAGCAAACTGGTGAAACCATGGCACAGGTCCACGTTCGACCAAAAGCAGCATGCTGTAGAAAGAAGAAATTCTGCAACCAATGGATCAGGCCAAATCTTTGCATACCTGCAACATTTAGGGATGAATGATGGTAGGCAATTAAGCAGTATAAAAGCCCTGTTTCACTGTGCGAGTTGACCCACGAGTGACCCCGAGTGAAAGACTCGTGGTTGCGTACGAGACTACAAGTTTATGATCCAGAGTTTAACCGAGTTCCCACGGGTATGTCTAAGTTTGCCGTTCTCATTTCTGCGATGTTCCAAGTTCGTCTCCCGAGTGTACCAAGTTCCTCTCCCGTTAATCTTGAGGCAACAATGTATATCGACGTGTTGAAAAATCATCACATGTTAAAAAATGATGTCATGCTTCTTTTTTACATACTATAAAAAGCCTGCCTTGTTTAAATGGGCTCATTTGGAGAAAATGTCTGCAAGAAGGCTATTGGAGTCCAGGATGGTGATGTTTTGTGTTCAAGTGCTGTATGCTGCAGCCCTTAATGTGATGCAAGGACGCTTGTGTAATGAAGGCAGAAGAGAGAGAGTAAAGAGGAAAATTAAGAAGAGGTCTCAGTGGGTGAAGCCCCTGTTTCAAAGGAGATCTCTCTTTGGACAGTATGAAAAGGTGCTTAATGTGCTGTGCGAAGAGGATAAATCTGCATTTAAAAATTTAATCAGGATTTCACCTGAGCTCTTTAATGAGCTGAAGAATAACTTGGGACCTCTGCTGATGAAACATGACAAAAGATTGTGATTATGGTCATGTTAAGAATTAAAAGTCATAAAATCAATGTGTGAAATGTGATTCTTATTTTTCAAAGTCTCTCATAGGAAACAATGAGCGTATAGAGCCCAGGGAGAGGGGGAGAAAGGGACGTACACTCACAGAGGCAGAGTCTCTCAGCCTGTGTGAGAGGGAGGGAGGGAGAGAGAGACACACACACAAGGTGGATGTGAAATCTCACCTACCTGTTTCAGTGACAGGCACCTGCAGCCAGTGAATGAAGACACCCCATCTGTCTCCCCCTCCTCTCCCTCCACTCTCCACCCCCTCTCCTCCACCTCACCCCCCTCACCCCCCCTCCCCCAATTTGGAAATGTCATCCCATCACCCATTCCTTCTCTCCAGAGATGCTGCCTGCCCGCTGTTAAAGAGTTCCCACTTGCAGCAGCATAACAGGCCAGTAAACACAATATTCATAGATAATATACTAAACAAAGAAAACATATATTAAAAAATCCAGTATTATTGCAAAAATCCCAAAGTCCTTAGTGCAACCAAGGCAGTTTGTAGTTCATAGTTTAGTTAGCATTTGTAGCGTTCAAGAGCCCGATGGTTTTTGGGAAGAAGCTGTTCTTGAACCTGGAGGTCATGGTTTTCAGATTCTTATACCTTCTGCTCAGCAGGAATGAAATGAGAGCATGGGCAGGGTAGTGTGGGTCCATGACAATGCTGGCTGCCTTTTTGAGGCAGCACCTCATATAGAACCCTTTGATTCAGTAAAGTTCAGTAAAGAGATCGGAAATCTGGCATTATGGCTTGAGAATAAAACCCAGCCTTTAACATCCGCATAATGAAAGAGTTGGTGGTACACAAAAATGCTGGAGAAACTCAGCGGGTGCAGCAGCATCTATGGAGCGAAGGAAATAGGCAACGTTTCGGGCCGAAACCCTTCTTCAGAAAATGTTCTCACGCTGTTCCTCAATACTGGTCTGAAGAAGGGTTTCGGCCCGAAACGTTGCCTATTTCCTTCGCTCCATAAATGCTGCTGCACCCACTGAGTTTCTCCAGCATTTTTGTGTACCTGCGATTTTCCAGCATCTGCAGTTCCTTCTTTAACATGAAAGAGTTGGTGTTGTCCTACGGAACAGGGGTGCAGGAGAGATGAACACAACCCTGTCTTCTTCAACAGCACTGGTAGAGATGGCTTCTGGACGTGACTGGCAAACCTCAGATTAGGCTGCCATGAAGTGTCATAAAATGTTCTCACGCTGTTCCTCAATACTGGTTTGTCTTAAGGTTGTGAGCTCAGTCCCAAATACACAAAATCTATATATAAACTTCAAGCAATTTTTTCTTTTCAACCCACTCTGTCACCTTATCAATAACTTTTACTTTGTTAAGCAGAATTTGTCTTTAAAAAGTCTAAGTAACTGATATTTCTGTCCCTGATTATTGTTTCTAAAAAGAGTTCCCACGGTAGAATCACGAGTCACAAAGGTAAACGCACGGGCCACTACGTTCTTACAACGAGTTGAAATGTTTCAAATTTTAACCTCAAGAGTACATTTTACTCGTGGAAAAGTTCAAACATGTTTGAACTTTTTCAAGAGTTAACAAGTTTCACGGGTACCTGCCGTTAGCGCCATGAGTCGCTAAGTTGCGTCCACGAGTTCCGACGTTCCCGCTACGTTAATTGTACGTGATTACCACGAGTTAAATTTGTTTTAAACTCGGGGTACCTCGTGGGTCAGCTCGCACAGTGTAACAGGGGTTTAAGGAAACTCCATGGATATCCCCATCTTCAAATGGTAATGGAGCTCAAGCACGTCGGTATGAATCACTTGACCGACACTGTTACAAACAGCTCCAGCAAGAAGTGCCACATGGTGATAGGAATGAGTGACGTTTCGAATCGAGACCCTTTTCAGATTTATTCTTCACCTGTCCCACTGAGTTACTCCAGCATTTTGTGCCCATCTTCGGTTTAAACCAGCATCTGCAGGTCCTTCCTAATCATTCAAGTGCCAAGTGGTGATGTGTCTCAGACTCCTCCTAGCTTCCCCCCTTTAAAAGTTCCATTAGTCTTCTGCTAATTCTATACAGTAAGAAACAGTTCAACAGCAACATCCCAGCTATGAGCACCTGTATTCCAGAATTAGATGCATGCAAAGCTGTTCTAGCACAGCTATAACACTAGCGCCCAATCAACAATGATGAAAATTGCCCAATATGCCCTTCCAACAATTTTCAGAACAATTACAAGCAAGGCAATTACCACTGTTCACTCTATTCTCAACCAGCAAAGGAATGGATGGTCAGCAACAACATCATCAAGCAAAACTCACCATGACCAGATCAAAGGAGCCCAATTTGAGTATAGCAAGAAAAAGCAGATCCTGGCCTCAATAGTCTTCAAGTCAAGTCACTTTTATTTCTATAGCACATTTAAAAAACAACTCTCGTTGACCAAAGTGCTTTACATTGATGGAGGTACTAACGTTATACAACAGTGGTTCATAGATTAAGTACATACATAAATACATACATATAGCCCTCCCTCAGAGGACGTCAAGAAAGGCTTGAGTGTAAAGATGAGTTTTAAGTCTCGACTTGAAAGAGTTGATGGAGGGGGCAGTTCTGATGGGAAGAGGGATGCTGTTCCACAGTCTAGGAGCTGCAACCGCAAAGGCGCAGTCGCCCCTGAGCTTATGCCTAGACTGCGGGATGTTCAGTAACCCCAAGTCGGCCGATCTGAGGGACCTGGAGGTGGTGTGGTGGGTAAGCAGACTTTTGATGTAGGTGGGGGCAAGCCCGTTAAGGGCTCTGTAAACATAAAGAAGGATCTTGAAATTTATTCGGAACCGCACAGGGAGCCAGTGGAGAGAGGCCAGAATCGGGGTGATGTGGTCCCTTTTTCGGGTGCGCGTCAGGAGTCTCGCTGCGGCGTTTTGGACCAGTTGCAGGCGGGACAGGGAAGATTGGCTGATGCCAGTGTAAAGGGAGTTGCAGTAATCGAGGCGGGAGGAGATGAATGTGTGGATGATCTTTTCGAGGTCATCAAACTGGAGGAATTGTTTTATTTTAGCTATCGTCCGAAGCTGGAAGAAGCTAGCTTTTACCACGGCACTGATTTGTTTGTCAAATTTCAGTGCTGAGTCAAATATCACGCCGATGTGATGTTTGAGTAATGGGGTAAGGCTTCCAAGGTTGCCTGCTATCGTTTTGATTGAGTCCGAGGGGCCGAGAAGGATGACCTCAGACTTACACTCGTTTAGTTGGAGGAAGTTCTGCGCCATCCAACACTATATATCCTCGAGGCAGTGGATAAGGTTAAGTAGATTTGTACGGTTGTTGGGTTTCAGGGGGAGATAGAGTTATGTATCGTCTGCATAGCAATGGAAGGAAATGCCGTGCCTTTGAATGACATGGCCTAAGGGGAGCATATACAGGGAGAAGAGAATGGGGCCAAGGATGGAACCTTGTGGAAACCTCACAGCAGAGGCTAGCTGGGGAGGAGAAAGAGTTGCCTATGTTAGTAGAGAAACTCCTACCTTTGAGATAGGAGATGAACCAGCTCAGGGCAGTGCCATCAATACCAACCCCGTACCGGAGACGGTCAATTAGGATGGTGTGGTCGACAGTATCAAATGCTGCGCTGAGGTTGAGAAGGAGCAGGATTGCACAGTCGCCAGTCAACGGTGAGAAGTAGGTCACTATGTACCTTCAACAAGGCAGACTCTGTGCTGTGGTGAGCCCTGAAACCTGATTGGAAAGTTTCCAAGATAGTATTTTGGTGAAGGTAGGGCATAAGTTGACAAAATTACCTTTTCAATGGCTTTTGAAAGGAAAGGCAGTTTTGAAATAGGTCTGTAGTTGCTTGGCAACGTGGGGTCGAGGTTAGGTTTTTTCAGGAGGGGCTGGACCACCGCATGCTTGAAGCAGGTAGGAACAGTGCCAGTGGCCAGAGAACTGTTGAAGATGGCGAGGATGCTGGGACCGGCTATTGTAATGACATCCTTCAGAAGGGCAGAGGGGACAATGTGGAGGGGGCAGGTAGTAGGTTTCATGGTGGTGACCAGTTTTACAAGGGAGGGTAGAGTAACGGGTTGGAAACAGTCTAATTTTGAAGAATAGTCTTGGTCCAAAAATGGACACAAGAACTGACAACTCGAGGTAAGCCACAACAATCTGTTTCTATTACAAAGTAAGATTGTACTATTATTGGATGTTAATCATCTGAGCTCCTTGACCCCAAAGAGATTTCTCATGACAGCATTTTAAGCCCAAATGTTTTCAATTGTTACACTGACTTTTCTCTCGCTGTAAACTTAGATGTCGGAATGTTGTGTTCAATAATTGTTATAATTGTTGTGTTCAGTTACATGCATAATGCCATCAGTGCCCTTTTGCAGATAATACGCAAACACCAGGTCTGGACGAATACAGGTTGAACTGATTTTCCAGCAACTGATGGCAAGCCCACCCATATAATCCAGTCCAAATTACCAGAGCTCAATTGAAATTGAGCGACCACAGATGACATTGCCAGTGGCGCGTGCTCTTTCCGCTCGTGTCCCTTCGTTGAGAAAGAATTAACTATGCTCTCAATCTTATCTCCTAACAGTTTTACAAAGACAATACAGTAAACCCTTGTTTTAATGACCCCCTTATAACGGATGACGGATATAGCGGACGGACATGCCGACGCATCCTTGGCTTGCTCAGTCTCCCTGCCCACATAGAGCTCTAGCTTCCGACCTCACCCATAACTCGCAATGTGCACCAGCGAGACCTTCTTCATTCTTCACTCACAGAAAGGACACAAAGTACTGAAGTAATTCAGTAGATCAGGATCTCTGGTGAACATGGATAGATTCCATTTGGACACTTCCTCAAATGATTCAGTCAGCTGAGTTACTCCAGCACTTTGTGTCGTTTCACTATAAAACTAAGCGCCGACGCCGCTGGTCTGCACCAGCGAGCCTTTCTTCACCGGTTCACACAGCAGTTGTTGCGACTCACGTTGTAGCCCCTGTGGACAGCGCTTTCTTCAGTTGCCCTCACCAACAGAGTGTGCTCAATCACGGTGGGACTCCTTACCCTCTCACCCGCTGTCACTTCCAAGGTGGAGTCTGTTGGCGACACCAGCGGAAAAGGAAGGGGGGGCAGCGACCCAAAGAAACCACTGTTCCCAGGGGCTACAACGTGGGCCGCAACAACGGCAGTGTCATCGGAACATGCGGTGGGTGAAGAAGGGCTCGCTGATGCACTTTACGAGTCGGGAGTGGGGCCAGAAGCCGTGCTCTAAACGGCCGGGGAGACAGTGGGAGTCGCGGATGGTTCGCCAGATCATTCCATTCACATTCAGTTAACATTTTACATTTCTGGTACTCCATGATGCTTTAGAGACACGGGAGGGGTGTCATTAGTTGGCCAGGGTGTATTGTTGTTTCATTATCACTTGACCTCTGTTGGCCTGGAAAAACTGATAATCCAGATAGGCTCTGGAACCGAGGGTGCCTGTAAATCGGTGTTCAACCCATACTAGATTTTCCACCCCACCTGCTTTTTTTTTCCACACTTTAAATATCTGACATTATATCCGGAAATTAAGAAATATCCTTTGGCTGTATTTTTTTCCCCACAAATGCTCACGGAAGCTGAACGTTTTTAGTGTTCCTCTTTTGATCTATTCAGTTTCCTTTCTCAAATTTACTACATTTTTAATACAGCTTTAGATTCAACCGATCAGCATAAACTGCTTTATCCAACCTCTTATATTTTATACAATACAACAAACGTATGCAAAAAGGAAGAATTGACAGATGATCTTTTCAATTTATCGGTGGTAATGTTCTATCTTTGGAGGATGAATATAAAACATTTATATTCAAATATAATTATATAAAATCATTGTCCAATTATACAGTGCCCTCCATAATGTTTGGGACAAAGACCCATCATTTATTTATTTGCCCACCCCCCCCCCCCCCCCCCCCCCCCCCCCCCCCCCCCCCACCCCCCACCCCCCCCCCCCCCCCCCCCCCCCCCCCCCCCCCCACATTTTATAATTTTGGTTTCACCATGTAGAAATTACAACCGTGTTCATACATAGTCCCCCATTTCAAGGCACCATAATGATTGGGACACAGCAATGTCATGTAAATGAAAGTAGTCATGTTTAGTATTTTGTTGCATATCCTTTGCATGCAATGACTGCTTGAAGTCTGTGATTCATGGACATCACCAGTTGCTGGGTGTCTTCTCTGATGATGCTCTGCCAGGCCTGTATTGCAGCAATCTTTTAGCTTATCCTTGTTTTGGTTGCTAATCCCCTTCAGTTTTCTCTTCAGCATATCAAAGGCATGCTCAATTGGGTTCACATCGGGTGATTGACTTGGCCACTCAAGAATTGAACTTTTTTTTAAGCTTTGAAAAACTCCTTTGTTGCTTTTGCAGTATGTTTGGGATCATTGTCTTGCTATAAAATGAACTACCGGCCAATGGGTTTTGAGGCATTTGTTTGAACTTGAGCAGATAGGATGTGTCTATACACTTCAGAATTCATTATGCTACTATCATCAGCAGTTGTATCATCAATGAAGATAAGTGAGCCAGTGCCTTCAGCAGCCATACATGCCCAGGCCATAACATCCCCACCACCATGTTTCACAGATGAGGTGGTATGCTTTGGATCTTGGGCAGTTCCTTCTCTCTTCCATACTTTGCTCTTGCCATCACGGTGATAGAAGTTAATCTTTATCTCATCTGTCCACAAGACCTATTTCCAGAACTGTGGTTGCTCCTTTAAGTACTTCTTGGCAAACTGCAACCTGGCCATCCTATTTTTGCGGCTAACCAGTGGTTTGCATCTTGCAGTTTACCCTCTGTATTTCTGTTCATGAAGTCTTCTGCGGACAGTGGTCATTGACAAATCCACACCTGACTCCTGAAGGGTGTTCTGATCTGTCGGACAGGTGTTTGGAGATGTTTCTTTATTATAGAGAGAATTCTTCTGTCATCAGCTGTGGAGGTCTTCCTTGGCCTGCCAGTCCCTTTGCGATTAGTAAGCTTACCAGTGCTCTCTTTCTTCTTAATCATGTTCCAAACAGTTGATTTTGGTTTGGCTGATGTCTCTAACAGTTTTATTATTCTTTCGCAGTCTCATAATTGCTTCTTTGACTTTCGTTGGCACAACTTTGGTCCTCATGTTGATAAACAGAAATAAACGTTTCCAAAGGTGATGGAAAGACTGGAGGAAAGACTAGGTGCTGAGAGCTCTCTTATAGTTGCATTAGGGAGGCAATTAAACACTCCTGAGCAATTACAAACACCTGTGAAGCCATGTGTCCCAAGCATTATGGTGCCCTGAAATGGGGAGGACTATGTATAAACACTGCTGTAATTTCTACATGGTGAAACCAAAATGTATAAAAATGGCCTTTATTAAAATCTGACAATGTGCACTTTAACCACATGTGATTTTTTTTCTATTACAAATCTCAAATTGTGGAGTACAGAGGCAAATAAATAAATGATGGGTCTTTGTCCCAAGCATTATGCAGGACACTGTATGTTGAGTGGCATGCGGTTATCGCTGTTTCTGAAATTTAACAAAATTACATCTCCATTATATTGTGGGGATAATGATTTTGTTTATACATTATATGTTCTGAATAGACGTTGGATTTTGTTACACAATCCACAGAAGGGAAATCTTATCCACTGCTGTTAGCTACCTGGTCTAGATAGATTTATGCACTCAGTAGGTATCCCATCACAACAACATTTTGAATTAGCAAATTTGTGAACCCAGCAGCTAAATATACCGCCCATTCAGAAAATATTCAGACCCCTTCACTTTTTCCACATTTTGTTATGTTACAGCCTTATTTTAAAATAGATTAAATTCTTTTTTTTATCATCAATCTACACACAATGCCCCAAAATGAAGAAGCGAAAACAGGTGTTTAGAAAATTTTGCAAAGTAATTAAAAAGTAATAACTGAAATATTACATTTACATAAGTATTCAGACCCTTTGCTACGACACTCAAAATTGAGCAAAATTGTCCGTAGACCTCTGAGTCAGGATTGTGTCGAGACACTGATCTGGGGAAGGGTATAAAACAATTTCTACAGCATTGCAGGTCCCGAAGAGCACAGTGGCCTTAGTCATTCTTAAATGGAAGAATTTTGGAACCACCAGGACTCTTCATAGAGCTGGCCCCCCGGCCAAACTGAGCAATCGGGGGGAGAAGGGCCTTGATCAGGGAGGTGACCAAGAACCCGATGGTCACTCTGACAGAGCTCCAGAGTTCCTCTGAAATGGAAGAACCTTCCAGAAGGTCAACTATATCTGCAGAACTCCACCAATCAGGCCTTTATGGTAGAGTGGCCAGATGGAATACACTCCTCAGTAAAAGGCACATGACAGCCCGCTTGGAGTTTGCCAAAAGGCACCTAAAGGACTCTCAGACCATGGGAAACAAGATTCTCTGATCTGATGAAATTAAGATTCAACTCTTTTGCCTGAATGCCAAGCGTCACGTCTGGAGGAAACCAGGCACCGCTCATCACCTGGCCAATATCATACCTATGGTGAAGCATGGTGGTGGCAGCATCAAGCTGTGAGGATGTTTTTCAGCGGCAGGTACTGGGAGACTTGTCAGGATCGAGGGAAAGATGAACGGAGCAAAGTACAGAGAGATCCTTGATGAAAACCTGCTCCAGAGCATTCTGGACCTCAGATTGGGGTGGAGGTTCGCCTTCCAACAGGACAACGACCAAGTTTGTGAATGTCCTCGAGTGCCCCAGCCAGAGCCCGGACTTGAACCCGATTGAACATCTCTGAAGGGACCTGAAAATAGCTGTGCATCGACGCTCCTCATCCAACCTGACAGAGATTGAGAGGATCTGCAGAGAAGAATGGGAGAAATTACCCAAATACAGGTGTGCCAAGCTTGTAGCATCAAACCCAAGAAGACTTGAGGCTGTAATTGCTGCCAAAGGTGCCTCAACAAAGTACTGAGTAAAGGGTCTGAATACTAATGTAAATGTGATATTTCAGTTATTTATATTTAATTACTGCAAAAATGTCTAAACACCTGTTTTCACTTTTTTATTATGGGGTATTCTGTGTAGATTGATGATAAAAAATAATGAATTTAATCCATTTTAGAATAAGGCTTGTAACATAACAAAATGTGGAAAAAGTGAAGGGGTCTGAACATTTTCTGAATGCACTGTACACCATTTCATTCTTTTTTATCTGAATGCCTCTATCATTTCAAATGAGCCAGTGCACAATCTGAGGCTCTGATATTGTTTCAATGCAGTACTACAGTAACATTAGAATTATGAAGTTCTATCAGTGGAATACCCATCACCACCAGAATGTTAATTACTTCAGCTTTTCATGTGGAACATGCATCTTCAATTCATTATTCTTTTTCTGTGGACAAGATCAGCTTTTATTACTTTTTTCCCTGCCTTATTAAAATTCCATCTGAAAGCTATTTTAGTTTTTACTTAAATTTTAAGTAAGGATTGCACAGTAGTGCAGCTGCCTTAAAGCATCAGTATTCCGGGTTCAATCCCGACGTCGGGTGTTGCCTAGGTGGAGATTGCACATTCTCCCTGTGATCGGTCCGGTTTCCTCCCATATCCAAAGATGTGCAGGTTTGTGGTCTCTGTAAATTGTGTCTGGGGCAGGGATGCAAAAATGTATTATAGAACTGCAGTAAAAAGGTGATTGATGGGTGGAGTGGACCCGATGGACCGAAGGACCTGTTTGCACACTGTATCTTTCAACCAATCTACATTTCTGTTTATTATAAATTATTAATATTCTGTGTAGTTACATTATTAATCAGTCACCAAATATTCACTCTATTATCTCAATTGTTTCAATCGCAATTGAAGAAGGAACAAAACAAAATTGTTTCAATCTTTTCTGACTGAACCCAGGAACAAAAAGAGCAATTAGACCCAACATTGAATTGAATACTTTATTGTCACATGTAACAAGTCACAGTGAAATTCTTTGCTTGCATACCCAAGGTACGCAAATAGTCGCCCACAAAGGGTGCTTATAAAGTTACAAATCCCCCCCCCCCGCCCGCCAGTCCCCCTTTGTTCTCCCCCCTCCCTCCCTCACAGCGGTCCCCCCATGCCAGGTCCTCCATTGTCCATTGTTCTACCCCATCCCTAACGGCGGTCCTCAAACGCCGGGTTCCCAATGTTGTTCTCCCTCCCTCACGGTGGTCCCCCCACCTTTATTCCTTCTTTCCCCACCTTTAGTCACCTCCTTTATTCCTTCCCGCATCCCCACTTCCTCGTGTCCGTCCTTGTCCTTTGGTCGGCACCATCAACGACCTCTCCACTATCGCTGCCAGGTCCTCTCCGGACGCCTCCGTGGTGCCGACCCAGGCCCCAACCACATGCTCCGCAGACCTAGGCACCGATAGCCGTGGGCTTTGTCAACCCGCGAGGCTCCGGCTCGCAAGGCCCGTGCTTCGGCCTGAGAGGTCCTACCTCCGACACTCGAGGCTCCGGCCTTGGCTTCTCAGCGGCACCTCCAGACCACCCGTTCCTTCTATCCAGAGATGCTATCTGTCCCGCTGAGTTACTCCAGCATTTTGTGTCTATCATAGTCCTTTGATCACCATTATGGCTGACAGAACAAAAATGTCGATCTGTATTTTCAATATGTTCTAGTACATTTATTTTAACACCAAAATATAATCTCTTCCAAATGGTGTTATATCATTGGAAAAAAAATCCAAACCGAGTGTTGGGACCATGCAGATGCCAAATGGTTCACGTCAGAGATTGTGGAGCAAAAGCAGACCAAATGCAAACCTCGAGAGTCTTCTGTCAAATGATACAGGCTCCTCCAGAATGCTCCATGCAGCAGTCATTATCTGATCAAACCACATTTCATGGGGCGCATAACCATAATTGCTGGAGTATCTGAAGAAACGATCCAAACGGTCACCTGCCCATGTTCTCCAGGGATGCTGCCTGACACACTGAATTACATAGAAACATAGAAAATAGGTGCAGGAGGAGGCCATTTGGCCCTTCGAGCCTGCACTGCCATTCATTGTGATCATGGCTGATCATCCACAAACAGTAACCCGTGCCTGCCTTCTCCCCATATCCCTTGATTCCGCTGGCCCCTAGAGCTCCATTTAACACTCTTTTTAATTCATCCAGTGAATTGGTCTCTACTGCCTTCTGTGTTGGAGAATTCCACAAATTCACAACTCTCTGGGTGAAAAAGTTTTTTCTCATCTCAGTTTTAAATGGCCTTCCCTTTCTTCTTATACTATGGCCCCTGGTTCTGGACCCCCCAACATTGGGAACATTTTTCCTGCATCTAGCTTGTCCAGTCCTTTTATAATTTTATACGTTTCTATAAGATACCCACTCATCCTTCTAAATTGCAGTGAATACAAGCCCACTCTTTCCAATCTTTCCTCATATGACAGTCCCACCATCCGTGGATTAACCTCTTGAACCTACGCTGCATTGCCTCAATAGCAAGGATGTCCTTCCTCAAATTAGGAGACCAAAACTGGACACAATACTCCAGATGTGGTCTCACCAGGGCCCTGTACAACTGCAGAAGGACCTCTTCACTCCTATACTCAAATCCTCTCGTTATGAAGGCCAACATGCCATTAGCTTTCTTCACTGCCTGCTGTACCTGCATGCTTACTTTCAGTGACTGGTGTACAAGGACACCCAGGTCTAGTTACTCCAGAATTTTGTCTTTCCGTGGTAAACGAGCATCTATAGTTCGTTGTTTCTACATGTATGTACAGGGTTGCTACCAGACTGAAGGAACCATGTTGTCAATAGATAGCTGATGTCACATGGTAGCTGACCTTTGATTTATGTTGGAGCTCAAATGCAGATAGCACAGCAGACCAACATAGAATTAAAGCTATCATATTTGATACCTTTCTGCCAAAATGCTATCTAACTTCCTGAATGATGTACCTGTGTATGGTCACCTATCAGCAAGAGTGGGTGGCAAACTGCAAAGTATGTCAGGTTTGACCAGCTCTAGTCAAGAACAGCACAAGTAATGACAATGCAATGCTTGCTTAACACTAACCTTTAAGTTGTGGCCATAATGCATGATGAGATTTAGAAGGAATCTCAGAGAATCATAAAGTTGTACAGCACAGAACCGGGTCCATCACATACACGCCAACCTCTTTGCCCATCTGCATTGATCCCGTTTACCCTTGTTCGGCCTATATCCTTTAATGCCTTGCTTATTATTAAAGTGCTGTCTAAATATAAACCTAGTCAAAGTATCTGTTCCAGCACCTCTGGTAGCAAATTCGATATAGCAACCACCGTCTGCGAAAAAATCTCTCCCCTCGAGTACCTTATAAAACTCCTCCTCTCACCTTAAACATATGTCCTCTTATGTTTGATATCACTTCCATGGGTAAAAGATTCTGACTATTGATCCTCTGTCTCTCATAATTTCATATACCTCTATCAGATCACACTTCAGCTTCCTTCACACACTCCAGCGTAACCACATCCTTTCTATAATGCAGTGACCAGAACTGCAAGCGGTACTCTGAGTGCAGTCAAACCAATGTAGAAAGGAACTGCAGATGCTGGTTTATACTGGAGACGACAGCATCTACTGAAGACAGACACAAAGCGCTGGGGGGAGGGGGGGTGGGGGAGGGGAGTGTGGGGCAGGGGGGTGTGGGGGAAGGGGGGTGGGGAAGGGGGGGTGTGGGGGAGGGGGGTGTGGGGGAGGGGGGATGTGGGGAAGGGGGGGTGTGGGGGAGGGGGTGTGTGGGGGAAGAGGAGACATACCAATGTTTCCAGGAAACATACCATTGACACAATTTCTCTGTTACCCCTCTTGTAATTTTGCAAAGAAATTCATTAGTAACAATTGATGATAATTTTTCCTTGAACATTTATTTTCATAACAAATAGAACTATCTATTGAGTTGGAGCATTATTCACCAGGGAACATTTATAAGATAATTTATTTAGGCATTCTCAGAATTGTTAAGGCTTAAGAATATGTAATCAGATAATAAATGATTTTAATAATTCCATTATTAAAATTCTAATATGTCGCCTGCTGACAATTTTGGACAATCATGGATATCTTTGTATCATAGTTACATCAATAAACAAACCAGTCAATGAGCTCAGCCAGCTTGCTTTTAATTTAGATGTTGAACCCAATGGAATAAAATGCTATTTACATCATCGTATTAATTTGGGAAACTGTTGAAAATGCATCGGTGAGAGCCAGCAAGATGGAAAAAATCATCTACTTTAATTGACGCTGACCTAACACGGCTAAACTGAAAAACACAGTAGTTGTTTTCACTTTCTGAAAACATTTTATAAATTTTATTAACCCTATAATGTCAACAGGCCACATCACATTAGAATCTTAATCATGGAATTAGTAATATCAATATAAATCCTTAATCCCAAGACAGTTTAAATGAACATTAGTGAGGCCAGACTATGCGTATTGTGTTCAGTTTTGGTCACCCTGCTACAGGAGAAATGTCATTAAGCTTGAAAGAGTGCAGAAAAGATTCCAAGGATGTTGCCAGGACTCAAGGGCTTTAGCTATAGGGATGTGGATGCTGCAGTATGACAAAGGTTAGGATAGCTGTACAGCACAACCCTTAGGCATTCATTGACGCACACAAATGTTCCTGATAGACATTCCTTGACAAACACTACTAGGTTCTTGCTAGTAATCCTTAATGAAAATTAATTAAAGGATCAAATAGCTTGTAGTTTTACTTGTATTAGTGTCATTGCTTTTGTATTTGTGTTTTGAGAACATATTGTTATTGATGAAATTAGAAATTGTGCACAATTTCAAGGGTCAAAATCTATATAAAAATTGACTGTTCTGAGTGGAATTTTAGAGTAGTACAGTAACTGGGACTGTACTGCTCTCCTTGAGCACAAGTAAATGAAGTGTGCCTGGAAAATGAATGCGAGTTGTCAGTCCAGTTGATCGACGACGACATGGAGAAGCTGAGCGGGCTGGAACTTTATTCTTTGGTGCACAGAAGGCAAATGGGTGATCTGATAGGGATAATGCACAGTCTTTTTTCTCATGGTAGGAGAATCAACAACTAGAGATGTGAGAGAGGAAAAAATTAATAGGGGGCAACTTTTTCCACACAGAGAGAGGTAGGTATATGGAATGAGCTGCAAGATGAAGTAGTTGTGCAGATACCAATAACAACATTTAAAAGACATTTGGGCATGTACATGGATTGGAATGATTTGGAGGGAAATAGGACCAGCTTAGATGGGGCATCTTGGTCAGCATGGACAATTTGGGCAGAAGGACCAGTTTCCATGCTGTATGATCATTGTATCTAAATACAATTACAAATCCTCCCAGGTGAATTGGTCAATTCAACGGTTGGCTCTGTTTGTCCGATGGTAAATTCTTTCTAGGGGGAAAAAAAACTTGACAGTAGCTTCCCGTTTCAAACTAATATCCTCTTATAAGAACATTTTTCACATAAACTACATTTTACAACCAACAAAAAAGAAACAATCTTGTAAGTATGGCTTTGATAAAGTATCGAGCTTTGAACCATGTGTGAATAAAATGGGTAATCTGATTGACTGATTAACCATCAAATATATGCTATGGGCAACAAAAGCAATTTGACAAGGGAGATGAGGAGTGATGGATGGAGGGAGGATGAGAGATGTTTGCCTTGTACCTGCCTCAACTATTCCTTTGTCAGCACATTATAAATAAATACCATCCAATGTGTGAAAATGTTGCCCCTCGGGTTCATATTGAATCTTTTCCCTCTCACCTGCAACCCGTGTCCTCTGGTTCTTGATTTCCTGACAGGGTAAAATATTTTGTGCATTCCCCTCATGATTTTATACACTTCTATAAGATCACTCCTTATCCTACTGCACTCCAAGGAATAAAATATTTGCTTGCTCAATCGTTCCCTATAGCCAAGGCCCTTGAGTCCTGGCAACATCGTCGCAAATCCTCTCTGCACTCTTTCCAGCTTAATGACATCTTTCCTATAGCAGGGTCACCAAAACTGAACACAATACTCCAAATGCAACCACACCAAAGTCTTGTACCATTGTAAGAGAATGATCCAACCTATATTCAATACCCTGATTGATGAAGGCCAATGTACCAAAAGCTTTCTTTACAGCCTATCTACCTGCTGCATTCAGGGAATTGTGCGCCAGTACTTGATCTCTCTACTCTACAATATTGCCCATGGCCTTACCATTCACAGTGAAGGTCCTTCACATGTGAATGACATCAAATTTCTTGTGCATTCCCTTGTGCAATCATACAATGTGGAAGTGAAATCTGAAGAGAGAGATTTGGGAGTAATGGGCCTGTTCACAGGATAGATGTGCCTAAAGGAATGTGAAAGAGAGATTACGGATCTCTCATTAGATAAATGGCCCCCATCGGTTTGTTCCCGAGTCAATTAATAACCAGACGGAATGTGGCCAGGAAGAACAAGCCTATTATATTGCACAAATATCCCTTAGGAGGTGTGGTTAATACTCATACATTGATTGAACCAAAGGAATGTCCTGTCACAATCAAATATTGACTTGAGTCAGGCGTCTCCAAGTGCATGGACACATTGGAAAAGGGATGACAAAAGAAGCATTCATTCACTTTCTTGCTTTGGACTGGTTAATACAAATTGTCTTTTTGGATACAAAACAATTTATTTGTCTTTTGGACAAATTTGTCATTTGGACCCCATTGAGGACCAAACGAAATGTCGTTTCTGCAGCCATACATTACAAAACCAAGAAGACCCGAGACACAACACAATTTACACATACATCCATCACAGCGCTGTGATGGAAGGCAAAAAAACGTATCTCTCCACTGCACTCCCCCCCCCCCCCCCCCCCCCGATGTCAGAGTCAAAGTCAAAGCCCCCGGCGGGCGATGGTGATTGTCCCGCGGCCATTAAAGCCACGCCGATTAATGCAGGGTCGCGCACCGGGTCTTGGTGTTAGAGCCCCGGCGTGCGCTCGCAAAGTCCGGCGGCCATTCCAAGCCGCGCGGGGGGATAAAGCCCCGCTCCAGGTGCTCTTCAACCCCGCAACTCGGGCGAGAGAAGTCGCCGCTGCGGAAGCCCCGAAAAGCGGTCTCCCCCCAGGGGACCCGCGGGCTTCCGGTGTTGCCATTGGCCAGACCCGCGGTTGTAGCCTCCGAATCTCCAGAGGTCGGGTAGCAGCAGCGATTGTCTCCACCACCGCTCCAGACTCGGCCAGCCCCGCGACGGTGAGTAGTCCGCAGCTCTGCAACTGGAGCCCCAGGTCGTTCCTGCTGGAGGCTGCTCCACGTTGCCCAGCCCCAACGACAACGGAGACCCGACAAAGAAAAGGTCGGGTCTTCCGTGCAGGGGAAAGATTTTAAAGTTTCCCCCCACCCCCACCCCCACCCCCCCCCCCCCCCCCCACACACATACCCCGACAAAAAAAAAAAAAAAACTACATAAAAACTAGACAAAAATAATAAAAAGACAGACGGACTGCAGAGGCCGCTGCAAACGAGTCGCGCCGCCCACCGTAAGAGACAATAATTGAACCTCTGTACCTTAATAGAATTATTGTCTTTCATCTCCAAATAACCATACAACCATATAACAATTAAGGCACGGAAACAGGCCATCTCAGCCTTTCTAGTCCATGCTGAACACTTACTCTCACCTAGTCCCATCTACCTGCACTCAGACCATAACCCTCCATTCCTTTCCCGTCCATATACCTATACAATTTATATTTAAATGATAAAATCGAACCTGCCTCCACCACTTCCACTGGAAGCTCATTCCACACAGCTACCACTCTCTGAGTAAAGAAGTTCCCCCTCATGTTACCCCTAAACTTGTGTCCCTTAACTCTCAAATCATGTCCTCTTGTTTGAATCTTCCCTACTCTCAATGAAAAAAGTTTATCCACGTCAACTCTGTCTATCCCTCTCATAATTTTAAAGACCTCTATCAAGTCCCCCCTTAACCTTCTGCACTCCAAAGAATAAAGACCTATCTTGTTCAAACTTTCTCTGTAACTTAGGTGCTGAAACCCAGGCAACATTCTAGTAAATCTCCTCTGTACTCTCTCTATTTTGTTGACATCTTTCCTATAATTTGGCGACCAAAATTGTACACCATACTCCAGAATTGGCCTCACCAATGCCTTGTACAATTTTAACATTATATCCCAACTTCTATACTCAATGCTCTGATTTATAAAGGCCAGCACACCAAAAGCTTTCTTTACCACCCTATCTACATGAGATTCCACCTTCAGGGAACTATGCACAGTTATTCCTAGATCCCTCTGTTCAACTGCATTCCTCAATTCGCTACCATTTACCATGTACGTTCTATTTTGATTTGTCCTGCCAAGATGTAGCACCTTACACTTATCAGCATTAAACTCCATCTGCCACCTTTCAGCCCACTCTTCCAAATGGCCTAAATCTCTCTGTAGACTTTGAAAATCTACTTCATTATCCACAACACCACCTATCTTAGTATCATCTGCATACATACTAATCCAATTTACCACACCATCATCCAGATCATTGATGTATATGACAAACAACAGTGGACCCAACACAGATCCCTGAGGCACCCCACTAGTCACCGGCCTCCAACAAACAGTTATCCACCATTACTCTCTGGTATCTCCCATTCAGCCAAGTTGAATCCATCTTGCTACTCCACCATTAATACCCAACAATTGAACCTTCTTAACCAACCTTCCATGTGGAACCTTGTCAAAGGCCTTACTGAAGTCCATATAGACAACATCCACCGCTTTACCCTCATCAATTTCCCTAGTAACCTCTTCAAAAAATTCAAGATTAGTCAAACATGACCTTCCAGTCACAAATCCATGTTGACTGTTCCTAATCAGACCCTGTTTATCCAGATGATTATATATATTATCTCTATATCCTTTCCATTAATTTGCCCACCACTGACGTCAAACTAACAGGTCTATAATTGCTAGGTTTACTCTTTAAACCCTTTTTAAACAATGGAACAACATGCGCAGTACGCCAATCCTTCGGCACCATTCCCGTTTCTAATGACATTTGAAATATTTCTGTCATAGCCCCTGCTATTTCTACACTAACTTCCCTCAATGTCCTAGGGAATATCCTGTCAGGACCTGGAGACTTATCCACTTTTATATTTTTCAAAAGTGTCAGTACTTCCTCTTCTTTGATCCTCATAGTTTCCATAGCTACTCTACTTGTTTCCCTTACCTCACATAATTCAATATCCTTCTCCTTGGTGAACCCCGAAGAAAAGAAATTGTTCAATATCTCCCCCATCTCTTTTAGCTCTGCAGATAGCTGTCCTCTCTGACTCTCTAATGGACTAATTTTATCCCTCGTTATCCTTTTGCTATTAAAATAGCTGTAGAAACCCTTTGGATTTACTTTCACCTTACTTGGCAAAGCAACCTCATATCTTCTTTTAGCTTTTCTAATTTATTTCTTAAGATTCTTTTTACATTCTTTATACTCCTCAAGCACCTCATTTACTCCATGCTGCCTTTAATGATTGTAGATCTCTCTCTTTTTCCGAACCGTGTCCAATTAAATGGTCAGCTCGACATAGATTACAAGACCTACACCAAACCCAAATTAGGAGCAGACGAGGGCATTCGATCCAATTTGTGATTCCAGCTACCAAGACAGATGTGTACTGCAATTCGTTCTTCCCCCGCACAATTAAAGCATGGAATAATTTCCACCCTACTTTAGTTACCCAACCAGATGCAACTAAATTTAAGGTAGCTCTTTCTTCCCAAAAACCCTTTCTGGCTTAAGTCCTCCCTCCACCACCTCCAGTTTAAATTCCATTTGGAATATTTTGGAGGACCAAGAAACCAAGAACCAAGAATTTCCCTTGAAAACCATGGCTCTTTCCAATTATTACTCTTTCCTTTCAACCGAACAGGGACATACAGATTCTGTACTCTTAAAATGTCACCTTTAAATGTCCTCCATTTCTCTACTACATCCTTCCCATAAAACAAAATGTCCCAATTCACTCCTTTTAAATCCTTTCGCATCTCCTCAATGTTAGCCTTTCTCCAATCAAAAATCTCAACCCTTGGTCCAGTTCTGACCTTCTCCATAATTATATTGAAACTAATGGCATGATCACTGGACCCGAAGTGCTCCCCAACACATACCTCCATCACCTGACCTGTCTCATTTCCTAACAGGAGGTCCAGCACTGCCCCTTCTCTAGTAGGTACCTCTATGTATTGCTGCAAAAAAACTATCCTGCACACATTTTACAAACTCCAAACCATCCAGCCCTTTTACAGAATGTGTTTCCCAATCTATGTGTGGAAAATTGAAATCTCCCACAATCACTACCTTGTGCTTACTACTAATATCTGCTGTCTCCTTACATATTTGCTCTTCCAATTCTCGCTCCCCATTAGGCTGCCTATAATACAACCCTCTCAGTGTTGCTACACCTTTCCCATTTCTCAGTTCCACCCAAATAGCCTCCCTAGACGAGCCCTCTAATCTATCCTGCCAAAGCACTGCTGTAATATCTTCCCTGACAAGCAATGCAACACCTCCATCTCTTGCCCCTCCAATTCAATCACACCTGAAGCAACAAAATCCTGGAATATTTAGTTTCCAATCACAGCCATCCTGCAACCATGTTTCACTAATATCCCATAAGAAATGTCAGTCTTTGTAAAACCAAGTGTGTGGATTGCACCTGTGAGGTAATTGAACCTCCCTCTCTCCTGAGCAAGAATAAGAATATGATTGAATAAGAAACCCTCCATTTGGACTGTAAACAGATGTGTGAGCAATTCATTTGTTCCACAGCAACTACTATAACCGATGGACTACTGTACCTATTATGGAATCTGAAATGTGGACACTTTGGAACAAATATGCGTCTTTAAGGCATTGCAGATCTTTAGTTATGTGGAGTATGAATGGGTAAAAATAGAGTGTTTGATTGTGTGATTCCATTTTTTTTTTTAACTCCACAATGTTACATAATCCTGTCTTGCCTGCGCCAGTCCAAACCTCCTTCCCTTTCCTCACTCCCACTTTTGCCTCTGCTCTGAGCTGCTTCCATACTAAATGTCTGCTTCAGAAACTGAAAGCAGTTACCCTTTCATGCATTGGCTTCACAAGTTAAGAAGCGACATCTTTGAAAACATGGTGAAATTTCAATTGATGGCCACCTCTGCTTCTTCAAATGAATTGTCAGAAAATTAACTGCACCGACTCAAATTTATCTTCGGTGCCCTTTGGAGATGAGGCAACATCATTAGTAATGCTAAGTTAGAAAAAGATCTCATAAATACTAGCAGAGCAATTTAAAGCATGGAGATTGTAAACTGAAGTGATGACCTCAATGGCTAAGGCTTATGGGATAAAATTCACGCTCCAGTTACACATGCGGCATCTTCTGTTTCTGTCTGATGAATATTCATGAAATAAGCTAACTATTCCTTTCTTATTCCAATAACTAATACAAATTAGTCACTTTCTCAAAGTGTCATGTTCAATATTACAATTTGAAATATTTTGCTCATATTAATTGGCAATCAATACTCTATAAAGCAATAGCATTCAGATAATGAATAGAAAGAAACGCAACAAATATTAATCCTAACAAGAAGGAACCAGATCTTCGAGATTGAGACTGAAAACCTATACCTAACTGTTCCCGTTTTAACTTTTTTTTAATTAGTTACTTGCTCTCAGAGCTTAACTATGACAGAGACAATTAAATATTGAAAACTTCACTTTAAACCTTGAGCTCAAGTTTTCGGGTCCATGAATGGCAGGCTATTATACATTTCATTGTGGAGAAGAAATATTATACTATGTAAAGTTTGGCTGGTTTGCTGTTTTCATTAAACTTCTTTCCAAATGCTGCTGGCTGAACAGTCAGAGGTTCCCCTTATAAGTGACCTGCATTGTGTTATTTGCACTAAACCGTAACTTATACAACCTTAAAGCATCCATGAATTGCAGAACACAAACCAAACTTGTTTATTCCAATCCTTTTTATGTCTTAGAATGATTTTGCAAAAAGAGCTGCTAAAGGAACAGTGAATTAAAAAATTGAATGCATCACTACAAACATCCTGACTGCCAGATTGTCCAATGGTCCACAATAGTTCATCTCGTGCACTGAACATATATTCAATTGTTATCCACTGCATATTTCAGTTATTATATTTTCAAATGAATTTCACTCCTTGAGGACTTCGTTCATGAAAAGCATATTCTTTGCAATCCTATGTTATACAATATAATTTTTCAATAAAGAGAAAGGAAAATGGTGTTAATAAATAATACTCTGAAATATATAACAGGCAGAATAAATGCATGAGCATAGAGGACATGGATAGGCAACGTTTTGGGCCAGGACCCTTCTTCAGACTGATTGTAGTAGCGAGGAGAAAGCTGGAAGAGAGGTGGGGCGGGACAAATCCAGGCAAGGGATAGGTGAATACAGGTGAGAGGGGGTTTGTTTGCAGATGGCTGGACAAAGGCCAGAGATTGGAAGAAGACAAAAGTCTGTAAGATAAGCAGAGAGATAGCTGAATGGATAGAGAATTGACTTCATGGAAGGAAGCCTTTGGATGATGATGGAAGGTTGGTTTTCGGACTGGAGGCCTGTGACTAGTGGTGTGCCTCTGGGTTCAGTGCTGGGCCCATTGTTGTTTGTCACCTATATCAATGATTTGGATAAGAACATACAAGGCATGATTAGAAAGTTTGCAGATGACACTAAAGTGAGGTGGTATTGTAGATAGCGAAAATGGTTGTCAACGTTTGCAGCAGGATCTTGATCGGTTGGGCAGGTGGGCTGAGGAATGAATGATGGAATTTAATACAGAGAAATGAGAGGTGTTGCATTTTGGAAAGTCTAATATGAGCAAGACCTGCACAGTGAATGGTAGGGCGTCTGGGTTGTGTTATAGAGTGGAGGCATCTAGGAGTGCAGATACATAGTTGCTTAAACATGGCATCACAGATAGTTGGGTGGTCAAAAAGGCTTTCAGCACATTGGCCTTCATCGGTCAGGGTACTGAGTATAGTTGGAAGATCATGTTACAGTTACATAAGGCATTGATGAGGGTGTTCAATAGTGTTATAGGAAAGATGTTGCCAAGCTGGAAAGGATGCAGAGAAGATTTACAAGGATGTTACCAGGATTAGAGGGTCTGAGCTACCGCGAGCAGGCCAGGACTTTATTCCTTGGAACGCAAGAAGATGAGTTATGATCTTATAGAGGTGTACAAAATCATGAGAAGAATAGAATGGGTAAATGCACAGAGTATTTTACCCAGTGTAGGGGAATCGAGAACGAGAAGACAGAGGTTTGTGGTGAGGGGGGGAAAGATTTAATAGGAACCAAAGGGGTAATTTGTTTTTTACATGAAAGGTGGTAGGTATATGGAACAAGCTCCCAGAGGAGTTAGTTCAGGCAGGTACTATCATAACTTTTAAGAGACATTTGGACATGTACATGGATAGGAAAGATTTAGAGGGTTATGGGCAAATCACAGGCAGGTGGAATTAGTGTAGATGGGGCATGCCGGTCAGCGCGGGCACGTTGGCCTGTTTTCACGCTGTATGACTCTATGACTCTAACATGAACTGACTTTTGTAAAAGGGTTGCTGGAAGAAAGAATTTAATTCACATAGATCTTTCAAAGCAATGTGCTAAAAGCGGTAAAAAGGTTCTGATTTATAAATAGAGATTAATAAACTATGATGGATTATATATGGTTGTACAACATTCTTCAACTTGCACCACTGCTCCAATGTACTATTATGGTCTGGCTACCTAGTATAACTGATAATGTATTGTATTATTGTTGATTATATATTTATTTTTTGTGTTGTATAATTTAATGTGCCTGTAAGCTGCAGCCAGTATGAATTTCATTGGTCCTGTCCCGGTGGATATGACAATTAAACACTCTTGAAACACAAAAGTAACATGGTAATCCTATCTAAATCACTGGTTGGGTCTCAACTTTTATTTAATTCTGAACAGTATACTTGAAACATTAAAAGCTCCTTAAAACGTTGAAGTGAACGCTTGGCAAATGTATGAGAATGATGATGGAAGCCTTCTAGAGGGTGAGATAAGAGGTATTAATATGCCAAGATTTCAGCAATACTACACAGTAACTGCAGGTTATTTGAACAAAATAAACAAAAACATATCGATATATCACTTTTATAATCAAACAATGTTCCACAATCTATTTTACAAATGTGTTACTTAACAAGATTGACACCAATCCACAGAAATTTATTTTGTGGAAAGTGACCAAAGCTTGTCAATTAGGTAGTTTAAATGTGGATCTTAAAGGAGCATACAAGTGGCAGAGATGTTAAAGGAACAAACTGCCGAGCTTGGGGTAATGATGGTTCAAACCATGAATGACATTGAGGGATCAATTAAACTTGTGGGCAGAATTAGAGATGAAGATTTTTGCAGGGCAAGAAGAGACTGCAGAGGCAAGGTAGGAAGAGGCCATGGAGGGATTTGAAAAATGGGTGAGAATTAAACAATGTTATAAATAAGGAATCAAACTATATCAACAATCACAGGGATTTAAAGTGAATGGAACTTAGCACAAGATAGGATGTAGGCAGCAGAGTTAAAGTAACAAATGTGGTTTTGCAGTCAAACAAGGGTTCCATCAATGGCTCAAAGCATCTATTGGAATCTTGCCAGTGTGTAGGGGTGGGAGATTGCAGCCTTCACGTGGTCCACCCTGTTTCGACTAATGCAATCAACCCGACGTGCACAAACAAATAGATGTAGTGTTTCGTTAGGCTGTGCACGTCATACGCAAGAAGAAGAAGCCAGTGTGTAAAATCAGATTGGGAATTAAACAACCTACAAGAAGGACAATCTGTCAGTGGCTAAATAAGGACATTTTCAAGAGAGAGATTTAGCTCTTTGGGCTATAAGAATCAAGGGATATGGGGAAAAAGCAGGAACAGGGTACTGATTTTTGATGATCAGCCATGATCATATTGCTGGTTCGAAAGGCCGAATGGCCTACTCCTGCACCTATTTTCTATGTTTCTATGAAGGCAAGGGTGGTATCATATGGAAAGAAATGTTGTTAGGACTTTTTTTTAAAGCAAAAAGTAGACAATAACAAATTGATAAGAGATATAAAGCAGACATAGCAAGTTTGTACATGCATATAGTGCTGGAGTAACTCAGCGTGTCAGGCAACATCTACAGGTGCAATGTGTATTTTTTGTTAAACAGCATCTGCTTGTCTCTCCATATATATGAGAGTATCCTGGATGGTGAGATGAAGGAATTAATAAATAAATGAATTTGATGTATTTCTATGATAGAAGACGTTAAAGGAATCCAATAATGATGGAAAGATCAGGCAAAATGGAGGGAGGAACTCAAAAATGACTATCACTGGAGAAAAATTACTGCAAAACTTCCATTAATCAATCCACCATCTAATGGTTAGAAATCCCAATGATTCTGTATCTGGCTCAATGGGCAATAATTCTCATGCTTCCTGTAAAACACTTGGGGCCTACTACCATGTTCCCTTAAACTTACCTGGTCAGTTAGAAAATGCATGATACTACTTCTAAAAAAATGTTAATTAGAAATGTGTTGGATTATTAATTTCAAGAGAGTCAAGTGTGTTTAAATGCCATATGTACCAAAAACGGAACAATGAAATTCTTACTTGCAGTAACATAACAGGCCTGTAAACAAAGCTAACATAATAAACAAAAAAAACAATAAATTGAAATAACTTCCCATAGTCTGGAAAATCTGACAGTCCAGCACTGAAGTCCCAATCTTGATGCATTTATTGAGTTTTATTCTATTATGTAAAGAAATTGATCTAAAAGTTGTCGAGTCCATTGGATCTAAAGTACTGTCTTTAAAAGAGGTGGCTGTGGAAATAATGAATACATTGACCGTATTTCCAAATTGCCTCGATTCTAAAACTTCGATGAGATTGAAAAATTGCAAACGTGGCGCCACTAGGCAAAAGCCACAAAATAGGAAACTATCGGCCAATGAGACGATATCTGACATTGGGAAAATGCTGAAATCCATTAATAAGAAATATTCTTTAAAATATGTCAGTAAAAGACAGACACTGCATTCAACGTGATACCTGTCTCTGGGAGCCTGCAGTCATGCTGAAGGCAGCTCCCCTTGTAGATGAATTCCATCTCCAGCACACATTGTTTTGATGGATGTCCTAACTACAGGAATCGCTGCAACATCTGAAGAAGGGTCCCGACCGGAAACGTCACCTATCCGCTCAGTTACTGCAGCACTTTGTGTCTTTTTTTCTCAAATGTAATACTCCCTCCTTGATTCTTCTGTGGCTGTGCCCATGCTTGTCGCTGATCTCTGGCAACTTTACAAAACTCCGAGATCCTTGCGCTCCAATCACCCCACCATTTTAGTAACTGTGCTCAGCTGTCTGCCTGCAGTTTTGTTTGGATTTATTTTCCTCAACCTATCCACATCTCTGTCTTATTTTAAGAAGCTCTTAAACTCAACCTCTTCCACCAAGCATTTTGTCACTCGCTCAAATAGCTCTTCAGGGAGCTTCGTGTTAAATTTTGTTCAATGGCTCTTGTACTAAACGTTTTGGGTGGATTCACCACATCAAAGATGTTGCACAAAGTGCGTCTGATCGTATTTACAATTGCCCACCACCCAGCCGGGATCACAATGGCAAGACTCGGGGGGGCAAGGAAATCAATCTTTAAACGCCCGATCTCTCCCTCCCGGCCTTCCCCATCCCAGTGCGAGGAGAAACTCCTTACTTTTCGTTGCTACCTTCCACTGACTCGGTGTCCGTGAGCCACTCTTCGCCGATGTCGGGTAAAGCGAAGGGATACTGTTTGTTGGGCGGGTTCCAGCTAATGTTGTCCGCGACGTGTCCGGAAGACCTTCCCGCGCTGCCCATCGCAGCGCTGCTGCTGCTGCTGCCGCTGCCGCCTCCGCCACTGTGAGCTTGCGCGGGTTTCGCAGCGCCTGGTCCGAGCGGGCTGGAGCTCGGCGGCGGTGGTCGCACCGGCGTCTGGTTTGCAGCCCCACTGCTCAGCCCGGCTGCTCTCGTCCCACTGGCCGAGGGAAGCGGAGAGGCGCTGCACACTTTCAACACGGCTGAGTACTCGGGACCAGAGGCCGTCCCAGCCAGCACTGAGGCTTTCCCTGAGGCATTGAACAGGGAAGACGTGAAGAGTGTGGCTTTAGATGAATACACCGAGAGCGGTGGACCACGCGGAGAGGCTGGTGACCCGCTGTTTGAAGAACCAGCTGGAGGTACCACAGGAGAACCAGATGTCGTGAAGATCTTTGCAAATATGGTTCCCAAGTCCAGCACTGCAACCTTCATTTTTTTTAAATAAATATATAAAAATGCAGAATAATCAGCTTCGGATACAGGGATCCGAGCACCAGGATCATTCGACGATGAACTATAATGCAATCTGGGTTTTTTCCCCCCGCCAGTTGCATGAAAGAGCAAACAAAGCTATTTTAGCAATCTGCCTGGCGAATCATACTCCAGCTGCAAGAGACAGTGAAGACGGGTTTTCCTTCACTGACCGAAAGTGAAGTATTTGCCAAAAGGCCGCACTGTGCCCAGGGAATTGTTGAGGAAAACAGTCTTGATTGGCAATTTTTGCTGGTTTAACTGCTGTTACAGACACATCATAGATTGAGGAAATTGCTGAAATCTTCTCGTTTGCTTGCCTGGTTATTAAGTAATAACTCTTCGGTGGACAGTAACAAAAAATATATAAAACAGAGTTGGCTGGCTAATGTGTTTGTCAGGTGACAGCAGCAGCACAGGTTGCTATGTGAAACAAAACCCTCTCTGCTGGTTGGTCCAATGCCGATAACTGAAGGGCGGTTCTTGAATCCCATGTCGAGAAACGTTTCTTTATTTTTAAGCCGCAGAGTATTGATTTCACATAAAGTAGAACGATGTGCACCTTTTTCCGTTTAAAGAATATTCTGGTTACTGCTGCTGACTTTCTTTCCAGTCATCGAGCAATCTCCTGGAGGATAGACACAAAATGCTGGAGTGACTCAGCGGGACAGGCAGCATCTCTGGAGAGAGGAATGGGTGACGTTTCGGGTCGAGACCCCTCTTCAGACGGATGTCAGGGGAGAGGGTGATACATAGTTAAGGAAAGGTACGGTGTGAAAACAGGGCAATGAAGATCAAGGAAAATGTAGAATAGATCATTGTTAGCTGGGAGAAGGTATCAATAAAGCAAAGCAGATACAGTAGATGAGGTTGCAGGATGTGCATTATCCTGGAGGAATTCAGCGAGTCAAGCAGGATCTGTGGGTGGGAAGGAATGGTCAATCGAAGGCTGCTTCAGGACTGAGCGTGGAAGGGGGAGATAGCCAGTGTTCAAGTTTCAAGTTTACATTTATTGTCACATGCACCAATTGGTACAGTGGAATTTGGGATACCATACAGCCATACGAATAAAAAAGAACACCACACATGATAGAATTTAACATAAACATCCCCACACAGCAGAATCAACGTGTCCCACTGTGAGGGAAGGCAACAAATTTCAGTCATCCTCCTCTTTGTTGTTCACCCGTGGTCCCTCCCGAGCCCTCCGCAGTCGCCGCTACAGCGGCCGGATGTTCAGGCCCTCTCGTCAGGATGATCGGAACTCCGACGTCGGCATGGAAGAACATTCTCAGCGGTTTGGAGTTCCGAATTGGCCACTTCTTACCGGAGATCGCGGCTCCCGAAGTCCACAGGCTGAGCTGGGTGGAGATTCAACACTGGCGGCCCTCGCAAGAGGAGAGGGGGAGTGGAGAGTGGGAAGCGAAAGTTGAATGGGGAACCTAGGAGGGGGAGAGCGCCTATTGGAACCTTCTTGTTTCCAGTCATTTTGCAGTGATTTTTTTAAATCTCCTGTGCCAGGAGTTGAAAAGTAAATAAAGGATTGTATTTATGTAACAGCTTTAAGGATCCCAGATCATCTCAAAATGCTTTCTGCCAATTAAGCACTTTTATTAGCCGCACTCTTTAATTTAGCAGCTATTTTAGACACAATAATCTGTCACAATCAGTGATGTGATTATGACCCTGATTAGACACCAGTGACAATTCCAGTGGTTTACTTCAATTTAGTGCCCAAAGATCTTGAAATCGAACAAGCAAACCAGTCTCCATTTTATTTTCAATGGGAAGTTGCTAAAACCAACAAGACAGCGCTCTCAATACTAGAGTATCAAACTATGTGTTTTGTGTTTAGATTACTGGAATGGAATTGAACCCACATTCCTCTCTCATGGCTGAGTGAGCTACTAATTGAGCTGTTGCGCACACAAAACTGATCTCCTCACCTGTATTCTTTAATGAAGAGACGCCCATGATTTTGAATGCAATCCATATTAGTATCAGGCCAATAAACTGTAGAACATCAAGTCAGCATACTTTTGTTTAGAGATAGAGTGCACGCCAACCAGCGACTATCCTACAACCTAGCTATAACCAACAAGACATACCGATGGAGATTGCCAAATTTAGATCTTCTCATATTGTCTATTATAATTGCAATCAAAGTGAGTACAAGAGAGAAAGATCACACAAGTTTGGTATGGTATTTAGGATTACAGCATTGCAAATTTTTCTTCTAAGACACAAAGCAGTACTTTATACTGTATAACAAAAAATCATGAGGAAAGTTCAAAGGTCTACTTTGGCAACAAAATTAAGTGCAAATGGGGTGGAGACGGTGGTAGAGAAATTCCACCTAGTTTCACAGATGAGCAATTCTGTGGAAATGTCACTGATTTAAAACATTATCTCTGTTTCTGTCCCCACAAAAGCACCGGACCAGCTGAGTATATCTAACATTTCCAATTTTTATTTCATTTTCTCAAAGTGCAATGGAAAATCCAAAGCATAGCAACACTGGATGAGTGGTGCCCCATTGCACACAAGCAAACAGATCGCTAAAGCTACCAAAGAGTCCAGTAAATGTCCACCTGCTGCATTAATGATGCATAAGGGCAATATTGCTCGAAAGGCATGTCCATTTAATATTCCAGTGCAAGACCAATGTAATGGTGCAACCACTGGAGGTAATAAGCAAATCCAGGCTCAATTATTTATTTCTCAGCTACTCTTTCTTCAAAACAACATTGATGCAGGTTTTGGGCAAATTACCCTTTGAACCTGCTTCACCATTCAGTCAGATCATGGGTGATCTGATCTTTATCCTCAACTCTGTTTTCATGCCCTACCCCTAAAACCTTTGATTCCCCTGCACTCCAAAAATCTTCTCCAGCCTTGAATATGTTTAATGATTCAGCATCCACAACTCCCTGTGCTAGAGAATTCCAAACACTTGCAACCCTGAGAGAGAAGAAATTACACTCATTCCAATACTATTACTTTTAAACACAGATACAGTAAATTACTTTCGTTGATTCAATTTATGCATAAAATGTATTAGTTCAAATTTCTAGGCCTTGATACATCGCTAAAACAATAATGTCTGCTACTAGTCCATCAGAAATAACTGCCTTTAAAAAAATACAGTGGAGATCTACAGTGTGACATTCAGCTGAGGGAGTTTCTCTAACAAAGTGCTCATCTTTCAGGGTATTTTATTTCAGACAGGAATACTATCACCTGCAAAGAAAAGGCACAATGGAAGATGAGATGAATGAATAGAAGCTGGAATAATTTGCTTCGTTTAATTATGGAGTCATCATTTAGCAGTTTGATTGTAAATGTATCGACCTACTTTTAGCTCCATACTCTGCAGACGTTATCTCTGAAAAAAGCTGCATTTTAAAAAATGATAAGACATTTAAAAAACTGGATTACTTAAATCCTCTTTCACCTGAGGTCTTAGAGATTGGACTAGTAGAATTCCAGAATATTCTTTAGAATTTGTGGAACAAGAAGTGCTTGCAGTGTTAATATGATGCATGTACGAAATTCCAGGCACTGTTCCATTACTGTTTTTTGCAAGACCAAGGAAAATGCTTTACATTTCAGCCCTTTGATTTATATAGAATCCACTGGCATTTTTATGGCCTGTTGAATGAAACCAGTAATTAAAATCCACCATATTGCACACCTGACTTAGAATATTGTCTATGAGTTTTTTTGTGTATGGGAACATGGTTCAGGAGCACTGATTCCAAATATTTATAGCCTTAGGAATTTTGTATACCAAATGCTGCTCCAATTTAAGAAAATAATTCTAGTTTAATGCTGAGGTATTTGCCAGATTTCCCCAGATCCATCCTGACTCCAGATGACTAGCTGATCATTAGTGTTTGTTGATCACAAGTTCTTTGTACATGGTCACAATTTAGGTCTTCCTACAGATAAGATTTTGGCAGTTATATTAGTAAAAGTAACTTTAATGTGAAAAGCAGCAGTTCCTTTCTGCATGTATTGTTTTTTCAAGTAGGTGTCAGTAACAGTCATTCCTTCCACCCAACAAAAGTAAACATCTTTGCAGATGTTAATCAAACTCCAGTGATAACAACACTAAACACAGTGCCCATTCTGTTAAAACCCTGTGCAATGATCCTTGTAGTATAATGACACTAGAGTGGTGCGACTCTTTGAGTGCTGGCCCAAACCACTTTTTGATTGTTTTTCATGAAGTCCACAGAGGTCTTTCCCATGAAGCCTGTCCCTGTTGCGACCGAGGAGACACATGGAAGGGCCTCATCTATAATGGAAGAGGGGAACCACCGTTCCCTAAAGAACGAGGCCATCTCGGATGTCCTGGTATGGAACACCTCATCTTGGGCGCAGATGCGGCGTAGATGGAAGAATTGGAGTAGGGGATAGAGTCTTTGTAGGAAACAGGGTGGGAAGAAGTGTAGTCAAGATAGTTGTGGGAGTCAGTGAGTTTGTAATAGACATCAGTCGATAGTTCAGCTCATGTGATGGAGACGGTGAGATCAAGAAAGGGGAGGGAGGTGTCGGAGATAATATAAGTGAATTTGAGTGCAGGATGGAAATTGGTGAAGTTAATTAACTCATAATTCATTCTTTGTGTCTATGCATAGGATAGTGCAAGACAAGAAGAGGTTCTTCGACCCACAATATCTGTGCTGTAAATGATGCCGAGACCAACCCTTATTTGCCTGCACATAATCCGCATCTCTCCGTTCCCAGCATATCCATGTACTTATCCAAATGTCTATTAAAATGCCACTGTCATATCTGCTTTCCACCACCACAACAGCGCATTCTAGGCACTCACTACCTTCTGTAAAAAACTTACCACACACATCGCCTTTAAACTTTGCTCCGTTCACCTTAAAAACTATGCCCACTGGGTTTTATTATATATCCTGGGAAATAGGTTATGACTGTCTACCCTATATATGCCTCTCAAAATGGTATATACTTCTATCTGCTCTCTCCGCAACTTCCAATGTGCCATTGAGAACAGTCCAAGCCTGTCCAAACTATCTCTGCAGTTAATATGCTCTAATCCAGACATCATTCTGGTAAATCTCCTTTGCACCTTTCCAAAGCCTCCATATTCTATTGGTACATTTAATATTGCTAGTGTTATACTGAGAAGTGTTAGTACCTCTCTTTCTCCTTACACATAACACCATTGCCACACATGTGTGCTCGGTGCTGGGACCGCAGCTATTTACAATATACATTAATGATTTAGATTAAAGGATTAAAAGTAACATTAGCAAATTTGTAGATGACACAAAGCTGGGTGGCGGTGTGAACTGTGAGGAGGATGCTATGAGGATGCAGGGTGACTTGGACAGGTTGGATGAGTGGGCAGATGCATGGCAGATGCAGTTTAATGTGGATAAATATGAGGTTATCCACTTTGGTGGCAAAAACAGGAAGGCAGATTATTATCTGAATGGTGTCAATTTAGGAAAAAGGGAAGTACAACGAGATCTGGGTGTCCTTGTATATCTGTCACTGAAACTAAGCATGCAGGTACAGCAGGCAGTATAGAAAGCTAATGGCATGTTGGCCATAACAAAAGGAGTATAGAAGCAAAAAGGTCCTGAAGTTGTACAGGACCCTGGTGAGACCACATCTGGAGTATTGTGTGCAGTTTTGGTCTCCAAATTTGAGCAAGGACATTCTTGCTATTGAGGGAGTGCAGCGTAGGTTTACAAGGTTAATTCCCGGGATGACTGGACCGTCATATATTGAAAGAATGGAGCGACTGGGCTTGTATACACTGGAATTTAGAAGAATGAGAGGGGATCATTGAAATATATAAGATTATTAAGGGATTGGACACATTAGAGGCAGGAAACATGTTCCCGATGTTGGGAGAGTCCAGAACCAAGGACTACAGTTTAAGAATAAGGGGTAGGCCATTTAGAACGGAGATGAGGAAAAACCTTTTCACCCAGAGAGTTGTGAATCTGTGGACTTCTCTGCCTCAGAAGGCTGTGGAGGCCGTTTCTCTGGATGCTTTCAAGAGAGAGTTAGATAGGGCTCATAAAGATAGCAGTCAAGGGATATGGGGGAAGGCAGGAACGGGGTACTGATAGTTGATGAACAACCATGATCAATAAAACAAGACTGATACCCAAAGCAGAATGGATTATCTTCGGAATAACGGAAGATGATCCAGAACTAAATGTGTTTCAAAAGAAATTAATGGACTATGGGTTAATAACTGGAAAAAAGCTAATTCTAAAATTTTGGAAGAAGGCTCCAATACCAACTATAAATATGTGGATTTCAAATATGTTTGAAACATTACACCTAGAAGAGATAAGACTCCTCCTAGCAGGTAAACCAGATCACTTCCACCTGACGTGGTCTGCATTTATAGAATTATTACAAACATAGGGTGCAAAATTACTTAAAAAAAAATAAAAAATTGAGGTCAGGTAAGGGGGGATGAGAGTTGAAGAGTTGGTATGTCCTATTTACGTAATGCTTAAAAAAACATTTGTTTTTCTTTTTTTTTTTTTCCTCTCTCTCTTTCTCTTTTTTTTCCTAGGGCCTATTTCTTAACTCTTTTTCTTTTGTTTTTAATTTCGCTCTTATAGGGTCTTCGTCCTTTTTTGTTGTTACATTTTCTACACTTTTCTACACTTTCACTTTTTCCTTCACTTTCTTCTTTCTTTCAATCTTTTCCTTTTCTAGTGTAAAAAAATAAATAAAGGGAGTACATTAATTGTAAGAAGATACAAATGACGAGTATTAATGTATGTGGTTGTAATGTAATGTACCTCTAATAAATAAAAATAAAAAATTAAAAAAAAAATTTTTTTTTTTAAAAACAACCATGATCACCATTAATGTGAACAAAGGGCCAAATGGCCTACTCCTCTACCTATTGTCCATTGCCTATTGTCTATTGTCTGAGGTGATATCCCTTCCCTTGATTGAGGGATGTCCGCACCAGACTCAGCACCTCAAAATCCAGCAGCGGAAGGACTGTGGTCCTCTCCCACAGAGCCTTAATGTTGGCTCTGCCGAGCATCAATGTGTCTCTCAGAGTGGAATAGGCCAGTCAGCAACATTCCCTGGCGGACATCTCACTATCCTGGAGACCAACAATTTCAGGCAAACCAAAGAACCATTTTCACTAAACTGATGATCTTCCAGTAGCATTTGATGTCCATCTTCATTGTGACCCTGGCAGCAGCCTGTGATTCTGAAAGAGGTTGCGGTTGCACAGTTGCTTGGGATGAACCATGATGCATCTTGAACCTTTCTCCAAATCTCATTAACAAATCTACACTCTGCAAAGAGGTGGGCAACCGTTTTCTCTCCATAACAGCCATCCCCAGAGCAGAGTGCATTGGGAGTAAGACTCCCACGGTTCAAGAAGGGTTTGATTGTGAAGTATTCTTCTGCACCCAGCCAAGCGGGTTATTGGTGCTTGTTAGCGATGAAGCATTTCACCAGACAATCTCAGGGATCCACACAGTCATCAGGATACATCGAGTGTTTGTCCTGCAGTGCCTGCTGTATGTTCCTCTGTCTGATGAGCGTATTATCAAAAGGTGTTGGTCAGGATGAACATTTACACAAAGGATAGGTCGTGCAACAATATCCAGCTGCACTGCACATTGCACTGAAGCAGCGCCAGGCCCATCCTTTGCAAAGCCAAAGGCAGGTATTATCTCAAAGATAGACACAAAATGCTGGAGTAACTCAGCAGGACAGGCAGCATCTCTGGAGAGAAGGAATGGGTGACGTTTCAGGTCGCGACCCCTCTTTTTGACCCAAAACATCACCCATTCCTTCTCTCCAGAGATGCTGCCTGTCCCGCTGAGTTACTCCAGCTTTTTGCCTCGATGTTTGGTTTAAACCAGCATCTGCAGTTCTTTCCTACACAGGTATTATCTCAGCAGGTATTGACACTTGATGCCCACCTGCTTTGGCTCTACGCACAGCCTGATGCAGCCGCATGATTTATGCAAGCCTGCCTAATCCCAGAAAACAGATCTGGTGTATAACAGTGGCAATGGATGGGAATCCTATTCCACTTTATTAGGGTGGCTGTTAAATCAGGGTGACTTTGTTAAGTCCGAAGTTGGCAATCTCATTAACATGTTTATTTTGGGAACATGTCCACTGGCCTGGTTGAACTGCTATCCTAACCCTGCATGGACCCACAAATATGAGTGCACTGGGGTTGGGTTTCAAATATTCAAATTTTTATCAGCTGACACTTAAAGCAAAATAATATATAGTTCTGACAAATACTTTTTAACCTGTAGCATTAATTCTTTAATTGAAGCATTCATTGTTTCTACAGTAATTCTATTTCTATTTCCACAAATGCTGCCTGACCTGCTGAGTGTTTCCAACAGTTTCTGTTTTATTTCGGATTGCCAGCATCAGTTCAGAATTTGCACTCTTGTTGGTTTAAATGTTCCCAACTGTTAACTTCCGTAACATTGGAGCAGGAGTAGTCTTCCCAGCCTAAGCCTGCTGTGCCATTTCACTAGCTCCTGGCTGATCTCTTCTGCAAAATGCCCTATTCTTGTCCTATCCCCACAACTGGTGAAACCTGCATAATCCAGAGATCTTGCTATATTTGTTTTGATGCAGGATGCAGATTTCAAAGAGGTGGCGCAGTGGCGCAGCAGTAGAATTGTTGCCCTGACTACGGGTGCTGCCTGTAGACAAAGTTTGTACTTTCTCCCTGGGTGGGTTGTTTCCAGGTGCTCCAGTTTCCTCCGACATTCCAAAGACATGCAGGTTTGTAGGTTAATTGGCTTCTGTAAATTGTCTAGGATAGAACAGGGATCCCTGGTCGATGTCGCCTCAGTGGCTTGAAGGGCTTGTTTCCATGCTGTTTCTCTAATAAACTAAACTAAATTCACTGCTCTGAGTAAAGAAATGTTTCCTTCTTTCAGACATGGTATTATATTGATGATTTTTGGACTTGCTACTTACAATTTTACCAGATGTTTCCAGTGGAAGGACATGCAATAATGTAAATGTGCTTGAAAAATTAAGCAAGTCTTTTCTTGCCAGTTGTGAACCAGTCATATAGTGATAAGGACAGCAGAGTTACACTTGAACTAAAGCAGCAGGATTCTTGCAGGAATCACAGAACCCCGACCCAAAACATTGTGTGTCCATTCCCTCCCCAGATGCCACCCGACCTGCTGCGTTCCTCCAGGACTTTGTATTTTGCTCAGAATTACAGTTAAAATTATTTACAGTTAATTCCTCCATGATATCAAATTATTGTGTTTAAATAGCTGCCCAGTTTCATCAATAGAAAGATTGATGTTGTATACATTAGGATTACTATAGTATCTGTGCAAAATACTTGAACCTAAGGCTAAATCTGTTATCATTGTGAGAACAAAATGAAAGGCGGTGTCACACCAGCAGAAACATCCTGGAGGGCCTAAATAATTGAACGTATAAACAGTATTTATTTTGCATTTTCTAATAAACCGATAGCAACAAAATGTCACTCTGTCACAAACCCTTTGTTTTTATGCATGTAAGAACTTGTTATAGCAGGTATTGCATTCCAAATCTATCATTAGGCTTGACTTTTATAGGTTTTACTTAGAAATTCCAACATCATGCTGCAGGCATGCCCATTGTTTGATTTGCAGGACTATAATATTTCCACTAAGTGCTGTTTGTTCCTTGCGATTAGGGGCTTCTGAGGGGATGCAAAATTCAACATCTAGTGATTAATTTTAGGACAACTTTTGTCACTTTTGTAAGTCAGTGAGTCCTTGACATTGAAGGCTGTGGGGAAAGAGAAGGGCAGCTTAACCATCTGACCAGGCCTTTCAGGGGGCCGGTGCAGTAGCGATTAGTCGTCTCCTGTGCTCTAAGATTCTCATTCCAAAATAATTTTATATTGCAGATTAAATAAGCACACAAACATGTATGTGCCAGGTAGACACAAAATGCTGGAGTAACTCAGCGGGACAGGCAGCATCTCTGGAGAGAAGGAATGGGCCAGATGTTCTTCTCAAAAATCTATGTTGCTGCAGATTGCAAATACTGAGCAAAGTAAGAAAGGAAATAAACACATTTGTGCATTTCTACTCAAAAAATTAAGAACTTGTTCATAAGTCTGCCAAATAATAGTCTCTTTATTCCCTCTGGAATTTTCAACAGTTCAGTATCACTCACATTGCTGCCCTCTCCAATAATATCCTTATTCACATAAGGTAGGTGATGATCCATACACATAGCACATGCACTGAAAACTAGTATAAATACAATTATTTAAGCAGTAAAGTTTAACAATTGGAGGTACTTGGTTCTAAGACGTTGACTGAAGGAACACTAACAATAGCACTCTTCCCATGTGCAATTTATAATTCCTCTCAAGAAGCTTGTCAGGGCAGAATGAGAGGGTGGAGGTGGATCAGCAACTGACTTAGCTTTAATGACCTAATTTAGGATATTATACTGCTTCTTCCACTATACTCCGCTGTTGGCCTCCTCAGCCACCTCTCGACATTCCTTCTTAGTCATAGCAGGTGGTTTCTTTTTCTCCGTTGCTGGGAAACAGTTTCCTCCTACCTTGACCTTATTGCAACTAGCACTAAATCAACGGATGACTCAGTGTGGAAGGGTGTAGACACTGACTTTCCATACACCATCTGTTAATTTCTCTTGCTTTCTTGAAGTGTTCCCAACATCCTCAAAGTCCATATTTTTAAGGATAATTTCAGTAGCTGAAGATAAATCGTTTCAGAAAGATGTACATCACAAGTGCATAGGTTCATTGGTATTGTCAAAAATACAATTCTGCTGAATCTGAAGTCTCATGTGTTACATGTTTGCACTTATTTTCATTCCCTCTCCTGCTCATATCCGAGCTTCCTTTACTAAGATGGCGGATGTGCAGGAGTGGGCGCCGGTTGTGCGGGCTGCCTGCCTGCAGTCCGTCTTCTAACCCTTTTTATTGTCTATAATTTTTATTTGGAGGTCTATTCTTTCTATGTGGGGGGTGGGGAAACTGTTTTAACCCCAGGCCTACCTGGTCGGAGATGCGGTTTTCCTCCGAATCGCATCTTCGCTCTCCCAATGCGGCCTTCCATCGGGCTGGAGCGGCGTTCCTGCCGGGACCACAGCTTCGGCGGCACAGCGCTGGGACACCAACACGGAGCGGGCGATGCCTTGCCGGGTCGCCGCTCCGGAGTGCTGTGACCGCCGACCACCAACATCAAGCAGCGGTCTGCGGTCTGAGGGCGTCCTGCCGTGGGCGGGCGGCGCTGGGTCGAAAACACCGCGGAGTCAGAGTCGAAGCTCCAACCGGCGCGGCCTGAGGACTACGGGCGTCGCAGTCTCCGGGGAGGGAGCGGCCCCTCCAGACACTTCCAAGCCGTTGAGGACTTTCCACCCGATGCCGGTGTTCCAGCTTCCCGGCGGGTGGGGCCTACAACATCGGGCTGCCGTTGCGGCGACTGGCTGCGGAGCCATCAGACTGGCCCCGATCTCGGGTGGACTAGGAGGAGGACTGGACACTTTGGTGCCTTTCCCTCACGGTGGAGAGTGTCGACTCTGCTGTGGGGGGATGTTCATGTTGAATCTCTAAATAGTGTGTCGTGTCTTTTTTATTCTACCTTTTTATTTTTTATTTATATGGTTAATTGTCTGTAAAGCGCTTTGGTTTCAGTAATCTGATTGAAAGGCGCTATATAAATAAACTTACTTACTTACTACTTAATGTCTTTTATTTATTTAATGGAACATTAAATCTGATTTTTGATGGTTATACCTTCAGATATGAAATAATGATTCTTCCCTAGTCATTGTAGCTTTTCAAATAATAGAATAATTGCACAGATTTTCACTGGAATTGTGATGTCTTTGATACCTTGGAGTCACAGAGTCATACAGCGTGGAATCAGGCCCTTCGACCCAACTTATCCACCCCGAACAACATGCCTTATCTACGCCAGTCCCACCTGTCCGTACTTGGCCCATAACCCTCTAAACCTATCCTATCCACATACGTCCAAATGTCTCTTAAACTTTATGATGGTACCTGCCTCAATGACTTCCTCCGGCAGCTCTTTCCATATACCCACCATCCTTTGAGTAAAAAATGTTGCCCCTCAAGTTCTTATTAAATCTTTCCCCCCTCACCTTAAACCTATGTCCTCTCATTCTCAATTCCCGTACTCTTGGCAAAACACTCTGTGCATTTACCAAATTTTTCCTCTCATGATCTTCTACACATTTACCCGACCTATTCCTCTCATGATCTTGTACACCAGGTCATTAACTGTTTTTTTCTGATGAGACCTTCTCCCTTCAATGAAATGGGCAGCAAGTCATTAATCATGTATTGTCTTTCCGCTGACTGGTTAGCATGCAACAAAAGCTTTTCACTGTACCTCGGTACACGTGACAATAAACTAAACTGAAGTAAAGTAGAAAACATGAAAAACATTAAAATAGGCACACAATTATTTCCATAACGCACCTAAATTTGAGTTTGTTCAAAATACAAATGGCAAGCTTTGAAAGATATTTTCAGGATTAATATAAAAAGATTCATCGTACAATTCCTTTGCACAGTTCCTTCTTTCACTTTCATCATTATTGACATCAAAAAAATTGTCTATCAGCAATTTGAAAATCATTTATCAATGAAGTTACTTTTCATGGATATTTACCGAGATAGGCAAGATGTTTCAAGTGTTCATAAATGAGACCAAAAAATCTACTCAGCAATGTGAATGAAATGCTGTCATCACAATTCACAAGGAGCCATAGACCACACCTACAAATGATTTCTTGTTGCTCCCAGACTTTGAATTGAATAGTAATCAGAATTATTTCATTGTGGGGCCCCTGTTCAATGCAGAATAGCAGCATATCTGTCAGGATTCCCAGTAGGAATGCACTCATAAGTTGGGGTGACTATATTAAGCCCACTACTGCCAGTAGGAAATTGCATTCACTTTGTGCATGTAGGAAAAACTGATAGTCAAGTTCTGCCCCAGGTTTCATTGTTCTTCTGCCCGATCTTTCCCCCAGACAGAGTAACATCTGAGCTCTTGTCGTTATGTCTTCATTCATTAACAAAATGTTTCAGAATTCACAACATGTATTTGTTTTCCAGCCAAGGTCACATACATCCAGTTCATAATTCATGAGAGGTTGACTTGAAGGTTTTGTAAATTAACCTGGATCTTTTAGGTCAGCATTGCTGCAACTATCTTGAACTCCTTTTCCCCCCTATTTATTGATTGTCATTATATATTTGATAGAAAAAATCTAATTTTCTGATTCTGTAACTGAAATGACACTGGTAGTCAAGCCTCTGCCTCTCAGTCCAGAACACTAAAGGGGCTGTCCCACTGCGGCGACCTAATTGGCGAGTTTAGAAGAGTTTGCCCTCGACTCATACTTGCAGCATGGTCGACATGAGGTCCTAGGTCTTTGTAACTCTCCTTCATGCTCGAGAGTAGTCCCCGCGTACTCAAGGCCTCAGCTAGGTCGCGGCGTATTTTTCAACATGCTGAAAAAAGCCGCGAGTAAAAAAAGTTTGCCATGGAAAAAATCGATATTTTTTTTACTCGTAGGTTTAGTCGAAGTTGGTCGTAGTAGGTCGGCATGTTATTCGTAGGTAATCAAGGGTAGTCAAAGGTAATCAAAGGTAATCGAAGGTAGTCGAAAGTAGTCGTAGATAGTCTTCAACATAGTCGAAGGGAGGTCGAAGGAGATCAAAGGAGGTCGTCTTCACTCTCCACTATTTTCTCTCTCCAATCTCTCACTCCAATTTTCCCGAAGCTAGTCGAAGCTAGTCTTCAACATAATCGAAGGCGGTCGAAGGAGGTCTTCTACAAAGTCGAAGGAGGTCTTCAACATGACACTTTTTCAAACTCTCCTAAACTCTTCTAAACTCGCCAATTAGGTCGCCGCAGTGGGACAGCCCCTTTATTCTGCAGCGAGAGAAACCCACAACAAGACAAACCTACTTGTTTTTCATTGTGCTCTTGGTTCTCCAGAAAACACACTTAGACGACGATCAACAAATGATGAAGGTTCGTTCTCTACTTTGCCTAATTCAAGACATGTTTCAGGGTAAACCTTCTCCTGTGTGTGCGAATGAGACTGTTGTTCCCATTTACTCCCTCATTCACAACTGATGTTGGTGCTCTTGCTTTGCCAAAGTTTCAATGGGATTGAACCAGGACAAGTTGTTGGTGATATTTATGCCAAGGTACTTGAAGCTCTCGCCCATCTCCTCCTCAACACCATTGAGGTTGATTGGGGTGTATCCTCCACCTTGTTTCCGTAAGTCAATAACTAACTCATGGATTTTACTGACACTGATACTGTTGCTCTCTATCTCCGTCCTCTGCACCATATTATTGTTCAACATCTAATCCACTTCATATACCAAGTTCAGAATGTAGTAGTGAGAGGTTAAAGATGTTAAGGATCCATGCAGGTCCTGAGAACATGGCCGGGGACTCCACTCAGGCAATTACTTTCTGTGGTTTCACTCTCAGGAACGTCGATCTGACATCTGTGATGGTGACTGGTAGGTATCATATAGGCTGAAGGGATGAATTACTCAATCCACCAACCTAATAACAACCTTGCAGTAACAAAAACCTTTTGCTTCCGACCACTGAGCCGATCGCATTCAATTTTCCACTCTCCCTTAGATATTATGGGCCTTTACATTTTTGACCAGCCTATCAAGTGGGATCTTATCAAAAGCCAGGCAAAAATCCAAAATAGATCTGATCATGCACTGATCAAGCTCATTGACCCTCCTTTCTTCCTCAAACAAGCCTTTCCCTTAACAAATGCATGCCGACCATCTTCAGTTAAAATGTATCTTTCTAAACAAGGGTTTATACTGTATATAGACACAAAAAGCTGGAGTAACTCAGCGGGACAGGCAGCATCTCTGGAGAGAAGGAATGGGTGCATTTCGGGTTTAGACTCTTCTTCAAACCACTGTATCTTTGAATGGATTACCATCGACTTTGAGTCCTGAAAAGCGCTATATAAAATAAATGTATTATTATTATTACCATAGTTAAGCCGCAATCAAAATGAAAAGGAGTAACTTGTATTTACCTGCTTTATTCCTTCCTCTTTTAACAACAACAGTACAATGATAGCAGTCCTTCAATCTTCTAGCATCACTCCTATAGCCTTTGGTGGAGGGGTGGGTGTGGTTTTTTTGATTGGTGGGTGTGGTTGATTTTTTTTATTCCAAAAGCCTTGAAAAATCTGAAACATTTTGAAAAGTGAATATAGGAAATTCAGCAACAGTTGATTAATTATTTTACATAAGTGTTCACTGCAAAGGAAGAGGATAATATAGGAGATATCCATTTGGATTAGTCAGAGACTCAACAAAATAATATCAGCAGAGTAGCAGTAATCAGTGCAATGATTTTTTTTCCAAAATGTGAAAGGATGCGTGTGAAAACATTGTGGGTGACCTGAGCATCATATACCAAAGTTCTCTTGTTACAGGAAATAGGAAATACTCTACTACTTAAGAAAAATGAGAGAGAGTTAAACGGGAAAATATAAACCAGTTGGCCCAACGTCCATTGTTGTAAAATTAGGAGAAGCTATAATTAAGGGTGGAGAGACTGAACACCTTTAATATTATTAGCTGATAGGAGTGAGCTAGCATGCGATTGTAAAGGGCAAGTAATTATTGATCTGGTTAGGAAATTAACCAATTGCCAGGAGAAGGAAAGAAAGATCAGGCATATTAGGCAAGGAGTTGTGCAGGGCAGGTTTTTACAGAGTGGTGGGCGCTCCCATGGCGGCAAATCAAGTCAGGGACAGTAAAAAAATAAAAGAGAAGAAGTATAACATAGCAAAGATGAGCGGGAAGCCAGAGGATTGGGAAACTTTTAAAGAGCAACAGAAGATAACTAAAAAGGCAATATGGGAAGAAAAGATGAGATACAAAGGTAAGCTAACCTCAACCTCAAAGCTGCTTGCTCAGCCCCCTTCTTTACTCACTCTATACCCATGAATGCGTAGCCGGACATAGTGCGAACTCCACCATCAAGTTCGCCGATGACACCACTGTTGTTGGACGAATCGCAGATGGGGATGAGTCAGAGTATAGAAGTGAGATCGACCAACTGACCAAATGGTGCCAGCACAACAACCTGGCTCTCAACATTGTGGACTTTGGTAGGGGAAGGATGAGGACCCACAATCCTGTTCACATCAATGGGACGATGGTGGAGAGCGTCAAAAACTTCAAATTCCTGGGCGTACATATTTCCAAAAATCTTTCCTGGACCCAGCACACCGATGCAATTATAAAGAAGGCACTTCCTGAGAAGATTACGGAAATATGGCATGTCGAAGAGGATTCTCTTAAACCTCTACAGGTGCACAGTAGAGAGCATTCTGACTGGTTGCATTGTGGCCTGGTTCGGCAACTTGAACGTCCAGGAGCGGTAAAGACTACAAAAAGTTGTGACCACTGCCCAGTCCATCACTGGCTTTGACCTCCCCACCATCGAAGGGATCTATTGTAGTCGCTGCCTCAAAAAGGCAGCCAAAATCATCAAAGACCCACACCATCCTGGCCACACACTCCTTTCACCATTGCCATCAGGAAGTAGGTACAGGAGCCTGAAAATTGTAACATCCAAGTTCAGGAACAGCTTCTTCCCTACTGCCATCAGGCTATGAAACACAATAACAAATAAGCTCTTAGCTCTGAACTGCAAAAGACTACGTTATTATTGCACTATATTTGTTATTTATTGAACTTTTTCCTCTTCCCCCGTTATGTACGATGTTTACATATTCACATATTCTGTTTTGCTGCAGCAAGTAAAAATTTAATTGTCCCATCTGGGACATATGACAATAAAACACTCTTGACCCTTGACTCGACTCTTGAAGAGAAAAAAATAGTTAAGACCAAAGTTGGACCCTTGTAGACAGAAACAGGCAGACAAGTTGAACAGGTACTTTGGATCCGTCTTCACGAACGAAGACACAAACAATCTCCCAGATGTACTAGTGGCCAGAGGACCTAGGGTGACGGAGGAACTGAAGGAAATTCACATTAGGCAGGAAATGGTGTTGGCTAGACGGATGGGACTGAAGGCTGATAAATCCCCAGGGCCTAATGGTCTGCATACCAGGGTACTTAAGGAAGTGGCTCTAGAAATCGTGGACGCATTGGTGATCATTTTCCAATGTTCTATAGATTCAGGATAGGTTCCTCTGGATTGGAGGGTAGCTAATGTTATCCCACTTTTTAAGAAAGGAGGGAGAGAAAAACAGGAAATTATAGATCAGCCTGACATCAGTGGTGGGGAAGATGCTGGAGTCAATTATAAAAGATGAAATAGCGGCACATTTGGATAGCAGTAACAGGATCGGTCCAAGTCAGCATGGATTTACAAAGAGGAAATCATGCTTGACTAATTTTCTGGAATTTATTGCGGATGTACCTAGGAAAATGGACAAGGGAGAGCCAGTGGATGTAGTGTACCTAGACTTTCAGAAACCCTTTGATAAGGTCCCACATAGGAGATTAGTAGGCAAAATTAGAGCACATGGTATTGGGGGTAGGGGACTGACATGGATAGGAAATTGGTTGGCAGACAGGAAACAAAGGGTAGGGATTAACGGGTCCCTTTCAGAATGGCAGGCAGTGACTAGTGGGGTACCGCAAGGCTCGCTGCTGGAACCGCAGCTATTTACAACATGCATTAATGATTTAGACATAACATTAGCAAATTAGCAGATGACATAAAGCTGGGTAGCAGTGTGAACTGTGAGCAGGATGCTATGAGGATGCAGGGTGACTTGGACAGGTTGGGTGACTGGGCAGATGCATGGCAGATGCAGTTTAATATGGATACATATGAGGTTATCTACTTTGGTGGCAAGAACAGGAAGGCAGATTATTATCCAAATGGTGTCATGTTAGGAAAAGGGGAAGTACAACGAGATCTCTGTTCATCAGTCACTGAAAGTGAGCATGCAGGTACAGCAGGCAGTGAAAACAGCTAATGGCATGTTGACCTTCATAACAAGAGGAGTTGAGTATTGGAGTAAAGAGGTGCTTCTGCAGTTGTACAGGGCCCTAGTGAGACCACACATGGAGTATTGTGTGCAGTTTTGGTCTCCAAATTTGAGGAAGGACATTCTTGCTATTGAGGGAGTGCAGCGTAGGTTCACAAGGTTAATTCCCGAGATGGCGGGACTGTCTTATGTTGAAAGAATGAAGCAACTGGGTTTGTATACACTGGAATTTAGGATGAGAGGGGATCTTATTGAAACATATAAGATTATTAAGAGATTGGGCACACCAGTGGCTGGAAACATCTTCCTAATTTGGGGGGAGTCCAGAACCAGGGGTCACAGTTTAAGAATAAGGTGTTGGCCATTTGGAACGGAGATGAGGAAAAACTTTTTCACCCAGAGAGTTGTGAATCTGTGTAATTCACTGCCTCAGAAGGCAGTGGAGGCCAATTCTCTGGATGCTTTCAAGAGAGAGTTAGATAGAGCTCTTAAAGATAGCAGGATCAAGGAATATGGGGAGAAGGCAGGAACGGGGTACTGATTGTGGATGATCAGCCATGATCACAATGAATGGCGGTGCTGGCTCGAAGGGCTGAATGGCCTACTCCTGCACCTATTGTCTATTGTCTATAAATCCATACCTCCCTGAAAGTGGTAACACAAGTCGATGGAGTGCTAATGAAGGCACATGGTATGGTTGCTTGATTGCACAGGACATTGAGTAGAGAGTCAGAAAGTCATGATGCAGCTCTGTATGACTTTGGTTAGGTTGCATTTGGAGTATTGTGTGCAGTTCTGGTCACCCCATTAGAGGAAGGTTATGGTGGCTTTTGATATGGTGGCAGAGGAGATTTACCAAAATAATGACTGGATTAGGGAGTATCAGCTGCAGGGAGAGGTTGGCTAAACTTGAAATGTTTTCTCTGGAATAAACAGAGGTTACGGGGATACCTGATGGAAGTATATAAAATTATGTGAGGCATAGATAGGGTAGACAGTCATAGACTAGAGGGCATAGCTTTAAGATGAGATGGACATAGCTTAAAGGAGATGTGCAGGGCAAATGTCTTCACACAGAGGGTGGTGATTGAGGCAGATATGATAGTGGCGTTTAAGAGACTCTTGGAAAAGCACATGGATATACAGGGAATGGAGGGATAAGGGTTGGTCTTGGCATTATGGTTGGCACAGACATTGTGGGCTACAGGCTCTGTTCCTGTTCTGTACTCTTCTATGTTCATTATTCAGGGAAGGTGGCGGGGGCAGATACAGTATGATAGTGGCATTCATGTGACTTTTAGATAGGCACATGGATATGCAGGCTAATGGAGGGTATGGATCATGTGCAGGCAGGTAAGATTAGTTTATCTTGGCATGTTCATCACAGATATTGGGAACCATGGGGCCTATTGCATGCCTATATACTTTTCCTTGTTCTAATAAAGACATACTAACTAAATGGCAAATACTATGACAAATGCATTTTCATCATAAGAAAACACAAAGTCACCGAAGAAGAACAAAATATAGCATTCTAAAATTAATAAAGACCACCTACCTGAAATTATAAACCTATTTCTCACTACACATGCTTCCTAAGCTGCTTGGGCTTAGGCTTAGGCTTATTATTGTCACGTGGTCCAAGGTACAGTGAAAAGCCTTGTTTAGCATGAAAGCACATTGTCGGATCAGACAATACATAAATACAAACAAGCCAAACACAAGTGCAATAGGTTGAGCTAAGTGAAAGATACATAATTGGAACACACTAGTTCAATAAAGTCCATTGTCAATAGACAATAGGTGCAGGAGTAGGTCATATGGCACTTCGAGCCACACCACTGTCCTCAATGGGGTGGAGGTGAATTGGACACTCAAGGGGCTGTCCCACTTGGGCGACCTAATTGGCGAGTTTAGAAGAGTTTGAAAAAATGACATGTTGAAGACCTCCTTCGACTATGTAGAAGACCTCCTTCGACCTCCTTCGACTATGTTGAAGACCAGCTTCGACTAGCTACGACTAGCTACGACTAACTTTGGGAAAATTGGACACCGAATAGTGGAGAGTAAAGACGACCTCCTTCGACCTCCCTTTGACCTCCCTTCGACCATGATGAAGACTATCTAAGACTACCTTCGACCACCTTCGACTACCCTCGATTAACTCCGACTAACATGCCGACCTACTACGACTAAACCTACGAGTAAAAAAAGTATTGATTTTTTCCATGGCGACCTTTTTTTACTCGCGGGCATTTTTTAACATATTGTAAAACATGCTGCAACCTAGCTGAAACCTCGAGTACACGGAGACCAATCTCGAACATGAGGGAGAGTTACGAAGACCTCCTACGACCTCGTGTCGACCATGCTGCAAGTATGAGTCGAGGACAAACTCGCCAGAACTCGCGGATTAGGTCGTCCAAGTGGGACAGGCCCTTAAGTCTGGTTTGTGGCATTTCGATATTGGAGATTAAGGAGTTAAGGAATGCACATGGATCATTAAATGATCATGCTGTCAGGAGAAAAATACCGTAAAAAAATGTGAAATGATAGATTTCTCCAGAGGACTAGATATTACGCTGAGCCCAACTATGACATTGAGTTCTTTAAGTTGCTTTTCAGTTACTTTAGGAATCAGCCTTCAATCAAGTGCAGCATGAACTCACTGAAATAGAATCAGGATTCAGGGTCAAATTATGAAGGGAAATTCAGGTTTTATTTACTGTGAACATTCAAAGACAATTTAATTGAACATTTCAAGGTTGTTTCATTTCAAGGGAAATACATTGTAGCTAGAACAAAACGTTTCCAATAGTTGGGGAGCATAGAAGTATAAAAGTGATAGCTTGAAATCTGGAGATAAATCTTTTGGGAGTGAAATTTAAAATCGTTTCTACTCTGAAACATTTGGAACATTTCTCTGCTATTTTCCAATTGATGCCATGTTGATTATTGATTTTAAATCTGAGGTTTACATATAGTGTAAATCCTTGCTTTAACGGAACTCTTTATACCGATTTTGATTTAAGCGGACTGACCTACCGACGGCCTGCTCAGTCCCCGGCCGCTTACAGCGCCAGCTACCCCAGGCCAGTGCCACATCTCCAGCCATACCGTCTGCCGCTGCCACTAGCCTACACAGCTTCCTCGGCAGCTTCCAGGCCTGCCTCCATCACTGCCAACTCTTACCAGCGACCAATGACTCTGCTGACCCTCGCCTCTCCTCCGGCTGCCAGCAGGCCAGGGCCGTCACCTCACCTGGATTCCAGTCCCAGTTCTAAACTGAGAGACTGAAGTAGGGTCTTGACCTAAAATGTCACCTATCCATCATTCTCGAGAGATGCCGCCCGAGCTGCTGAGCTACCCCAGCACTTTGCGTCCTTTTGCGTATTAACCAGTAACTACAGTTGTTTGTTTCTACTACTTATACAGCAATAATACATGAATCGGTAATAATGGTCACCATTATACCCCCCCCCCCCCCCCTGCTCCCATGGTCCGTTATAATGAAGTGTGTATCTGTTCACTAAAAATAATAAAAGATGAATGGTGCAACAAAGGCAGTTTTACAAATTAGGTCATTGCTGTAATCTTATTAATTAGAGGAACAAGGCGAGTTGGTAATTGGCCGCACCTGGCTCCTGAGTTCTTATTAAAAATGACACAAGCTGCCCAGATATGATGCTCTGTGGAATGTTGTTAGAAAATGAAACTTTGTTTTTTGCAGTCCTGCATACTGTGCCTAATGAAGGAAGAAATTAGATCAGTCACAGCGCTAGAGACCCGGGTTCGATCCTGATCGGGTGAAGTTTGCATATTCTTCCTATAATCGCATGGGTTTCGTCCGGGTGCTCCAACTTCCTCCTGCATCACAAAAATATGTACGTTTGTAAGTTAATTGTCCTTTGTAAATTATCCCTAATGTTTAGGGAGAGCGTGAACAAATGGGATAACATAGAACGGGTGATTGATGATAAGCCAAAGGGCCTGCTTCCATGCTGTATCTCTGAACTAAACTAAACACTCTGTGTCACACACTTTGGATTTGAATAAAATCTTAACGTCTTTTGAGGAACATGCAACCTTCAGATAATCTATGCTGACAGACCTTTAGGAATTAAGCTGCCTAGATCTGTTTAGGGATTTTAAAATCCAATAAACTCACAATTGTACACAATAAAAATTCAAATGTGACAAAAACAGAAGAAAGGCAAAACTTTTTTTGAATAAATCTTGTGGAACCCAGGGTCATCTTTGCCGGAGTTGCCATTCTAAGTTACCACAATATCCTGCAGTGTGTAAGGGTAAAAGGTTAATCTCCTTTGTCAGACACAGCAAGGGACCCAACTAAAGTCAATGGCTCCACTCCCTAATCTCCCAAATCCTCCATGCATTGGAATTTTGATTGTGTATTTCATGACTTTTTTTAAGCAAGTTTCAAAATTCCTAAAACATAGCTTTCTTCAAACTTTGGCTAAGTAATGTTTGAAGAAGAAACTTAAGTTCTGTGGGTGTGCAGAAGAATCTGGCGTGATTACATTTAAAGACTACAGACTACATTCAAAACTAAGAGTCTTCATTGCTGAATTGGATATGACAGAAGCTCATGGAAGGAAGGAATATTATTTATGGAAAGTATCTCTTCAGATAAATAAAGCTGAATAAAGTGCCACCCTTTAGAAATAATGGATCAAATATGTGACTATTTGAAAAAATATACAAAAGATCATTATAATATCCCAGCAGATGTATTGGATGAAGCAATGCAGATAAAAGCTGAATCAGCAAAGTTAATATCATATTTGTATAATATTATCTTAAATGCAGAAATACCATCTACGGAAAGGTATTAGAAGAGACTGGGAACAAGAATTAGCTATTAAAATCTCAAAGGAAAGCTGGAATGAACATTTATTAAACGTGCATAAATGTTCGATTAATGTAAGACACACTTTAATACAATTTAAAATTTTACATAGATTATATTATTCAAAAACTAAAATTAATAAAATTTTCCCCAATGTATCATCCATTTGTGATAAATGTCAATCTCAAGAAGCTACTATAGCGCACTCATTTGTTTTTTGTACAAAAATCCAAAAATTTTGGATTGAAATTTTTGAAATCTTTACAAAATTATTTAAAATAAAACTGATACCAAAAGCAGAATGGATTATCTTCGGAACAACGGAAGATAGTCCTGAACTAAATGTGTTTCAAAAGAAATTAATAGATTACGGGTTAATAACTGGAAAAAAGTTAATCCTAAAATTCTGGAAAAACGCTCCAATACCAACTATAAACATGTGGATTTCAAATATGTTTGAAACATTACACCTAGAAGAGATAAGACTCCTCCTGGCAGGTAAACCAGGTCACTTCCACCTGACGTGGTCTGCATTTATAGAATTATTACAAGTATAGGGTGCAAAAGTACTTAAAAAAAAACCTGAGGTCAGGTAAAGGGGGATGAAAGCTGGAGAGTTGGTATATCCCATTTGCGTGATGCTTATAACAAAGTATTTGTTTTTCTCTTTTTTCCTCTTTCTCTTTTTTTTCTTCTTTAGGGTTTATCTCTTACTCCTTTCGTTTTAATTTCTTTTCTACAGGGTCTCTGTTCTTTCTTGTTGTCACGTTTTTACACCTTCACTATTTTCCTTCACTTTCTCTTTTTTCTTAATCTCAACCTTTCCTTTTAATCAGTGTAAAAAATGACGGAGTACATTAATTGTAATAAGATATACGTGATGAGTACTAATGTAATTGGTTGTAATATAATGTACTTCTAATAAATAAAAATTAAAAAATAAATAATTTTAAAAAACAACAGATCTTCTTCTTATCAAGTCCACATACAAGATTAGAAGTTGTTCCACCAGAACTGAACACACTTCTCGGCATCTGCACAATGGTGTCTGTCTTACGCTTCTTGTGCTTCTTGTGCGTGGTGGTGGAAAGATTGGTGGAAACAGGGCTGCGACATGAACGCTCTTTCCTTGACCCCAGAAATAATGGATGAAGCGTGGAAACCGTGCCACAAAAATATTCTAAGAAGCTGACAGTGGGCTCACCCGCCCAGTAACCAAAAGGTTGATTTTAAACATTGTGTTACCCCATCTGAAACAAGAGAAACCATGTAAGCTCTAATGCAAGACGATCCTTTGAAGAAAATTGGAGGAATTACATTTTGTAGTTTGAATATTAGGGGCGCTAATGAGCCAATTAAAAGGGGTAAGGTTCTAGCCCATTTAAAATCGATTAATGCTGATATAATATTTTTACAGGAGACGCACCTTAAAGATCAAGCGCATAACAGGCTGAAGGCTAACTGGATTGGCCAATTATATCACTCTACCTTTCTCTCCAAAGCTAGAGGTACTGCAATTATAATTCGTAACGGTAAGGAGGGTAGGTACGTCATAGTATCTGGGGAGATATATTCTACCCCAATTTCTATGGTGAATATCTACGCTCCCAACTTTGATAACTTACAATTTTAAAATAAAATAATTAATATAATCTCAGATTCCACCCAGCAAAATCTGATAATTGGAGGAGACCTCAATTGTGTCCTGGATCAATATCTGGATAAATCCTCACAACAAAGGAGATATAATACAAAATCAAAATCTAGCGAACTCCTAACACGTATATAAAGAATACAAATATAACAGACGTATGGAGGATTGCGAATCCATCCAGAAGAGAATATTCCTTCTATTCAGCCATGCATAAAACGTATACACGTATTGATTATTTTCTGGTGGACACAAAATTAATACCTTTTACAACAAATCCCAAATATCATAATAATATTATTTTGGATCATTCTCCTCTAACTTTCTCCCTAAAACTAGAAGGAATGTACAATAAAAAAACGTTCTGGAGATTTAATCCTCAAATATTAACTGACTCAGCTTGCTGTGAATATCTGAAGCAACAGATGGAATTGTTTTATGAGACAAATGATACACCAGGTATTTCGGCTTTGTTATTATGGGAATCTTTTAAGGCCTTTATTAGAGGTTCTACTATCTCATATCAAGCATATCAAAATAAAAAGAATAGGATGGAACAACTGGAATTAGAAGAACAGATCAGACAGCTTAATTCAGAAAATGCTATAGATCCGCCTCTGGATAAACATAATAAGATAGCAGTATTAAAATTCAAGCTAAATCGAATTCTCTCAGCAAGAGTTATCAGGCTATTTCAAATTACTAAACAGCAAAACGTTGAATTCGGCGACAAACCGCATAAACGTCTGGCACGCCAGTTGAGAAAAGTGGGAAAAGATCATACTATTCAAAAAATTAGATCAGAAAAAGGTGAGTTGTTTACACTCCCTAACGAAAGATTTTTTACAATTCTATCAAAATTTATACACATCTAAACCTTCAGTAGAAACTATAAAAATTTAAAAACTTCCTCGACAATTGCAATCTTCCGTCACTTAATGTGGCGGAATGTGAAGAATTAGGAGCGCAGATCACAATAAAAGAAATTGAAGAGACTATTAATTCACTGAATAATGGTAAAACGCCAGGCCCAGACGGGTTTAGTAATGAATTTTATAAAATAAATTATGATTTAATCTCCCCGCGTTTACAAGCCCTTTAGATACACGCATTTAAAGAACAGACCCTACCACAAACTTTAGCCGAATCAACTATTACACTGATACCCAAAAAAGATAAAGATCTCGAAGAGCCGGGATCATATAGAGCAATTGCTCTGCTAAATACAGATCAGAAAATATTAGCTAAAACCCTGGCAAGAAGACTAAGCAAATACGTTAGTAAATTAATACATTCTGATTAAACTGGGTTTATACCCAAGAGACACTCGTTCAACAACTTGAGACGCCTGTTTAATATAATGCACTCACATAGAACGATAAAAGAAGACTTATCAATTATTTCATTAGATGCAGAAAAAGTATTTGACCAAGTAGAATGGAAATATCTTTTTACAGTTTTGCAAAAATTTCAATTAGGAGAAAATTGTATTTCATGGATAAAGTTGTTGTATGACAAGCCAACTGCCAGAATACTGACTAATCAAACACTCTCACCTAAATTTCAGTTATCCAGGGGCAATAGACAGGGGTGTGCACTATCACCTCTGTTATTTGCCCTTGCGATTGAACCTTTAGCAGAAATCATAAGAGTACATCCGAATATTCACAGCTATAATACTAAATATTTTTATTTTTTTTTTGAAAATATTTTTTATTGGAGATAAGTACACAACCAATTTACATCATTACAGTCTTACATTTTTAAATTGATAATATTGTCAATTATTATTACATTGTCTCCAATACCTTTTGCCTTTTTTTTTAAACTAAATAGAACTAAAGAGATAGATGAAGTAAAGAAAGAAAAGAAAGAGAAGAAAAACAAAAAACAACAACAACAAAAAACAACAACAAAAAACCAAAAACAAAAACAAAAAACAAAACAAAAACAAAAAACAAAAAAAGGAAAAAGATAGTTAAAGAAGAATGGAAAAATTTATTAAAATAAAAAACTTCATTCGAGATATATTCGTACATTTCTAAGTATAGCATTTCATCCATTCTTTAGCCCGAGTGCTAGTCAGGTTCCTGTGCTGAACTGTTCTGACCCTTTAAGTAATCAATAAAAGGAGACCATGTTCCAACAAATAATTCCTGTTTGTCCAACAGGGAGAATCTGATTCTTTCCACGTTTAAGGTCTCCGTCATTTCTGTAATCCACATTTTGATTGTGGGGGTCGTAGGGCCTTTCCAAAATTTAAGAATTAATTTTTCTCCTGTTATTAAACTATAATCAATAAAGTTTCTTTGTGTTGTTCTAAATGTTTGATTTAATTCTAATATTCCGAGTATTATTAATTTTGGATCTGGGTCCAATTGTGTGCTGGTTACTTTAGATATTATACTGAAAATATTTACCCAGAATTTTTTAATTTTTATACAGTTTGCAAACATATGAGATAAGGTAGCTTCTAAATGTTGACATTTATCGCATATAGGTGAGATATGTTGAAAGATTTTATGTAGTTTTGTTTTTGAATAATGTAACCTATGTATTACTTTAAATTGTATTAGAGAATGTCTGGCGTTTAATGAACATTGATGTATGTGTTGCAAACTTTCTTCCCAAGTATCTTTCGTTATTATTTGATTTAATTATTTTTCCCATGTTTGTCTGTGTAAGTCCGTCGATGGAATGTCACTGTCTAATAAGATATTATATATATAAGATATTAATTTTTCTGTATTAGGATGTTTGTTCCAACATTCATCAAGAATTTCTGAATTTCTAATTCGAAAATTTTGAGTATTCGATTTTACATAATCTCTAAGTTGAAGATATCTGAAATAATCATTTCCTCGAAGTCCATAAGTCTGTTGCAACTCCTGAAATGTCAGAAAAGTGCCTTCCTTGTAAAGTTGTCCCATATTTTTAATTCCATAATTCTTCCATTGTGTAAAACCCCCGTCCAACCATGAAGGCTTAAACAAAGGGTTATTCACAATTGGAAGAAAAAGTGATAAATGATCTAATTTTAATGTCTTTTTTAATTGTTTCCAAATTCGTATAGCACTAAATATTATAGGGTTTTCCCTATAAATTTTTTTGTTTAATTTAGACGTAGCAAATAATATCGAACCGATATCAAAAGGTAAACAATCTTCCTTTTCCATTTTTAACCAGTCTGGTTGATGATCTATTTCTTCCAACCAGAAATTCATATTTTTAATATTAACTGCCCAGAAATAAAACAAAAAGTTGGGTAAAACCAAGCCTCCATTTATTTTTGATTTACACAAATGTCTTTTGTTTATCCTATGATTCTTATAATCCCAGATAAAATCATTAACAATAGAGTCCAGTTTTTTTTTAAAGTTTTTTGCCAGATATATCGGGATTGTCTGAAAAAGGTATAATATTTGCGGTAAAAAAAATCATTTTTATGGCATTAATTTTGCCAACCATTGAGATAGGAAGTGTTTTCCAGTATTGAATATTCTTATGTAGTTTATTCAGTAATGGTGGAAAATTTGCTTTAAATAATGATGTATATATCTTAGTTACATAAATACCTAGATATTTAAATTTTTCCTTTACTATTTTAAATGGAAATTGTTGTATTATCTGTTTGTTATGTTCCCTTATTGGCATAATTTCACTTTTATTCCAATTTATTCTGTATCCTGAAAGTGAACCAAATTGGGTTATTAGCTTTAATAAGTTTGGAATACTAATTTCTGGTTTTGTAATGTAAATTAATACATCATCTGCGTATAGAGAAATTTTATTCACTGTGTCCTTTGTGTTATACACGTGTATTTCCGGATGCCCCCTGACTCTTTCTGCAAGTGGCTCAATAGCAAGCGCAAATAATAATGGAGATAACGGGCATCCTTGTCTACAACCTCTAGATAGGCTAAATTTAGATGACAACCTTTGGTTTGTAAATATTCTAGCCGTGGGATTTGTATATAACAGTTTTATCCATGTACAGAATTTCTCCCCTAGCTGCATATTTTCCATCACCGAAAATAAATAAGACCATTCGACATTGATCAAATGCTTTTTCAGCGTCAAGTGAGATTATTGCTAGATCTTCATTAATAATTCTCTTGGAATATATATTAAATAATCTTCTTAGATTATAATATGAGTACCGTTTCTGAATAAAGCCTGTTTGGTCAGGGTGTATTAATTTATTCATCACTGTACTTAATCTATGCGCTAGTATTTTAGTTAATATTTTCTGATCTGTATTTAAAAGTGCAATTGCTCTATATGATCCCGGGTCTTCCGGATCTTTATCAGCTTTAGGAATAAGTGTTATTATAGATTCATTTAAAGTGTCTGGAAGTTTCTGTTGAGTATAGATATACTCATACAGTCTTTGTAAACGTGGGCAAAGCAAATCATAATTTTTTTTATAAAATTCGGAGCCTAAACCATCTGGTCCTACTGCTTTACCATTTTTTAAAGAGCCAATAGACTCCTCAATATCTTTTATCGTAATCTCCCTTTCTAATAATTCTCTATCGTTTGAATCTAAACCTTTTAAATTACATTTTAGTAAAAAATCTGCTATTCCTTCTGATTGTCCTACGGTTTTAGTTGAATAAAGGTTATGATAGTATTGGAGAAATCTATCATTTATGTCCTTGGGCATTTTTAATAATTCTCCTGTCTCTGTTCTAATTTTATGAATTATTTTTTCCCCTTCCATTTTTCGTAACTGACGTGCTAATAGTTTTTGTGGTTTGTCTCCAAATTCAAAATGTAATTGTTTGGTTTTTTGATAAAGTTTTATTACTTGTTCTGAATACATTTTATTTAATTTATATTTCAATACAGCAATTTTATTATGTTTTAAAATAGATGGCATTCTCGCATTTTCTATATCTAGTTGCTTGATTTCACTTTCCAACGTTTGTTGCTTAATCCTGTTCTCTTTATTATAAAATGCTTGAGCAGAAATTAATGTACCTCGAACAAACGCTTTAAACGTTTCGCACATAAGAGAAGTAGGTGTGTCAGGGTTGTCATTTACCTCAAAAAATATTTGAATCTGTTTAATAATATATTCCTGGCATGATCTTTCGTTCAAAATTTGTGGGTTAAATCTCCAATATGCTTGTTTCTCAGACATTCCATTTAATTTAATCATGAATGTTACAGGTGCGTGATCTGAGATTATAATGTTATGGTATTTTGAATTATAAATAAATGGGATAAACGTAGAGTCAACTAAAAAATAATCTATTCTTGAGTATGTTTTATGTACTGGTGAGTAAAATGAATATTCCTGTCCAGTTGGGTTTTCTATTCTCCAGACATCCTTAATATTAGTGGTATTAATAAATGAATTTAGAAATACACTTGATTGAGATTTTACTTTTTTTTGCCTTGATGATCTATCTAAGTATGAATCTAATGTACAATTGAAGTCTCCTCCAATTATTAATTTATATTGTGTAAATTCAGGAATTTTATTAAATGTTTTATTAAAAAACATGGGGTTATCAAAGTTAGGCCCATATACATTAAGAAGAATCACTTTTTCTCCATTTAACTCTCCAACTAATATAATATATCTACCATCAATATCCACTATTGTTGAAGAGTTCGTAAAAGGTATTCCTTTACGAATTAATATTGCAACTCCTCTGGACTTATGGGAAAAAGAGGAATGATATGATTCAGCGATCCACTTAGCTTTAAGTCTATGTTGAGATTCCTTTTTAAGGTGTGTTTCTTGGAGAAATATTATATCTGTTTTGATTAAATTTAGATGTGCCAAAACTTTACCTCTCTTAATTGGTTCATTGATTCCCTTGACATTCCAACTACAAAATGTTATTCCCTGACCCCCTCTTGTCATATTAACATCTTGCATATTGTTTCTAAGGTGGTCTATAACCGAGCAGAAGGTACAACACATAAAACCTGACCCTGCTCCCGAACTTCAGATAGATGAATTTAAAATCATATACATCGCTCTTCCGAACACATCTCCTTGTATTAGTCTTGTTTTTCCATTCAAACATTAAGTTATAAAAATATTTAAAGTGAAAAAAGTGATAGAATTGATTAGTAAAGGGTGAAAGAAAAAGAACTACATCTACAATTAGTGTAGTTAGTGATAGCCACACTAACATGGCTAGAATTCTAAAGACTTCCGTAGCCTTTGTAAGAAAAAAAAATTCCCAGCTCCGTGCCCGAAGAAAAAGAAAGATTATTTCTAACATTCAAATAACTTCTTTGGGAGTAACAAACTTATATACATACCCATACATACACACACACAATATACATATATATATATATATATATATATACCCATGTGCATACATACATAAGCACGTATCCCTGCAGAAAAGTTCAAGAACAGCAAAATTGCCTCGGACAATTTTCTTCATTATATCGTCAAATTCATGATCCAGTTGCACCTTTACGATAATTTGTCTTGGATGGGCATCATCTTGTGTACGACGCCGCTGCGCTCTATGAGCTCGACCGAGTGAAGGTTTGTGATCCAATTTTAAGGCTTTTTGTAATAGGTCTGCCACAAAGTCCCGAGAGCCCATTTCCCTCTCACTTCCTTCTTTCACCCCTACAATTCTTAGGTTCTTACGTCTTTGACGTCCCTCCAAATCGGTACATTTATCACTTAATTTGATCACCATATCGGAGAGGCGTTGGTTTTCAGTAAGGAGTCGACTTACAGTTTCCGCACTGTTCTATGTTGATCAAGTTCGTGATGAATGGGGGCCACATCCATATTAACGTTCGCTTCCACCGAAACGAGCCTGGCTTCCAGCGCTTCCATCTGATCCTTGACTTCTTCCTCCCTCGTCCTTTTCCAGATTTCCAGTATTTGTTGAACGGTAGAAAGCATTTCTGCTTTAAAATCTACCTTAAAAGAGTAAAGTTCCTCTTTAAAATTCTCTCCAAAATTCTCTCCAAAGGTTTTCAATTCGGCAACGAGAAATGTTTTAAGATCCTCCATTTCAGACTTTTTCTGTTTTATTTTCTTCGGAGGGTCTTCCTGGGCCGTCGTTGTAACTGAGGCCGAGGCCTCTGTAGGGCCTTCCTCTTCCGTCTGCAGTTTCCCTTTAACGGCTTTTTTTTGTGTCACACGGGTGGGGGTACGTTGTAACGACATACCGTAAAGTAGCGCGCCTGATGACGTCACGCAGGCAGCCGTTCAGATCGCGATCGCTGCAGGTAAGACCCGATTTTCTCCCGTTTTTAGTTTCTTCGGCACGGAGCTAGTTGGCGCTGGACTCAAGCCTCCATAGCGCCACCGGAAGTCAATACTAAATATTCTAATAATAAAATATCATTGTATGCAGATGACGTACTACTATATATCACCAATTCCCAAGTTAGTATTCTAAACATACTAAATCTTATAGAGGAATTTGGTTCCTTTTCAGGATATAGAATTAACTGGAACAAAAGTGAAGTTACAGTGTATGTCAATAAAACCTCAAGATCCGACACACCTTCTAAAATTCCCTTTTAGAATTGCTACGGAAAAATTAAAATATCCTGGAGTTTACGTAACTAGAAAATACACTTCTTTATTTCAAGCAAACTTTCCACCAGTAATTACCAAACTAAATGCCCTTATTCAATTTTGGAAAACGCTTCCGATTTCCCTCATAGGTAGAATAAATGCCATAAAGATGATCTTCCTTCCACAAATCCTGTAACTATTTTAATCAATACCGATTTTTCTCCCTACATTTTTTTTTTTTAACTCGATTCTGTGATCACAAACTTTATTTGGGATTATAAAACACACAGAATCCATAAACGACATTTATGTAAACCCAAAGAAATTGGCGGATTGGCTCTCCCTAATTTTTGTACTATTACTGGGCAACGAATATTAAAAACTTAATCTATTGGATGGACAACACATGCCAACAGGTAAACTGGCTAATAATGGAGGGAGAAGATTGTTCACCTTTTAATATAGGCGCGATTCTTCTCTCTCCAATAAATCTGAAGAAATCAGTATATGAGAAATACCCGATTATCCATAGTACCTTTTGAATCTGGAAACAAGTGAAGTCAACCCTTAAATTGAGAAATTTGTCTCTTCTCTCACCAAACGCCAACAATCCCTCGTTTAAGCCGTCTATTTTAGACAAGGCGTTCACACATTGGGAAAGATTAGGAATTAAAATACTGGGAGATCTTTATGAGATGGGGACTCTCCTCTCATTTCAAGAATTACAGTCGAAATATCATCTGAAAGGTAGCCAATACTTTAGATATCTTCAAATACGAGACTATCTGAAATCACATACCCAAGACTGTCAATATATGGTTTCAGACATACTAGATGAATGCATGAATAGAAATTCGGACTCAAATAAGTTAATATCGTACCTTTATAATACCCTTTTAAATATACAAATCCCATCGTCGGAAATAATTAGGCGAGCTTGGGAAGATGAATTGGGCCTAACAATTTTAAAAGATAGATGGGAGGAAAGCCTTCTATACTTACATAACTGCTCTCTTAACGTTAGGCATTCGTTAATACTATTTAAAATACTGCATAGACTTTATTATTCAAAGTCTAAACTGAATAAGATCTTCCCAAATGTTTCCCCTATTTGTGATAAATGTCTCCTTCAGGAAGCAACCATAACTCATTCTTTTGCCTCCATAATTTCTGGAGGGGATTTTTTTTTTTTAATTCTAAAATACTTAAAATAAAATAGGACCCCGACACAGAATTGATTACTCTAGGTACGTCAGAAGCCTGTTCTGAGCTAACACTATTTCAAAGACGTTTCCTTAATTATGGCCTGATAACGGCGAAAAAACTAATACTTAAATTTTGGAAACACTCATCAGTCCCTACTGTAAAGATGTGGATTACAAATATGTCCGAGACACTACATTTGGAAAATATTAGGCTTGTCTTGGCAGAAAAACCAAATCATTTTTCAAGACATGGACACCCTTTACCGAATTCTTACAAGGATAGTATGGTGCAACACAACTTTCGATTTAAATCCAACTATGTGTTGGGTGAGGTGGGCGGGGGGGACAAGGGGTAGGTATATCTCCACTTTCTACTTTTTTTCTTTTCTTTTTTTCCTTTTCCTCTCTTATATCTTTATTCACTCTTTGGCCACACTACTTTGGTAGTCTACTGGCCCTATTTTTTCACTTTTCACTTTTTCCCTCTCGTTCTTTCTCTCTTCTTTTCCCTCATTTTCAGGTTAAAAGGTCAAAATTGAAGCTATACAATAATTGTATAATTTTACATGCCGAATGTTTTATTCTTGTACAATTGCTTCTAATAAAAATAATAATTTAAAACAAAAGAAGAAGCTGACAGTGACTGCAAGTGAAACTTTAACAATCATCAGGACAGCTATGCAATGCTGGAGAGGATCAATGATTTAAGAGAACATCAAATGTAGCGTGAAATCCCCAAATCAAGAGTTCCATTAGTGTTCCTGTGCACTTAGTCATAGAGATATACAACACGGAAACAGGCCCTTGTGCCCAACTTGCCCAAGCCGACCACGATAACCCATCTACGCTACTCCAACCTGCCCACGTTTAGCCCACATCACACACTTTTTGCAGACCGGATAGCATGCAACAAAAATATTTTCACTGTATCTCACTACTCGTGGCAATAATAAACTAAACATTCCTCTAAACTTTTTCAATCCCTTGTATCTATCCAAATGTCTTTTAAATATTATCGTATGTACCTCAACTACCTCCTCTGGCAGCTCATTCCATATATCCACCACACTCCGTGTGAAGAAGTTTTCCCTCAGGTTCTTATTAGATCTTTCCGCTCTCACCTTAAATCTATGTCTCCTGATACTTGATTCCCCTACTCCGTGTGAAAACGTTGCTCCTCGCGTTCCTCAATGATCACCAATCACAGGCTTCCATTTTGAAAAGCAACCTTCCACCATCACCTTCTGCTTCCTTCCATGAAGCCAATTCTCTATCCAGTCGCCTTGCTCTCCCTGGATCAGTTTCAATCTAACCTACCATGCAGAACCTTATCAAGTGCCATTGCTGACGTCCATATAGACAACGTCTACGGCTTTGCACTCATCAACATTTTTGTTACCTCTTCAGAAAACTCAATCAGAATTGCAAGACACCATCTCCTTCGCACAAAACCATGGTGACTATCCCTAATCAGCCCCTGTCTATCTAAATGCATATAGAATTTACCTCAGAAACCTCTCCAGTAACTTGCCAACCACAGATGTTACGTTCACTGGTATACAGTTCCCAGGCATTTCCTCCTCCCTGCTTGTACACTAAACATTTTGATAAGGTGATGCACTTGAAAAATTAAAGGCAATTACTCATTTTAATCACAAATATGAATGTCACAATTTTAATAAAACAAATTCTGGAGTGCTTGGTGATTTGTATATCCTCTGCCGGTCACTTTGGTTTTAGATTAGAGATACATGTGGAAACAAGCCCTTCGGCCTACTGAGGCTGTGCTGACCAACGATAGACTTTAGTGGGACAAGCCCTTAAGGCAACAACTCTACTCATGCTCCATAGACCTGTTCTATCCAACACACTAGGGACAAGTTACAGAGGCCAATTAACCTATAAACCTGCACATTCTTGGAATGTGGGAGGTAACCCCAGAGCACCCGGAAAAAACCCACGCAGTCACAGGGAGAACGTACGAACTCGCACAGACTGCATCCATAGTCAGGTCTCCAATGCTGTAAAGGGCCTGTCACACTGTGGGGACCTAAATGACGAGTTTAGAAGAGTTTGCCCTCGACTCATACTCACAGCATGGTCGACACAAGGTCCTAGGAGGTCTTTGTAACTCTCCTTCATGCTCGAGAATAGTCCCCGCGTACTCGAGCCCTCAGCTAGGTCGCAGTGTCTTTTTCAACGCTGAAAAATGCCCGCGAGTAAAAAAAGGTCGCCATGGAAATAATCAATATTTTTTTACTCGTAGGTTTAGTCGAGGTAGGTCATAGTTGGTCGTAATGCTATCGTAGGTAATCGAAGGCAATCGAAGCTCATCGAAGGTAGTCAAAGGTAAAGCTCGTTGAGAAAAAAAAGATAAATAAACCGACCGGTAATGTTAAATGCCCGCTAAACTTTATTAAAAGTTGTCTGGTTTCTTAAAAGTGTCTCCACTCCTTCTCCCCCCTTTCTCCCCCCCCTTCTCCCCCCTTCTCTCCCCCTCTCTCCCCTTCTCTCTCACCCCCCCCCCCTCTCCGCGCTCTCTAAAGGACTTACCGTAACTGTGCCAGCCGTCTTTTACCTTCCTGTTCATCGCCGGTGTGAATTTCAAACACCGCTCCCCCGCTTTCCCTGGCCCCCGCCTTTGCGATGTGTTTGTGTGTGTGCGTGTGTGTGTGTGTTGACGGTTGATCCGGCTTGCAGTTTCATTGCTGACGCTCGATCCAGCTCGAGGTTTTTCAGGCGAGTGCCCTCGAGCTTGAAGGTCGAAGAGTCGCTGAAAAGTTGCGTTAGTGGGACAGGCCCTTAAGGCAACAACTCTACTCATGCTCCATTGCTTCACCTGTTCATACATGTTTATTACAAAGGAGCCAAACAGCCATATTTCTTTGGTGTCATCAAATACTGAAATACAGACTGACCCTGCTTTCTTTAAAAGAAAATAGGAAGATTAAACAAGAACTTACCAGTTTGAAGTTTGATCTTTATTTTATGAGGAGTTACGATGAGGGATTACGTGAAGTGCCCGCCAGTCCGCATGCGCGTGAACGTTCAAAGCAGTGGTGTGAAATCACAGATAACAGTTGATGAACTGAATATAGGAAGATTCGAGAAACTAGAAACTACCAGCTGACCTTTATGAGAAGAGGGTTGGGAGCAGAGGGCATGTAATCCCTCATCGTAACTGTATATTGATGGGTGGCAATGAGTTAAAGGAAATTCAATTTGGAACCCTGTATACTGTGCAGTATAAACTGATCTGATGTTATCTTTTCAGTTTATAAACGGATCTGATGTTATCCGTCGTCATTCGTGCAAAAACAAGTGTAATCTATTACCAACTTGTAACTGGTCCACACAGCCCATGTTTCAGAAAGAACCAGACCCACCTACCTCAATGGTTACCGGTGGTCTTATGGTAAGCCCAAAGGCCCCTGATGCGGGTTCTATTTCCGTCCTTGATTTGGAGGGTAGGACTGCTGGGGTGCGTGGATTGCACATTTTTCCTGAGGGCCGGCTTGGGCCTTGGCCTGAAAGACCTCTGCCCAGCTTTCAAGCTGCCACCAGCTTCAGTGAACCGCTTCCTGCCAATGGAGGCGTAGGGGTGTTGTCGCCGAAACGGTGAAGCTTTGCTCGTCGTTGGTACCTTGATTAGTCCGACAGCTTTTGCTTCCTCATCCAGTTCTTTTACCTGCTTGGATAGGTCTTCCCCGAAGAGAAGATTCGGCGGCTGGACATTGCTGGCCTTACATAAGCCTGCAAATTTGGGATTTAAGGCAGGTCTGATGGCGTTCTTCTGCAAACAGTTCATTTCGAAGTGTGCATTGCACATCAACGCCAAGGCATCCTGCTGGACGTCCGTTCGCCCGCCACCCACAGATTTGGCAAATGCCATGATGCCTGAGGCCAGGAATTTTAAAAATTTGTTGGAGTTTCATTTCCTGGGTTTCGATGCCCCCTCCAATGTCTCCCCAGATAGCGCTGTTCACTGCCGGCACCTTCAGGAATGCACAATTTACAGGTGTATGGTATTTTGCAGCCGTCACCTGTTCCTGTAATGATGTGACGTGAGGTAGCTGATGCTTACAAAGCTTGTAACGTGAGGGGAAACTCTGCCCCCCCCCCCCCCGGGTTTTCTGCCAATGGCTGGAAGCCAGCTCTTCCTATAGTGGCTCCTTTGTTTGCAAGGATATCGCAACCCTTGATGCCATGACAGACAATTCTTGAAACTCACGCATGTAACCCAGTATGTTCCACAGACATACTTCCGAGTTTGGAGTCAGTTATACACTGACCCCTGGCACTTCCCCCCACAGAGAGGGAGATTTGTAAGCAGCCCTGAAACAGGCGCTGCCGCAGGCCCCCGAGGAGACCTGCGCTGATATGGTCCCGTTTCACGGACCATACCATGATGGAGCATCACCTCTGTGGGATGAACGCCCGAGGACGCTATCCATGCTCCATCTGGGTTAAACGCCCGAGGACGTACCCATGTTTGTTGGAGGGGAACCCTCCTGGCCTGACTCGTCCTAGTCCAGGCCTCTCAGACTCCTCTTGGCTGCACACCCTTTTGGGGTTGCCGAAGTCTGAAGTCGCTGACGGCACTGTCAGCGACTCGGGTAGCGAACCCGCCGGCCGCCGGCTACCCGCACTTCTGCGGTCCGTAGCCGGTTTCCCCGCGGTCCGTAGCCGGTATCCCCGTGGCCCGTCTGGATTTCGCCCCGGATTCCATATCCAGCAGGAACTCTGTAAAAGAGATTCCTGCAACCAAAATTACACCTGAAAATAAGTTCAAAAACTTACCTGCAGGGTTTGACACTTACTGCTGGAGGAGCGACGCGCCTCCTAGCCAGTCGTGCACAATGCGTTAGATGTATTGATGCGCATGCGGCTGGCGGGCTCTTCACATAGTCACTCACGTGACTCCGAAGTAAAATCACAGTGCCTCTAGCAGTTTCCAGCCTATGTTGTTTGACAGTTCAAATCTACTAAAGCACATCATTTTATTTGTCTGTATCTCCCAAATGCACCAAAGGTGCAATGCCACGTGTTAACAAATGTGTGTGCATGTAAACAGATCCGACGAGGCCTTGCATTAGGTCGACTTACTCTGCTAAACTTTTGTTCTGGGAAAGGTCACCCACCTAGGATACAGGGAACACATTCAGCAAGAATGTTCTTTAGAGAGTAACGGTTGCGCAGTCTTTTCTTTCCTCTTCAAGGATTTTCATTTGCCCAAGCTTACTGAATTTTAATATTTGCCATTAGGAGGGTGTAAATCACTTCAAAGCATATAAGATTTACACACATCTTTATTCAGCACTTTAACTTAGTAACATTACAGAGCTAGGTGTTGTCAGTTCTTCCTGGCTGCTTCAACTAACGGTGCTGGGAATGGGCGTTAGTATAAATGTTATAATGGGGTGGAGTTAGTGATGCTAGCTAAGTGTGATTGATTCACATGCATCATCAATCTACATCCTTTCCCCTAAAGATTAAAAGCATATTAAACATACTTGCCATACCTGTCTGGTGGTCTACTAACACGGCCCGAATGCGTGCGGACCCAATCATCCCCTCCCTCAACTGAAGGATGAGGCGGGGAGGCTGAAGGTGAAAACCGCACGGGAGAGGATTGTGGTGACCGAGGGGGGAAACATGCGGTGGGTGAAACCCCGTGGTTAGTGGAGACCGATAGACGTGGGGGAGTGCCAGGCATGCGGGGACGGGCGGGAGACATTGCGGAAGGCGGCTGGAACTGGAGCGGCGGAGCATATGGATCGGCAGGCGGTGGTCGGGGCTCCTTCACAGCAAGCAGGTGTTGACGACTTCTCCGGTAAACCGCTCCCTCACAGTCCACAAGGTACGATCGCGGCTCATCAGTCGGGCGCACAACAACGCCCAGACGAGAATGACCAGTTGGAGTTCGCAGACGGACGACCTGGCCCGGCAGTAGAGGCTGGAGTTGTCTGCTGGAGCTGTCGTATGACCGTTTCTGGGTATCGTGCTTCTCTTGGAGACGTTGCTGGATAGTGGCGGGCTTCAACACCCGAGGAACCAGCTGCTGTTGTGCGATGGGGACCGGAGACCTCGTCACCCTCGACAGCAGCCGCTGTGCTGGTGACCCCAAGATTCCGTCTCTAGCAATGTTTCTGAGATTCAGCAGATCGAGATAGACGTCAGACTTTGAAATGCGCGCTCCCTCCAGCAAGTGCTTGGCGCTCCTGACAGCGCGTTCAGCGAGTCCATTACTCTGTGGATACTCGGGACTGCTTGTGACGTGCTGGAAGTTCCATCGGTCAGCGAAAAGCTTGAACAAGTGGCTGGTGAACTGTGGACCATTGTCGGTTCTCAGAATAACAGGAATGCCATGGTCTGCGAAATGTCTTTTCAGCTTCCTGATGACCATCACCGACGTGAGGGAGGTATGTTGGTCAAGTTCAAACCAGTTGGAGTACGAGTCGACCAGAACGAGGTAGTGCTTACCGCACCATTAGAAAATGTCCGCAGCCATCGACAACCATGACAGGGCTGGTGGAGGTTGTTGCAGAAGGGGTTGCCGCTGCTGATGAGGTGCAAGATTGTTGCAAGTGGGGCAGGAGGCTACGCGGTCCCGGATGTACGTGGCCATTCCAGGCCAGAAGAACAGATCCCGGGCGCGTGCCAGTGTGGAGTCGGCTCCTGGGTGACCGCCGTGTACCTCTTTGAAGTATTTGTCTTGTAGCGATGCAGGTACAACTACCTTGTGGCCCTTGACGACCACACCATCCTGAACCACCAGTTCATCGCGGACCAAAAAGTACGGCTGCACCTCAGTGGGCGTGTTGGATTGTTTGCCTGGCCAGCCTGTCTTGATGATGGACGAGAGGGCTTGAAGCGTATCATCCTTGGTAGTGTGCGCGGCCAGGGTGCGCAGTTGCTTGCTGGAGATTAGACCGACACCGAGAACAGTGAAATTCTCCTGTTCATGTGGGTGTTGTTCGCAAGATGTTCGAGGGGCACGAGAGAGTGTGTCAGCAACATGCATGTCCTTGCCCTTTTTGTAGGTAATAGAGAAGTCGAACCGCTGCAGCTGCAGCATCATGCGCTGCAAACGAGCCGGGGCGGCGTGGATAGGCTTGTTCAAGATTGTCACCAGTGGCTGGTGGTCCGTCTCAACCATGAACGTGTTGCCAAAGATGAAGTCGTGGAATTTGGAGCAGGCAAAGACGACCGCCAGCAGTTCCTTTTCGATTTGCGCGTAGTGCTGCTCCGTGTCGGTCATGGTGCGAGAGGCATACGCGACGGATAGTAGGGTACCATCATCAGACGGTTGCAGGCAGGCTGCGCCGAGCCCGAATTTCGAGGCATCGCAGGTGATCACCACTGGACGTTTCAGGTCGAAAAAAGTCAGGGTCGGTGCACTGGTCAGTTTTGATTTCAGAACATCGAAGGCATCCTGATGTTGCTGGAACCATGACCATGCAGTGTCCTTTTTTGTCAGCTGCCGCAATGTGGAGCTTAATTCGCTGAGGTTAGGTATGAACTTTCCGAGATAGTTTACCATGCCCAGGAAACGTTGCAGGCCTTTCACGTCAGTGGGTGCAGGCATTTCTGTGATGGCAGAAGTCTTCTTCGGATCCGGTTTGAGGCCGTCAGGGTGAAGATGTGGCCGACATAGGAGACCTCTGGAACCCTGAACTTGCACTTGTCAGGATTGAGTTTGAGGTTGATCTGGACAGCACGCTCCAGAATGAGCCTGAGATTGTGGTCATGTTCCGCTGCGTCTTTGCCATAGACAAGAATATCATCGACAATAATGGCACAAGGCAGACCCTCGAACAATTGTTCCATAGTTCTTTGGAAGACTTCGCTGGCAGAGTTGATCCCGAATGGCATTCTCAAAAACTTATATCTGCCGAATGGGGTGGCAAAGGTGGTAAGGTTTGATGACCTCTTGTCCAGCGGTATCTGCCAGAATGAGTTCTTTGCATCTAGGACGGAAAATAGGGTGGCCGTTCCAATCTTTGCTGCAACATCCTCTACTGTCTTCATGGGATGGTGCGGGCGCTTAATGGCAGTGTTCAGGTCTTTTGGATTAATGCACAGGCGGATTTCATCCTTTCCCTTCTTGACTGTGGCAATCATGGTTGAGACCCAGTCGGTGGGGTCACTGACTGCTTCAATTACGCCTTTGGAGACCATGTCCTTCAGCATAGAGTGAACCCTGTCAGTCATGGCAAATGACAATCTGTGCGGGTTTCGGACAACGGGTGTCACATCGGGGTCAATAGTAATCTTGTAGGACACAGGCAACTTGCCTAGGTTGTTGTCGAAAAGACCAGGGAAGTCACTCAGTGGATCAAAGGAAACTTGCAGTTTGTGGACAGTTTTGTCAAAGGAAATCAGCCCTAGTTCCTGACAGGCACGATTGCCAAGCAGGGTAACCGAATTAAAGTTCAGCACATGGAAAGTCAATTCCCTAGTTGTTTTCTTCAGTACACATTTCAAGTCGGCTTTGCCCAGAGGAAATAGCACCTCCCCACCAAAAGCATGCAAAGTGGACGCGTCCTTGACAAGTGGCTCGTTAGCCCTGATCCTGTTAAAAAGGTTGATTGACATTGTATTGACCCTCGCCCCCGTATCCAGTTTCGCGCCAAAAGCAACATTGTTTACAGATATCGTCACTGTAGGATCAGAGTTCTTGGCAGCAGCATGCTGTAACATGTAAACAGTAGGATCCTCTTGCGAGTCAAATGAAATACATTCGGGGGCGGCTTCGAGCTGGAAATGGGGAGTCAGTGTGTTACTGTCTCGTTGCAAAAAATTGAGATTAGACTTGGGACTGGGCGCATTCTTTCCTCGGGCCCTGATAGCAGCCCGACAGGCTGAGGCAAAGTGATTTAGCTTTTTGCAGTAATTACAAGCCTTCCCGAGGGCGGGGCAGGTGGATTGCCTGCTGTGTAGATAGCCGCAGTTAGGACATTTCAGTGAAGGACGCTGAGGGCTGCCTGGCTAGCTTGGATCTTAGATCGGCTGTTATCTGTGTATGTCCGCTGCCTAGTGAGGCCCGTCAGATTGATGGTATTCCTTTCATGCGGAATTTCTATAGGATCAGCAAGTTCAGCCATTCTACACGCATGCGCCGCGTCGTTTAGCGACAACTCTGGCCGTCTCAAGAGCTCTGATCTGAGCTTTTGATCGGTGATACCATTCACTAAAATATCCCTCGTTAACTGATCAGTCAACTGATCCGCAGGCATTTCCTGAAATCGACAACGTTGTGCTAGATACATCAAAGAGGAAATATATGCGTCCGCTCGTTCCCCAGGAAGTTGACGATGAGAGAAAAACCTTGCCCTGTCCAAAATGTGATTTGAGGGCAGGTCACAGATCTGAGCCAGTTTACGCAGCAAAACGTTAGGGTCAGTGGGAGACTCCGCCGGTGTAATTACCTGGTCCTGGGCATCACGGATAGCCGGAGCATAACGGAATGTTCTGGATCGACGAAGGGCACCAGGTCCCGCAAGGTTGAGCAAGAGAGAAGCCTTAACAGCATCTGGTTCATTTCGGTGTACAATGTTCATGTAGTGCTGGTAATCAATTTCAAACGTGGCCCAGCGTTCGCTGATATCGGCATCAAAGACAAGAGGCTCAGGCTCCCGACAAGAAGCCATCGTAAAGTAAAGCAATACTCACAAAAGATAAAATAAAAACCGTTATACAAGAGGAGTGGGTTGATCCCACTTCTGACACCATGTAAATCACTTCAAAGCATATAAGATTTACACACATCTTTATTCAGCACTTTAACTTAGCAACATTACAGAGCTAGGTGTTGTCAGTTCTTCCTGGCTGCTTCAACTAACGGTGCTGGGAATGGGCGTTAGTATAAATGTTATAATGGGGTGGAGTTAGTGATGCCAGCTAAGTGTGATTGATTCACATGCATCATCAATCTACAGAGGGTAAATCAATTTCCTCTCATTATGACTGCCACATGCCAAATCAGATCTGATAGTTTCTTCAATGCTACAGTACATTTACAACATAGGTTACAAATCCACTTCAATTAAAATTTGATTGATGAGCTTCATGTGGAAATAAATGCTTGATGTTCTTACTTTGAATTGCAGTGCGGGCTATTTGTTCTTAGGTTTTTATCTGTTTATACTAACGTAAAAACAGTGCACACAAAATATATATTCTGCACCCTGTATCTTCCCCTTTGCTCTATCTATTGTACTGGAGTTTGGCTCGATTGTATTTACATGTAGCATTATCTGATTTGATTGAATGGCATGCAAAACAAAACTTCTTTTTTTAAAAATAATATTTTTATTAGAAGCAAAGACATATTATGGTAAAAACATTTAATGTATATCAATCATACATTATTAATATTATCAATTGTGGATTGATTCTGCTTCTAGTTTTTTTTTATAGATAGAAAGTGAGAAAGAAAGAGAGAAGAGAAACCCCCCCACAAATGTCAAGATTAAAATAAAGAGTGGAATAATTTACTAATAATACATCATTGGAGATAGGTTCGTAGGTTATAAAGTATAACTTTTCATCTAATCCTAAGTTCAAGCTTCAGTTAGGTTCCCGTGCCGAACCGATCTACCCCTTCAAATAATCAATGAATGGAGACCATATTCTGACAAGAAGTTCTTGTTTGTCCATTAAGGCAAGTCTGATTCTTTCCAGGTGTGGGGTCTCCGACATTTCCATAATCCACATTTTAATTGTGGGGGTTATAGGACCTTTCCAAAATTTTAATATTAATTTTTTCCCAGTTATTATACTGTAGTCTAGGAAGTTTCTTTGGCTTGTTGTGAGTGTTAGACTTTGTTCTGATATTCCAAGTATTATTAGTTTTGAGTCGGGATCCAATTTAGTATTGACAACTTCAGAAATTATTCTAAAAATATCAATCCAGAAATTTTTAATTTTTATACAATTTGCAAAAGTATGTGTCCAACTTTTTTTTCACTGTACCTCAATACACTTGACAATCATAAGCTTAAACCTAAATGTTGCACCCATCCCTGTCTTAAATGCCTTAATTTTAAATAGTGATGCCTGGTTTTATATTCTCCCACGAAAGGGGAATATCCATCCCACATCATCCCTGCAAATGCCCCTCAGGATCTTGGCTGTTTCAATCATCCACTCTCATCTCACTCTTTTAAATGTCAGTGAATATAAGCTTAACATGGCAACCATTCTTCTCCTGAGACAACTCACTGATTTCAAATATCAAAATATTAAACTTATTTCAACTACTTCCAATGCATTTGCATTTTTCCTTAAATGAGACCAATGTAATACACAATGCTGCAGATATTATCCTACCAATGTCTATATAACATTAGAACAAACATACTACCTTTGGCCCTTGGTGCTACTCAGCCATTGTTTAACGTTATGGTTGAGCTGTTGTAACTCAACTCTACATTTCCATATTCCTGCAGTAACATTTCAACCTTGTCGGATCACTGAATTCTCATGATTTGTTGAGTCCATAAGTAGCATTTTAAAATTTGTATTCAAGCATGATGATTATATTGCATCAGAGCAAAGCATTACAATATCTGAAACTGAACATATATCATAACTAGCAAAGCAAAGAAACTATGGAATTTGAACCAAAGGACTGAAGACTGAACATGTGTTTAGCAAGCCTATTCCTGAGCAGTTAACGATACCCCATCAGTTCTCTGCAAGCCCTACAAACCTCTTGCCTAGCAAGAATCAATGTAGCTCCCCCTTGAGTATTGAACTCAGCTTCCAATACCTTTTAAGAGAGTTCCAAAAACCAATGATCTCCTCAAGGAAGCTGAGGTTGAATGAAACAATGTACTTTAAATACCTCATCTTATAATAACTCTAGAATAAATACTCACCGCATGTAAACTTGTAGCAACTGTTAATTGAATCATCCAAATGCACATCTAGAGTGCTGAAAGCAGTTTTAATTTCTGTACCAAGGTAGAAACATACTCTGTGTAGGAACGAACTGCAGATGCTGGTTTAAACCGAAGATAGACACAAAAAGTTGGAGTAACAGCGGGACAGGCAGCATACTTGAGAGAAGTAACGTTTCGGGTCGAGACTCTTCTTCAGACTGAATGTCACGGAAAGGGGACTAAGAGATATAGATGATGATGAAGAGAGATACTGAACAATGATTGAAAGATATGCAAAAAAGTAACGATGATAAAGGAAACAGGCCATTGTGAGCTGTTTTGTTGGGTGAGAACAAGAAGCTGCGGTGGGGGAGGGATGGAGAGAGAGGGAATGCAGGGGTTACTTGAAGTTAGAGAATCAATATTCATACTGTGATATGAAATGCTGCAATATGAGATGCTGTTCCTCCAATTTGCATTTAGCCTCACTCGGACAATGGAGGAGGCCTAGGACAGAAAGGTCAGTGTGAGAATGGGAAGGAGAATTAAAGTGTTTAGCAACCAGGAGATCAGGTAGGTCCAGGCGGACTGAGCGAAGGTGTTCAGTGAAACGACCCAGGGACCACGACAGTCCTTTCAGGTGAGGCAGAGATTCACTTGCACCTCCTCCAACCTCATCTACTGTATCCGTTGTTCAAGATGTAGACTCTTATACATCTGCGAGATATATATTGTATGTAGGTAAAAATCTGATGATGGCAATTTGGAGGATACCTGGATATCAACAGGAATAAACAGCAAAGAAATTAGTGGACCAGATTTTGAGAAGAATGGAGGAGTGAGGTTGAGTTTAAGAAGTAATACAGTAGATCAGTTCCAGGATAAAAGTATTTTATGATGAAGGTCCACGATAACCTTCTCACCTTTTAAGGCAGAGATAGATTCTTGTTAAGTGCACATGTCAAAGGTTATGGGGAGAAGGCAGGAGAATGGGGTTTGGAGGGAGAGATGATTGAATGGCGGAGTAGACTTGATGGGCCTAATTCTATCCTATCACATGACCCTTATAACCTTTGGGGAAATAACAATTTTAGGTTTATCTGTGAGACTGATCGAAAAGAAAAGTATAACTCAATTGAACATGGAAAATGTAGGGTGGTACAGGGATTAAATGTCATAAGGAATAGGAGTAGAATTAGGCCATTCGACCCATTAAGTCTACTCCGCCATTCAATCATGGCTGATCTATCTCTCCCTCCTAACACCATTCTCCTGCTTTTTCCCCATAACGTCTGACACCTGCTCTAATCAAAAATCTATCGATCTCTGCCTTAAAAATATCCACTGACTTGGCCTCTACAGCCTTCCATGGCATAGAATTCCACAGATTCACCACCTTCTGACTAAAGAAATTTCTCCTCATCTCCGTCCTAAAAGAACGTTCTTTAATTCTGAGGCTATGACCTCTAGTTCTAGACTCTCCCACTAATTAATTATAATTGTCTTTGCGTACTGGCAGACATAGAGGAGAATTGTGCGACACTGACAGTTTTTGAAGCATTCACTAAATCAAAGGAATGACCCCAGTAATTTGGAACGAGCCCAATGTGCAGCATATGTCCTGATTTAGCTCTTTGGGCTAAAGGAATCAATGTATATGGGAAAAAAGCAGGAACGGGGTACTGATTTTAGATGATCAGCCATGATCATATTGAATGGCAGTGCTGGCTCGAAGGGCTGAATGACCTGCTCCTGCACCTATTTTTCTATGTTTTCTATGTCAAAATTGAGATAAGATATGGCATCAGCAATTCATTTATCTTATGTCAATTTCATTTTCCATATTTCTCATGACAAAGACGGAGATCATTCACCCCATTGTGTATAAACTCACTCATGTTAGTACTCTTCCTTGCAACCTGTCATACGTCCATCAGCACAGTCCCAATTCACCCACCTACCTACACCACGGAAAATTTACAGTGGCCAAGTAAGTGTGTTTGGGATCTGGGAGGATCTGGGAGCTCTCAGGGAAACTAAAACCATCAGAGAGAAAACATGCAGTCTCCACAGGAGGTCAGGATTGAACCTGTATTGCTGGAGATGAGAGGCAGTTGTGCCGTCCACATATAATGGTGGAATTAAGCTTCTGCAGCAAAAATGAGAGTCACTTGTGCAACTGTAATAAAGTTAATGGTAATCATAATGAATTTAGAAGTGCTCCATTGGGAGAAAGCAGGAACAGGGTACTGATTTTGGATGAACAGCCATGATCATGTTGAATGGCGGTGCTGGCTTGAAAGGCCGAATGACCTACTTCTGCACCTATTTTCTATGTTTCTATGATTCTACAACCTCTTAAGCTTCTTGGAGGAAATAACAAAAGTGAATTTTAACTCGGTAACTTGCATCTTAACTTTCTCAAAGATTTGGAAATGTATTTCACAAGTATAGACAACTCTGGTGAATCTTGGGAATGATTAAGAAACAGACTAAAGGAGCTGGTACCATGAATGTGCATTTTTTAAATTAAAAAGCTGCATCCAGAGGGTGATGGTGTGGCTGCAACTTGAAGCCTGCAGCTGGGGCAGACTGGGTGACTGCTTTGCAGAGTACCTGTGCAGATCTTCCAATTCACTGGAATTTAGAAGGATGAAAGGAACACTTATAGAAACATATAAAATTATTAAGGGATTGGATACGCTAGACGCAGGAAACATGTTCCCGATGTTGGGGGAGTCCAGAACCAGGGGCCACAGTTTAAGAATAAGGGATAGGCCATTTAGAACTGAGATGAGGAAAAACTTTTTCACACACACAGAGTTGTGAATTTGTGGATTCTCTGCCTCAGAAGGCAGTGGAGGCCGATTCACTGGTTGCATTCAAAGAGAGTTAGATAGAGCTCTCAGGGCTTGCGGAATCAAGGGGTATGAGGAGAAGGCAGGAACGGTGTATTGATTGTGGATGATCAGCCATGATCACATTGAATGGCGGTGCTGGCTCGAAGGGCTGAAATGCCTATTCCTGCACCTATTGTCCTCAAGGGAATTTACATATCTATGCAACAGACCCTTCGGCCCACCGAGTCCCCGCTGACCAGTGGTCACCCCATACATTATCATTAGCTTACACACTTGGGACAATTTACAATTTACAGTAGCCAATTCACCTGCCAACCTGAACATCTATGGAGTGTGGGAGGAAACCAGAGCCCCTGGAGAAAACCCATGCGGTCACAGGGAATGTGTAGGAAGGAGCTGCAGATACTGGTTTAAACCAAAGATAGACATAAAATGCTGGAATAACTCAGCGGGACAGGCAGCATCTCTGGATGGAAGGAATGGATGACATTTCGGGTGGAGACCCCTCTTCAGACTGAGAGTTCACAGGGAGAATGTACAAACTCTGTACAGACAGCACCTGTAGTCAGGATTGAACCTGGATCTCTGGCGTTGTAAGGCAGCAACTCTACTGCTGCGCCGACCCTAGATTTCTTTGCCCCCATTATGAAAATCACTTTGAATGATCCTCAATGAAGGCACAAACAGTTTGAAAGGTCACTCCTTTCCATTCTACAATTTCCTAGCATTTGAGAAAGCAAATTGTAAAGCTCCAGAGCATGTCAGGCAAGGTTTAAATATGAGAATATAATCATATGCCAATATTTGAAAACCTCAAGGGAATTTACAATGCCTTAATAAATTTAGTGCGCTTCATTGAGACAATTGGAATGGTCTTTTTATTTCAATGCAAAGGTAAATGTATTATTAGAATTGTAATTACCAGGAATTTTTTAATGGCTCCATTGTGAAGACATTTCTGTCAATCAGTTTTTATCCCGCTACCAGTTTTCAGCCTAGATAGACACTAAATGCTGGAGTAACTCAGCGGGTCAGGCAGAATCTCTGGCAAAAAGGTTAGCATTGGCGAAAATAGCTTTCAGTTTATTTGGCATCGCAACTCTCACCTTTATCTTTGCTACTTTGGGATTTAGTATCACAGCTTGCTTCTTTTTCCCTTCTGTACTCCTCCCACGTCCACACGAGTTCCAAATTCTTCCATCTTTTAACCTGCATGAAATCCCAATTGGACCTCATCATATTGGACCTCATCACCTCATCATAAGGAAATTAGAAATGCGTGCAACAAAGGCAAAACAGTTATAATGGGTGACTTCAATCTACATATAGATTGGGTGAATCAAATTGGCAGGGGTGCTGAGGAAGAGGATTTCTTGGAATGTATGAGGGATAGTTATCTAAACCAACATGTAGAGGAACCAACGAGAGAGTAGGCTATTCTAGACTGGGTATTGAGTAATGAGGAAGGGTTAGTTAGCAGTCTTGTTGTGCATGCCCCCTTGGGCAAGAGTGACCATAATATGGTTGAGTTCTTCATTAGGATGGAGAGTGACATTGTTAATTCAGAAACAATGGTTCTGAACTTAAAGAAAGGTAACTTTGAGGGTATGAGATGTGAATTGACCAAGATTGACTGCCAATTAGTTCTAAAAGGGTTGGCGGTGGATATGCAATGGAAGGCTTTAAAGACTGCATGGATGAACTACAAAAATTGTTCATCCCAGTTTGGCAAAAGAATAAATCAGGGAAGGTAGTGCATCCATGGATAACAAGGGAAATCAGGGATAGTATCAAAGCAAAAGATGATGCGTACAAATTAGCCAGAAAATGCAGCATACCAGAGGACTGGGAGAAATTCAGAGACCAGCAGAGGAGGACAAAGTGCTTAATTAGGAAAGGGAAAATAGATTATGAAAGAAAACTGGCAGGGAACATAAAAACTGACTGCAAAAGTTGTTATAGATATGTGAAGAGAAAGAGATTAGTTAAAACAAATGTAGGTCCCTTGCAGTCAGAAACAGGTGAATTGATCATGGGGAACAAGGATATGGCAGACCAATTGAATAACTACTTTGGTTCCGTCTTCACTAAGGAAGACATAAATAATCTGCCGGAAATAGCAGGGGACCGCGGGTCAAAGGAGATGGAGGAACTGAGTGAAATCCAGGTTAGTCGGGAAGTGGTGTTGGGTAAATTGAATGGATTAAAGGCCGATAAATCACCAGGGCCAGATAGGCTGCATCCCAGAGTACTTAAGGAAGTAGCTCCAGAAATAGTGGATGCATTAGTGATCATTTTTCAAAACTCTTTAGATTCTGGAGTAGTTCCTGAGGATTGGAAGGTAGCAAACGTAACCCCACTTTTTAAGAAGGGAGGGAGAGAGAAAACAGGGAATTAGAGACCAGTTAGTCTAACATCGGTAGTGGGGAAACTGCTAGAGTCAGTTATTAAAGATGGGATAGCAGCACATTTGGAAAGTGGTGAAATCATTGGACAAAGTCAGCATGGATTTACGAAAGGTAAATCATGTCTGACGAATCTTATAGAATTTTTCGAGGATGTAACTAGTAGAGTGGATAGGGGAGAACCAGTGGATGAGTTGTATCTGGACTTTCAGAAGGCTTTCGACAAGGTCCCACATAAGAGATTAATATACAAACTTAAAGCACACGGTATTGGGGGTTCAGTATTGATGTGGATAGAGAACTGGCTGGCAAACAGGAAGCAAAGAGTTGGAGTAAACGGGTCCTTTTCACAATGGCAGGCAGTGACTAGTGGGGTACCGCAGGGCTCAGTGCTGGGACCCCAGCTATTTACAATTTATATTAATGAACTGGATGAGGGAATTGAAGGCAACATCTCCAAGTTTGCGGATGACACTAAGCCGGGGGGGCAGTGTTAGCTGTGAGGAGGATGCTAGGAGACTGCAAGGTGATTTGGATAGGCTGGGTGAGTGGACAAATGTTTGGCAGATGCAGTATAATGTGGATAAATGTGAGGTTATCCACTTTGGTGGCAAAAACAGGAAAGCAGACTATTATCTAAATGGTGGCCGATTAGGAAAAGGGGAGATGCAGCGAGACCTGGGTGTCATGGTACACCAGTCATTGAAAGTAGGCATGAAGGTGCAGCAGGCAGTGAAGAAAGCGAATGGTATGTTAGCTTTCATAGCAAAAGGATTTGAGTATAGGAGCAGGGAGGTTCTACTGCAGTTGCACAGGGTCTTGGTGAGACCACACCTGGAGTATTGCATACAGTTTTGGTCTCCAAATATGAGGAAGGACATTATAGCCATAGAGGGAGTGCAGAGAAGGTTCACCAGACTGATTCCTGGGATGTCAGGACTTTCAATGAAGAAAGACTATATAGACTCGGCTTATACTCGCTAGAATTTAGGAGATTGAGAGGGGATCTTATAGAAACTTACAAAATTCTTATGGGGTTGGACAGGCTAGATGCAGGAAGATTGTTCCCGATGTTGGGGACGTCCTGGACAAGGGGTCACAGCTTAAGGATAAGGGGAAATCCTTTAAGACCGAGATGAGAAAAAACTTTTTCACACAGAGAGTGGTGAATCTCTGGAACTCTCTGCCACAGAGGGTAGTTGAGGCCAGTTCATTGGCTATATTTAAGAGGGAGTTAGATGTGGCCCTTGTGGCTAAAGGGATCAGGGGGTATGGAGAGAAGGCAGGTACGGGATACTGAGTTGAATGATCAGCCATGATCATATTGAATGGCGGTGCAGGCTCGAAGGGCCGAATGGCCTACTCCTGCACCTATTTTCTGTGTATCTATGTATCTATACTGCCATTGCTGAATCCCTCATCATAAACATCCTGGATCTGTACATAGATCACCTGGACCAGTCATATCAACAGCATAGACAAATTAACCAAGACTGATACAAGGTATTGTAAGCTTAATTTAGATACCCTGAAAAACATTCCATTGTCTCTAAGGTTCAGTAAAGTGCTGAAGAAATCCAGCAGTCCAGACAGTATCTGTGGGGTGAAGTGAATAGATGATGTTTTGAGTGGGGATTCTTCAGACTGGCCTGCTGAGCGCTCATCAAGATTACTCTGACAGCATCTTCCAGTTACAGTTACAGTTTAATTTATTGAATGTTTTCAAGAGAAAGTTAGATATGGCTCTTAGGCCTAACGGAATCAAGGGATATGGGGAGAATGCGACTAGGGGGAGCAAGGGCAGAACTGCGGGGTACCTAGGAGACACGAGTGAGGGCCTTATTTATGATGGGAGAGGGGAACCCCCGTTCACTAAAGAATTAGGACATCTCGGATGTTCTAGTCTGGAACACCTCATCTTGGGCGCAGATGCGGTGTAGACGGAGGGATTGGGAGTAGGGGATAGAGTCTTTGCAGGAAGCAGGGTGGGAAGAAGTGTAGTCGAGATAGTTGTGGGAGTTAGTGGGTTTGTAATAGACGTCAGTCAATAAAATAATCTCTCACACCGCAAAGCAGAAAATATGAGTAATGTAATTTACATTTTAGTTATTGAATAAAAGCAAAATAAAGATTTTGATATTGATATGAGTTTACTAGAAAAAGGTAAAACATTTTTTTTCATACCCAAGAAATGTGCCTCCAATTTCAAACTTGGCTTTTAAGGTTAAGAGAGATGAATACTTATATTTGGGATCATATTGAATATTTCCTCCTGATCAAATGATGCAAGAAGCAAGATTCTTACATGGATAATAACACATAAAACATTGATGTTTGTATCCAGTGACTAGTGGGGTTTGGCAAGGCTCGGTGCTGGGAACCCAGCTATTTACAATATATATTAACGATTTAGTCGAGCGAATTAAATGTGACATCTCCAAGTTTACGATACGATATAATACGATACGATAAAACCTATTCATCCCCGGAGGGAATTTGGTCTGCCAACAGTCACAACACACAAGGTACACGAAAAACCTCAAATTAAAAGTGAAAACAAAAAGAGTAAAGGGCCTGTCCCACAAGCATGCGACTGCATGCGGCTAGCACGACCTAACGTGCTATGAGTAATGATTGTAGCAGCTCGTCTTGCAGAGGAACTGCTACCATCAGTAACAAGCTCTACATTTATGTGTTTGATGTGCGTGCAGGTGCTATTAATTGTTGATATTTATGAACTTAAATGATGAACATTTCCATTTTCACCATAATCAAAACTACATTTTCTGAAATTCTCAATTTTCATTGAAGTAATGGGTATGACATTGGATATGAAGCTGGAAAGAGTACAGAGTGTGGTATTATGGAATAATAGTGTAAGGAATGCCTTTATTCTGCTGCCAGTGGTCAGACTGCAGTGACGGCATCCGGCCTGAAGGTGGGGCTGTGGGCGTAACCGGTGAGGCCTAGCAGCAGGGCCGGGGTTGCAGCACGAGGCTGCAGTTGTAAAGAGTTGCTAAATAAAGACAGACTCCGATTACGTCGTTGTACGAGCCTCATTATAAGAATAATTCGATATGGTGTCAGAAACGGGATACTTGTAAGCGAAAAAAAAAAAGAAGAAGAGGAAAGTGTATAGTTTTGGCGGAGAAATGTGAGATGAGCTGGCAGATATGGCGCAACCTACACCAACTGCTACGTTCACAATACACCTCCAGAGCCATTCGATTTTACCAAGCCTCAAGAATGGGAGCGTTGGATCAGGAGATTCGACCGCTTTCGGCTTGCAAGCAACTTAAACGCAACGTCGGAAGAAAACCAGGTGAACACGTTAGTGTATTGCATGGGTGATGAAGCCGAAGATGTGCTAAAGGGGCTAACGCTAACTGCAGATGAGAGGAAGGTGTACACGGATGTCAAGGCGGGCTTTGATGCATTTTTTGTGCCTAAAAAGAATGTAATCTACGAAAAGCCAAGTTCAATCAGCGTGTGCAACTGCCAGAAGAAACGGTGGATTCCTTCATCACTGCTCTATACGGATTAGCTGAACACTGCAGCTATGGACAGTTACAGAACGAGCTGATCCGCGACAGGTTAGTGGTCGGGCTGAGAAACGTCTCATTGTCAGAAAAGCTACAGCTAGACAGAGACCTAACCCTTGGAACTGCGGAAAATGGGAATGCCCTGCTAAAGATGCTGTGTGTCACAACTGTGGCAAAAAGGGACATTATGGCAAAGTGTGCAGAAACAGTACAAAATCTCTGAATGCTGTCACTACAGAGGAAGAAGAGAGCTTTTTCCTGGGAGCCGTGGATGCTGGAAAAGACCCGTGGACGGTGCAGCTACAAGTGAGACAAAAAAAGTGTGCTTTAAAATAGACACTGGTGCTGATGTCACCGCCATGCCAGCCGAGGTGTACCATGACATTACAGGGGGGCATGATGTGAAGCGCCTGGCAGTGCCGACACGCCCGTTGTTTGGGCCAGGGGGCAATGCACTCTCTGTCCTAGGTGTAGCCAGAGAAACACTGCGCAGAGGCAAAAAGACAGCCATAGAGAACATTTATGTAGTAAAAGACCTGCACACTGCACTGTTGGGAAGGCCTGCCATAGAACAGCTTCAGCTTGTGTGCAGGGTTGACAGCATCACCATGGAATCAATGAAACAACAATATCCGAAGCTGTGTAGCGGCTTGGGTCTTGTTCTGAGGCCATACTCAATTAAATTAAAGCCAGAGGCTGTGCCCTTCTCTCTCCACACACCACGCAGAGTCCCTCTGCCGCTTATGGGAAAAGTGAAGGAGGAGATAGACCGTATGGAGAAGATGGGCGTAATCACCAAGATTGAGGAGCCGACTGATTGGTGTGCCGGGATGGTGGTGGTGCCGAAAAAGCAGGTGATGTTCGCATTTGTGTGGATTTCACAATGATGAATGAATCAGTATGCAGAGAAAAGTTTATCCTGCCTTCTGTCGAGCACACTCTGGGCATGCTAGCTGGCGCAACAGTCTTCAGCAAATTAGATGCCAACATGGGCTTTTGGCAAGTACCATTGACAAAAGAGTCTGCCAAATACACCACCTTCATCACGCCTTATGGGCGCTACTATTTTAACCGTCTACCCTTTGGCATAGCATCAGCCCCCGAGCACTTTCAAAGGATGATGGTGACAGAAGTGACCGGTGGCCTGGAGGGGGTACTGTGTCACATGGACGACATCCTGGTCTGGGGACAGACGCAGGAGGAGCATGATGTGCGGCTACATGCGGTGCTAAAGAAGGCACAAAAGGCCGGCATTACGCTCAACATGGACAAATGTGAGCTCACACGCCACACAGTCAGATTCCTGGGTCATGTGATTTCAGCAGATGGAGTGGAGCCAGATCCAGAGAAGACGAGAGCAGTACAAGAGATGGATGCACCCAAAAATGTCAGCGAACTCAGGAGTTTTCTGGGCATGGTCAATAAGCTGGGGCGCTTCTTGCCTAACCTGGCTGAAAAAGACAAAGTGCTACGAGACCTGCTGTCCAAGAAGAACCACTGGTACTGGGGGACAGAGCAGCAGGCCGCCTTTGATCAGTTAAAAACAGAGCTGTCATCCACACCAGTGCTCACATTATACAACCCAACAGTGCTTTAAAGATCTCTGCTGATGCCTCTTCCTTTGGCCTGGGGGCAGTCCTGCTGCAGAAGAGCGATGCCATGTGGTCACCTGTGGCATATGCGTCCAGGTCAATGACGCCAACAGAGCAGCGCTATGCTCAAGTAGAGAAGGAGGCATTGGCTGCAACGTGGGCATGTGAAAGGTTCAGCTGTTTCATCCTGGGAAGACCATTCGAGCTGGAAACTGACCATAAGCCGTTGGTGAGTCTGCTGGGAAGGAAAGCTTTGGATGACCTCCCACCAAGAATCCAAAGATTTAGGATGAGACTCATGAGGTACAACTATACAGTCAATCATGTCCCTGGCAAAAGCCTGTGGACAGCCGACACCTTATCTCGTGCTCCTCTGAGAGCCGCAACAGCACACACAGACACAAGCCTATTAGAGGACACCAACATCTATGTAGACTCTGTCATCAGCAACATTCCTGTCAGTGGAGATTATCTGAGCAGCCTACGTGAGCACCTGAAGGCAGACAGCACATGCTCTGCACTGATGGAGTACTGCACAGACGGCTGGCCCGACAAAAGCCAACTGCAGGGAGTGCTGAGACATTACTGGGCTGATAGAGCAGTGCTGACTGTGCACGATGGGCTGCTGCTGCGGGGCACGAGACTCGTCATCCCATCAGCCTTACAAGGTGATGTGCTGCAGAGACTACATGAGGGACACCTGGAGGTGACAAAGTGCAGGGGCCGGGCCAAACAGACGGTATGGTGGCCAGGACTCAGCAGCCAGCTGAATGACATGGTGCTGAAATGTAGAACCTGCATCCAAGAGAGAAGGAACGTCAAAGAGCCGCTGATGCCAACGGAGATGCCAGACAGGCCTTGGCAAACCTTGGGAGCTGACCTGTTCACGCTGAAAAACAAGACTTATCTACTAGTAGTAGATTATTTCTCAAGGTATGTGGAAGTTGCGCTGCTGACACACACAAGGTCCACAGATGTGGTGGTGCACCTGAAATCCATGTTTTGTCGTCATGGAATTGGGGAATTTCTTAAAAGTGACAATGGGCCCCAGTTCTCAGGTAGCCACTTTAAAGCCTTTGCAGCAGAGTATGGCTTTGTGCACATCACGAGCAGCCCCAAGTTTCCTCAGAGCAATGGGGAGGCGGAACGCGCTGTACAAACCGTGAAAAACCTGCTAACAAAGGCATCAGACCCCATATCTTGCATTGCTGGCCTACAGAGCAACCCCTCTACAGAACGGCTATAGCCCGGCCGAGCTGTTGATGGGGCGCCGCCTCCGCACTACAGTTCCTGCCCTTCCAACCCTGCTGAATCCAGTTTTGCCTGACTACACGCGCTGGGGGCCAAAGAAAGGGAGAAGAGGAGGAACGATGCAAGATCCTTCGACAAGAGGCACGGAGCGAGAAACCTGGAGCCACTCGTACCTGGGGAGGATGTGTGGATCACCGATGCACGAGTCCAGGGCACAGTGCTATCTACACACAACACCCCTCGCTCTTATATCGTCCAGGTGCCTCAGGGCACACTGAGGAGGAACCGGCATCACTTGGTGCCGCTGCAGACCAACAGTGGGGTAGTCGACGCTGATGAGCCACCGGTGGAAGATTCACCTACACCAGAGCCAGCTCCACCAGTGACAACATCACCCGGCAGAGAGGGCCCCACCACAGAGACTGTGCGGACCAGGTGTGGGAGAGAGGTTAGAAAGCCGCAGAGACTTGATTGGTGATTTATTGATTTGTTTGATATGGGACAGGTCTTTCAGCAAAAGGGCAGAATAACCCCTTAAGACCTGCAGAGACAAAGGTAGTCCACCCTTTGTTCTCAAAGAAAGGGAGATGTGGTATTATGGAATAATAGTGTAAGGAATGCCTTTATTCTGCTGCCAGTGGTCAGACTGCAGTGACGGCATCCGGCCTGAAGGTGGGGCTGTGGGCGTAACCGGTGAGGCCTAGCAGCAGGGCCCGGGGTTGCAGCACGAGGCTGCAGTTGTAAAGAGTTGCTAAATAAAGACAGACTCCGATTACGTCGTTGTACGAGCCTCATTATAAGAATAATTCGATACAGAGAATATTTACAAGGATGTTGCCAGAACTTGAGGGCTTGGGCTAAAGGGAGAGGTTGGGCAGGCTAGGATTTTATTCCTTTGAGCGCAGGAGGATGAGGGGTGATCATACAGAGGTGAGACCCTTTGCCCAACTTGCCCATGTCGACCAACATGCCCCATCTGCACTAATCCCACCTGCTTGCATTTGGCCCATCTATATTACAAAAAGTAAGATCTTGACCACTTCCTGTTTTTCTGTTTCATGATTTTGAAAAAACGCTGCCACTTATGGCTGTGATTTTGGCCACTTACTCAGAGTCGCCCTCCACTGCGCAGAACAAGAGGGTTTTTCCCATCGATGAAAAATAAAAGTTATTAATGTTTAAAAATGTTGACATTCTCTCTGCTGCCCCTGCTGGTGGGAGGGGGGGACAATAAAACCCGGAAGTGTTGCGCCTCACTCAGTCTCTGCAAGATGGAGGTTGGTGGTGGTTGCTTTGAAATGCTGCACTGCAAATGGCTGTTGGTGGTGGTAACTGCTTTGAAATGCTGCGCTGCAAATGGCTGTTGGTGGTGGTAACTGCTTTGAAATGCTGCGCTGCAAATGGCTGTTGGTGGTGGTAACTGCTTTGAAATGCTGCGCTGCAAGCAGCAGGAGAGAGGGGGAGAAGAGAGGGGGAGGAGGGGTGAGGAGAGAGGGGTGAGGAGGGGGAAGAGGGAGGGGAGAGGGGGTGAGAGTGGGGAAGGGAGAAAGGGGAGGGAAGGGGCAGGGGGTTAGAGAGAGGAGGATGAGGGGAGGGGAGGGGAGGAGAGCAGGGAGGGTGAAGGGGGTGACAGGGGTAGGTGGAAGGGTGGTGGTAGAGGGGGGAGGGGAGAGAGGGGTGGGTGAGGGGGGTAGAGAAGGGTGGGGGGGAAGGGGAGGGG